>CM055122.1:1234774769-1235415417 GCA_029206835.1 Rana muscosa
TTGTATTTAATAGGGTTCTAATGTTCGTTCGAACTTTCGGTCCGTTCGCGGGTTCTGGTGCGAACCGAACCCGGGGGTGTTCGGCTCATCACTACTCTCAAAGTCCCTTCCTTGATCTGAATGAAGACCCTGGGGCAGCCCATAATGGACAAAGTACTTCTCCATAAGTACCTTGGCTACGCTGGAGGCTTTCTGATCTTTGGTTGGGAAAGCTTGGGCATACCGGGTGAAATGGTCGGTTATCACCAGAACATTTCCAAGTCCACTCAGGTCGGGTTCCAGGCAGAGAAAATCATTGCATACCAGATCCATTGGGCCTTGACTTTGTAGATGGCCCATTGGGGCAGCTTGATGGGGTAAAGTCTTCCTCTGGATGCATCGTGCACATGAGTGGCAGTACTCTTCTACCTCTGCCCTCATGCAGGGCCAATAGAACCGACTTCTTACAATTTGAAAGGTCCTTTCAGCCCCTAGGTGGCCATGATTGTCATGCAGGGCAACCAGAACAGTCTCTCGATGCTTCTCTGGGAGGAACAGTTGCCACTTAACTTCTGAGTCATCAGAGGGGCCCTTTCGGTAGACCACTCCCTGATGTACCTGCAACATGTCCCATTCTTTCCTCAACAGACGAGCTTCTTTTGAGGGATGACGCAGGAGTCTGTTTGGATCCTGATTCTCCAGGGCCTCCAGGACCAATCTCCCCATGGGGTCTTCCAATTGGTCACACCTCAACTCCTTCTTGGACAGTCTCGGCAGGTTGTCCTCTTCCAGTTGAGTCACTCCACAGTAGTGTTTGGGGACTCCCACCATGGTAACTCCTATTTCCTCTGCTCTGGAGCCTCCTCTGGCTTGGAATTCAGCTCCTTGACAAAGGGCCCACACCCCGTCCGGTGCCACTTGGGTCCAATCTTCTACGTCACTGGTGGGGGCATGAGACCTCCTGGACAGAGCGTCTGCATCTCGATTCCCAGCCCCTGGCCTGTACTTTAGGCTGAAGTTGAACCCAGACAGTGCGGCCAGCCACCTGTGTCCAGTGGCATCCAGTTTGACGTGGTGAAAAGGTAGGTAAGAGGGTTATTGTCAGTCTTCACAGTGAACTCCGCCCCATACAAGTAGTCTTTGAGCTTGTCCACTACCGCCCACTTGAGGGCCAGGAACTCCAGCTTGTGGGTGGGATAGTTCTCAGAGGGGGTCAGGCTCCTACTCACGTAGGCAACAGGCCGCAGTTGTCCCTCGTGCTCCTGATAAAGCACTCCTCCCAGACTGTCATGACTAGCATCTACGTGTAGTTCATAGGGCTTGGTTGGGTCTGCATAGGCCAAGACTGGAGCAGTGGTCAGGCTCTTTTTCAACGCCTGGAAGGCCTCTTCACACTTCTGATTCCACTGATCTCTGATGGACTCTCCCGGCTTCCTGGACCCTGAGTCATCCTCTTCTCCCTCAGTCTTGAGCAGTTCATTCAATGGTCTAGCAATTCGGGCGAATCCCTCCACAAACCTCCTGTAATAGGAGCAGAACCCCAAGAAGGATCTGAGTTCTGTTACTGTGGTGGGTCGTGGCCAGGAGGTAACTGCCTCCAATTTCTCGGGGTCTGTGGCCACCCCTTCTTCAGACACTATGTGTCCCAGGTAGTTCACAGAAGACTGGTAGAACCGACACTTCTCAGGCGAAAGTTTGAGTCCCTCCTCACTGAGTCTCCTCAAAACTTTTTCCAGCCTCTCCTCGTGCTCCTCCAGGGTTCTTCCAAAGACAATGACATCGTCCAGGTATACAAGGACTTCAATAAGGTTCATGTCTCCTACAGTCTTCTCCATGAGACGTTGGAAGGTAGCTGGGGCTCCAGACAAACCTTGAGGCATCCGGTCGAATTCAAAGAACCCCACTGGGGTTATGAAAGCTGTTTTCTCCTTGTCTTCTGGGTGCATAGGGATCTGATAGTACCCGCTCTTGAGATCCATAACGCTGAACCACTTGGCTCCAGACAAACTCTGTAGGGCATCCTCTATCCTTGGAGTGGTATATTGGTCGGGTATGGTTCTCCTGTTTAGAGTCCTGTAGTTGATACAGAGCCTCAGTGACCCATTCTTCTTCCTGACCACCACTATCGGAGAGGCATAGGGGCTTCTAGACTCCCGTATCACACCAGTCCTCTTGAGTTCTGCAAGTTGTTCCCTTAGATCCTCCAGATCTGCTAGTGGGACCCGCCTGACCCTCTCTCTGAAGGGCTTATCTTCCTGGAGGCGGTTCCGATGGGTGGCACTCCTTGCACACCCCACATCGAACTCATCTTTAGAGAAGATCTTCTCCCATCTGTTCAACTGGGCCTTGGCTCTCTCTTTCCAAGCCCTGGGCAGATTCGGGTTTTCCATGGATATCTTCTCCCAAGCATCTCCTCCTTCGCCCATCTCTGACAGGTTGACAGGGGCAGCAGGGCTCACCTGGCCCAGCAGCATCCTGGCTGGGATTTCCATGGGGCCATCTGTGTTGTTCCTAACACTCACTGGGACTCTACAATGGGCCTTCTTTAGGGCCTTCAGCGGAATCACTTCTGGTATCACTTCCAGACCGTGGGACCCTTCCCTTGGGTCAGATTCCAACATGACAAAGGGTCCGGGCTGCTCCCAAGTAAGCTTCACAGTGGCTCTGAGACAGGTTACTTCACTGGGCTGCAACACTATCCCTCCTCTTCCAAGTCTCCACACCTTCCCTATCCCCTCTCCTGGGGTCTTCTGCCCTAAGACCAACCGTTGGTAAGCCGTCTTTAGCATGGGGTGGATCTTGGTGGCCGTTTCCCCTTCTTCTTTCACTATAGAGGCCAGAAGTCTTCGGACCAGATCCGTGTTCGTCCCTATTATAAGGGAACTCGTGTTGGCTCCCGGCGGCCGAGGGCACACAACCGCCAGGGTGTCAAACACTTCGGCTTTTCCAGCCACAGATGGGTCAAAGATCATCCTGACAGTCAGATAGCCATTGTAGGGGAAGTTCTGGGTTCCAATCCCACATATCTCTAGTCCCTCTATCTTCCGGATGGGTAGGTGACTCAAGTGCTTATCGTAGAAATCTCTGTATAGCAGGGTCACTTGCGCCCCAGTATCCAAGATTGCTCTGGTGTAAACTCCCTCCACTTGAATGGATACTATAGGAGATGGGCCTCCCAGCTTCTCCGGATATGGCCCGGCAGGGGTCGCCTTCTTCAGACTTTTTTTCTTTGAACCTTCTCTCATCCAATCCCCTTTGGACTTCAGTCTTTCTTGAGTCTGGTATGCATTGACTTCCCTCCTCTTACTGGGTGTAGGGACCCGCTGAGGGATACTATTATTTTTCTTAGGTGTGCACCCCCTCTGGGGAGTGCTGTGCCTCTTCTGAGGGGTCTTGTCCCCTTTCTCTGGGGTGTATCTCTGTTGAGGAATGTTGTGTTTCCCCCGAGGCATTTTATCTCCTGTTATTTTCTGCTTTGCTTTCAGCTTGGATCTCACTGATTGTGATGGGCACCCGGTTGACTCCTTCACCGGGGCACTCTGAAGTTTCCCGCCGGCTTGCGGTTGTCTATTTTCTTCTTCTTGGGACTGGAGCATGTAGCCGCAATATGTCCAATTCCTCCACAGTTAAAGCAGACTATATCTCCCCATTCTTGTAAAGATGCGGGTGCTGAGGCAATTAGGAATAATTCCTTCCTTGGTACTTCTCTCTTGGGACCCTCTCTCTCTTTTTCCATCAGAGAGGTCAACATCTCTAACACCTTTGACATTTGAGCTTTTAGGGTGTCTATCTCCGAATCTCTTTCAGGGGTCATCACTGGATTGACTAGCACCTGTGCGGGTAAAACATTTGTCTTAATCATCTGCTGGTCCTGTTTCAGCGCCTCCTCATCTCTGATGATTTTTATCAAGTCAGCATAAGTCAGCAACGTTCCTCCTCCTGAGGTTTTCAGGTGCAGCCAGACTGGATCCGAGCGTAACGCTCCCTTTAAGACTTGCTTCATTCTTGCCGCATCTGTATCTTGGGGCTTCATCCCCTTCTTCAACACAATCTTGCACAACAACCTGTTCAGTCTTCTAACATACTCGGAAAGTTTCTCCTCTGGTTGTTGGAAAGTATGTTCAAATTGGTAGACCATCTCTGTCACCTTTTCCAATTGACCAAACTCTTCTTGCAGCATGGCTAGACAGTCTTGAGCCGTGCAATCTGCATTCCCAAACCGAAAACTTTTCACTGCTTCTGCTGCTGCGCCTTTAAGGCTTTCTATCACTCATTGCCTCTTCTGTGTTTCAGGCACCTCCCATGCCTCTACTGCCTGCAATGCCTGCTCCACCCAGGTGTCAAAATCTTCTTCCCCTGCGGGGACAGGGAGCTTCCCTGAGAATGTCTTTAGTCTCCGGTAGCTAGTCTCTACATGCACCGTGCTTGCCTTCTGACACTTGGTTAGCAGATCCCTTATCGCACCTATCAATTCTGGTGATATAGCAGTGACAGGTGCAGGTGCCACCGGAGGCGTCGCCCTGTCTCCTTTTTCCGGTGGGGTACGGGCCGCAGCCTGCAGTGATCCCGTTGGTGATGGTTACTTTTTTTCAGTTACTGCGTGCCCCAACCTATAGGTTCTGTTGTCTGGCGTCGGCACACACTTGCGCTTACAGGCCTCTGGCATCCCGTCCCAGTACTCCACTAATGCATACTGATATGAGATGTCTGGGTCTGACTTTATCTCCGTCACCCACGGTGTGTGATCTGGGGACACTGACTTCATTAACTCCTCTACCGTCTCAGTCGACCATTCCTCCCCAGGGAGGCTGATGACTATTGGCTGGTTTGGCTCTGCGTTAGAGGCTTTGCACCATGCTTCTACTGTTTGTGGGTCCATGACGGCACTTCTGGCGTTCACCTGCTGCATCAGGTTCCTGGACGAGCCCCCACGTGTAGCGATACCTTCACTTAAGAAGGCCGCAGATTTAGTTTGGGCCCTGAAGACAGCTCCGCCAACCCCCGGCAATATACTCGACCCCCTACTGGCACAGCTAGTTCTGACAGCAATATGTATGTCTTATACTGTATTAGTAATTAAACATCAAGACAATAATAGTATAAAACGGGTATAAGATTTACTTAAGCTTTTGATGAAAATCAGGGGTTAACATTTATCACAGTTCACAAAATATATATAATATGCAGAGCCCTGCAACACTAACACACTATGAATATGGAGTTAACAGCAACAAGTGCGCCACGTGGGCGACCGTTAGCTAGGCGTCCTGTGGCGCAGTAACCAAACAAATTAGAAGAACTGACCAGGCCTGGTTCTGATATCTACAACTTAGTCTATAGGGGATGATGTTCTTTTCTTCACCGGCAGGTCTTTAACGGTGGTGCACATTAACAGAGTATGATTTGTAATCCAATGGGAAAGGTAAAGATGGGGTAAACACTTTGCTATGCGAACTGAGTTCAGCTCTGATAAGGTTCTTCAATGAAAGTATCAGGAACAACTTGTGGGCCACGGCAGTCTATAGGCCTATTAGCAGTAACAGTATATGGTTTGGGCATACGCCCTCTCACCCGCCCGGACTGCGGTCCCAGTCCGGGAACTTCCACCAACTGTGTCACACACACACACAGTGTCTCCAGCGATCGGGTCCCCGATCCAACGAATGCTGTAGTTAAGCGAAGTCAGATGCCACCCCGGCTCACAGAGGGGTGAAAGGCTCTTTGGTGCTGCGCAAGACCTCAGGCTTCAGGCCTTGCACTCCGACACATCCGCACAGGAGGATCAGTCTCTGAAGTCTCGTGTCCCAAAGAGGCCGAGCCCAGCCTCGCCTCCTCCTCTTATAACCCCTCCCATGAGTCTCTGCGGTGGAAACATTGCCGAACGGGGTTCTGGATAATGTAGTCTCTCTGCGTTAAAGGGAAACACCCCGCTACAGTAATCAAATTAAAAGCACTGAAATTTGCTCAGTTGCAGAATTGTCGCTGTCATTACTTTCAGTGTTTGATGACGAATTTCCCCACAAATCACTATCGCTCAATTCTGCAAGTGATTTTAATTTATTATCGCTGTTTTCTAGCTGGTCTAAAACCACTTTTGATGCAAACGGACACTTTTTGGTTGCTATGGACAATCTCCAGTTTCCAGGCAGAAAGAACAGTTTTTAGAATATAAAACTGCATGCAGGGCACTGGACAAACCACTAGGGACAAAGGGGGTGCGTAATTATTTGATACAGTACTGTATTCTGTAAGATTACAGTAAACTGTATCTATACTGTGTTTTTTACTTTTTGAATTTGGCGCCAAACTCTGTCCCCGTGCGTCGCAACGCTCGCAGGGAACGGAGCTCGGCACTCAGCAGTGTGAAATCGAGCGAGGAGACAGCTCGCACACACAGCGGGGAGACATCGCAGGATCCAGGGACAAGGTAAGTAACTTTCCCTGTATCCTGCATTGCGATCCCGAGTCTGGCTCGGGGTTACCGCTTTTGGTATGAAAAATTCCCCGCGAGCCAGACTTGGGAATACCGCCAGGCAGGTTAATGCATTCTATGCATTAGGTGAAAAACCTTCTGTGCTGCAGCTGCTCCCAGATCTTCCCCTTTTTCTTACCCAAGAATCGTCTGTTCCAGCGATGTGCACAAGCCCAGCAACTCCAGCCGCTGTCTTTGTCCTCATTGGATAGATTGATAGCAGCAGTAGCCATTGGCTGGTGCTGCTGTCAATCAAATCCAGTGATATGGGAGCAGGAGGCAGGGCCGAGTCCTGCTGTCTGTGTTAATGGGCATAGCAGCGGGACTCGTGAGCGTGCCCACACGGGTGCCCCAATGAAAAGTGGGTCTCTGTGGGGACACCCGATGTAGAGGAGGAGCCAGGAGCACCACCGGGGCACCCCAGAAGAGGAGGATAAAGGCTGCTCTGTGCAAAACCCTTGCACAGAGCAGGTAAGTATAATGCCTCATACACACGACCGGTTTTCCCGTCTGGAAAACTGCCATGACAGCTTTTGGCTGGGAAAACCGGCCGTGTATATGCTCCATCACAGTTTTCCCAACAGGAAAACTGTAGGCAAAAAAAAAAGAGAACCAGCTCTCCTTTTTCCCCGTCAGGAAAAAATCCTGCCGAGAAAACCGGTTGTCTGTATGCTTTCGAGGGGAGAAAAAAAACTGCATGCTCGTAAACAATTTGACGCATGCGCGGAAGCATAGAACGTCATTTTGTCGGCTCGTCGTAGTCTTTGACATCACCGCGTTCTTGGCATTCAAAAGTTCAGCAACCTTTTGTGTGACTGTGTATGCAAGGCAGACTTGAGAGGAATCCCGTCGGGAAAAGCGTCGTTTTTTTTCCTGCCAGGAAAACCGGTCGTGTGTACGAGGCATCACATGTTTGTTATTAACCACTTCAATACAGGGCACTTATACACCTCCCTGCCCAGACCAATTTTCAGCTTTCAGTGCTCTCACACATTGAATGACAAATTACGGTACTCAATCATGCTACACTGTACCCAAACAAAATTTTTATCATTTTTTTCACACGAAAAGAGCTTTCTTTTGGTGGTATTTAATCACTGCTGGGTTTTTTATTTTTTGTGATATAAGCAAAGTAAGAGCGAACATTTTGGGAAAAAAAAAACACATTTGTTTTAGCTTCTATTGTAAAATTTTGCAGATAAGTAATTTTTCTTCATAAATTTTGATCCAAAATTTATACTGCTACATATTTTTGGTAAAAATAGCCCAAATTTGTGTATATTATTTAGTCTGTGTGAAAGTTATAGAGTCTGCAAGCTATGGTGCCAATCATTAAAAATTGATCACGCCGGATGTACTGACAGCCTATCTAATTTCTTGAGACACCAACAAGCCAGGAAAGTACAAATACCCCCCAAATTACCCCTTTTTGGAAAGTAGACAGTCCAAGGTATTTAGGAAGAGTCCCTCTTATTCCCAATATACTGTTTGAAGTGCAGCCAGCCAGTAAAGTGGATAGGAACTCTTTTTTTATTAGGGGGTGTATCTTATACAATTTATCGTGGTTGGGATGATCTCAGGAAGGGTACTGCGAGTTATCATTAAAATGTAGGAAACACCTAATAATGTCATAGCGTGTCCTGGACATGACATAAGAATATATCGGCATGTGGTGGATGGGGTTGGTGGACCATTAGGCATGCAGTTCATTCTTTGTAAGCTCCATATTAAACATAAGGCCCAAAAACATTTGAATTAGTCTAGTGCAAGATGTCGCCAATGAAACATACGGGCGTAGGATAAATTGGGGTTGGCGGCCACAAATTGCTCTGCAAAGAGATTTGTTTGGACCAACATATACTGAGCAAATCTTGGGGGAAAAACGAATAAAAATAATATAATTTGGAAAAATTTGTAGTGTTGGATGCACACCTGGCTGTGTGGTAAAAGGGGGGATTATAGCGGATCCTGAGCTGGCAGACAACCATAAGGGATTTGTCAGGTCATAGGGAAGTTAGGACTGGGCCCTGGATTCTTTGTTTTGGGTGTGTAATTCCAGTACTGGTACTGGGCTCCTCTTCCTGGGGTCTGGCACTGCTAATCATGGGCAGGTCCTCTGATCTTGGTCCTGATATCCTTATTATTTTCGGAGGGACTCGTCTCCGATCCACTACTCTCTACTGGCTCGAATTCCAAACCAGAATCAGATGATGAGAGCTCCCCTCTGCTCTCATCATCCGACATATTAAGGATGTTATATGCCTCCTCAGGTGTGAGCATGATGGCGGTACTGATGGCAGACCTGTGTGACGGTACTGATGGCAGTACTGATGGTGGGCCTGTGTGATGGTACTGCTGGTGGTACGGCGAGCCTGTGTGACGTACTGATGGCGGGCCTGTGTGTTACGGTACTGCTGGTGGTACTGACAGGTCACTGATTGCAGGCCTGTGTGATGGTACTGATGACAACACTGATGGCAGTACTGATGGTGGGCCTGTGTGATGGTACTGATGGCAGTACTGATGGCGGGCCTGTGTGACGGTACTGATGGCAGTACTGATGGTGGGGTTGTGTGATGGTACTGATAGCAGTACTGATGGCGGGTCTGTTTGACGGTGCTGATGGCGGTACGGATGGCGGTACTGGTGGCAGGCCTGTGTGACAGATCTAAATGGACTGTGTGACAGATTGGCTGTGTGACAGATCCAGACAGGCTGCATGACAGATCCAGATGGACTGTGTGACAGTACTATGGTGGCAGGTTCCCCTTTGGGGGGAACTGTGTTGTGCACAGTAAAAGGTAATTATGTCAGACAGACACTTATCTACTCCCTGGTCCATGCTCTCTCCTCAGATGATCGGTGTGTGAGGAGAAGAAGCAGGGATCTCCTAGTAACCGTTGTGTTGTTTACATTTGTGACCGGCTGTGATTGGACACAGCCGATCACGTGGTAAACAGAAAATTTCAATAGCTGTTTACCCTGATCGGGAATGGGCTATGTCCAAGGGACACGCGCCGTCCCCGATCGCCACGGTGTGTGCCCCGCGAGGGCGCACGCTAGCGGCTTATCCAGCTGGACGTCATATGACGCTCAGTCAGGATAACGCAACCACTTTCTGCCCGTCATTTTTCTATATGAAAGGGGTTAAAAGAAAACAACAAAACATTTTTTTTACCTTTACCATAACTTTAAGACCTCGTCTGGAATAAGTAGTTCAGTTTTGGGCACCAGTTCACAAAAAGGATATTGGAGAACTGGAGAAAATGCAGAGAAGGGCAACCAAAGTGATAAGAGGGATGCAGGAGCTCAGCTATGAGTAAGGATTAGCTGAACTGAAAGTATTCTCTCTTGAGAAGATGCAGGGGATATGATTATTATTTATAAATATATAAGTGGTCCAGATAGTGAACTTGGTGTTGAGTTATTCACTTTCCGGTAACTAAAGGACAAGGGGGCACGCTTTACGTCTAGATGAGAAGAGATTTAATCTCAGCATACAGAAAGGACTCTTCACATTACCAGCTGTAAAAATGTGGAATAGACTCCCTGAAGAACTAGTTCTGGTCAGCTCAGTAGATTGTTTTAAAAAATAGCTGGATGCTTTCCTAAATGCACAGTATGCATCTGGATACTAACATTTATAGGCAATAACAACAGGGAATATCTGATTGCCTCCTGAGGGGTCGGGCAGTAATGTTTTCCCCGCTGGAGCAAATAGGACCAGTCTTAATTTTTTCCCTTCTTCTGGATCACCTATGGGTATAACATTGTGTGCATGGATCTTTTCTATTACTAGTTTTTTTTTCTTTTGTTTAAACTAGATAGACTTTTTCAGCTTGACTAAGTATGTAAGTGTGTTAGGGAGATGGGTCAAATGTTTTGCCAACATATGAGCCCTCATAGATTCATGAGTTGTGAGAGAGGAGTTAGTAGTAAGCAATCATGTCTTGCTGTCCTAGGGTCTTCAGGTCTTCATCAGCTTGCAACAGTTCCCTCCAGGTACTCCTGGTTCCTCCAACACTTCAAAGACATGCTGGTAGGATAACTGGCAGTTGTATACAGGGCCGCTATCAGGGGGGGGGCAGCCCATACAGATATAGGGGGCCCATGCATCCAGAGGATCCCAGGCCCATGCATCCAGAGGAGCCCAGGCCCCAATCAACAAGTTGTTGCTGCTGTTTAGTAGCAAGCAGGGCAGACTGACACATCAGGCACTCAGCCAGGGGGGGCCAAATGAAAGAGTTCCTTGGGATGAAGCCAGTGCCGGCTAAAGTTCTGGCAGTGCGCTTCTCTCAGTGTTGTATCTTCAACCCAGGGAGGATTCCAGTCGACTGCTCCTGCATGTGTGCTCTGCGTTCAGTTCTCTGGCTCCCCCGCCCGGTGCCTCGATGATCACTTGATGAGCTGATGTCAATAATGCAGTCATCCCTTAGGACACTGTACAGGCACTGCATAATATGAGGAAAATAGCTGTAGAGCTGCTCCACCTCCAAGCTCCGCCCCCTCAACTCTGGCTCCCATACTTTAGCTTGCAGTGGCTCCCGAGTCCTGATGGTAAGGTAGCCTAAATAGAGGTCTTAAAGAGAGTAGAGAGTGCTGATATAAGGGTGGGGGTCTCTCTGATATTTGTTTTTTTTAGTGAGGTGGGGACTGTTATAAAGGGACTGTGAACTAATGGGCTTCTCTATTGTGGGTGCTGACTGCTGATCTAATGGTTGGTGATATACCACCCTCCCTCAATACTGTAGATCAAAGTCTCCTTATAGCAGCACCAGGGGCAGACTGACCATTTGGAGGGCAGAGCTTGGAGAGCTGAGGCTGTGGCAGTTGCTAGGTGACAGTGGCCCAGTTACTAATGACTGCCCAGACATTGCCACCCCCTGTCAAGCCTCCCAGGAGGGTGAAACAATGTAAACCCTGCCACCTGTAACTTTGATTATTAGTCATGAGCGAGCTGAGCTGGATTTGGCTGTCTCTTTGCTGGATTGGGGTGTCTCTTTGCTGGATTGGGATGTCTCTTTGCTTAATATATGGGGAAGTCTCTTTTCTGGATTGGGCTGTCTCTTTTCTGGATATATAGGGCTGTCTCTTTGCTGAATCTATGCAAATGTCTCTTTATTGGTTTGAGACATCTTTGAATATATAGGTCTGTCTCTTTGCTGAGTATATGGAGCTGTCTCTTTGAAAAGGCAGTGCCGTTAGTATTATTGTAGGGTGCTGCTCAAAAGAGTCTACCTTGTCGTGGTTGCCGTCTTAATTTTTTTGCACAAAATCCTTACTGTTTAAATCTTGAAAACACTGATGAAAATACACTTTTCTTAAGTTGTAAGAGTGTTAAAATAAAAGTGTGTGTGTGTGTGGGGGGGGGGGCTCAGGCCTAAAGCTATGTAAGGGCCCCGAAATTTCTGATGTATATATATACACATACATACACTGTATTGCCAAACGTATTGGGACACCTGCCTTTACACGCACATGAACTTTAATGGCATCCCAGTCTTAGTCCGTAGGGTTCAATATTGAGTTGGCCCCACCCTTGCACCTATAACAGCTTTAACTCTTCTGGGAAAGCTGTCCACAAGGTTTAGGAGTGTGTCCATGGGAATGTTTGACCATTCTTCCAGAAGTGCATTTGTGAGGCCAGGCACTGATGTTGGATGAGAAGGCCTGGCTTACAGTCTCCACTCTAATTCATCCCAAAGGTGTTCTATTGAGTTCAGGTCAGGACTCAGTGCAGGCCAGTCAAGTTCCTCCATCCCAAACTTTCTTATCCATGTCTTTATAAACCTTGCTTTGTGCACTGGTCCAAATCATTTGGTGGAGGGGTGTGGAGTTGTTTTTCATGGGTTGGGCTTGGCCCCTTAGTTCCAGTGAAGGGAACTCTTAAGACGTCAGCATACCAAGACATTTTGGACTATTTTATGTTTCCAACTTTGTGGGAACAGTTTGGGGATGACCACTTCCTGTTCCAACATGACAGCACACCAGTGCACAAAGCAAGATCCATAAAGACATGGATGAGCAAGTTTGGGGTGGAGGAATTTGAGTGGCCTGCACAGAATCCTGATCTCAACCCGATAGAACACCTTTGGGATGAATTAAAGCGGAGACTGCAAGCCAGGCCTTCATTTCCAACATCAGTGCCTGACCTTACAAATGCGCTTCTGGAAGAATGGTCAAACATTCCCGTAGACACATTCCTAAATCTTGTGGACAGCCTTCCGGGAAGCTGTTATAGCTGCAAAGGGTGGGCCAACTCAATATTGAACCCTACGGACTAAGACTAGAATGCTATTAAATTTCATGTGTGAGTAAACGCAGGCGTCCCAATATTTTGAATATATATATATATATATATATATATATATATTAGTGCTGTGAAAAAGCATTTGCCCCCTTCCAGATTTTTAATTTTTTTTGCATATTTCTCACACTTAAATGATTCAGATCATCAAACAAATCTTAATATTATGCAAAGATGACCCGAGTAAATCCAAAATGCAGTTTTTTAATTATTATTTAATTTATTAAGGGAAAAAAGCCGTTCAACCCTGCCTGGCCATATGTGAAAAAGTAATTGCCCCCTCCCATGTTGAATCATGAATGAACTATGATTAACCACAATTTTTTGTTAAGCCGAGTTAAATTTCACTTGCCACACCCAGGCCTGATTACTGCCAGATCTGTTGAATCAAGAAATCACATAAATAGAAGCTGTCTGACAAAGTAAAGCATGCTAACAGATCACAAAAAGACACACATCATGCCACAATCGGAAAAAAAAATCAAGGACAGATTAGAAACAAAGTAATGTACATGTATCGGTCTAGGAAGGGTTTCAAAGCCATTTCTAAGGCTTTGGAACTCCAGTGAACCATGGGGAAAGCCATTATCCACAAATGGAGATAACTTGAAACAGTGGTGAACCTTCCCAGTAGTGGCCGGCCTGCAAAAATTACTCCAAGAGCATGACGACGACTCATCCAGGAGGTAATAAAAGAACCCAGAACAACATCTAAAAGAACTGCATGCTTCACTTGCCTCAGGTAAGATCAGTGTTCAGGATTCAACAATAAGAAAGAGACTGGGAAAAATGGCATCCATTGGAGAGTTCCAAGGCCAAAGCCACTGCTGACCAAAAAGGACACAAAGGCTCATCTTACATTTACTAAAAAAACATCTTGATTATCCCCAAGACTTTTAGGCAAGTATTCTGTGGATTGATGAGACTAAAATTGTATTTTTGGAAGGCATGTGTCCCATTACATCTGGCATAAAACTAATACAGCATTTCATAACAAGATCATCATACCAACAGTCAGACATGGGGGTGGTAGCGTGATGGTTTGGGGCTGCTTTGCAGCTTCATGACCTGGATGACTTACCATAACTGATGGAAAAATTTGAATTCTGAACTCTACTAGAAAATCCTAAAGGAGAATGTCTGGCCATCAGTTTGTGACCTCAAGCTCAAGTGCACTTGGGTTATGCAGCAGAACAATGATCTGAAACACAAAAGCAAGTCCACCTCCAAATGGTTCAAACAAAGCAACATTTAGGTTTTGGAGTGGCCTAGTCAAAGCCCAGATTTAAATCCAATTGAGATTCTGTATCATGACCTCACACAGATCGTTCATGCTGGAAAACCCTCCAATGTGGCTGAATTAAAACAATCCTGCAAAGAAGAGTGGGCCAAAATTGTTCCACAGCAATGTGAAAGACTCATTGCTAGTTATCACAAACATAAACAAAAAAATGAAAATTAAAAAACTGCTGCAACTGGTACCTATTTTTCTTTTATCCCAGCGCTATGGTGTTCAATTTTGGTAAAACAAGAGTCTAGATCCTATCACAGTAGAGATGCTGATAAACCTGACTCTTTACAACATATTCTACATCAGCAGCCACATTCACAAATAAACTTATATTCAAAAAAATGACAAAATAGAAAATGACACCACGTGGTATTATTCAAATTATCATATGCGGCGCTCCTATCAATATTTAAATTGATATGGCTCACTATTGTCCCAAAGACAACGGTGTTTAAAGGTACACCAGGTGTATGCGATAAATCCTCAGGACAAAGTTCGAATTATCACATGTAAAAATGATCACAATAACGTCTACGGAATGTGCACCTTCCTCCAGATCACTTCAAACAGGTGTTTCAAAACTCCCCATAGGGATTGCACTCACCAGAAATCAGAAGGTAACAGGCTCATACGAAATCCAAAAGGAAATCCAAACGAGAGATGTCTCCTGCGTGTGTCCTTTTCATAGAGCTATTCAAGCTTTCTCCAAAGATGGTGTTATGAGGAGAGAGAGAAAACTCCACATAGTATAGTCCAGTTTAAAAAAAAAACTTTATTTAAAAAAAAAAATCTATATATATCTCTTTACTCACTTTATTTAAAATGTTTCACAAGCCAAAATCAGTGAGTAGCTGGGGAGAAGATGGTTTGTCCCATTTTGTATCTGCCTTAACTCACCGCTCTTCAGTTCGTCAGGTGATACTTCCGGTTTCTCAACCCAGTAGCTTGGAACGCACGGCGTCAATCGTCACTTCCGGTTGCCGTAAAATCATGCGCTGACGCGTTTCCTCATTACGACTTTGTCAAAGGGCGTGATCTTACGGCGCGGCATGTCCAGATTTATTATGCGGTCAATTAAGGCCGTTTAACTCATTGAGTGCTGCTTGCCTTGAGTTGAAACAACTCATGGTGCACACGGCAAGGAACAGCAATAGAGGACATATAGAATATATAAATGTTAAAATAAACTGGCGTTAGCTAACATCAAGTTATAATCATTACAATCTTAAAATTTCCATATATCCCCTCATAAAAATTCATAAAAATTCAAAATACATTATATATATATATATATAAGAACAGCAATTTTTTTTTAAATGTGTCTTATTTTCAATGGTCAGCAGACCTGATGGTCGAAATATGCTAATTAGCAATCTATCAAATTCCAAAACAACCACTAGCACCGTAACACCGTTGGTGTTCAATTTTGGTAAAACAAGAGTCTTCCCATTATAAAGAAGTGGAGTCAGTGTTTAAAAACCACTGGCACATATTGTGTTTGGACAAAACTCTACAAAAGGAATTACCACCCAATCCGAGATTTATTTATAGGAAAGCCCAAAATCCGAGATTTATTTATAGGAAAGCCCAAAATTTTGGTGACCTTATAGTTAAAGTACTGGACCCTCCCAGCCATCATCCGACCTTTTGGGACAGAGATGGATTTTTCTCCTGCAGAAAGTGTAAACCATGTAGAGAAGTTTCCTGCCTAATGAGGGGTCTAGAGAGATTCATAGCTACTTCTAATAATAATGAATTTCAGATTAGGGAATTTATAACTTGCAATACTACTCACGTAGTTTATGCTTTAAAGTGTCCTTGTGGGTTAATGTACATTGGGAGAACTAAGAGGATGCTGCGGATTAGGATAGCAGAACATATCAATAATATCCTCATAGGCTATAAAGACCATAATGTATCCCTCCACTTTAAGATATTTCACAACCAAGACCCTTCAGGTCTGGTGTTTTGGGGAGTAGACCACATTAAGCCATCCTGGAGAGGTTCCAATATAGTGCAGGAGTTATCGCAAAGAGAAACCCAGTGGATCTTTTTAGCCGATACGCTCTCCCCTAAGGGGTTAAATATAGAATTAGACATAAATTGTTTCATTAGCGATCTTTAAATCACCCCAGCTCAGTTATAACAATTTTTGACAGTTGTCCTTTTTTGCATATGGTAATTATCATATATTATCTATTTTCCCTTTTCCTTTTTTACAGTGCTAGTGGTTGTTTTGGAATTTGATAGATTGCTAATTGGCATATTTCGACCATCAGGTCTGCTGACCATTGAAAATAAGACACATTTTAAAAACAATTGCTGTTCTTATATATATATATATATATATATATATATATATATATATATATATATATATATATAATGTATTTTGAATTTTTATGAGGGGATATATGGAAATTTTAAGATTGTAATGATTATAACTTGATGTTAGCTAATGCCAGTTTATTTTAACATTTATATATTCTATATGTCCTCTATTGCTGTTCCTTGCCGTGTGCACCATGAGTTGTTTCAACTCAAGGCAGGTAGCACTCAATGAGTTAAACGGCCTTAATTGACCGCATAATAAATCTGGACATGCCGCGCCGTAAGATCACGCCCTTTGACAAAGTCGTAATGACGAAACACGTCAGAGCGTGATTTTACGGCAACCGGAAGTGACGATTGACGCCGTGCGTTCTAAGGTACTGGGTTGAGAAACCGGAAGTATCACCTGACGAACTGAAGAGCGGTGAGTTAAGGCAGATACAACACGGGACAAACCATATTCTCTCCAGCTACTCACTGATTTTGGCTTGTGAAACATCAAGTTATCAGATTAGCAAGAACCTAGGCTGCTGTTGGCTAAAGACGTTTTTAAATTGTCTTTTTTATGGAAATAAGCTGAGTAAAGAGATATATATTGATTTTTTTTTTAAATAAAGTTTTTTTTTTAAACTGGACTATACTATGTGGAGTTTTCTCTCTCTCCTCATAACACCATCTTTGGAGAAAGCTTGAATATCTCTATGAAAAGGACACACGCAGGAGACATCTCTCGTTTGGATTTCCTTTTGGATTTCATATGAGCCTGTTACCTTCTGATTTCTGGTGAGTGCAATCCCTATGGGGAGTTTTGAAACACCTGTTTGAAGTGATCTGGAGGATGGTGCACATTCCGTAGACGTTATTGTGATCATTTTTACATGTGATAATTCGAACTTTGCCCTGAGGATTTATCGCATACACCTGGTGTACCTTTAAACGCCGTTGTCTTTGGGACAATAGTGAGCTGTATCAATTTAAATATTGATAGGAGCGCCGCATATGATAATTTGAATAATACCACATGGTGTCATTTTCTATTTTGTCATTTTTTTTTTATATAAGTTATCACAAACTCTTGATTGCAGTTATTACCGCCAAGGTTGGCACAACCAGTTATTAGGTTTAGGGGGCAATTACTTTTTCACATAAAGCCAGGCAGGTTTGGACAACTTTTTTGCCTTAATAAATGAAACCATCATTTAAAAATTGCACTTTGTTTTTACTCTGGTTATCTTTGTGTAATGATAACATTTGTTTGATGATCTAAATAATTTAAGTGTGACAAATATGCAAATAAAAAAATCAGAAAGGGGCAAATACTTTTTCACAGCTTTGTATATATTGTGGGAGGTGAGCTCAATGGGCATCACCTTCCCTGGGAAAAAGGGTAGTCCAAACGGCAAGTTTTCTTAAAATCTGACTTATAGCCAGTTTTAATTTTTAAAAGTTTTCATGTAAATCAAATAAACAAAACAGAAAATAAATCCTCGCCATCCAGACACTAACTAAACAGTTCAGGATCCTAACTCACAGGTGAAGGGTTTCTCCCAGTCACCCACAAAACAAAGATAATGCAAACCCTTTTCTGTCTCTCACAAAGCTGACATCACATCAGTAGCTCTCTCTCAGGTTTTGGCTTCTTGAGTCCCAGGCCAAGAGCAATTCTTTGCTTTAGTTCTGCTTTATTTATACCACCTTTTGGTGGACACAAGTGGACCACAAAATCTGGTCCAACCCTGCCAAAGTGGCTGGTAAAACCCGGCCCGGATTCCACCATAGTTCTCTGAAAATTAACACATGGGAGGTTAAACATAACATCCATCAATCACCTCCTCTTTCATAATATACCCCCCCCCAAGCCCCTGCGGCTGAGCAACTGTCCCAATCAGACCATGGACACGGGAAAGGGCATCTGCATTATTCTGGAGTTTCCCAGCTCTATGCTCCATTGTGAACTTAAATACTTGAACCACCGTGTCACTCTTTTCTCCTTGTTATCATACATCAATTTAAGAGGGGCATGATCAGTGACTAGCTTGAATTGTCTCCCCAACAGGTAATATTTCAGGGCATCTAAGGCCCATTTGATAGCTAAACATTCCTTCTCAAAAATGGCACAGTTTTCTCATATCTGTTAAGCTTTCTGCTCAGGTAGACCACTGGGTGCTCCTCCCCATCTCTGATTTGAGACAGCACAGCACCCAGTCCCACATCAGAGTCGTCTGTCTGAACCAGAAACTCCTTTGTGAAATCTGGGGTCACGAGAACAGGTTGTGCCTGCTTCAACATTTGAAATTCCTTCTCTGCCTCAGGATTCCATTTAATCATGACTGACCCTCTACCCTTCTTCTGATCTGTCAGTTAGGCTGCAATGGTGGCAAAATTGTGTATAAAACACTTATAGTGTCCTGGGATCCCAAGAAATGAAGGAACTTTCTTTTTATTTAAAGGTTGGGGCCACCTTTGAACAGCCTCAATCTTGATGATCTGAGGATTGATCAGCCCTTGACCAATAATATAGCCAAGGTATTTGGCCTCTTCCAAACCTATGGCACACTTTTTCGGTGGCAGTGAGTCCTGCTTTCCTAAGGGAATCTACTACTACTACTGCTAGGTTGCAGTGGCCTGGCGATTCACCTTTTGCTGTTGGCGGTTGACTTCCTGCTGCTGGTAGTTGGTTTCCTGCTGGGTTGCAGTAGCCTGCAGCAGGGCTTTTAACACATCCTCCATCTTTCCACTTGTTCAGGAAGATGCCCGCCAAAAATTCACCATATGTGGGGCGTTAGCTCAATGCGGATTACCTTCCCTGGGAAAAAAGGGTAGTCCAAACAGCAGGTTTTCTTCAAATCTGACTTGTAGCCAGTTTTATTTTTAAAAGGTTGCATGAAAATCAGATAAACAAAACAAAGAATAAATCCTCGCCATTCAGGCACTAAGTAAACAGTTCAGGATCCTAACAGGTGAAGGGCTTCTTCCAGTCACACACAAAACAAAGATAATGCAAACCTTTTTCTGTGTCTCACAAAGCAGACATCACATCGGTAGCTCTCTCTCAGGTTTTGGCTTCCTGAGTGCCAGGCCAAGAGCAATTCTTTGCTCCAGTCCTGCTTTATTTATACCACCTGTTGGACACAAGTGGACCACCAAATCTGGTCTGGAACCAACCCTGCCAAGGTGGCTGGTAAAACCCGGACTGCATTCCACCTTAGTTCTCTGTAAATGAACGCATGTGAGGTGAAACATAACGTCCATCAATCAACCTCACCTTGCATGAGGTCACAATATGTATGAAAATGGTTTCAGAATGATTTTTAGAATTGTATAAAGCCTGAAAAAAAGTCCCTAAATGCGTTCATTGTTAATGACTTAAAGTGTATTTGCACGTTTGCCATGTGTTCCCACTCAAAAAGTATACCTAAAAATATATATATTTCATTTACCTTTTCAGTTTGGAGCAGGTTTATACACTGGACACTAAAGGCAGCTCATATTGTTTTGAATAGAAGGTAATATGGAGATGGGGGACAAACTCAAGGACTTTTTTTTTAAGTGCATTATTTTACAGTGCACTGCCCAAAACTCAAATCTTTAACCTTTTGTTAAGACAGACTATCCTACTCATTTAGTTTAAAATTAATGGATAAGTTCACCTTTTGGGACATGTTACATGTTCTACCCTAAATAAGGGTGGAACATGTAACATGTTCCAGCTCCTACCATCTCTGCTGTCACGATTCAAAAACAGCATGGCCGTGTGGGGCTCTGCCCACATTGTCACGTCATGAATTTCACAGTTTGCTGCGAATGAATGAACTACAAGTGCCATAAACCATTGCAGCAGATGGCTTGTAGTTCTGAATGAACTGTAAGCGTACTGATGAGTGCCCTTAAATTTTATTCACAATCCCTGCAGCTTTCAAACTGACAGCCCATATGGAGGTTTTGGCAGAAAGCTGCAGGGCTTGTCTGCAGAAACCTGACATTACATCCCTGATCCACAGCATGGGTATAATGCTTTTACAGCTCCTGCAGGAAAAAATTATATATGTACAATTTTGCTCTGCAAAAATAGGTGCATTTATTATTTTCTAAAAAGGTGAACTTATCCTTTTAATAATGAAATCTGCCAGCACAGTGCAGATGGAGTTAATCATGAACTCCATCCCCCTCTAAAACGTTAGCTAGAAGTGGAAAACTAAATAGGAATTTCAGTCCTGGAGTTTTTTAGAAAGTAGTATGTAATAAGGGAAGCAATACATTTTAAATATTTTTAGAAAATTATGCTATTTAAATGGCAAGCATGAGATAAATATAAAGTAGGTGTTATCACACCTACTTCAAAATAGAGATACTCTTTATTGACCAACTTAAAGTGTATCACTTAAACTGCAAACTTTTTCAAGTAATGAAAAGCAAAACACAGATGATGTGATAAAACAGAGCAAGCTATGCCTATGGAAATGCTGGTCTAAAAAAAAAATCCCCAAAAATACTATTCAAATTTAAATGTAAAATCAGTCTTGGAATTGCAAATACCTAACTTTATTCTGGGTAGAAAACTATGGTGAGAAGATTTCCGACATTTGGTTACATTTCTCAGGAGCAACAAAACTAATCATCTATGTAGTCCTAGCCTTGGTGGTATAGTAAGCCTCACTTACAGAATAGTAATGCCTTTCTGGTTAATATGTTTTAAATTATGGTATTTGAAACTGCATTTCTCTTGTTTTACTTCTGTCAGGTGTTCATATCTATGTCCATTACTGTTCACACTTATAATCTTATGTTTCTGCACTTTGGAATGTGCCCTTTGTCTCTGGTGCTCTTCTCTTCACTTCTGAGCAAAGAAAAAAGGGGGTTCCCCTGGGTGGACTTTTAAGGCACTGGTAGTATTAATTCCAAATATACGGGATATTGAAGTAAAAAAATTGTTTTTATTCACAATTATACATATTTATCAAAAAATGAAATATTAAATTAAAATATACAGTTCCAAAGATTGTCACCATATAGGTAAATACATGAAAACCTTCTTTACACCCGACGCGTTTCGGGGTAACCTTCTTCAGGGGTGTGTAGAGAAGGACAATTAGTTCATGTATTATAAATGTAGTAGGAGAATGATGAATATTTCATTGGATGCAATTTTTTAAAAGCATTGAAAAAATAAACAGCACGCTGGGTTCTGTCAATAGGGTTGCCAGTCAAGCAAGAAGTGGGTATCAGAATATACAATTAATGCAGGTTTGAGAAGGACATTTATAAGGAACAGGTGTTCATCCCATTAGGGAGAAATTATTCCAAAGATCGAGAAGCCGGTGGATCAACCAGAAGAGATATACTGGGACTGGGGTAGAGGTCCCTGAGTATATGAGATCCGTAAAAGACCTAATAATGTCCGCTGTCAAACAGTACACTGTATTACTGAGTATATGAGATCCTTAAAAGACCTAATAATGTCCGCTGTCAAACAGTACACTGTATTATTAACATAGTCAACCTCACACCATGACAGTCCAGCAAGGAGTGCTGACATGCTGAACCTATTTTCCCCTGCTTTTACTGCCCCCACCTTTTTAATCCCTATTTTGATAACTTGTCCCAAATTTAGGCACTTCTTTTTTATTTTTTTCCTAAAATGCACAAAAAAGCTCTGAACTGTGGGAGTGGCTGTGCAATAAGATTGGTTTACTATCACTGGTCATCACAAGTACATGGGTAGCCACATCCTCTGTTGGATTTGTATGCATCTGAACACCCCTGCAGGAATGTTGTTTATTTTTCCCAATTATCCACATAACCTTTCGGACATTGTATTATGGAAAAGCTAGGGCTCTGTGTTTTGAGAAGGTAAGCCTCACTTACAGAGTAGTAATGCCTTTCTGGTTTATATGTTTTAACTTATGGTATTTGAAACTGCATTTCTCTTGTTTTACTTCTGCCAAGTGTTCATATCTATGTCCATTACTGTTCACACTTATAATCTTATACTTCTGCACTTTGGAATGTGCACTTTGTCTCTAGGTCACATATGCAGCCCTGCCGACGATGCGGTTCACGACAGCGTCGGCACGTCACACCGCACTAGGCCCAATCCACTCCTGTCATAGGCAGCTCCTCCTCCACTCCCCGTCAACCCATCACGGGCAGTCGAAGCTGGAGACTCGTCCCTGTTCACTCCTTCATCCAGAACAACATGGCATGGATATGGATCAGGGACCCTACTTGCATGCAATCCTCCAGCATGCATTCCGTGGCGATCAGTCAGCAGATGGTCTCTCTCCAGTCCCTCCGGACCCTTCGGATTCACTCCGGTGTTTCCGTATGGCCTGGGCGACTAGAGCGATCCTATGGATTCTCCCCCTCCCCCTTTTTTTCCACCTATCAGCATGGCAGCCAGCAGGCGGACCCCCTATAAAAAGCACATTCTTATAGCCTCCCCTTAGCAGTGCACCTCTCTGCATGAGAGGGACCACGAGGAGAGAAGCTCTTTCTAAACATTCAAGGTATGTAAGTGAAGTTAACTATCTTCACTATCACAGCTCTGTATAGATATCTCTTTTCTATCTGTCTGATTTTATCACTCATTTGTCCTCATGATATGCCTGTACCTAGGTTCCCCTTGATGTGGATCTGGGTTTATGTTCACAACCCTTGGCCCTTCCAAGGATTGGTTCCCCTATGTGTACACACTGACACTGTGTGCCTACTATATATATTGGTGAGACGTTATACCTTACCTCTTTCACTTTGACTCTAATTCCGCATACACACGACCGTTTTTAATGTCATTGAAAAAAACTGCATTTTTCTCGAAGTGATTTGTCATGTTTCCTCTCAAGCCTGTCTTGCCTACACACTATCGTGGAAAAAATGTTCGAGTAAAGCGCGGTGACGTACAACACGTACGACGGCAATATAAAGGGGAAGTTCCATTCGGATGGCGCCACCCCTCATGTTAGTAAAGTTTGTTGAGCGACGATTCGCGCTTTTCAGCCTCGTGCTTTTGAGTCCGTTACAGCGTGACGAATGTGCTATCTCCATCACGAACGCTAGTTTTACCAGAACGAGCGCTCCTGTCTCATTCTTGATTCTGAACATGCGCATTTAAAAAAAAAAAATTAGAGCATGTTCCAATTTTTCTCGTCGTGATTCTCTGCGTTTTTCTCGTCGGGAAAACTGCTGGAAAGCCCACACACAATCATTTTTAATGACCATTTAATTTTTTTAATTTTTTCTTGTCATTAAAAACGGTCGTGTGTACGCGGCATTATACACACACTGTATTTTAGTCCCAGCCAGTATACTTATCGGGTAAGTGCTTAAATATACACTATTATGTTTCTCATTTGCACTTACCCCATTTCTTCACACCCAGCACATTTTTTCTCCTCCCCTAATTATTTCTCTCCCATCCCTTGTCCCTCTTTGTTTCTCTGTTTTCTTTCCTCTTTTTCCCTTCTCCCCCCCCCCATTCCTCCTTCCTTTTCTTCTCCTCTTTTTCCCCGACTTTTCCTCCCCCCTTCCTTTCTTTTCCCCCCTTTTCTGCCCCCCTTCTCCTCTCACAACATCACCACTCCCACCCTTTGTTATACTTATTTCTAATAGTGCCACCATCTTAACATATCTAGGGATCCGCCCTTGCCAATCCACGCAGACTCAGCCAGGGGGGGACTATCCTCACAGGCACATAAGCCTCAACCGTCCGCCGCACTGTATCTATGCATTTACAGTTTTTTGGTAAATGTATCTACCTACAGATCTCTGATATACTGTATAATCTCTGATATATACTATGCACATGTAATGATGTTAACACATCTATCCAGTACGTGGGACATCGCTGCGCATGCACACAGTCACATACATAATAGAAAGTACTTTCCTCTGTAAACATCCAACTTGTATTAATGTTTAACGATAAATGTGAATGTATTCCTTGTGAACTCATGGGGGCACAATAAGATGCACTCCTATGTGTTCACCAATTCCTTTTATTTAGATTTATTTTCTGTACATTGTTGATTTTTATATGTTTTTTATATGTTTTTGTCCGCAAAACGAGTAAGCCCTTATTTTCTTCTTGAGTGGGAATTGCACACCCCGATATTTGATTGTTTGAACTGTAATGTGATTTTACCTCATATTTTGTAAGATAATATTTTTTATACCACTGCCACATGGCAGGAAAATTAAAAGTTTTTTTTTTTATATATATTCTGATATTTCTACATTTATTTACTCCACTGAGGCACACACAAAGTCCCACCCCGCTCAACCTTTTTCTTGACACATAGTCGCTCATTCCAAATCTTGGCACTTATTTTTGATTATCTTCTTAAAAATGTCCAACCCAATGGCACTGCACAAAAAAAAAAAAGCAATGAACTTTGGGAGTGGCTGTGCAGTAAGATTGGTTTACTATCACTGGTCATCACAAGTACATGTGTAGCCACATCCTCTGTTGGATTTGTATGTGGCTGGACCCCCCTGCAGGAATGTTGTTTATATTTCCCAATTATTCACATAAATCTTTGGACCTTGTATTATGGAAAAGCTAGGGCTCTTTGTTTTGAGAAGGAAGCCTTCTTATACTCCCCTCTATAAGCACCTGCCCAATGCTGACATACCCAGCAAATGCATCAGTGAATCTTTTATAGCAGTTCACCTTTTTGACATTGACCACATTTGCTTGCCATTTTTTGCCCATATGCATCCTATATATAATAATCAGTGAATTCCAAAAGAAGTTGTAAAAATAAGTTGTAATAACAGTTTTTAACCATTCCTTGGGGAACTGGTGTTAAAGTTTCTTAAACCTCTAACCAGATCGCCATGAGCGAGGATCTATTAACGTAAAAAAAAATATTCTCAATACTTAACACAATTAAAATTATTGTAATTGTAATCTAATGAACATCCACTTTTCTGGTACCAGTGATGTCCAAAACTTCCCCCCATTGGGTCTTCCCTAATTACGAAATCTGATAAAAGTTTCTCCTTGACTTTTCCCTTCCTAAACTCTAATTTAAAAAGTAGTGGGTTTCCAGCACCTGGTTTTTTTTTTTTTTTTTATGTAGCTGGCAAACCAATTACACATGTGACAAATAAAACAACAGCTCAGCAGATTTTTTAAAATATTAATATTAATGGTAGATAACACTATTGAATAACACTTTTAACATGACTGTTCATTAAAGAACTTTTAGCAACTTAGCAAGTAAAGATAATCTCACCAAGAAGCCCTCCAAGAAGAAATTATTATGCAGTAGTTTCACCCCAAACTGTCATAACTGGTATAGATGAACACTGTTTGGGTTAATAACACACTCATTTCTTATACATCTTGCTAATTTCAGACGGAATATTTTTGAAGTTGCTGATTCTCTCTACCTTTCCCATTTTTGTTTGTAATGTAAAAGAACAAAATTTAAAGTAAGATCCAATTGTAATTAATTCTGGAAAAAAAAAAAAGATGGATGTAGGAAGACAGTATAGATGAGTGGTGCAAATTTCTCAGAATTTTTCTTTTAATTGATTCCAATGAATTTCAAGCAGAAATCTCAATTTCCTTACATGAAATATGAGCATTTTTTTTCTCAATATTTTCAGGAAAATGCACTGCACTCAGTTGAAGGAAATTGTGTTGTAATTTCACCCATGATGAAATCACTTTTGCATATACAGTATGTTTATGCTCATCTTTAGAAGACAGTTGGATATTGTATCTACTGTGACAGGATGAGGCTCTGTCAATGTGAGAACATAGGAAAATGTGACACAGGATTCTCATTTAGGGTAAATGCAACATTCCAGATTAGTGTTTCTGGGTAGAGAAAGCTGTGTATTTGGCTTTCTCAGGATTCTGCAGTTCTGGATCGGAACATTCAATCCTGTGTCTGAGTTTTGCTAGATACCTGCAACCTGGCTGAGTACACAGATGTGCAGTGTTATATTATACTCAGGTCTGAGAATAGCTCAAGGCTTCCAATTTGGAGACCTCTTCCAGTGGGGGAAATGGAAAGTCTTATTGAGGGGTCAGATGGTCCAGCTAGAAGCCAAGTGACAAAGGGTCTCAGTTCCATGTGTCAGGTCAGTGCTTTTGGGGAGTCAGGTGAACCCAATCCATAGGCCAGAGGTGGGCTGTGCAGTGGTGCACTGTTATTAAAGGCTAGACAGCCAAGTATTCCAGAAGAGCTGGACAACACACTCAGAGAGCCTGGTAAGAGGTGCAGCGTGGTACTACAGTTGTAGTTGAGTGAGCTTAGGCGGCAGATGGCTTGGCATTTTCCAGTGTTTATGTTGGACTGTTTTAATAAAAGTGAGCTACTAGGCCTTTAACTATAGTTCCTGTTTGCTTTGGACTCGCTGTATAAAATGCATCTACCACGAGAGCTAATTACCCCATGCCACACTACACAAAGTTAAAAAACTAGGCTAAAAAAAATTAGACAATTTAATGACTACTAGAAGAAAAATACAATTGTAACTATGCTTTAATCTTTTTTTTTTTTTTTTTTTTTACCTTACTTTTAAACCAACACCTTGATTAACAAGACAGCACAAAAAAACTAACTTTACAATTTTTATTTTCAATATATTCTCATAGATATCAATCCTTATATGAAATAATTCGAATATTATGCAACTGAGCATGAACTGGTCTTAAAGTGTAAATGAATCTATGCATATGCATTCTTAATGGATCTGAGTGGAAAATGTACGCTAAAATGCCTTGATTTCACTAAAGACTTTATTAAATTTTAATTCTGTCAAGCAGTTTTAATTAAAGCAGCAGACCTGAAGAAGACAAACTAAAATTAATGAATAAAACATATATTAAATACACACATAAATCCATCAAAACACGATTATATTGTACATAACAACCTAATGCAATCACAGGAACATGAAAATCTTGCAGTTATCACTATTTTGCATTGACAATGGTAAATAAAACAAATATATATTTGTTTCAAAATGTTTAAGAAGCAGATTAAGGCCCGGGTTAACATAGGGGCGACTCCTCAGGCGACTAGGTCGCCTGAGGAGTCGCGTCTCGGTCTGTGCTATGGAACAGTTCTAATAGGAGCGACCTGAGTCGCTCCGACTTAGAAAAAGGTTCCTGTACTACTTTTGGGGGCGACTCAGGGTGACTTGCATTGACTTCTATACAGAAGTCATTATGCAAATGGCCTCAGGCGGGCGTCTCAAGTCGTCTTGAGATCGCGCCACCGAGTCGCCCCCAAAGTCGTGCCGCCCCTGTGAGAACCGGGCCTTACTGTATGTAATTTCAATCAGTTTTATTTTTGTCAAACCTTGACCATCATATTTTCATGCTTAGAAATAATGAAGTGAGACAAGCATATGCACATGTATGGCCTCACTGAAGTGGACCTGATTCCATGGGGCCTACATAGCATGCTTCCAGCACAGAGACTGAGCTGTTCTGGATCTCATACTAACAATCAGGAGCTGAGAAGATCAGCTCCCAATCCCATGATCGCTATGATAACCTGTGATTGGCACATTGTAAAACCTGGCCCTGTATTTTCTTTCTCCTCTAAATGGAGAAAAATCTACATTGTACAATATATACATTGTATATCGTAAAAAAAAAAAAAAAAGTATGTGTGTAAAAAAATTAATAAATACAATAATAATAATATTAGAAGAAGTTACCGCTCAGACGTGGCTGTTGATCTGCTCACTGGATCCAAAGTCGCGGGCGCAGGCAATTGCATATAACAATGCAGGAACTAAAGAAAAGCTTGGACAGCCGCACTCCAAAAAAATTGTTGGTTCTTTATTTAAAAAACAAGGTCACATCAACACATGCCCACATCTGGTCCCTCCACTGTACATTTGGTGGAGGGCAACCCCAACTCACTTCCTGGCACAGTTAGACAGGTCGCCCCCACTGAAGCGACCTGTGGACAGGACAGCTCCCCATCATATGATGATCGGTGGGAGGCTCCTCTGTCAATCCTATGCAACTGCATTGAAGCTAAAATGTTTTGCAGATCTAAAAATGTTAGATGTCTTTGGGGACCAAAGAGTTCAAGTGGGGGGAGTGTGTAGCGGGGTGTTCCCCTTTAATGCAGAGAGACAACAAGTTCCAGGTGAGAGGTGAGTCGGGAGGAAGGAGAGAAGAGACATTACTGGAAGTGAAAGCAGAGGAGAGAGACTACATCTCCCAGTACATCTTGCAGCACCCAGGGTACATTGCTCCGGAACAGAGATTGCTGGGGCAGACTTTATAAAGGGGAGGTGGAGTTTGTTCTGTCTCTTTTTGGACACTCCCTCTCCTAGCAAGAGGATCTCTGTGTGGAACTGCTGTATGCACAAGGCCTGAAGCCTGGGCCTTGTGCTCTTTTCCAAAGAGCCCCTCTGCCAGCCTAGCAGAGCCTTAGAGACATCTTCTCCTCCTTGCTGCAGTACACCAGAAGGATTGAAGACTTGGATGTCGGTGGATTCCTGTTCCCAGACGAATCAGCGGAGGAAACGGACTTGGACTTGTCCGGGTGGTGAGAGCTGTTTAAAGACAGACACTTTATCTTTACTATTCATTGGGATTACAAAGTTGTTCTTCAAGTGCACCACCGAAAGATTGCTAGCAAATATTGTTTCACTGAACTTCCATTTAGATCAGTCAGGCCTGACTGCATAGGTAGACATTGCTGGGTGTTAGTCTACCCATGAGGGGAAGTAGCTGTAAAAGGGCAGCGCTAGAGTTGCATAGCAATACTTTATTATTCTGATTACTCTGTTTATCTTTATTACTGTTTATTGCAGGGATCTGCAACTTGTTATACTGTTGTTTATTACTTGCCCATTAGCCTCAGTAAAATATCTGGGTCAAGTACATTGGTGTCAGTTTCACTTACTTTAATAGAAGTTTTAAAGTATATCACTGTGTGTGTTTGCCATAGGACTGCGTCACCTAGAGTTGCGGTCACGCGGTCCTATCTCCCCTTACTAGCTGTGCCACGGGAGGTTAGAGCCGATTGCCAGGGGTTGACAGCGGTGCACTACAGGGCCCAAAACAAAACCAGCGGCTCTCTTAACTGGAGGTAGCGCTACACGTGGGGGCTCGAGTCCGGGATCTCTGTACGTTGCACGCTGCAATCAAGCCGATCAGAAGTACCAGCATGGACATGCTAGCAATGTCACAATGGTGCGCAGCGGCTGGCACCGATCCAACCGCGGCGGTAGTTATTGAACTCCCGGGGGGGATCTGGCAAGAAGAAGCGATAAAGCAGCTAATAATGTCACTATCACCGAGCCAGAAAGCATGGGTGAGGGATACAAGGTCA
Source organism: Rana muscosa (assembly GCA_029206835.1). NCBI lineage: Eukaryota > Metazoa > Chordata > Amphibia > Anura > Ranidae > Rana > Rana muscosa. Next base: position 1,234,804,466 of record CM055122.1, read on the forward strand.
AATGCCTCGTTTACGTACGCACTGGTAGAATGGAAAGACGAAATCCCAGAGCAATTTAAAAGTCAAGTATACAAGCCATAGATAATCAGATCTATCACTTGATACATACACTGCCAGTGAAGGGAGAATGGTTCCAGACACCAAAACCATCATTTCCGCAGAAATCTCCACTGCCTGCCACCCTCAGCGCAGAATTATGCGTGGTCCTGGGGGAGATTGTAGCCCAGTGTAAGAAGGATCCTACAGACTACCAAATGTCGGGATACAGAAAACTTGGAGTATTCTCTGGAAGGAAACCTGTACCTTCGGGTGAAGAGGGGTTTGAGGAGTGGTTAGACAGCGCCACTCAGGCCTTAGAAGAATGGGAAGTCCCAGAACCCAGAAAGAAACAGAGATTCGCAGAGAGTTTGAAGGGGCCTGCTCTGGAGGCCATACGCAACCTTAAGCTAAGTAAGAAGGACTGTGATGCGCAGGATTATCTGGACATTCTGCAGAATGTGTTCGGCGGGACGGAAAAGGTCCTTGAACTTACTTACCAGCTGGAACACTGCTACCAAAGGCAAGGAGAAAAGCTGTCAGACTTCATAAGACGCCTGGATAAGATCCTGCACCAGATCTTGCTGAAGAAAGGGATTGATCCCAGGAAAGTGGATGAGGCCCGTGCCCAGCAGGTGTTGAGGGGAGCTCAACCCTTAGACCCCATCGCATTAGTGCTACGCATCCGGCAGGACGGGAGCAGCCTGGAATACCCCGACTTGATCCGGATAGTCAGGGAGGAGGAGGCTATGTTGGAAGACAAAAGAAGGAGTCAACATACCGAACCAACTACCCTCCCTGCGGTGGGAGTCAGATCAGCTATGGCTACTGAACGGGACTCAGAAGTGGAGATCCTGAAGTCCCAAATGACTCAGGTGCTGGATCTTTTGACCACACTCCTGTCTGAAAACTCAGGAATGAAGGAACCCGAGGAAATTAAGAATGAACCACGCCAGAGCAGTTCAACACCAACCTCCCCACAGAAGAGAAGAGAGATTGTCTGTTTCAACTGTGGAGGTGTAGGCCACTACCAGCAAGTATGTCCAAGTCCACGAATGGAGACAGAAGGCTGGCGGAGGCCTCAGAGAAGTGACCCAAGAATAGAAAGAAGATCCGGGCCTTCAAAAATAACTTTCCCTGAACCTGCGAGGGAACGGTGGAGGACACCTGCAGTTTATGCCGTCTCAGTGAACAACGCCTATCAGCCTTCCAAACAACACCAGAAACGGCATTCCCAGCGCCGGAAGCTGAAGAGAGCACAAGTCCAAGTATGCCAGCCTGCTGTTACAGGTGTTTCCAAAAGGACTGCTACCCAATTGGTAGGTCCTCTGCCTGTAGTGCCTGTTCTGATCGAAGGGATCTACACCAGAGCCATCCTTGATACAGGTTCTCAGGTTACCCTAATGACCAGAGACTTTTACAAGAAGTACCTATCATACCTGCCCCTGGAAGAGATGGGAGACACCAAGATTCAGGGTATCCAAGCAGAAGAGTACTCTTGTGATGGATGTGTGCGGGTCAAGTTGTCATGTGATCCATTGAGGGCTGGGGAGCCCCAGAACTTTGAGACACTGGCCATTGTCTGTCCCTGGCTGCCAGGGCCCTCAAGAAGCTCTCTCATAATTGGGACCAATACCGATCTGGTGAAACGGCTTTTAGCCCCTGCTGTCCCCAGATGTGATCCCATACCCTCACTACCGGAAGAGGTTCCTGCTTCAGTACCAGAGGAAGAACCAAGAGTAGCTGAGACTGTGACTCCCAGGGAGAAGAGAAGGAAGAGAGTCATTCATCCTCCCCGGAAACTAACTCATGATCAGATAGGAGAAAGTTCAGAAGGCACGGTCCTAACCTCAAGAAGGACCATGCCCACATCTGGTCCCTCCACTGTACATTTGGTGGAGGGCAACCCCAACTCACTTCCTGGCACAGTTAGACAGGTCGCCCCCACTGAAGCGACCTGTGGACAGGACAGCTCCCCATCATATGATGATCGGTGGGAGGCTCCTCTGTCAATCCTATGCAACCGCATTAAAGCTAAAATGTTTTGCAGATCTAAAAATGTTAGATGTCTTTGGGGACCAAAGAGTTCAAGTGGGGGGAGTGTGTAGCGGGGTGTTCCCCTTTAATGCAGAGAGACAAGAAGTTCCAGGTGAGAGGTGAGTCGGGAGGAAGGAGAGAAGAGACATTACTGGAAGTGAAAGCAGAGGAGAGAGACTACATCTCCCAGTACATCTTGCAGCACCCAGGGTACATTGCTCCGGAACAGAGATTGCTGGGGCAGACTTTATAAAGGGGAGGTGGAGTTTGTTCTGTCTCATTTTGGACACTCCCTCTCCTAGCAAGAGGATCTCTGTGTTGAACTGCTGTATGCACAAGGCCTGAAGCCTGGGCCTTGTGCTCTTTTCCAAAGAGCCCCTCTGCCAGCCTAGCAGAGCCTTAGAGACATCTTCTCCTCCTTGCTGCAGTACACCAGAAGGATTGAAGACTTGGATGTCGGTGGATTCCTGTTCCCAGACGAATCGGCGGAGGAAACGGACTTGGACTTGTCCGGGTGGTGAGAGCTGTTTAAAGACAGACACTTTATCTTTACTATTCGTTGGGATTACAAAGTTGTTCTTCAAGTGCACCACCGAAAGATTGCTAGCGAATATTGTTTCACTGAACTTCCATTTAGATCAGTCAGGCCTGACTGCATAGGTAGACATTGCTGGGTGTTAGTCTACCCATGAGGGGAAGTAGCTGTAAAAGGGCAGCGCTAGAGTTGCATAGCAATACTTTATTATTCTGATTACTCTGTTTATCTTTATTACTGTTTATTGCAGGGATCTGCAACTTGTTATACTGTTGTTTATTACTTGCCCATTAGCCTCAGTAAAATATCTGGGTCAAGTACATTGGTGTCAGTTTCACTTACATTAATAGAAGTTTTAAAGTATATCACTGTGTGTGTTTGCCATAGGACTGCGTCACCTAGAGTTGCGGTCACGCGGTCCTATCTCCCCTTACTAGCTGTGCCATGGGAGGTTAGAGCGGATTGCCAGGGGTTGACAGCGGTGCACTACAGGGCCCAAAACAAAACCAGCGGCTCTCTTAACTGGGGGTAGCGCTACATATATATATATATATATATATATATATATATATATATATATATCTATGTATACCGTATTTATCGGCATATAACACGCGCCGGTGTATAACACGCACCCCAAGTTTAGGAGGGAATTTTAAGGAAAAAAACTTTTAGGAGGGAAGTTTAAGGAAAAAAAACTTACATTTAAATGCCTGATCAGTGTCCATCTGCAGTCTTGTCCATCATTACAGCCTTGCCCAGTGTACATCTTCAGCCTTGTCCAGTGCCTTTGCAGCCTTGCCCAGTGCCTTTGCAGCCTTGCCAGTCTCTGCCCTGATTTAAAATTGGCGCAAATTTCCGCTGACTGTGAGCGGAGAGGAGCGAGCCGAGCCGAGATACAGAAAGCTGAGTGTACTTCGGCTAGACTCGGCTCTGCTCACAGTCCCGCCCATCTCCACTGATTGCGAGAGGAGAGGAGCGAGTGCCGCTGACATACAGAAAGCCGAGTGTACTTCATCCACCCACCCACTCCCAGGTGCACCCTTGCATTTCAGAAACACGCTGCACCAAAGTCGCAGTAAAAATGCACCAAGCTCCATTCTAAAAAAAAAAGTCCGGAAGCTTCTTTGGGGTGATTGCTGTGTGTAGGGCAGCCCATTCAGGTGGATGGGCTGCCCTATGTGTGATGAGTGAAAATTCTCCAAAATGCCTCGCCCCCCTCGCTAAAAAAAAACGCATGTCCCGCTATGCAGAGTTGTGAACGGGGCTTGACAGCTGAGTGTTTCCATCCACTCCCTCCTATGTATGAAGATGGCCATACACTATGCAATCTGATTGTGTATTTAGTGAGAAGGGTGATCACTGATTGATTGCATTTCATTTAAAAAACGTGCACCTGGGAGTGGGCGGGTGGATGATGCAGGGTATGTGCTAATGAGGTCAGCTGGTCAATTCCTTCCTGTGTCATGACCTACAGTCTTTAATTCCTTACAGACATTAAGACAGAAAGACATTACTAATGGAAACATCTGTAAACATGGATTAGGGACAAGAAATGTAAGTGATTTTAGATTTAATGGAAAACTGTGATATTTTTGCAAAAAATGTACATGAATGCTATATTGGCGCATAGGGGAGCTGTAATTTAGGGAAAAAAAAGTGTACAAAGGTGAACTTACCCTTTAAAGAATATTTACCGATCAAAAATATAGCCTATCATTAAAGGGTAAGAACATTCAACCAACAGGGGAAATAATGAGGGAAACCTCAGCACTGTGTACAGTCTATGGAGATTCCCTTGCCAGTGGTTGAACTAATGGGTGTTCGGCTGAGCAAACCTCCAGCAGCATTGTGAAGTGAAACATTTAGCAGTGGTATTACGCACTGCTAAATGTGACAGCTTCCTTCTCAGAGATCCTGGTTGTTAAGGAGCTGGTGTCCTAGCAACCAGTGACTCATTCTTAGATTCCCAACTGTCGAAGAAGTGAGGTTACCCCTAAAATTCATACCATGCCCAACAAAAAAAATGGCATGGGGTTTTCCCCAAATCCCATACCAGAGCATCTGAGTCTGATATGCATTTAAGTGGGACCCCACAAAAAAAAGAAAAAGCATGAAGCCCCCCTAACTTCCACACCAATTTCAAAGTCATTTAATTAAAAGAAAAAAAGAAAAAATGTCCCACAATGTCAATCACGTCATCCAGTCATGCAGACGCAACTAAATTATGACTACTGCACAATGACACATCCAAACCCATTGTCTAACACCCACCAAATGACATCTCTGGGTCTCTAACGCTAAAGTAAACTAGGGCACAGGGTCTCCTGGATGATTGCACTGACCAAATATAGACATGAACATATTTGTTCAATTTCATCATTGACCAAAAAGTCAACATTTTCCATACATCTCTGCAATACATGCACATTTCCTTATGTTTTAAACATGTAAAAATGCTTCAAGTACTAAAAAACACCTGATGACTTGACAGAAATCAAGTGTGTTTCTAACTTTCTGTTGACAATACAGTGCCTTGGCACACTGCAATCTAAACTAGTGTTGCCACCCCTGCCTGCTGAACTACAGCACTCCATCTATTCTCCATCCATCCATCCATCTCCATCCATCCCCATCCCTGTCCTTCTCCACATGCATTGAGTTCTTTCTCAGCAAATCTATGCTGCCGACTTAAAGTGAAAGTAAACCCTCCTATAATTTTCAGGCAAGGAAGCTGCCATCTTGGCCTCTGTTTAATCTTTAACTGCCGTGATGCTGCACATGTGATCAGTTATGACACCAGCCATTGGATGGTTTGAAAGTTTGGTTGAGAGCACAACCAATGTGTCAGTTAGCATTCCCGGCATGCCGGGAATGTAACTGCTTTTTGAAACTGTTAAATCGATGGGTTTACTTCCGCTTTAATGTCAATGAGCCTGCTTACAAGCTACATCAGTAGGAACTGAGCTCCCAGGAGCTGTTCCTAAAATATTTTTTGTGATGTCACAGAGTAATACAAACGGTTTCTTGTTACAGGAGCAAGGTAAATTCTAAAAATAATCCTAGAACATGCTGTAGAAGTGAAAAGGGAAGTAAATCTGGGTAATGCCTAAACATATACTTTAAAGACACACTAGCTTTTTATAGTGGGGGACCATTTTGAAATTGTATCCTAATATTAGTAATTTTGGATGCAACTCACATTTTGCCTGCAGGTTGCACCATGTTTTTATTATTGCATTAACACATAAACATTTGTTAACTAATGTGAATGTGTTTTATTCACAAGAATACTAGAGGTACATTGGATGGAAGACCAGAATGCAGCAAGTAAAGGCAGCGTTTATTTTTTTTTCACATTTGACTCCAATGGGATACATTTTCTTTTGAGGCTGGGTTCACATCTAAGACGGATGCGGCTCGCAGCATGGGTCTGGTGCGTCCCTGTTCTCCGTTTCTTGCCTGAATTCGGCCCTGAAACTGAGCCAAAGACACACAGGACTCCTGTGCATGCCGCTCCTCTGCCACCGTGGAGATATGTGAACCGGCTGCATAGAGAGCCCGTCACAATCTCCTGTCATGTGAATTGGATGCAGGTTTTCTCTCTATGGAGCCGGTTCACATATCTCCGCAGCGGCTCTGGTGTGATCTGCACAGGCTGAAATCGGACTTGAAACTGTGAACGAGGACACATCAGACTCCTGTTGTGAGCCACTGTGTGCTCATGTATGAACCCAGCCATAATCAAAGTTTATACCTCTTATCACTTTTTATATAAATCACTTCATAATGTCCATGTTTATTATGTATACATACCTTGTACATTACATACTCTTATCTTAACCACCATATTTGGCTTACTGTGCGATATATACAGTACACCATACTGTCATATGTTACATACTTATGACCCCTGCACTTTATTTTACATAATCATGACCAATCTGTATGCTAGGAGGGTAGCAGTTGGGAGTGTGCAATGTACAATGCAGCATACAAAGTCTATGCAGTTCAGCAGTCAGGAGTATATAATATACGATGCAGTATACAGAACAAAGTGGTCATGAGTATATATCATACAGCCAAATGTAGAGTGCAGTGGTCACACTTATACAGTGTACAGTACAGGATAGAGAGCATACTGGTCAGGAGTTTGCAATGTATAACACAGCATACAGATTGTAGTGCTCAGGATTATGTAACATATAGAAAAGTATTACCATTATACCATATTACCATTACACTATGAGCACTGTGCTGTAAAGTACATATCCCGTACTGTCATATGTCACATGGCCACTGCACACTGTATTCTGGACTGTACTTTTCATGCTCCTGACCACTGCACACTGTACATTACAGTATATACTGCTGACCCCTGAAATCTGTATGCTATACTATAAATGTACATGTTTGACCAAATTATTCCTTGTCTCATCAGTTGATGGTTTATAAAGAATCCAGAGCTATTTTAACCACTTCAGCCCCCAGAAGGATTTACACACTCCCTGACCAGGCCATTTTTCGCGATATGGCACTGCGTCACTTTAACTGACAATTGTGCGGTTGTGTGACGCTGTGCCCAAACAAAATTGACGTCCTTTTATTCCCTTAAATAAAGCTTTCGTTTGGTGGTATTTGATCACCTCTGCGGTTTTTATTTTTTGCGCTATAAACAAAAAAAGCGACAATTTTGAAAAAAATATATATTTTTTACTTTTTTGCTATGATAAATATCCCCCCAAAAAATAAAAATAAACTACGGTAATTTCTTCTTAAGCCCTGTACACACGATCGGTTTGACTGAAGAAAACCGTCCGATGGATGGTTTTCATCAGACCAACCGATCGTGTATGGGACCCATCGGTCTTTTTTCCATCGGTTTTAAAAAATAGAACATGTTTTAAATTTTTCCGATGGATAAAAAACCGATCGAAAACTCCGATCGTCTATGGGCAAGTCCATCGGATCAAAAACCCACGCATGCTCAGAATCAAGTCGACGCATGCTCAGAAGCATTAAACTTCATTTTCTCGGCTCATCGGAGTGTTTTACGTCACCGCGTTTTGAACGGTCGGTTTTTTGACTGATGGTGTGTGGGCAAGACTGATGAAAAACAGTTTCATCGGATTTCCGATGGACAAATCCATCGGACGAAAATCCATAGGTTATCCGATCGTGTGAACAGGGCTTAAGACCACTTTCACACTGAGGCACTTTTCAGGCGCTTTCACGCTAAAAAAAGCGCCTAAAAATGTATTTCCATTAAAATCAAATGAATGCTTTCACACTGGGGCAGTGCGATGAAAAAACGCCCCTCTCCATTGAAATGAATGGAAAGCGCTTCAAAAGCGCCTGAAAAGCGCTTCAAAAGTGCTCAGTGTTTTACTGGCATTTTATCAAGCACCTCAGTGTGAAAGTGGGCGTAAGTTTAGGCCAATATGTATTCTTTTACATATTTTTGGTAAAAAAAATAAAGCCCTGTACACACGATCGGTTTTACCGATGAAAACAGCCCGATGGACTTTTTTCATCGGACAAACCGATCGTGTATGGGCCCCATCGGTCTTTTTTCCAGCGGTGTTAAAAAATAGAACATGTTTTAAATTTATCTGATGGAAAAAAAAACGATAGCAAATTACTATCGTCTGTGGGGAACTCCATCGGATAAAAAACCCATGCATGCTCAGAATCAAGTTGATGCATGCTCAGAAGCATTGAACTTCATTTTTCTTGGCTCGTCTGAGTGTTTTACATCACGGCGTTTGGGACGATCGGTTTTTTGACTGATGGTGTGTAGGCAAGACTGATGGAAGTCAGCTTCATCGGATTTCCGATGGAAAAATCCATCGGTTTAAAATCCATAGGAAATCCGATCGTGTGTACAGTGTATATTGATTGGTTTGCACAAAAGTTATAGCATCTACAAAATAGAGGCTATATTTATGGTATTTTTATTACAATTTTATTTTTACTAGTAATGGCAGTGATCAGCGATTTTTAGCGGGACTGCGACATTGCGGCGGACAGATCGCATACTTTTGACACTTTTTTGGGACCATTGACATTCATACAGCGATCAGAGCTAAAAATAGCCACTGATTACTGTATAAATGTCACTGGCAGGAAAGGGGTTAACACTAGGCAGTGATCAAGGGGTTAAGTGTGTCCTAGAGAGGTGTTTCTAACTCTGGGGGGGAGTGGACTGACTGGAGGAGGCAAGAAATCGCCGTTCCTGATCCCTAGGAACAGCAGATCTCTTTCTACTTCCCTGACAGAACGGGGATCTGTCTGTTTACATTGATCGCGGGTTGCCGACCATGTGCATTGGCTCTGACGTCGCGCCGCCAGCCCTCTATAGCCCTTAAAGCGCCCGCCGTACAGCTATGGCGATTTGAGCAGGGGAGCCAACCCGCCGCCATAGGAATTCATTTACTAAAGACATATAGTCTGTGCACTTTTCAAGTTCTGTTGCTTTCCTTTTCTCCAGAGCTTAGTGAATGCAGTGAAGCTCTGCTGGTTACCAGTGCTGTTTTTTTATTATTATTTACCTTCCTTCTCAAGCCGTTGATGCGTTGTCTTTATATTCACATCATCCTATAAAATGTTTTAAGTGTATGTCCTGGCATTACCCAAATGCCTAAATGCACCCCACATTTCCCTTTCTAGAGCCTTATTTTTTCTTTTACCTAGTTCCTGTATTGGGAAACAAATTGTATCATTCCATGTAATGTCAACCTCTGGCTTGAACATTTTTGAGAGGTTAGATGCTGGGACCTTGATTCCTATTGATATAGGAATGACCCCAGAATTACATCTCACAAGAGCCATTTTACTATACAGTGTGTGTGTAAGAGCAGGCTGCTGGAGTGAAGCTAGCGCCATTGTTTTGTGATAATGAAATCATTGTATGCAGGTCGAGTGGGTCAAAAAGGGGTAGGCAAACTTCAGAAGTCCAGAGATGGTTTAAATCTTGGCCGGTTCAGCAGGTACCGGCTAAGATTCGAACCATCTATGGGCAGGCTGATTGTACCTAGGGCGATGCATCAATCAACTTGGAAAAAAACAGCATATCAGATTTCTAGCATGCAATTATTGCCAGTGGTTATAGCCGTTGGCAATAATTAGTGTGTTCTTCTGGCAGGGATGGCTACCCGTCCTTCCTCCCCACCATTAAAACACAATAGCTCTGCAGGAGGCATCAACACTGACTGCATTAATGGGGGGATCTAGTGATTTTCTTTCCTGTAGCCTGTTGTTGCAGGGAAGAAAATTGCATAATCCATGGCATGTCTTACGTAGTCCAGCTTTTTGAAAGGGATTTTAAAAAATGTACTACTTTTTTTTTTCTTTTGTTTTGCCCTGAAATATACTTTAAATCCATTTTAGAGAAGTTACGATGCATGCTGCCATTTCAAATCATGAAGAAACAATTGATGGCACAACGATTACATACCAGAGTAGTGGCAGTCTTTGTGTGTGTAGAAAGTCCGTCCTGTACTTGTGGATTTATGCATTCCTCTGTCCTTATACTGTATCTGATGTATGTGACTTCATGTCTATCTGTAAATGTCTTATTCAATATGTTTATCTCTGTCACATTATCTCTGTGTCACTCTTTTCTTGTAATTATCTAGTAACTCAGAAAACATCTGGTGAGCACTATATAGTACTTCTTTCTTTCCTATCTGGCGGATTTCAACCTGAACAGGCAATGATCCTTGTGTCTACACCAGAGTACCAGACACCCTCAGCTGAATGATGCCAGTAGAAACAGAGATAACCTATGGGAACTTTGATCTGTTTCCCCAGAGAAAAACTGGCACAAATGTCTGTGCTCCTTCATCCTATTTGCAAAAACATAAACTTACGCGCAAGGGGCTTTTTTGGCAGTTTAATTAGGGCAATTTAATTTTCTTTGTATGTTCAAGTATGTTCATTTATCTATGAACAGATTTGAAATACAGTTCATAGGGCTAGACTGATACTTTTTTGGCTTATGCCGCACACACATGGTCGGAAATTCCGCCAGCAAAAGTCCGATGTGAGCCTTTGGTCGGAAATTCCGATCGTTTGTATGCTCCATCTGACTTTTGCTGTTGGAATTTCCGCCAGCAAAAGATTGAGAGCTGGTTCTCAAATTTTCAGACGGAAAAAATACCTATCGGAATATCCGATCGTCTGTAGCAATTCAGACGCGCAAAATTACGACGCATGCTCGGAAACAATTTGACGCATGCTTGGAAGCATTGAACTTAATTTTCTCGGCTCATCGTCGTTTTGTACGTCACCGCGTTCTTGACGGTCGAAAGTTCAGAGAACTTTTGTGTGACGTGTGTATGCAAGCCAAGCTTGAGCAGAATTACGTGTTTTTTCCGATGGAAAATCCGATCGTGTGTACGCGGCTTTAGGCCAACTGTCTTTTGGTGACCTCTTTTCCTGGATGCCTGGCTAGCTTTGGTATTACACTAAAATAAAATAACAAGGCATGCTTGGCTGGTTACCCACTCTGCCTTTGAAAACTACAACCACCCCTTAGAACAGTAGAAAAAAAAACTGTCAGTATATTCTGCTAGCAATTCCTTTTTAGGTGTACAAAGGGAGTAAAACTGTTACACAGTAAAAAGAAAATGCAGAGGCTGTGCAATAATGTTCTAGCTTAATAACTGGGCTGTCAAGTACAGTATCTCACAAAAGTGAGTATGCCCTCCACATTTTTGAAAACATTTTATTATATCTTTTCATGTGACAACACTGACAACAAATTAAACAACAAAAGTGAGTACACCCTTAAGTGAATATGTCCAAATTGGGTCCAAAGTGTCAATATTTTGTGTGGCCCCAATTTTTTTACAGCACGTCCTTAACCCTCTTGGGCATAGAGTTTACCAAGGCTTCAAAGGTTGCCTCTGGAGTCCTCTTCTACTCCTCCATGACGACATCACGGAGCTGGTGGATGTTAGAGACCTTGCGCTCCTCCACCTTCCATTTGAGGATGCCCCACAGATGATCAATAGGGTTTAGGTCTGGAGACATGCTTGTCCAGTCCATCACCTTTACCCTCAGCTTCTTTAGCAGGACACTGTTCATCTTGGAGGTGTGTTTGGGGTCATTATCTTGGAATACTGCCCTGTGGCCCAGTTTCCAAAGGGAGGGGATCATGCTCTTCTTCAGTATATCAACGTACATGTTGGCATTCATAGTTCCCTCAATGAACTGTAGCTCCCCAGTGCCGGAAGCACTCAATCAGCCCCAGACCATGACACTCCCACCACCATGCTTGACTGTAGGTAATACACTGTTCTTTGTACTCCTCGCCTGGTTGCTGCCACACACGCTTGACACCATCTGAACCAAATAAGCTTATCTTGGTCTCATCAGACCACAGGACAGGTTCCAGTAATCCATGTTCTTAAGCCCTGTACACACGATCGGTTTTACAGATGAAAACAGTCCGATGGACTTTTTTCATCGGAAAAAACGATCGTGTATGGGCCCCATCGTTTTTTTTTTCCATCGGTGTAAAAAAAAAAAGAACATGTTTTAAATGTATCCGATGGAAAAAAAAACGATAGAAAATTACTATCGTCTGTGTGGAACTCCATCGGATAAAAAACCCACGCATGCTCAGAATCAAGTCGACACATGCTCAGAAGCATTGAACTTCATTTTTCTCGGCTTGTCGGAGTGTTTTATGTCACAGCGCTTGGAACGGTCGGTTTTTTGACTGATGGTGTGTAGGCAAGACTGATGGAAGTCAGCTTCATTGGATTTCCGATGGCAAAATCCATCGGTTAAAAATCCATAGGAAATCCGATCGTGTGTACAGGGCTTAAGTCTGCTTGTCTTCAGCAAACTGTTTGCGGGCTTTCTTGTGAATCATTTTTAGAAGAGGCTTTCTACTGGGACAGCAGCTATGCAGACCAATTTGATGCAGTGTGCGGCGTATGGTCTGATCACTAACAAGCTGTCCAACCACCCCTTCACCCTCTGCAGCAATGCTGGAAGCACTCATACGTCTATTTCCCAAAGACAACCTCTGGATATGACGCTGAGCCTGTGCATCCAACTTCTTTGGTCGACCATGGCGAGGCCTGTTCTGACTGGAACCTGTCCTGTTAAACCTCTGTATGTTCTTGCCCACGGTGCTGCAGTTTCTGGGTCTTGGCAATCTACTTATAGCCTAGGCCATCTTTATGAAGAGCAACAATTCTTTTTTTCAGATCCTCAGAGAGTTCTTTGTCATGAGGTGCCATGTTGAACTTTCAGTGACAAGTATGATAGTAAGAGCAATAACACCAAATTTAACACACCTGCTCCCTATTCACACCTGAGACCTTGTAACCATAATGAGCTACATGACACCGGGGGGTGCCTAATTGGGCCCAATTTGGACATTTTCACCTAGGGGTTTACTCACTTTTGTTGCCAGCGGTTTAGACATTAATGGTTGTGTGTTGAGTTATTTTGAGGGGGACAGCAAATGTACACTGGTATACAAGCTGTACACTCACAAGCAGACTAAGAGCATGGATTACTAGAACCATGCCCTGTGGTCTGATGAGACCAAGATAAACATATTTATTCACCAACAGTGATAGGCAAATGTGTATATAATTTAGGTGGGTTCAATCTACCTGTATTGTATGAGAAGCAGTAAGATAGGTTATCTGACAACCCCATATGTGTGCTGATGTACCTGTAGCCTTTAAATCATTGCATCTTAATTCCTGAATGCTTAATATCTAAATGTTTATCTATAAGTTCTTTCAACCAAGGAATTCAAACAGACAGGCAGATAATTGTTATAGAAGGACTAAAAGAAGCTTTCTTTGAAGATAATCTGCATAATCTGCATTTGTATGGATATTCTGACAAACAGCCTCACATGCCACTAGGTCTAATGCAGAGTGGAGAGAAGCTTCTCTTATGCCGCGTACACACGACCGTTTTTCCCGTCGAGAAAAATTAAATTTTTTCCTTTGGACGAGAAAAACGATCGTGTGTGGGCATTTTGTCATTTTTCATGACGGGAAAAACTACATTTTTCACGACGGGAAAAACTACATTTTTCACGACGAGAAAAATTAGAACATGCTCTAATTTTTCTCGTCGTTTTTCCCGTCGTTTTTTCCCACGGCAGTTTTCCCATAGGGAAACACGGCCGCGGGGCCCACACACGGTCGTTTTTCACGACCAAAAAAAAAATGTCGGGAAAAACGGACGTGTGTAGGGAACCAAGCAGTTCCCTCGTTTTTCCCGTCGTGATTCACGATCGTGTGTACGCGGCATTAGGCTTTTCCTCTGCTCTGACAGGTCACATGACTCATGTCAAAGGGGAACCTGGGAGGAATCCCTTGCTTGCAGGACATAAGTGTTCATGAAGGGTTAGGGGTGGGTTGGACGGGTATGCTGGAGGCCAGATTGTTCTGAGGAAGAATTAAACTGAGGGATTAAAATTTTCAGAGAGAATTTAATTTTGGAGGGTGAGGACTAGTGCTGGGAGTAGAGATTTTTTGCAGGAATGAAGATTTGTGCTGAAAGGAGTGATTTTGGGGGATAAAAACTTTTGTTGGGAGGAGAGATTTATCAGGGGACACAGAGCCACCATATTATTTCCTACTCATAGGGTCATGTGCCACCTACAGGCAATTGGACACTGGAAAAAAAGACCTTCCCTATATAACCACTCCCATACAGAAAGTACCTCCATTTTTTCTCCAGTGTCTGAAGGTGATGGTCACTGATGTTCAGCTCTCTGCACAGATACTACCAGATGCTCAGATGATTCTGAGGCATGGAGGAGCTCAGCTATGAGGAAAGATTAGAGGAACTGAATTTATTCACTCTTGAGAAGAGGAGATTAAGGGGGGATATGATCAACATGTACAAATATATAAGGGGTCCATATAGTGAACTTGGTGTTAAGTTATTCACTTTACGGTCAACACAAAGGACAAGGGGGCACTCTTTAGAGGAAAATAGATTTCATCTCCAAATACGGAAAGGTTTCTTCACAGTGAAGCCTCGTACACACGACCGGTTTTCTTGACAAGGAAACTGCTGGGAGAGCTTTTTGCAGAGAAAACCGTTGGTGTGTATGGTTTCTCGTCGGGAAAACTGCCGGGAATCTCAACGAGAAAAATAGAGAACCAGCTCTCTGTTTTCTTGTCGGGATTCTCGTCGGCCTGTTTTCCGACGAGAAAACCGTGCGTGTGTATGAGGCTACATGCTTACCTGTCCCCAGGTAAGCCCGCGCATGCTCAATGAGACTTCGACACATGCACGGTAGCTTACAAGGGTAGTGTAGGGTGAAGCAAGATGGTGGCGACGGCATTGAATGTGACAAGCGCATGCTCGTCGTAGTCGATGATGTCACCACGTTCTTGCCATTCAAAAGTATGACGGTTCTATTGAATGTGCGTGTGTACACAGGGCTTGGCAAGAAAAGCTTGCCAGGAATCCCGTCGAGAAAACCAACGTTTTTTTTCCGACGGGATTCTCGCCCGTGTGTACAGGGCTTAAAGCCCTGTACACACGGGCGAGGATCACGTCGAAAAAAAAACTGTAGTTGTAGCAAATAGCAAACCCCTGCTGTAGCAAATCGGATCATGCTCCCCTGGTTTTTTTTGCCTTCCTCTGGATCAACTTCGGGTATAGAATTGGGTATATGGGATTGTATGATATTATTTAAATATTTTTTTTATGGTTGAACTGGGTGGACTTTTGTCTTTTTTCAACCTGACTAACTATGATTCCAGTTGGGAATAAGAGATTGGTGTTATTTGGATTCAATCCTATTGCTATTGTGCTTAAATGGATGGTACCTTGGCCCCACAGCAATGGAAGACATCTGGATGTGGGAGCGGCCTGTAATGCAACTGCTTGGCACTGGAACCTGTGTTTATGGAACGCTGAGCAAAAATAACTGACCAAGGTGTTTCTGGTAGGCTGTTATACAGGTCCAGCACAGTGTACCCCAAGAAAGGGGGATTGTGTTCCTGAAGGTCTGGTTAGACATTGTCTGCTGTGATAGGTGAAGCTTGGATCTTGTTCTTTGTAGACAGTTCCTGCAGCGAGAGCGTACCTGTAGTCCTGTTGGGGCCTTTTCTGGAGTGTCACCCTTAAATTGCTGCCTGTATTACTGTTGCTTTGATGTCCTTTCCTTGTGTTCTACAAGAGGGGAATATAGTACTAAACAGGGAGTGGCCTGTGTTTTTCACTTCACTATTACTGCTGTATTTCTGGTGCTGAAAACTCTGATTTCTGTAAAAGAATAGAACATGCTTGGGACTCCCCAGGACAGTTCTCACTGGGTACAAAGAATGCTCCCCCTGTCATTAACAATTAAGATGTGCATGTGATTGTGCGGGTGTGCATTAGAGATAGGCCAAACACCCCCCCCCACCCCGGTTTGGTTTGTACCAAAACGTTAGAACATCGCAAAGGTTTGGAGCCGAACAACGAACCCCATTAAAGTCTATGGGATGCAAACTGGAAAAATCAAAAGTGCCCATTTTGAAGGCTTATATGCAAGTTATTGGACATACAAAGGTTATGGGGGTCCGATTACTTCACTGGGGGACATGTATCAATGCAAAAAAGTTTAAAAAAATATCATTTTTAAATAAGCAGTAATTTAATGATGCTTAAAGGGAAACAAAAAACAAAAAAATCCTTTAAATATAGTGCCTGGGGGGTCCCCTTAGTCTGCCCTTACATGTACCTGTCAAACAGGTGCGGAAAAATTGTGCCCATGAAACCTATACCAAAAAATGTCTTCCAGATAAAATCAACACCCACAAAGCTAGGCAGTCTAGATCAGTGTTTCTCAACTCCAGTCCTCAAGGCGTCCCAACAGGTCATGTTTTCAGGCTTACCATTATTTTGCACAGGTGATTTGATCAGTTTCACTGCCTTTAGTAATTACCACAGCCGTTTCATCTGAGGGAATTCCTGAAAACATGACCTGTTGGGGCACCTTGAGGACTGGAGTTGAGAAACACTGGTCTAGATAGTGTTGCAGAGATTTCACATGCCAAAAATACTTAATCTGCAACATCGGCATCAGGGGCTTGATAGCTGCTGCTAAACCAGGAATGATTCATTTTGACAAATGTCAACCGGTCAACGGAGTCTGTGCACAGATGTCACAAAACCTCTGGCAACACTGAATGCCTGTTCAGAAAGCACACTAGGGATGAGCTTTGTGTTCGAGTCGAACATGAGTTCGACTTGAACATCGTCTGTTTGCTTGTTCGACGAATTTCGAACATTATGGGCCGTTTGCACCAAATTTGAGCCTCACGTCATGGCCCATAATGCACTGCATCATCACAGTGCATTGCTGGCTGATGATTGGCCAAGCATGCACTATGATCCGCATGCTTTGGCCAATCACAGCTCCGTCAGCACAGAGAGCCATAATTGGCCAAAGGCAGGGTACCTTTGGCCAATCATGGCTCAGGGATTAGGTACACGCCCCACACTATGTAAGGCCGCCTGCGCGTCAGCCTTGTGTAGTGTGTTGTGGCGGCGGAGAGATACAGAGAGTGTCATTTCATTTCAGTTAGCTATATTGAGCAGGCAGTTGATTAAGTTAGATCAGTATATTTAGTATATATATGCATTGCAGGCTTTGTATATATATATATATATATATATATATATATATATATATATATATATATATGTATATATATATATATATGTAGCGGACCCCCCAATAATGGGGGTCGTTATACCTAAATTTAGAGGGTAGCCTGAGCTAATAGTTGGGCTCAGGCTGTTGAGTTCTTCAAATTGGCTTCTGCTCTGGGTTAATGCTACCTGGCAGTGCAGTTCCCTGTGGCCTGTGGGTGGCACTGTTGCCCGGGCTCGGGTCGAACCACAGGTGGTCGTTGCAACGCTATTGGGTGTCCTTTCTCGGCAGCCATGCAGTGGGCGTGGTCTACCCACTGTGCATGCTGGGAGAGGATACATAAGGGGCAGACGCCATTAAGCGAGAGGTGAAGGAGAGGACGCTTCGGTCCGAGAAGAACAGACACGTGCCCCACCTTCGGTGGCCCTCATGGCCAGGGGTACGTGTGTGTGTGTTAGGCCTCGGGCACCTTTAGCCCGAGGTTGCATCGTTCCAAGTGGGCCCAGCACCTTTAGAAGAGGAGTCCCAGGGCACCCAAGTGAGGGTGGCCCGCTCTGAAGGAGAGGAAGCCAGGGGAGGACCTATCCAAAGGGGATCGGTGAGGGAAGTCACTGTCTCGGGAGAGGCCTGGTTACCTATCAGAGGGAAGGACTCCATAATCCGCCAGAAGCCTTGTAATGTGCCCCATTGGCACCTAAGGACTTAGATATTACAAGTGCTGGGAAGTTCAAGGTTTGGAAGCTGTCCCTTGATCGTATCCTTAGGAAATTACAAGTGAATGTTCCGTGCTCCACACCGGCTGCTAGAACCGTGAGAGGGGACTATCCAGGTGAGCAAAACCCTCTCAGGCCTGAGTGGCGACGAGTGATAGTTAAGTGCCGCGTGCCTGAACCTACCTCCCTATTCAATTTCTCTTTATCTACAACTCTCCTGCCAAGTTATCAAGAAGAAAAATAAACCTTTCGTTATTGGGATTAACACTGTCTGGACAATGGCCTTCTTGAAATAAAGAGAGAGAATAGACTTCTTCCTACACTCTAGGGTGAAGAACCAACGGAAAGAGGTAACTCGCTGCAGGACCCAAAAATTGATAACAGCGCTCACCCTCTTCAACAAGGAGGATACTGGGCATGTGGCATGGTGTGTCCCACTTGCTGGCGGAGGTAAGCAAGAAAGGGATCTGTGTGCTACATATATATATATATATATATATATATATATATACACTGTGTACGGTTTAGCTAGAACTCACTGCAGAGTGTTCCTGTTATTCTCTTCCTAATAATACTACAGGCAGGCAGTTGATGCAGGTAGCTGCAGTCTATTCAGTCAGTGTACTGTATCCTGATTCCTGGGCACAGTGTGCAACTAAACCTCACTGCAGACCATTCCTGTTGTTCTCTTCCTAATAATACTACAGGCAGGGCTGCTAATCCCGCGGGAGAGCCTTCAAACCTGCCCTTCTTGTCCCTGAGGATCCCCTACCTTCACCCCGGCTTGAATTGTGACGCTTGGCCGGCCGATTGGAGCTCGCCAGGTCCGCTCCACACAGCTCAGGCCCAACGCCATCTTGAGGCCTACGGAGCCTCCACTACGAATCTACGGGCATCCCCTGTCTTAATCCCGGCTTGGGTGGAGGTGTCTGGCTGGTGGGGAGCCTCCTCATCCATCTCCCGGCCCCAGAAATTAGCTTCCGTCTTGCGGCCTACAAAGACCTCCGCATTCTCCGGCCTAGAGTACCGCGATTAGCAGGGTGAACGGCGGATAGCCCAGTCGCTCCTGTGACTGCACTCGATTGAACTCTGTAGCGGTGGGACCTCGGAAGTGGTTCCAAAACGTCCGGACCCGCACGCTTCCGGCGGCCGGCTCTAGGAAAGACCGCGGCTTCGGCCTACTCCTGGAAGACGGCGGCCATCTTGCTGCTCCCAATACACCCATTGCCGCATCTATCATCACCATACAGCATCTCCCCTGTTCCCCAGTTCCCAGACGAGGAAAGGAGGGTTTCCACCCATAAGAGGCCGCGGGAGGATCTCTGACGACCAGCTACACAGACATTTTAAGGCTTACAAAGCCTCCCTCTCAGGAACTGTGCTCTACAGGACGCCCGGCCATCCCATACTCCTGCCCCTGTACTTTTACCCTTGGGGAGAACTGGTTACTCTTACGGCTGTTGGGGACTGTAGAGAGGGAGACACCCGGGACTCATTAATAAGTACCGCCCTACCTCCCTGACATCTGGTCCCCCCCTCACAGGACATAAAAGGTTGCTTGACCTCCGCCCCCACAGCATTCCCATTATGAACTTGCCTTGTAGACTCTGATCATAACAAGTACATAGGGGCCATTTTGCTGCATCCAGAAGAACACCCTCAGTATACTCGCTTCTCCCTGACCTGACCCACACCTCCCCTGGCCACTAAAGTTCTTCAGTGTGTCTATACACCTCCCCCTGTTGAATAGACACTGGATACCGGGTCCTTCCAAGACAGCTGGTTTACGCCTGGTGCTAAAAATACACGATTGACATTCGCTCTACATGAGTTTTTTCAGAAGGCGCATGCGTGGCTTCTGATCATGGCGGACGTGTGAGACCCCCGACACCTCCCCGAGACTCCCACTGAACGATACAGAGCTTACATCTCCACGGGAGTCATCTCCTCAGTTTCCCACGACAGCCGCACACCCCATGGGCAAAATTGGGGATCAAAGACACAACTACACCGCAATCTTCAGATCTCAGACTTCAGCCAAGGTGGACCGTTTCCTGAGTAGGCCTACATCCACAGTCTCAAATAATCATGATGGTGCACAGAACGGATCGGAGCAACCGGACATGGACACAGGTACTCTTTTTGCCATCCCCCACCCCTATACCGGGGCCATCCCCCCCACTGACAGAAGGGGTTTTAGATGCCAAATTGCACTCCCTGCTCCAGGCTATTACCCATAACATTGCACAGGAAGTAGGGAAGTTAGCGAAAGAATTAAAGGGGGAAATTGGCCAGCTTTGAGAGCGCACTGATTCCCTAGAATACAAATTCAATGAGATGGTTCAATATGTACAGGTGCTTGAGGAAGACAATGCTGCCATAAAAAACACGGTCACCCAGCTCCAAGCCCAACTTGAAGACCTAGAAAACAGGGAACGCAGGCAAAACTTGAGAATCAGAGGTATCCCTGAAACTGTGGAGGACAGAGATCTCCGCTCCTACCTTCTAAGCTTATTCAATGTGGTTGCTCCAAATATCCCCGACATAGACTGGCGTCTGGACAGGGCTCACAGATCACTGGCCCCTAAACCCCTGGCTGGTGCTAACCCAAGAGATGTGATTGTCAGATTTCATTACTATGATAGTAAAGAAGCTCTAACCATTGCAACCCATAATCAATCCAGGATCGAGTTCAAAGGATCCAAGATCCAAAACTTTAGTGACCTCTCCCCTATTACTCTAGCTAGAAGGAGGAACCTTCGCCCGCTAACGCTACATCTCCAATCTCACAAAGTCGTGTACCGCTGGGGGTTCCCCTTCCGCCTTTCTGCATCTCGAGATGGTATACAATACTCTTTGCGTGATCTTCAGGAGAGCGACACCTTTCTACGCAACTTGGGTATACCTCCCCTTCCTGATGAAGATGCGGCACCGCTTCCAGCCACTCCTAGACCACTGATGGCTCCGAGTCGCATCTGGACCCGGTGCGCCAGAAACCAACCAAGTCCAACCTCACGCCCCAGAGGCGCCCTACTTCAAGATTCTCAACCTGAATATCCTTTCAATTGCCTAAAGGCTCTGTATACCAAATTTAATTGGCCCCCAGTTATTGTTTTTTTTTGTTTGTTTTTTGTTTTTTAAGTGGCCAATGGCCCCTTAGCGGGTTTTCTCATCCCCTGGCTCTGGGGATGCGTGGCTTGTTGCTCTAAAGCCACCCTGGTTTACCAGTTCATTTATATTTACTTCCTCAGTTTTATATTCCAGGCCTTTCTGCTATGGGAGGGGGCGGGGGTTCTCCTGTCTCCATGTTTGGAGGTTCTTATGCTCCTCTTACTGACCCAAGGCCCGGACCTGGGTTTCCTGGAGGTGTTCGGCCTTCCAGGTTTCTATTTGGTACACGTTGAAACTTTTTTTTCTATTTTTTTTTTCTTCTTTTTGTTTTTTCATCTAGTTTTTTCTTCCAGGTCTTTTTTTTTTTTGACCTGCGGTTACTGATTCTGATAGACTTACTACATTCCCATTGCAATGCTGCCACTGTTTTATTTGTATTTGTGATACTTTCTTTTCCCTATATGCACAATGCACCATGGAATCCCCCATCCATTATATACTGTATGATATGTCTATTGCTTTTTTTCCAGATTGAATTGTTATGGCTCTAAAATTTTTGACATGTAATGTTAAAGGTTTAAACTCTATTCAAAAGAGATGGCTGGCTTTGAAAGAGTTTAAAGCTTCTAGAGCAGATGTAATCCTGATCCAGGAGACTCATTTCCGCACTAGGGGATCCTTTAAATTTGCTAGGAAAAATTTCCCTACGTTCTTTATAGCATCTGACCCATCCGGGAAGGCTGGAGTAGCTATCATGATTAATAGATCATGCCCTTTACGAGTCAAATCTACTCACCTGGACCCCCAAGGCAGATTTATTGTTCTGGACTGCTCATTTCTCAACCAATCCCTCACTATTATTAATGTTTATGCTCCCAATACAGGTCAGATCAAATTTCTATCCTCTATGTTTGACACTCTAGACAAATTCTCCCAACCTTTCATGGTCATTGGGGGGGGGATTTTAATGTTACCATGTCTCCTGGCAAAGACAGACACGTATTATTTCCATCCTCTTCTCCCACCAGACCTGACCGCCTTTCTAAATCCTTCCGTAAGCTCATCAGAGCTAAAAATCTTTTAGATATCTGGAGGATTAAACATCCTACACACAAACAATACACGTTTTATTCACACTCTCACAAACTCTACTCCAGACTAGATCATTTTTTTATCTCTACTCCTCTCCTGACATCTACGATATCTTCTGATATCAATCCCATACCTTGGTCGGATCACTCGTCTGTAAACCTTGACATTCTCCTCTCTTCTGCGTCCCCTAAAACTTATCACTGGAGACTCAATGAGACGTTTCTACATATCCCTGACACTAAAGATTAACTATCTACTAGCCTAACTGAATATTTTCAACTTATCGCTGGTTCAGTCTCGGAGCCCTCCACTTTGTGGGAGGCGCATAAGGCCGTCTTCCGGGGACATTGCATTGCTACAGGTTCCCGTCTAAAAAGAGATGCTATATTCCAATATTAATCTATTATGTCTGAACTCCGTTCGGCGGAGCGGCTCTTGTTGTCCTCCCCCACGGTGACTGGGCTCCGGACTGTTGTTTCATTACGGAATCAACTTAAAGCATTGAAAATGAGCAAAATTGATAAATTTCTTTTATGGTCAAAACAAAAATTTTATGAATACTCAAATAAACCTCACAAAATGCTGGTGAATAGGCTGAAACCCCGCCCCTTTCAAACCTCCCCTGATTTTCTTAGGCAAGCAGACGGAACACCCACATATTGCCCTCTCACTATGTCAAAAATCTTTGGTGAATTTTATCATCAATTGTACAGTTGCCTACGTACGGACTCCAAGTATGACTTTACACAAGAGAAATTTGATTCATTCTTTGACTCCCTACAATTACCTAAACTTTCACCCGCTCACCTAGCCTCCTTGAACTCTGCAGTTACACCCGAGGAATTGGAAGACGTAGTAAAACACCTTCCCACCCAGAAATCTCCTGGCCCTGATGGTCTACCATATTCCTACTATAAGACTTTTTCACCCATTTTGAGCCCTCATTTGCTTTCCTTGTATGCTTCACTATTTAAAGGTACCATTCCACATCCACATTTTCTGCATGCCCATATTTCTGTGATCCCGAAACCTGGTAAATATCTCTCCATCCCTGATAACTATAGGCCCATTGCATTACTTAACTCGGATTACAAGATATTCACGAAAATACTGGCTAATCGTCTATCCCATCTCCTTCCCAGACTCATACACAAAGATCAGGTAGGCTTTGTGAAAACCAGACACGCCGGTGATAATACGATACGCACGGTCGACCTTATAGACTTACTGAGCAAAACGTCCCGTCCAGCCCTAATACTGAGCCTTGATGCACAAAAAGCTTTTGATCGGCTCAGCTGGCCGTTTATGTTTGCTACCCTCTCCAACTATGGTTTTGGAGGTCCCTCTATTGCGGCCCTACATGCCTTATACTCATGTCCTTCATCCCAAATACAATTATCCTCTTATCTGTCGTCATCCTTCTCGTTGAGTAACGGTACCAGACAGGGATGCCCTTTATCTCCCCTACTCTTCATCCTTTGTCTAGAACCCCTAGCCGTAGCCATTCACAATCATCCTGATATCCGTGGGGTCTCAGTACGCCAGAAGGAGTATAAGTTATCCTTGTTTGAAGACGATATTCTTCTAAGTCTGACTAGACCCCATACACCTCTTCCAAACCTCATAGCCCTGCTAAACGACTTTAGTGCTATCTCGGGTTACAAAATCAACACCAGTAAAACCAAAGCCCTACCTTTACACATTTCACCCTCAGAACTCACAGCTCTCACACATAATTATTCATTTAATTGGTGTTGGGATTCCCTTAAATATTTGGGGGTAAATCTAACCTCCTTATACTCCACTTTGCATCAGGCTAATTACCCCCCACTCTTCCGGGACATTGATCGACTCTTGCGACAGTGGGATACGTATCCCATTTCTCTCTTGGGTTGCATTAATATCCTGAAGATGTCTATTATGCCTACACTTCTATACTTATTTGACACTCTCCCGATTCCCATTCCTATGTCCCAACTTAAAGCTACACATAGAGGATTTCTTAATTTCATCTGGCATTATAGAGCTCACAGGATTGCGAGCTCGGTAGTGCTGGCCCCTAGGGCAAGAGGTGGGATGGCTGCCCCAGATCTTATTAAATATTTTTACGCCACCCATCTTAAACCGATCATTACTTGGTCCTCCAGAATGGCGCCTAGTGTGTGGGCAGAGATTGAAATGAGTGTCACTAGACCGGTACATCCCTGCGCTATGATCTGGGCTAACCTGGATTCGTCTATAAGCCAACTTCAAAGTATTTGCTTAGGCCCAATGTTGTTCTCCCTCTCCATATGGAAAAAAAATTCACGTCAATTCTCTCTTACATCCCCATGACCACCGCTACTGAATATGTTGTTTAACCCTGATATCCCGGATAGCCTGTCTTATAATCGCATGCTTCCATGGACACAAGCTGGAATCTTTCAACTTCGAAACATTGTACATCCCCTCACTCATACACTTTTGCCCTTTGCTGACCTACAGAGAAAATATCAGATCCCTAAACAATTGTTCTACTCCTATCTCCAGTTTAAACATTATTTTGCTTCTAAATCAGCTACTCTGACTCTAGATAAACCTACCCCGTTCAAACTCTTATGTGCTCAGGGACCATACCACACCCATCTCATCTCTGATATCTACAAATATTTACATGACGCAGCCTCACTTACTGACACATCTCACTTATATATGCACAAATGGTCCCAGTTAGTAAATCGTCCCATTCCCCTTCCTCAATGGTGGAAGATTTGGGAGGTTATTACCAAATCTTCACGATGTGTGGAACAAAAAGAGACGGCTTACAAAATAATATTTTTTTGCTATAGAACCCCTGAATTACTACATAAATATGATCCCACGACCCCCCCCCCCCCGTGTGTGTTGGGCGATGTTGGCTCTCATTTCCACATTTTTTGGGAATGTCCCTTGATTCGCCCATCTTGGTCTACTATCCAGACCTTTTTACAGCAGTTGTTGGACATCACTCCCCCGCTGTACCCAGTTCATTTCCTACTAGGCCTGCCGATCCCTGGCGTCTCCAAACATACCCAAAAATTGGCTGCCTATATTCTCTTGGCAGCGAAACGGGCTATACCCTTACGGTGGTTGTCCCCTTCCCCACCCACACTTCCATAGGTCATCCAAATATTGGGACTGATCTGTAAAATGGAACGCCTCACTGCAATGGTGCACGACACTCTTCCTCAATTTTTTAAAGTGTGGGATATCTGGGAACATTCAGATCTCAATCCTGATGTCACCTCCCTATCTTCCAGCGATTAGACACTTCCTTGACCTTTTCTCCCAAAGTTGGACTGCTGAGGTTTGTTAACCGCTCCCCTTGAAGATTCCATGGTGCCTCCCCCCCATCCCCCCTGACCCTTTTTTCTCTTCACTGTTTTTTTTTATTCCTATTCTTTTTCTTTTTGTTTTCTTTTATCACTAGGTGAGATACCTGCAGGGTGCCCTTGATTTCTGGTTGGGTAACCTGGGAATCTCACTGTCACCAGACCCAGTGAATACCATCTTGCTTACATATGTTATAAAATTTATTGTTTTGCCCCGCCCACTCACTGGGTATTTACTTACTCGCTCAGCTCCCTAAATGCGGCTAATATCCCATAATGTTTGTATGTTGGCAGTAATGTGAATTTATTGATACACCTTTATTATGTGTTATATGTTTTTTTCCAAATTCTGACTATTTTTCACATCTGTTTTTGTATACATGAAAAATTTCAATAAAAACTAAAATAAAAAAATAAAAAATACTACAGGCAGGCAGTTGATTCAGGTAGCTGCAGTCTATTCAGTCAGTGTGCTGTATGCTGGGAACAGTGTGCAGCTAAACCTCACTGCAGACCATTCCTGTTGTTCTCTTCCCAATAATACTACAGGCAGGCAGTTGATTCAGGTAGCTGCAGTCTATTCAGTCAGTGTGCTGTATGCTGGGCACAGTGTGCAGCTAAACCTCACTGCAGACCATTCCTGTTGTTCTCTTCCTAATAATACTACTACAGGTAGGCAGTTGATTCAGGTAGCTGCAGTATATTAAGTCAGTGTACTGTCTCCTGGGCACAGTGTGCAGCTAAACCTCACTGCAGACAATTCCTGTTGTTCTCTTCCTAATAATACTACAGGCAGGCAGTTGATTCAGGTAGCTGCAGTCTATTCAGTCAGTGTACTGTATGCTGGGCACAGCGTGTAGCTAAACCTCACTGCAGACAATTCCTGTTGTTCTCTTCCTAATATACTACAGGCAGGCAGTTGATTCATTTAGCTGCAATATATATATATATATATATATATATATACACACACACACACATCCCAGCTTTGTGCAGCTACATCTCACTGCAGGCCATTCCTTGTGTATCTATTCCAATACATCAAATACAGTATGTCTGGAAGGCCAACAAGGAGAGGCAGACACTCACAGGCCACTAAAAGAGAGCAAGCAGGCTCTGTGTCTAGAGGCAACAGTGCTGGTCATAGACACGGTGCATCCTCAGCACGTGGCCGTGGGGCACACTTGTCCTTTTTTCCGGTAGCTGGCCGTGTTGAGCCACAATATGCAGAACAGTTGGTAGAGTGGATGACCAAGCCGTCCTCATGCTCCTCATCCTCTGTCACCCAGGCTCAAAGTACCTTGGCTGCCAATGCAGGTGCCAAAGCGGCCAATTCCATCGGCTCGAGGTCATCATTAGGGATGAGCTTCGAGTTCGAGTCGAACATTGCCTGTTCGCCCGTTCGCTGAACAACGAACAATTTGGGGTGTTCGCGGCAAATTCGAAAAGTCTATGGGAGAAATCTAAAGAAATCGAAAGTGCTAATTATAAAGGCTAATATGCAATTTATTGTCCTAAAAAGTGTTTGGGGACCCGGGTCCTGCCCCAGGGGACATGTATCAATGCAAAAAAAGCGGTGATTTTAATAATGCTTAAAATGAAAAAATAAAAGTGAAATATTCCTTTAAATTTCGTACCTGGGGGGTGTGTATGATATGCATGTAAAGTCGCGCATGTTTCCCGTGCTTAGAACTGTCCCTGCACAAAGTGTCATTTTTGAAGGAAAAAAAGTCATTTAAAACTCACTCGCGGCTATTAATGAATTGTCGGCTTTTATCAATACATAGAAAAGTCATTGATAAAAAAAAAAAAAGCGTGAGGGTTCCCCCAAATTCAATTACCAGGCCCTTTAGGTCTGGAATGGATATTAAGGGGAACTCCACCCCAAATTTAAAAAAAAATGGCGTGGAGTCCCCCCAAAAATCCATACCAGACCCTTATCCGAGCACGCAACCTGGCCGGCCGCAGGGGAAGAGGGGGGGACGAGAGAGCGCCCCCCCTCCCTCCTGAACCGTACCAGGCCACATGCCCTCAACATGGGGAGGATGTCCCCATGTTGATGGGGACAAGGGCCTCATCCCCACAACCCTTGCCCAGATCCCGCCCCCCCCTATGTGAATTGGTAAGGGGTACATTGTACCCCTACCATTTCACGAACAAAGTGTCAAAAAATGTAAATAAAAACACACAAACACCTTGGAAAAGTCCTTTATTAAAAAAAATAAAAATAATAATAATAAAAAAAAACATTCCAGCGATGAAATCCAGTGTCCCGCGGCAATCCCGATGTCCAGCGCTGTCCGTCATTGGTTGTGCCTGTGCGGACCTGATGGGGAACTTCCTCCGCTGTGTTTTAAATGTATAGACCCGCCCCTTCTAAAGTTCCCCATCAGGTCCGCTCAGCGGACCAGATGCGGAACGCGAGAAGGGGCGGGTCTATTTATGTATTACACAGCGAACGAAGTTCCCCATCAGGTCCGCCCCCTCGGTATGTCAGACCCCGCCTACGTCATTGGCCTGAGCGGGAAACTTCCTTCACTGTGTAAATTTAAATTACACAGTGAAGGAAGTTTTATCAATGACTTTTCTTTGTATTGATAAAAGCCGACAATTCATTATAGTCATATCATGAGTTTTAAATGACTTTTTTTCCTTCAAAAATGACACTTTGTGCAGGGACAGTTCTAAGCACGGGAAACATGCGCCACTTTACATGCATATCATACACACCCCCCAGGTACGAAATTTAAAGGAATATTTCACTTTTATTTTTTCATTTTAAGCATTAAAATCACTGCTCCTAAAAAAACGGCCGTTTTTAAAACTTTTTTTTGCATTGATACATGTCCCCTGGGGCAGGACCCGGGTCCCCAAACACTTTTTAGGACAATAACTTGCATATAAGCCTTTATAATTAGCACTTTAGATTTCTTTAGATTTCTCCCATAGACTTTTCGAATTTGCCGCGAACACCCCAAATTGTTCGTTGTTCGGCGAACGGGCAATGTTCGAGTCGAACATGAGTTTGACTCGAACTCGAAGCTCATCCCTAATGATGACCTCGAGCCGAAGGAATTGGCCGCTTTGGCACCTGCATTGGCAGCCAAGGTACTTTGAGCCTGGGTGACAGAGGATGAGGAGGATGAGGACGGCTTGGTCATCCTCTCTACCAACGTAGAGTCCATTGTATTTAATAGGGTTCTAAAGTTCACACGAACATTCTGTCTGTTCGCAGGTTCTGGTGCGAACCGAACAGGGGGGTGTTCGGCTCATCCCTGGTCATCATCAGTTACTCCTTCCCTAGCCCCACCATCATGCGCGGAGGAGTCCCCCAAACTGTTCGACCACAGTGTCGGGTACATGCTGCAGGAGGATGCGCAGCGTTTTGAAGGCTCCGATGATGGTACCTAGCTTGAGGAAGGCAGTAACGTGAGCCTAGAGAGAGGGGGTGCCCAAGAAGGAAAACAAACTGGCAGTTATTTTCCCCCAGCTGCAGCATGGGTGCCTGATAGGAGAGAGGAGGAGGAGGAGGAGGAGGCACATCTCCAATGAGGCAGGATGCCCTCCAGGGGCCATCTTAAGGGCAGCCAACCAACTGCATCACACCGCAGAGCTTCGCATGTGCAGGGCACTGCTGGCTCTGCTTGTTTTTCCAAAAGTTCTTTGGTGTGGGCCTTTTTTCAGACTTGTGCAGCAGATCGCACCGTTGCTATTTGCAACATATGTCTGAAGCGTATCAAGCGTGGCCAAAACAGCAGCCGCTTGGGCACCACATGCTTGTCCAGACATATGTCGACCTGCCTTTCAGTTCGTTGGCAAGCGTACATAAAAGACCCACACCAAAGAACAAAGCGGACCTCTCTTTGCTCCTCATTAGCTGGGATCTCCAACCCCACTATACCTTCAGTCCTCTCAGAAACCTGCACTGAGAGGAATGAAGGTGTAGAATTAGGTGTGCCACTGCCAAGTACTTGCGGGCAATCTGCTATCAGTACACCAACGTCTGATTGTAGCAGGCAAATTTCCCTACCCCAGTTGCTACACCGGCGAAAAAATTATCTCCCAGCCATCCACATGCCCAGTGGTTGAATGCTAGCTTGGCTAAATTGCTAGCACTCCAACTGCTGCTTTTTCAGCTGGTAGACTCTGCCCCCTTTCATGAGTTTGTGGAATGTGCGGTACCTCAGTGGCAGATTCCCAAACGCCACTTTTTTTTTCACGGAAGGCGATTCCGGCTCTCTACCGGCATGTGGAAGGCAATGTCTTAGCCTCGCTGGACAGGGCGGTCACGGTAAGGTGCATATTACCACTAACTCATGGTCCAGCAGGCATGGACAGGGACGTTACCTATCTTTCACGGCGCACTGGGTGACTCTGCTGGCAGCTGGGAAGGATGCAGGACAGGGTGCAGTAGTGTTGGAGGTTGTTCCGCAACCACACCTCCAAAATGCTACTAGTGGCGATTCTGACACACCTCTCTCCTCCACCCCCTCTTCTTCGTCCTCCTCCATGGCCTCTTCCTTTGCTGATTTGTCCTCGGAACCAGCGGTGCTCCGTCGGTGTTCAAGGGGCTACACAAGCACGCAGGCAAAAAGATGCCATGCAGTGCTTGAGCTGGTGTGCTTGGGGGATAGGAGCCATACTGGGGCAGAGATTCTATCAGCTCTGCAGGGGCAGGCTCAGAGGTGGTTGACGCCACACCAGCTTCAGCCAGGAATGGTGGTCTGTGACAATGGCACCAACCTCCTCTCCACCCTCCGACAGGGACACCTGACTCATGTGCCCTGTTTGGCTCACATCCTTAACTTGGTGGTGCAGCGGTTCTTGGGCAGGTACCCGGGCTTACAGGATCTTCTGAGGCAGGCCAGGAAAGTCTGTGTGCATTTCTGCCGTTAATATAATGCCAGGGCTCGGCTGGCTGACCTCCAAAAGGAATTTAACCTGCCCAAGAACCGCCTAATTTGTGACATGCCCACCAGATGGAACTCAACATTGGCCATGCACACGCAGCAGAGGGCCATAAATGAGTACCTGTGAAATTATGGCACCAGGACAGGGTCAGGGGAGCTTGACTTTTTTCGCCACGCCAGTGGGTCATGATCAGGGATGCATGCACTGTCCTGTCACCATTTGAGGAGGCCACGAGGATGGTGAGCAGTCACAGTGCATGCATCAGTGATACTGTACCTCTTGTCCACGGACAAACCTGTTGGAGCACATGTTGCATGGAACGAGGACGAGGAGGAGGAGGATTGTGTCAGCATGGAGGTGCAGCCTAGCACTCAACATCTGCAGCAGTCTTCAAGGGATCATTTACAGTCTCCAGAAACCCATGGACTTGTACGTGGCTGTGAGGAGGTGGCTGCGGATCATGTCGTCCTTAGTGACCCAGAGGACTCCGGACCGAATGCCTCAGCAAACCTACGCTGCATGGCCTCCCTGATCCTGCAAAGCCTGCGAAAGAATCCTCGTGGTATCAAGGAGAGGAATCATTACTGGCTGGCAACCCTCCTTGATCCACGTTACAAGGGTAAGATTGCGGAACCTTATCCAGCCGTCGCAGAGGGAGCAGAGGATGAAACATCTTCGGGAGGCCTTGCAGAAAGGTTTGTGCAACGCGTTTCCAGAGCCTGGGAGGTTACAAATTCCTGGTCCTGGACAACGTGTTGCTGAGGCTTCGGTCAGTCACAGAAGGAGCGGTGGAGAAGGTGGCCGTCTGACCGATGCGTTCAGACAATTTTTTAGGTCTGCAGCCCCAAGGTATGATTGTCTCCAGCAACAATCGCCAGCGTCTGATTTACATGGTGCAGGAATACCTAGGGGCAAGATCAGACTTGGACACCTTTCCCACCGAAATTCCTCTGAGTTACTGGGTCTTGAGGATGGATCACTGGCCAGAGCTTGCACAGTATGCAATTGAGCTACTGGCCTGTCCTGCATCCAGCGTTCTTTTGGAACGCACATTCAGTGCTGCTGGAGGCTTTGTAACCGATCACAGGGTGTGCCTGTCCACTGACTCAGTTGATCGGCTCACCTTCATAAAAATGAATCAGTCTTAGATCACCAGCTACCAAGCACCTGATGCTGATGTAACCGAATAATTTTTTTATGAATGTGAGATCCCTTCAAGACTGCCTATGCTGATGCTGAGTGACTATCCTCTTCCTCCTCAATGTTCATGTTGATAGCTTGTAAGAACATTTTTGCTTCTGGACACCGCCACCAGTGGCTAAGGCCCAATTTTTCTGCCCCTGTTTAACAGGGCGTGTAACTACAATTTTTGCTGTAATACTTTGCAGCAGGGCTCATTCCTGCTCTCCAACTAGAGTATCTGTGAGGGGTTGCAGTGTTGTGGCACCAGCACCAGTGCCTAAGGCCCAATTTTTCTCCCCCTGTTCAACAGGGGCATGTAATTACAATTCTTGATCTAATATTTCACAGCAGGGCCCGTTCCTGCGCCCACCAAGAGTAACTGTGAGGGCTTACAGTGTTGTGGCAACACCAATACATTAGGCCCAAATTTCTGCAGAGTATATAGGGCAGGCCCCTATATTCAAACATCCGACTTACAAACGACTCCTACTTACAAACGGAGGGAGACAACAGGAAGTGAGAGGAAATCTACCCCAGGGAAGGGAAATTCTCTCCAGTAAGAATTAATATGGGAAAAAAGTGTCTCCACTGATGCTTTATCACCAATCCTTGTTTCCCTAAAAACCCCAAATTTTCTAAATCCAATTGTCATTGGGCCAGAAAGTGAGGTGAAATCTTCTGAACAGGGGCACAGACAGCAAAACAAATGTTACAGGGGTGATGATAACCCTTCCCTAGGATATCCAAAAAGCTTAAAAATAGATTTTTTGGCTGGAGCTACACTTACAAAATGTACCTGTTCCAAATTACAAACAGATTCAACTTAAGAACAAACCTACACTCCCTGTCTTTCTTGGGACCGCCTGTATACTGCTGTTAAGAAGAGTATATAGGGCCTGGGGGCCCCCACGCCTTTTCTTTTTTACATTTAGGTGCATAGTTCCCCTTAATATCCATACAAGACCCAAAGGGCCTGGTAATGTGCTCGGGGGGAGGGGGAGTACCCATGCCGTTTTTCTCAATAATTTTCATCTCTATTGCCGGGACCTAACATTACATTAAAGCCGCAAGCAGTTTTAAATGACTTTTATTCCTTTAGAAATTCCATTTTGTGCAGGGACTGTTCTAAACACGGGAAACACGTTCCACTTCACAGGCATACTATATACACCCCCCAGGTACGATATTTAAAGGAATATTTCAATTATTTTTCACTTTAAGCATCATTAACCACTTCCCGCCCGGCCTATAGCAAAATGACGACCGGGGCGGTGGTTCAGTTATCCTGACTGGGCGTCATATGACATCCAGCAGGATAACAGCTGCCACACGCCTGGGGGGGCGCGCATCGCGGCGATTGGTGGTGCGGTGTGTCAGTCTGACATGCCGCAACACCGATCTCGGTAAAGAGCCTCCAGCGGACGCTCTTTACCATGTGATCAGCCGTGTCAAATCATGGCTGATCACAATGTAAACAGGAAGAGCCGTTGATCGGCTTTTCCTCACTCGCGTCTGACAGACGGCTCTCCTGATGGGGGGTTCGCGCTGATTGTTTATCAGTGATGCCCCCCCTCGGATACCCACACTGGACCACCAGGATGCTGCCCAGGACCATCAGGGAAGCACCTAACGTGTGGATGGCCAGGTAGGTCCCCCATGCCCATCCACATGTACAAAATGTATAAATAACATATGCCAATCACAAACGGGCACTGACTGGCACCATCATGGCACCAACAAAATTTGTGATGCCCAGCAATGCCACCCACCAGTGTCACCAGTGCCACCCACCAGTGTCCATCAATGCCACCTATCAGTGTCCATCCGTGCCCATCAGTGCCCATCAGTACCCACCTATCAGTGCCATTCTGTGCCACCTATCAGTGCCACCCATAAGTACCCATCAGTGCTGCCTATGAGTGTCCATCAGTGCCGCCTATGAGTGCCCATCAGTGCTGCCTATCAGTGCCACCTATCAGTGCCCATCAATGATTGTTAAGAAGAGTATATAGGGCCTGGGGGCCCCACGCCTTTTCTTTTTTTAATTTGGGTGCAGGGTTCGGGGTGCAGGGTTTTGGCATCAGTGCCACCTCATCGGTGCCCATCAGTGCCACCTTATCAGTGCCCGTCAGTGCAGCCATATCAGTGCCCATCATTGAAGAAGAAAAGGTACTTATTTACAAAAAAATGTAAAAGAAACAAAGAAAAACATATTTATTTTCTAAATTTTCGCAATTTTTTTATTTGTTGCGCAAAAAATAGAAATCACAGAGGTGATCAAATACCACCAAAAGAAAGCTCTACTTGTTGGAACAAAATTATAAAAAATTTGTTTGGGTACAGTGTTGCATGACCGCGTAATTGTCATTCAAATTGCGACAGTGCTGAAAGCTGTAAATTGGCTTGGGCAGGAAGGTGTATAAGTGCCTGGTATTGAAGTGGTTAAAATCACTGCTCCCGAAAAAACTGCCTTTTTTAAAAACTTTTTTTGGCATTGATACATGTCCCCTGGGGCAGGACCCGGGTCCCCAAACCCTTTTTAGGACAATAACTTGCATATTAGCCTTTAAAATTTGCATTTTTGATTTCTCACTTTCGAGTCCCATAGACTTTAACGGTGTTCAAAAGTTTGCGCAAACTTTCGGTCCGTTCGCATGTTCTGGATGCAAACCGAACCGGGGGGTGTTCGGCTCATCCCTAAAACCAACAGCAGAATCACGTAATAGCTATGCATTGTCAAGGATTAAATGGCTGATGTTGTGTTCAAATAACTCAGCAGACTCCTCCATGCATGATGCTGGGGCTATGGCAGGAGCTGTGGACAAGGAGGTAAAAAAAGCCACTGTGGTAGCTGCAGTGGACTGTGCACTAGTCTCTGCTTGGGTGATAGAGGATGAAGAGGATGAGGATGGTTTAGTAAGCCAGTCTACCACCTCCTCTGCTTACTGTGGCTGGATAGCACAGGCAACATCATTAAACAGAGAAAATGGTGCCCTAACTGAGGATGGTCTACTTCCACCTTTGCCTGTGGACACATAAGCTGCTGGCCCCCTCTCAGTGGCATGGGAACGTTTGCCTCTCCTTGTTGGCCTCTCAGATATGATGGGGGGCTTATTACCGTAATGTAATAGAGATAGGGAAATGTGTAATTGGATGCACTGTAATCAATGGAAAGTGGTGTTTAGCGCACTTTAACCACTTGAGAACCGCCGCACGCCGATGTACATCGGCAGAATGGCACGGCTGGGCACATGGACGTACAGGTACGTCTCCTTTAAGAGCCCAGCCGTGGGTCACGAGTGCGCCGACGGCGGAGCGCTCGCGACCCGGTCCTCTTCTCCATGACCGTCCCCACGGGAACAGCAGACCCGATCGCCGCTGGTGTCCCGCGATCGGGTCACAGAGAGGAAGAACGGGGAGAGGTAAGTGTACACAAACCTCTCCCTGTGCTTCTTAGTGAGCCTGTCACTGATCGTCTGTTCCCTGTAATAGGGAACGACGATCAGTGACGTCACACGCTAAGCCACGCCCCCCCCCCAACAGTAAGAAACACAAATCAGGGCACACTTAACCCCTACAGCGCCCCCTCCTGGTTGACCCCTTCACTGCCAGTGTGATTTTTACAGTAACCAGTGCATTTTTATAGTACTGGTCGCTGTAAAAATTACAATGGTTCCAAAATAGTGTCAAAAGTGTCCGATGTGTCCGCCATAATGTCACAGTCATGAAAAAAATCACTGATCGCTGCCATTACAAGTAAAAAAAAAAAAAAATTTATAAAAATGCCATAAAACTACCCCCTATTTTGTAAACGCTATAACCTTTGCGCAAACCAATCAATAAACTCTTATTGCGATTTTTTTTTGCCAAAAATATGTAGAAGAATACGTATCAGCCTAAACTGAGGGGAAAAAAACTTTTTTTATATATTTTTTGGGGATATTTATTATAGCAAAAAGTAAAAAATATTGAATTTTTTTCAAAATTGTCGCTCTATTTTTGTTTATAGCGCAAAAAAAAAAACGCAGAAGTGATCAAATACCACCAAAAGAAAGCTCTATTTGTGGGAAAAAAGGATGCCAATTTTGTTTGGGAGCCACGTCGCATGACCGCGCAATTGTCAGTTAAAGCGACGCAGTGACGAATCGCAAAAAAGGGGCCTGATCCTTATGCTGCATATTGGTCCAGGTCTTAAGTGGTTAACTTGAGGACTGCTGCTGACAGTAATGTCAAAAAAAATTATAAAAGGGAGAACAACAGCGCCACAGTCAGAAAAACAGCGGATCATAATTTTAAAAAAGGGGGCAGGCATGGGACAAAAAACATAAAAAAAATAACACACAGCAACCAAATAAAAGGGGGTATACAGAACTTTATACAGCACTAACTGTTATGTAATGCGGTGTAAGACACTGCACTACACACACACCACTGACACACTACAGTATACTGCAGTAAAACTGCACTGACGCACTTCAATTTGCTGCAGTAAAACTGCATTGACGCACTTCAATATGCTGCAGTAAAACTGCATTGACGCACTTCAATATGCTGCAGTAAAACGTCACTGACACACTACATTATACTACCATAAAACTGCACTGACCCATGTCAATATACTGCAGCAAATGTGCCCTGACAAACTACACTGACACACTTCAATATACTACAGTAAAACTGCACAAACACACTACACTGACACTATGGTAAAACTGCACGGACGCACTACACTAATGCTGCACTATCACTATATTCACAGTACACTGACACTCTACACCAGTGGCGGCCCGTCCATATGGGGCGCCGCCCCCCTCCCCCCAGTCAGTCAAAAAAAAACATTGTATTTAAACATGTCCCTTTAAGAAAAAATATTTGAAAAAATATTCTTTTGTACACTGTGTCCGGGCGCATTGCAATATGGAAAGCCACACGTCTATGCAATCACGAGATTGCAGACGAGGTGCTTCACTTGCAGCCAAAAACTCGCTCTGTGGCGCAGTCGATGGCGCCACAGCTTCCGGGCGGGTGCACACTGCATATAATTATTTCACCGCCCTAGGATATGGGCGGTGCTTTCTGTTCTAGCTCCGAACGCACCGACTGAGAGGATCTTCCACAGGTAAGGTGAAGCTCGCTATGCCTTCCCCCTATAGAATTGTTACATGAGGTGGTCGGCATGAGCAGCGGAACCCCCCGGCACCCCCCCCCCCTGCTTATGAACTGTAAAACTGTAATGTGAATGTCAGGCTGCAATTGATGGGACAGGCTGCATTTCACAGGCTGCAATTGATGGGACAGGCTGCATTTCACTGGCTGCAATTGATGGGACAGGCTGCATTTCACTGGCTGCAATTGATGGGACAGGCTGCATTTCACTGGCTGCAATTGATGGGACCGGCTGCATTTCACTGGCTGCAATTGATGGGACAGGCTGCAATTGATGGGACAGGCTGCATTTCACTGGCTGCAATTGATGGCACAGGCTGCATTTCACTGGCTGCAATTGATAGGACAGGCTGCAATTAATGGGACAGGCTGCATTTCACTGGCTGCAATTGATGGGACAGGCTGCATTTCACAGGCTGCAATTGATGGGACAGGCTGCAATTGATGGCACAGGCTGCAATTGATGGGACAGGCTGCATTTCACAGGCTGCAATTGATGGTACAGGCTGTAATTGATGGGACAGGCTGCATTTCACAGGCTGCAATTGATGGGACAGGCTGCATTTCACTGGCTGCAATTGATAAGACAGGCTGCATTTCACTGGGTGCAATTGATGGGATAGGCTGCATTTCACTGGCTGCAATTGATGGGACAGGCTGCATTTCACTGGCTGCAATTGATGGGACAGGCTGCATTTCACAGGCTGCAATTGATGGGACAGGCTGCATTTCACTGGCTGCAATTGATGGGACAGGCTGCATTTCACAGGCTGCAATTGATGGGACCTGCTGCATTTCACTGGCTGCAATTGATGGGACAGGCTGCAATTGTTGGGACAGGCTGCATTTCACTGGCTGCAATTGATGGCACAGGCTGCATTTCACTGGCTGCAATTGATAGGACAGGCTGCATTTCACAGGCTGCAATTGATGGGACAGGCTGCATTTCACAGGCTGCAATTTTTGGGACAGGCTGCATTTCACAAGCTGCTATTGATGGGACAGGCTGCATTTCACAAGCTGCTATTGATGGGACAGGCTGCATTTCACAAGCTGTTATTGATGGGATAGGCTGCATTTCACAGGCTCCAATTGATGGGACAGGCTGAATTTCACAGGCTGCAATTGATGGAACAGGCTGCATTTCATTGGCTGCAATTGATGGGACAGGCTGCATTTCACAGGCTGCAATTGATGGGTCAGGCTGCATTTCACAGGCTGCAATTGATGGGTCAGGCTGCATTTCACAGGCTGCAATTGATGGGACAGGCTGCATTTCACAGGCTGCAATTGATGGGGCAGGCTGCATTTCATAGGCTGCATTTGATGGGACAGAGGCTGCATTTGATGGGACAGAGGCTGCATTTGATGGGACAGAGGCTGCATTTGATGGGACAGAGGCTGCAATTGATGGGACAGAGGCTGCAATTGATGGGACAGAGGCTGCAATTGATGGGACAGGCTGAATTTCACTGGCTGCAATTGATGGGACAGGCTGCATTTCACTGGCTACAATTGATGGGACAGGCTGCATTTCACTGGCTGCAATTGATGGGACAGGCTGCATTTCACTGGCTGCAATTGATGGGACAGGCTGCAATTGATGGAACAGGCTGCAATTGATGGGACAGGCTGCATTTCACTGGCTGCAATTGATGGGACAGGCTGCATTTCACAGGCTGCAATTGATGGGACAGGCTGCATTTCACAGGCTGCAATTGATGGGACAGGCTGCATTTCACTGGCTGCAATTGATGGGACAGGCTGCATTTCACTGGCTGCAATTGATGGGACAGGCTGCATTTCACAGGCTGCAATTGATGGGTCAGGCTGCATTTCACAGGCTGCAATTGATGGGTCAGGCTGCATTTCACAGGCTGCAATTGATGGGGCAGGCTGCATTTCATAGGCTGCATTTGATGGGACAGAGGCTGCATTTGATGGGACAGAGGCTGCATTTGATGGGACAGAGGCTGCATTTGATGGGACAGAGGCTGCATTTGATGGGACAGAGGCTGCAATTGATGGGACAGAGGCTGCAATTGATGGGACAGGCTGAATTTCACTGGCTGCAATTGATGGGACAGGCTGCATTTCACTGGCTACAATTGATGGGACAGGCTGCATTTCCCTGGCTGCAATTGATGGGACAGGCTGCATTTCACTGGCTGCAATTGATGGGACAGGCTGCAATTGATGGGACAGGCTGCAATTGATGGAACAGGCTGCAATTGATGGAACAGGCTGCAATTGATGGGTCAGGCTGCATTTCACTGGCTGCAATTGATGGGACAGGCTGCATTTCACAGGCTGCAATTGATGGGACAGGCTGCATTTCACAGGCTGCAATTGATGGGACAGGCTGCATTTCACAGGCTGCAATTGATGGGACAGGCTGCATTTCACTGGCTGCAATTGATGGGACAGGCTGCATTTCACAGGCTGCAATTGATGGGACAGGCTGCATTTCACAGGCTGCAATTGATGGGTCAGGCTGCATTTCACAGGCTGCAATTGATGGGTCAGGCTGCATTTCACAGGCTGCAATTGATGGGGCAGGCTGCATTTCACAGGCTGCATTTGATGGGACAGAGGCTGCAATTGATGGGGCAGAGGCTGCAATTGATGGGACAGGCTTTATTTCACAGGCTGCAATTGATGGGACAGAGGCTGCAAATAATGGGATAGAGGCTGCAAATAATGGGATAGAGGCTGCAAATAATGGGACAGAGGCTGCAAATAATGGGACAGAGGCTGCAAATAATGGGACAGAGGCTGCACATAATGGGACAGAGGCTGCACATAATGTGACAGAGGCTGCACATAATGGGACAGAGGCTGCACATAATGGGACAGAGGCTGCACATAATGGGACAGAGGCTGCACATAATGGGACAGAGGCTGCACATAATAGGACAGAGGCTGCATATGATGGGACAGAGGCTGCATTTCACTGGCTACAATTGATGGGACAGGCTGCATTTCACTGGCTGCATTTGATGGGACAGGCTGCATTTCACTGGCTGCATTTGATGGGACAGGCTGCATTTCACTGGCTGCAATTGATGGGACAAGCTGCATTTCACAGGCTGCAATTGATGGGACAAGCTGCATTTCAATGGCTGCAATTGATGGGACAGAGGCTGCAATTGATGGGACAGAGGCTGCAATTGATGGGACAGAGGCTGCAATTGATGGGGCAGGCTGCATTTCACAGGCTGCAATTAAAGAGACAGGCTGCAATTGATGGGACAGGCTGCATTTCACTGGCTGCAATTGATGGGACAGGCTGCATTTCACAGGCTGCAATTGATGGGTCAGGCTGCATTTCACAGGCTGCAATTGATGGGTCAGGCTGCATTTCACAGGCTGCAATTGATGGGGCAGGCTGCATTTCACAGGCTGCAATTGATGGGGCAGGCTGCATTTCATAGGCTGCATTTGATGGGACAGAGGCTGCATTTGATGGGACAGAGGCTGCATTTGATGGGACAGAGGCTGCATTTGATGGGACAGAGGCTGCAATTGATGGGACAGAGGCTGCAATTGATGGGACAGAGGCTGCAATTGATGGGACAGGCTGAATTTCACTGGCTGCAATTGATGGGACAGGCTGCATTTCACTGGCTACAATTGATGGGACAGGCTGCATTTCACTGGCTGCAATTGATGGGACAGGCTGCATTTCACTGGCTGCAATTGATGGGACAGGCTGCAATTGATGGGACAGGCTGCAATTGATGGAACAGGCTGCAATTGATGGGACAGGCTGCATTTCACTGTCTGCAATTGATGGGACAGGCTGCATTTCACAGGCTGCAATTGATGGGACAGGCTGCATTTCACAGGCTGCAATTGATGGGACAGGCTGCATTTCACTGGCTGCAATTGATGGGACAGGCTGCATTTCACTGGCTGCAATTGATGGGACAGGCTGCATTTCACTGGCTGCAATTGATGGGACAGGCTGCATTTCACAGGCTGCAATTGATGGGTCAGGCTGCATTTCACAGGCTGCAATTGATGGGGCAGGCTGCATTTCATAGGCTGCATTTGATGGGACAGAGGCTGCATTTGATGGGACAGAGGCTGCATTTGATGGGACAGAGGCTGCATTTGATGGGACAGAGGCTGCAATTGATGGGACAGAGGCTGCAATTGATGGGACAGGCTGAATTTCACTGGCTGCAATTGATGGGACAGGCTGCATTTCACTGGCTACAATTGATGGGACAGGCTGCATTTCCCTGGCTGCAATTGATGGGACAGGCTGCATTTCACTGGCTGCAATTGATGGGACAGGCTGCAATTGATGGGACAGGCTGCAATTGATGGAACAGGCTGCAATTGATGGAACAGGCTGCAATTGATGGGTCAGGCTGCATTTCACTGGCTGCAATTGATGGGACAGGCTGCATTTCACAGGCTGCAATTGATGGGACAGGCTGCATTTCACAGGCTGCAATTGATGGGACAGGCTGCATTTCACAGGCTGCAATTGATGGGACAGGCTGCATTTCACTGGCTGCAATTGATGGGACAGGCTGCATTTCACAGGCTGCAATTGATGGGACAGGCTGCATTTCACAGCCTGCAATTGATGGGTCAGGCTGCATTTCACAGGCTGCAATTGATGGGTCAGGCTGCATTTCACAGGCTGCAATTGATGGGTCAGGCTGCATTTCACAGGCTGCAATTGATGGGGCAGGCTGCATTTCACAGGCTGCATTTGATGGGACAGAGGCTGCAATTGATGGGGCAGAGGCTGCAATTGATGGGACAGGCTTTATTTCACAGGCTGCAATTGATGGGACAGAGGCTGCAAATAATGGGATAGAGGCTGCAAATAATGGGACAGAGGCTGCAAATAATGGGACAGAGGCTGCAAATAATGGGACAGAGGCTGCACATAATGGGACAGAGGCTGCACATAATGGGACAGAGGCTGCACATAATGTGACAGAGGCTGCACATAATGGGACAGAGGCTGCACATAATGGGACAGAGGCTGCACATAATGGGACAGAGGCTGCACATAATGGGAAAGAGGCTGCACATAATGGGACAGAGGCTGCACATAATGGGACAGAGGCTGCACATAATGGGACAGAGGCTGCACATAATGGGACAGAGGCTGCACATAATAGGACAGAGGCTGCATATGATGGGACAGAGGCTGCATTTCACTGGCTACAATTGATGGGACAGGCTGCAATTGATGGGACAGGCTGCATTTCACTGGCTGCATTTGATGGGACAGGCTGCATTTCACTGGCTGCATTTGATGGGACAGGCTGCATTTCACTGGCTGCAATTGATGGGACAAGCTGCATTTCACAGGCTGCAATTGATGGGACAAGCTGCATTTCAATGGCTGCAATTGATGGGACAGAGGCTGCAATTGATGGGACAGAGGCTGCAATTGATGGGACAGAGGCTGCAATTGATGGGGCAGGCTGCATTTCACAGGCTGCAATTAAAGAGACAGGCTGCAATTGATGGGACAGGCTGCATTTCACTGGCTGCAATTGATGGGACAGGCTGCATTTCACTGGCTGCAATTGATGGGGACAGGCTGCATTTCAAAGGCTGCGTTTGATGGGACAGGCTGCATTTCAAAGGCTGCAATTGATGGGACAGAGGCTGCAATTGATGGGACAGAGGCTGCATTTGATGGGACAGAGGCTGCATTTGATGGGACAGAGGCTGCATTTGATGGGACAGAGGCTGCATTTGATGGGACAGAGGCTACATTTGATGGGACAGAGGCTGCATTTCACAGGCTACAATTGATGGAACAGGCTGCATTTCAGTGGCTGCAATTGATGGGACAGGCTGCATTTCACAGGCTGCAATTGATGGGTCAGGCTGCATTTCACAGGCTGCAATTGATGGGACAGGCTGCATTTCACAGGCTGCAATTGATGGGTCAGGCTGCATTTCACAGGCTGCAATTGATGTGTCAGGCTGCATTTCACAGGCTGCAATTGATGGGGCAGACTGCATTTCATAGACTGCAATTGATGGGACAGGCTGCATTTGATGGGACAGAGGCTGCATTTGATGGGACAGAAGCTGCATTTGATGGGACAGAAGCTGCATTTGATGGGACAGAGGCTGCATTTGATGGGACAGAGGCTGCATTTGATGGGACAGAGGCTGCAATTGATGGGACAGAGGCTGCAATTGATGGGACAGGCTGAAGTTCACTGGCTGCAATTGATTGGACAGGCTGCATTTCACTGGCTACAACTGATGGGACAGGCTGCATTTCACTGGCTGCAATTGATGGGACAGGCTGCATTTCACTGGCTGCAATTGATGGGACAGGCTGCATTTCACTGGTTGTAATTGATGGGACAGGCTGCATTTCATAGGCTGCAATTGATGGGACAGGCTGCATTTGATGGGACAGAGGCTGCATTTGATGGGACAGAGGCTGCATTTGATGGGACAGAGGCTGCAATTGATGGGACAGAGGCTGCAATTGATGGGACAGAGGCTGCAATTGATGGGACAGGCTGAATTTCACTGGCTGCAATTGATGGGACAGGCTGCATTTCACTGGCTACAATTGATGGGACAGGCTGCATTTCACTGGCTGCAATTGATGGGACAGGCTGCATTTCACTGGCTGCAATTGATGGGACAGGCTGCATTTCACTGGCTGCAATTGATGGGACAGGCTGCATTTCACTGGCTGCAATTGATGGGACAGGCTGCATTTCACAGGCTGCTATTGATGGGACAGGCTGCATTTCACAGGCTGCAATTGATGGGACAGGCTGCATTTCACAGGCTGCAATTGATGGGACAGTCTGCATTTCACAGGCTGCAATTGATGGGACAGTCTGCATTTCACAGGCTGCTATTGATTGGACAGGCTGCATTTCTCTGGCTGCAATTGATGGGGCAGGCTGCATTTCTCTGGCTGCAATTGATGGGACAGGCTGCATTTCTCTGGCTGCAATTGATGGGTCAGGCTGCATTTCACAGGCTGCAATTGATGGGACAGGCTGCATTTCTCTGGCTGCAATTGATGGGTCAGGCTGCATTTCACTGGCTGCAATTGATGGGTCAGGCTGCATTTCACAGGCTGCAATTGATGGGTCAGGCTGCATTTCACAGGCTGCAATTGATGGGTCAGGCTGCATTTCACAGGCTGCAATTGATGGAACAGGCTGCATTTCATT
Organism: Rana muscosa; assembly: GCA_029206835.1. Classification (NCBI taxonomy): domain Eukaryota; kingdom Metazoa; phylum Chordata; class Amphibia; order Anura; family Ranidae; genus Rana; species Rana muscosa. The sequence continues at coordinate 1,234,848,433 of CM055122.1, forward strand.
GGCTGCAATTGATGGGACAGGCTGCATTTCACAGGCTGCAATTGATGGGTCAGGCTGCATTTCACAGGCTGCAATTGATGGGTCAGGCTGCATTTCACAGGCTGCAATTGATGGGACAGGCTGCATTTCACAGGCTGCAATTGATGGGGCAGGCTGCATTTCATAGGCTGCATTTGATGGGACAGAGGCTGCATTTGATGGGACAGAGGCTGCATTTGATGGGACAGAGGCTGCATTTGATGGGACAGAGGCTGCAATTGATGGGACAGAGGCTGCAATTGATGGGACAGAGGCTGCAATTGATGGGACAGGCTGAATTTCACTGGCTGCAATTGATGGGACAGGCTGCATTTCACTGGCTACAATTGATGGGACAGGCTGCATTTCACTGGCTGCAATTGATGGGACAGGCTGCATTTCACTGGCTGCAATTGATGGGACAGGCTGCAATTGATGGAACAGGCTGCAATTGATGGGACAGGCTTCATTTCACTGGCTGCAATTGATGGGACAGGCTGCATTTCACAGGCTGCAATTGATGGGACAGGCTGCATTTCACAGGCTGCAATTGATGGGACAGGCTGCATTTCACTGGCTGCAATTGATGGGACAGGCTGCATTTCACTGGCTGCAATTGATGGGACAGGCTGCATTTCACAGGCTGCAATTGATGGGTCAGGCTGCATTTCACAGGCTGCAATTGATGGGGCAGGCTGCATTTCATAGGCTGCATTTGATGGGACAGAGGCTGCATTTGATGGGACAGAGGCTGCATTTGATGGGACAGAGGCTGCATTTGATGGGACAGAGGCTGCATTTGATGGGACAGAGGCTGCATTTGATGGGACAGAGGCTGCAATTGATGGGACAGAGGCTGCAATTGATGGGACAGGCTGAATTTCACTGGCTGCAATTGATGGGACAGGCTGCATTTCACTGGCTACAATTGATGGGACAGGCTGCATTTCCCTGGCTGCAATTGATGGGACAGGCTGCATTTCACTGGCTGCAATTGATGGGACAGGCTGCAATTGATGGGACAGGCTGCAATTGATGGAACAGGCTGCAATTGATGGAACAGGCTGCAATTGATGGGTCAGGCTGCATTTCACTGGCTGCAATTGATGGGACAGGCTGCATTTCACAGGCTGCAATTGATGGGACAGGCTGCATTTCACAGGCTGCAATTGATGGGACAGGCTGCATTTCACAGGCTGCAATTGATGGGGCAGGCTGCATTTCACTGGCTGCAATTGATGGGACAGGCTGCATTTCACAGGCTGCAATTGATGGGACAGGCTGCATTTCACAGGCTGCAATTGATGGGTCAGGCTGCATTTCACAGGCTGCAATTGATGGGTCAGGCTGCATTTCACAGGCTGCAATTGATGGGGCAGGCTGCATTTCACAGGCTGCATTTGATGGGACAGAGGCTGCAATTGATGGGGCAGAGGCTGCAATTGATGGGACAGGCTTTATTTCACAGGCTGCAATTGATGGGACAGAGGCTGCAAATAATGGGATAGAGGCTGCAAATAATGGGACAGAGGCTGCAAATAATGGGACAGAGGCTGCAAATAATGGGACAGAGGCTGCACATAATGGGACAGAGGCTGCACATAATGGGACAGAGGCTGCACATAATGTGACAGAGGCTGCACATAATGGGACAGAGGCTGCACATAATGGGACAGAGGCTGCACATAATGGGACAGAGGCTGCACATAATGGGACAGAGGCTGCACATAATGGGACAGAGGCTGCACATAATAGGACAGAGGCTGCATATGATGGGACAGAGGCTGCATTTCACTGGCTACAATTGATGGGACAGGCTGCATTTCACTGGCTGCATTTGATGGGACAGGCTGCATTTCACTGGCTGCATTTGATGGGACAGGCTGCATTTCACTGGCTGCAATTGATGGGACAAGCTGCATTTCACAGGCTGCAATTGATGGGACAAGCTGCATTTCAATGGCTGCAATTGATGGGACAGAGGCTGCAATTGATGGGACAGAGGCTGCAATTGATGGGACAGAGGCTGCAATTGATGGGGCAGGCTGCATTTCACAGGCTGCAATTAAAGAGACAGGCTGCAATTGATGGGACAGGCTGCATTTCACTGGCTGCAATTGATGGGACAGGCTGCATTTCACAGGCTGCAATTGATGGGTCAGGCTGCATTTCACAGGCTGCAATTGATGGGTCAGGCTGCATTTCACAGGCTGCAATTGATGGGGCAGGCTGCATTTCACAGGCTGCAATTGATGGGGCAGGCTGCATTTCATAGGCTGCATTTGATGGGACAGAGGCTGCATTTGATGGGACAGAGGCTGCATTTGATGGGACAGAGGCTGCATTTGATGGGACAGAGGCTGCAATTGATGGGACAGAGGCTGCAATTGATGGGACAGAGGCTGCAATTGATGGGACAGGCTGAATTTCACTGGCTGCAATTGATGGGACAGGCTGCATTTCACTGGCTACAATTGATGGGACAGGCTGCATTTCACTGGCTGCAATTGATGGGACAGGCTGCATTTCACTGGCTGCAATTGATGGGACAGGCTGCAATTGATGGGACAGGCTGCAATTGATGGAACAGGCTGCAATTGATGGGACAGGCTGCATTTCACTGTCTGCAATTGATGGGACAGGCTGCATTTCACAGGCTGCAATTGATGGGACAGGCTGCATTTCACAGGCTGCAATTGATGGGACAGGCTGCATTTCACTGGCTGCAATTGATGGGACAGGCTGCATTTCACTGGCTGCAATTGATGGGACAGGCTGCATTTCACTGGCTGCAATTGATGGGACAGGCTGCATTTCACAGGCTGCAATTGATGGGTCAGGCTGCATTTCACAGGCTGCAATTGATGGGTCAGGCTGCATTTCACAGGCTGCAATTGATGGGGCAGGCTGCATTTCATAGGCTGCATTTGATGGGACAGAGGCTGCATTTGATGGGACAGAGGCTGCATTTGATGGGACAGAGGCTGCATTTGATGGGACAGAGGCTGCAATTGATGGGACAGAGGCTGCAATTGATGGGACAGGCTGAATTTCACTGGCTGCAATTGATGGGACAGGCTGCATTTCACTGGCTACAATTGATGGGACAGGCTGCATTTCCCTGGCTGCAATTGATGGGACAGGCTGCATTTCACTGGCTGCAATTGATGGGACAGGCTGCAATTGATGGGACAGGCTGCAATTGATGGAACAGGCTGCAATTGATGGAACAGGCTGCAATTGATGGGTCAGGCTGCATTTCACTGGCTGCAATTGATGGGACAGGCTGCATTTCACAGGCTGCAATTGATGGGACAGGCTGCATTTCACAGGCTGCAATTGATGGGACAGGCTGCATTTCACAGGCTGCAATTGATGGGACAGGCTGCATTTCACTGGCTGCAATTGATGGGACAGGCTGCATTTCACAGGCTGCAATTGATGGGACAGGCTGCATTTCACAGCCTGCAATTGATGGGTCAGGCTGCATTTCACAGGCTGCAATTGATGGGTCAGGCTGCATTTCACAGGCTGCAATTGATGGGTCAGGCTGCATTTCACAGGCTGCAATTGATGGGGCAGGCTGCATTTCACAGGCTGCATTTGATGGGACAGAGGCTGCAATTGATGGGGCAGAGGCTGCAATTGATGGGACAGGCTTTATTTCACAGGCTGCAATTGATGGGACAGAGGCTGCAAATAATGGGATAGAGGCTGCAAATAATGGGACAGAGGCTGCAAATAATGGGACAGAGGCTGCAAATAATGGGACAGAGGCTGCACATAATGGGACAGAGGCTGCACATAATGGGACAGAGGCTGCACATAATGTGACAGAGGCTGCACATAATGGGACAGAGGCTGCACATAATGGGACAGAGGCTGCACATAATGGGACAGAGGCTGCACATAATGGGAAAGAGGCTGCACATAATGGGACAGAGGCTGCACATAATGGGACAGAGGCTGCACATAATGGGACAGAGGCTGCACATAATGGGACAGAGGCTGCACATAATGGGACAGAGGCTGCACATAATGGGACAGAGGCTGCACATAATGGGACAGAGGCTGCACATAATGGGACAGAGGCTGCACATAATGGGACAGAGGCTGCACATAATGGGACAGAGGCTGCACATAATAGGACAGAGGCTGCATATGATGGGACAGAGGCTGCATTTCACTGGCTACAATTGATGGGACAGGCTGCAATTGATGGGACAGGCTGCATTTCACTGGCTGCATTTGATGGGACAGGCTGCATTTCACTGGCTGCATTTGATGGGACAGGCTGCATTTCACTGGCTGCAATTGATGGGACAAGCTGCATTTCACAGGCTGCAATTGATGGGACAAGCTGCATTTCAATGGCTGCAATTGATGGGACAGAGGCTGCAATTGATGGGACAGAGGCTGCAATTGATGGGACAGAGGCTGCAATTGATGGGGCAGGCTGCATTTCACAGGCTGCAATTAAAGAGACAGGCTGCAATTGATGGGACAGGCTGCATTTCACTGGCTGCAATTGATGGGACAGGCTGCATTTCACTGGCTGCAATTGATGGGGACAGGCTGCATTTCAAAGGCTGCGTTTGATGGGACAGGCTGCATTTCAAAGGCTGCAATTGATGGGACAGAGGCTGCAATTGATGGGACAGAGGCTGCATTTGATGGGACAGAGGCTGCATTTGATGGGACAGAGGCTGCATTTGATGGGACAGAGGCTACATTTGATGGGACAGAGGCTGCATTTCACAGGCTACAATTGATGGAACAGGCTGCATTTCAGTGGCTGCAATTGATGGGACAGGCTGCATTTCACAGGCTGCAATTGATGGGTCAGGCTGCATTTCACAGGCTGCAATTGATGGGACAGGCTGCATTTCACAGGCTGCAATTGATGGGTCAGGCTGCATTTCACAGGCTGCAATTGATGTGTCAGGCTGCATTTCACAGGCTGCAATTGATGGGGCAGACTGCATTTCATAGACTGCAATTGATGGGACAGGCTGCATTTGATGGGACAGAGGCTGCATTTGATGGGACAGAAGCTGCATTTGATGGGACAGAAGCTGCATTTGATGGGACAGAGGCTGCATTTGATGGGACAGAGGCTGCATTTGATGGGACAGAGGCTGCAATTGATGGGACAGAGGCTGCAATTGATGGGACAGGCTGAAGTTCACTGGCTGCAATTGATTGGACAGGCTGCATTTCACTGGCTGCAATTGATGGGACAGGCTGCATTTCACTGGTTGTAATTGATGGGACAGGCTGCATTTCATAGGCTGCAATTGATGGGACAGGCTGCATTTGATGGGACAGAGGCTGCATTTGATGGGACAGAGGCTGCATTTGATGGGACAGAGGCTGCAATTGATGGGACAGAGGCTGCAATTGATGGGACAGAGGCTGCAATTGATGGGACAGGCTGAATTTCACTGGCTGCAATTGATGGGACAGGCTGCATTTCACTGGCTACAATTGATGGGACAGGCTGCATTTCACTGGCTGCAATTGATGGGACAGGCTGCATTTCACTGGCTGCAATTGATGGGACAGGCTGCATTTCACTGGCTGCAATTGATGGGACAGGCTGCATTTCACTGGCTGCAATTGATGGGACAGGCTGCATTTCACAGGCTGCTATTGATGGGACAGGCTGCATTTCACAGGCTGCAATTGATGGGACAGGCTGCATTTCACAGGCTGCAATTGATGGGACAGTCTGCATTTCACAGGCTGCAATTGATGGGACAGTCTACATTTCACAGGCTGCTATTGATTGGACAGGCTGCATTTCTCTGGCTGCAATTGATGGGGCAGGCTGCATTTCTCTGGCTGCAATTGATGGGACAGGCTGCATTTCTCTGGCTGCAATTGATGGGTCAGGCTGCATTTCACAGGCTGCAATTGATGGGACAGGCTGCATTTCTCTGGCTGCAATTGATGGGTCAGGCTGCATTTCACTGGCTGCAATTGATGGGTCAGGCTGCATTTCACAGGCTGCAATTGATGGGTCAGGCTGCATTTCACAGGCTGCAATTGATGGGTCAGGCTGCATTTCACAGGCTGCAATTGATGGGGCAGAGGCTGCAATTGATGGGGCAGAGGCTGCAATTGATGGGGCAGAGGCTGCAATTGATGGGGCAGAGGCTGCAATTGATGGGGCAGAGGCTGCAATTGATGGGACAGAGGCTGCAATTGATGGGGCAGGCTACATTTCATAGGCTGCAATTGATGAGACAAGCTGCAATTGATGGGTCAGGCTGCATTTCACTGGCTGCAATTGATGGGACAGGCTGCATTTCACTGGCTGCAATTGATGGGACAAGCTGCATTTCACAGGCTGCAATTGATGGGACAAGCTGCATTTCAATGGCTGCAATTGATGGGACAGAGGCTGCAATTGATGGGACAGGCTGAATTTCACTGGCTACAATTGATGGGTCAGGCTGCATTTCACTGGCTACAATTGATGGGACAGGCTGCAATTGATGGGACAGGCTGCATTTCACTGGCTGCAATTGATGGGACAGGCTGCATTTCACTGGCTGCTATTGATGGGACAGGCTGCATTTCACAGGCTGCAATTGATGGGACAGGCTGCATTTCAAAGGCTGCAATTGATGTGACAGAGGCTGCAATTGATGTGACAGAGGCTGCAATTGATGTGACAGAGGCTGCATTTGATGGGACAGAGGCTGCATTTGATGGGACAGAGGCTGCATTTGATGGGACAGAGGCTGCATTGATGGGACAGGCTGCAATTGATGGGACAGGCTGCATTTCACTGGCTGCAATTGATGGGACAGGCTGCATTTCACTGGCTGCAATTGATGGGACAGGCTGCATTTCACTGGCTGCAATTGATGGGACAGGCTGCAATTGATGGGACAGGCTGCATTTCACTGGCTGCAATTGATGGGACAGGCTGCATTTCAGTGGCTGCAATTGATTGGACAGGCTGCATTTCACTGGCTGCAATTGATGGGACAGGCTGCATTTCACTGGCTGCAATTGATGGGACAGGCTGCATTTCACAGGCTGCAATTGATGGGACAGGCTGCATTTCACAGGCTGCAATTGATGGGACAGGCTGCATTTCACAGGCTGCTATTGATGGGACAGGCTGCATTTCACAGGCTGCAATTGATGGGACAGGCTGCATTTCACAGGCTGCAATTGATGGAACAGGCTGCATTTCACTGACTGCAATTGATGGGACAGGCTGCATTTCACTGGCTGCAATTGATGGGACAGGCTGCATTTCACTGGCTGCAATTGATGGGTCAGGCTGCATTTCACAGGCTGCAATTGATGGGTCAGGCTGCATTTCACAGGCTGCAATTGATGTGACAGGCTGCATTTCAAAGGCTGCAATTGATGTGACAGAGGCTGCAATTGATGTGACAGAGGCTGCATTTGATGGGACAGAGGCTGCATTTGATGGGACAGAGGCTGCATTTGATGGGACAGAGGCTGCATTTGATGGGACAGAGGCTGCATTGATGGGACAGGCTGCAATTGATGGGACAGGCTGAATTTCACTGGCTGCAATTGATGGGACAGGCTGCATTTCACTGGCTGCAATTGATGGGACAGGCTGCATTTCACAGGCTGCAATTGATGGGACAGGCTGCATTTCAAAGGCTGCAATTGATGTGACAGAGGCTGCAATTGATGTGACAGAGGCTGCATTTGATGGGACAGAGGCTGCATTTGATGGGACAGAGGCTGCATTTGATGGGACAGAGGCTGCATTGATGGGACAGGCTGCAATTGATGGGACAGGCTGCATTTCACTGGCTGCAATTGATGGGACAGGCTGTATTTCACTGGCTGCAATTGATGGGACAGGCTGCATTTCACTGGCTGCAATTGATGGGACAGGCTGCATTTCACAGGCTGCAATTGATGGGACAGGCTGCATTTCACAGGCTGCAATTGATGGGACAGGCTGCATTTCACAGGCTGCTATTGATGGGACAGGCTGCATTTCACAGGCTGCAATTGATGGGACAGGCTGCATTTCAAAGGCTGCAATTGATGGAACAGGCTGCATTTCACTGGCTGCAATTGATGGGACAGGCTGCATTTCACTGGCTGCAATTGATGGGTCAGGCTGCATTTCACTGGCTGCAATTGATGGGTCAGGCTGCATTTCACTGGCTGCAATTGATGGGTCAGGCTGCATTTCACTGGCTGCAATTGATGGGTCAGGCTGCATTTCACTGGCTGCAATTGATGGGTCAGGCTGCATTTCACAGGCTGCAATTGATGGGTCAGGCTGCATTTCACAGGCTGCAATTGATGGGTCAGGCTGCATTTGATGGGGCAGGCTGCATTTCACAGGCTGCATATGATGGGACACAGGCTGAAATTGATGGGACAGAGGCTGCATTTCACTGGCTACAATTGATGGGACAGGCTGCAATTGATGGGACAGGCTGCATTTCACTGGCTGCATTTGATGGGACAGGCTGCATTTCACTGGCTGCAATTGATGGGACAGGCTGCATTTCACTGGCTGCAATTGATGGGACAGGCTGGATTTCACAGGCTGCAATTGATGGGACAGGCTGCATTTCACTGGCTGCAATTGATGGGACAGAGGCTGCAATTGATGGGACAGAGGCAGCAATTGATGGGACAGAGGCAGCAATTGATGGGACAGAGGCAGCAATTGATGGGACAGAGGCTGCAATTGATGGGACAGAGGCTGCAATTGATGGGACAGAGGCTGCAATTGATGGGACAGAGGCTGCAATTGATGGCACAGAGGCTGCAATTGATGGCACAGAGGCTGCAATTGATGGCACAGAGGCTGCAATTGATGGCACAGAGGCTGCAATTGATGGGACAGAGGCTGCAATTGATGGGACAGAGGCTGCAATTGATGCGACAGAGGTTGCAATTGATGGGGCAGGCTGCATTTCATAGGCTGCAATTGATGAGACAGGCTGCATTTCACTGGCTGCATTTGATGGGACAGGCTGCATTTCACTGGCTGCAATTGATGGGACAAGCTGCATTTCAATGGCTGCAATTGATGGGACAGAGGCTGCAATTGATGGGACAGAGGCTGCAATTGATGGGACAGAGGCTGCAATTGATGGGACAGAGGTTGCAATTGATGGGGCAGGTTGCATTTCACAGGCTGCAATTGAAGAGACAGGCTGCAATTGATGGGACAGGCTGCATTTCACTGGCTGCAATTGATGGGACAGAGGCTGCAATTGATGGGACAGGCTGCAATTGATGGGACAAGCTGCATTTCAATGGCTGCAATTGATGGGACAGAGGCTGCAATTGATGGGACAGAGGCTGCAATTGATGGGACAGAGGTTGCAATTGATGGGGCAGGCTGCATTTCACAGGCTGCAATTGAAGAGACAGGCTGCAATTGATGGGACAGGCTGCATTTCACTGGCTGCAATTGATGGGACAGGCTGCATTTCACTGGCTGCAATTGATGGGACAGGCTGCATTTCAAAGGCTGCATTTGATGGGACAGGTTGCATTTCAAAGGCTGCAATTGATGGGACAGAGGCTGCATTTGATGGGACAGAGGCTGCATTTGATGGGACAGAGGCTGCATTTGATGGGACAGAGGCTGCATTTGATGGGACAGAGGCTGCATTTGATGGGACAGGGGCTGCATTTGATGGGACAGGGGCTGCATGTAAGGAGGGACTCCGCTGTGGGCACCAGATAAAAGGAGGGACTCCGCTGGTGACACCTGATGGGATCTGGTGGCAGGCGACATGCTCAGGGCTCCCACTGATTCTGCATTATGGTGAGTTGAATGATTTAATTTTATATTACAATGATGGGACAAGCTGCATTTCAATGGCTGCAATTGATGGGACAGAGGCTGCAATTGATGGGACAGAGGCTGCAATTGATGGGACAGAGGCTGCAATTGATGGGACAGAGGCTGCAGTTGATGGGACAGAGGTTGCAATTGATGGGGCAGGCTGCATTTCACAGGCTGCGATTGAAGAGACAGGCTGCAATTGATGGGACAGGCTGCATTTCACTGGCTGCAATTGATGGGACAGGCTGCATTTCAAAGGCTGCATTTGATGGGACAGGCTGCATTTCAAAGGCTGCAATTGATGTGACAGAGGCTGCATTTGATGGGACAGAGGCTGCATTTGATGGGACGGGCTGCATTTGATGGGACAGGGGCTGCATTTGATGGGACAGGGGCTGCATTTGATGGGACAGAGGCTGCATTTGATGGGACAGAGGCTGCATTTGATGGGACAGAGGCTGCATTTGATGGGACAGAGGTTGCATTTGATGGGAAAGAGGCTGCATTTGAAGGGACAGAGGCTGCATTTGAAGGGACAGAGGCTGCATTTGATGGGACAGAGGCTGCATTTGATGGGACAGAGGCTACATTTGATGGGACAGAGGCTGCATTTGATGGGACGGGCTGCATTTGATGGGACAGGCTGCATTTGATGGGACGCAGGGCTTCATGTAAGGAGGGACTCCGCTGTGGGCACCAGATGTAAGGAGGGACTCCGCTGGTGACACCTGATGGGATCTGGTGGCAGGCGACACGCTCAGGTCTCCCACTGATTCTGCATTATGGTGAGTTGAATGATTTCATTTTATATTACAATGTATTTCCAATTCTGGATTCTCTAATGTTTCCACATACCAGAATTTTATGACCTAGAGTGGAGGATGGTTCCAAATGAGGTTGGAGACATGGTTGTGAATGGATCTAATGAGGTGGGGGACAGGTAGGAATGAGTCCTGTGTCGCCCTTTAGTGGTCTCCCTGGAAGTAGATATTGCCTGTCAACATCCTGGAACTTCCAGCAGTCCACTTGGCTCTCCTGCACGAGTATTCCAGTAAGGGTATAGTTGGAGAATGCCACAGGTGTGACATATATTCATTTCCAAGGTAGTGCCAAGAACCATGCTACCCAGGAAGAGGTTCAATTTTAATAGTTAATCTGGTTAAAAAAGACACAAGTCCATCAAGTTTAACCAACAGAGAAAAAAAAACTCAATCAAATAAAAAAACCTGCATATATAGTGTACAATCCTATACCCACTATTGATCAAGAGGAAGGTAAAAAAAAACAAAAAAAACACCATGAAGCATGATCAAATTTGCGCCAGCGGTGGAAAAAATAAATCCTTCCTGATCCCCCAAGGGGCAATCGGATACTCCCTGGATCAACTTTACCTATAAATATTAGTATCCAGTAATGCTATGTTCATCCAGGCCTTTTACAAACAATCTACTAAGTAGATCAGCGTCTATTGCACAATATCACTGCTCTTACTGTTAAGAAGCCTTTCTTTATTTGGAAATTAAATCTCTTTTCCTCCAGATGTAAAGAGTGCTCTTTTGTCCTCTATGATGAACCTAATGTAAATAACTCTACACCAAGTTCACTATATGGACCAGTTATGTATTTATACAATTTCATCCTGTCCTGTCCTGGGCAGAGCTCCATGTTGCTGCCCTTTTTGTGCTTCAAATTCCAGGAATAATGATTTGCAAAGTGGACTACCTCAGTCAGCAGTCTCCGGAGGAGTGGTCCTCTACCTGGAGAGGTTCAGAGCACTTTTGTGATTGATAGGGCATGCTGGATGTGGTTCTGTGTGAGATTAAACAGATTTGTTGCCAGGTCAAGGAATCATCAGACATTTGCTGGAGATGCCCTTGGACCAGTTCTTACTGATTTAAGCCTTGTTTCCATTACAGCTTCTTCCACATCTGCTTTGGTACATTTGCACACCAGCTTGGCCCAGGAGATTGTGGTATTCTGATCTTCCATCCTTACTTATGTTCGCTGTTTTAGGTGGCAGAACTGTTGTAGCCAGAGTTTTGGGTGACCCAACACATTTAAAAGCCAGGACGTTTTTTTTATTTTTTTATAACTTTAATATTTTTTATTTTATTAAGAAAGTACATAAGTGGTACTAAAACATGTGCTGATCTGTTTTGGAGCTAGCCCAAAGATACAAAATGTCATAAAAGGACATTTATAACATCTTAAAACTGTACCTAGATGTGTACGCCTGTCTTTGGAAGGCAACATAAAATAACATAATCGGGAAAGAATAAAAAGTGAAAAAAGAGCAAAACATTTTTAAAAGCTGGAGGGTACAAAAGTGCCAAGTCTGTCAGCTATTTCAGGTAAAAAGAGATATGTGAAGTTATTCTGTAAACCTCTTTGAGATACCTAAGAAGTGCAGTCTATGGTGAGAAATGATGATTAAATGCTTGCTGTGCATTCCGGGTGGGATAGCCAGGGCTGCTATTGCTTCCAGAATGAGGCCTTTTTGCAGTTTTTGATTGCAAACATCAGCTCAAACTGTGTGCTAAAATGTTGGATGAAGAGCAATCATTCAGGAGGGTTGGGTTGTTTCTAAGCAAAGGCTATTGCTCTTCTGGATGCCATGATTCCATGCACTATGAAAGGGGAATGTTCAATTGGAATTGGCTTGTATGGGCAATACATCTCCCTTGTCCCTACTCATGACCAATGCCCTCCAATCCTAAAGTAAAACCATTGACCATCCCACTATTCAAACTATTTTTCAGGCCTGGCTATTCCTGCAGAAAACGGGTGACACCAATTTAACTTGGTCAGAGATACTTTTCTTTATTGTACATCACGGGACACAGAGCCTCATAGTAATTACTAAGTGGGTTATATTCTACCTTCAGGTGCTGGACACTGGTGTAATCAATTAGACAGGAAGTTTCCTCCCTATATAACCCCTCCCATATTGGGAGCACCTCAGTTTTTTGGCCAGTGTCTAAGGTGTTGGTCACGAGTGAAGATGTGCTCTGAGAAGCTCCACTGGAGGGATCCATGCTGGATTTAAATAGCCTCCATAAAGACCAGATCCATCCAAAGTGCCATTAAGGCCTAAAAGGATGGTACCTGGGGCCTTGTATCCGAAGCACAAGGTTTTGCCTGTAATGCCTCTCTTCGGAGGGCTCTATCCTGGTTTCCGGTACTTTGGTTATGACCACATACCAAAGGTTTTCTGGCAGGATGCAGTACAGGTCCAGGGGAGGGGAAACCCTGTTTAGAAACCCGGTCCCTGAAGGTCTGTTGACTTAACCCGCCATGATGGGTGAAGATTGGTTCTGTCTGTGCTCAGCAGTATCCTGTGGCGAGGATAAGGTAAGTGAAGACAATCCTAGGTAAATACCTTTTAAGGATTATCTTCCATGAGTAGCTGCATGTCTTATATGCTTTCTGCCACTAGAGGCAGTAAAGAGACATACCTGGTGTTTCACTTACCATGCTCTCCAGGAACAAAAGCTCAGTGTCAGCCGGTCTGTTGAGCGGCTCACTTCCTCCACTTCAGGCTCTGCCACAGTTGTGGGGGGAGTCCCTCATAGTCCGAGGTCCACGGCTCTCCTTTTGGGGGAACTCTCTCTCCCCCTCCATTTTCCAACGCGCGCATGCGAAGGAGGCGCGCTTTTGAAGGCGGGGGGAGGGGATGTGGTTGCAGCTGGCGCGCACGTGCACGCCAGCTCATAGGGCAGGTGCAGGGTGCGCCCTTCAAAGAAACCCCAGACGTCAGAGCTCTCTAAAGACAGAGGGACACAGCAGCTTGGGGCACGTAAGCACCTCCTGTGTGTTGGATACAGACATACCTAAGATGCCTACTCAGCATCAAGTTGTGCAGATTAGCAGGCATTGTTTTTTTGCTAGACTAAGTTCAGCTGTTGATGCACCTGTGTTAAGTTCCTCTGCTTTTAGCTTTAAAACTATGTCTCCCTGTAGAAAAGGTTCAAGGGCAGGAAAACAAAAATATAAAAGGGCACCAAGGTATCACATCTGAATCTGGTGGCGCTAATCATGCCTGTATGATACCATCCTCCCCTGTAGAAACTTGAGGCAGCCGCAAAGGTTGAGCCATCAGCCCTGTCAGGCATTTCAGCCTCCCCCAACATTGCAGCCACTCTGCATATGTCAGTTTGGACGCTTTTTTGCTTTGCATTTTTTGGTCTATAAGAGGTTAACTGCTATAATCACAGCATCCTCACAAGGAGCAGAAACCAGGGTGTGCCCCTTCCCCTGCTCTAAATCCTCAAACAAGAGGATAAAAGTTCACCGTCAGAGGACAAGGAACACGTGCAGTCTGACGAGGTGGAGGTATCAGAAGCCTCACAAGCTCTGAAGTTGCAGCTGCAGCCTTTTTCAGAGATTCATACTGCGTATTACTTACCCTCAGCCTAGACGGCCAAAGCCTCTGTGTCCTCCTTGGGGTTTAAAAAAAAAAAAAAACATAGGTTGCTTGTACCTTCCCACTCCATCCATTACTGCAACAGTTTATTTCTGCTGGATGGGCACCCACATAAGCTGTTTATTTCTCTTCTCTTTTTTTATAAAAAGTCTAACCGAGGAGTATAGTTTGCTAGAAAACCTCCACAGGATCCTCATACTGGTGCTGGCTTCAGGCTAGCCAAACGCACAAACTGCTGGGATGCACAGTTGCTGGTGCACATTGTTGCTTGCGCACAACAGCTATATCACATGATTGCGGAAACGCACGTGTGCGGAGGATAACTACCTCTTGACCAGTCCATATGTTTGCATAAATACATGAGCTTGGAATGTACAAAATGCATGTGCGGTAAAAACAAGTAACAGAACGGGTTTATTGTTGATCACATAAAGATACATGTTTTTATTTGTATGGATTTACATGGTTTTACATAGTCGCATGAGGATGCTTGGTCACATTAACCACTTCCCTACTGCCCATAGTCATATGACGTCCACAGATGGGATCTCCCATCCTGGGTGGACGTCATATGACGTCCTCGGCTTTGAGGGGGGATATCTGAATGATGCCTGCAGCTAGAGGCATCATTCAGATATCCTTTTCTTGTGCCGGCGATTCTGCGTACCATAAGAATGATCATAGCGGTTCCACCGCTTGATCGTTCTTATAGGTGGCGTGAGGGGACATCCCCCCTCCCGCTGCCATCCGGTGCTTCTCCGGGCTCTCCCGTGCCATCGGGGACCCGGAGAGAATCGTCTGGCGCCGGTGGTGGGTCACGTGCCGAGCATAGAGATGACTGGTGACCAGATGGTCACCAGTCATCTCTATGATTGTCGGAGGCCCGGGCGCGATGTGATGACGTCACGCCCGGGTCCTCATATGCAAAACAAAGCCGCCATTGCGGCTAGTAAGTATGAGATCAGTGAAAAAATGTTCACAATCTCATGCTTTCCAGCCTGGAGGAGAGATGTGGGGTCTTATTGACCCCGCATCTCTCAATAAAGAGGACCTGTCACACACATTCCTATTACAAGGGATGTTTAGGGATGTTTACATTCCTTGTAATAGGAATAAAAGTGATCAAAAAAAAGTAAAAAAAAAATAATAATAAAAAAAAAAAAATTTAAACGCCCCTGTCCCCGGGAGTTCGCGATCAGAAACGAACGGACACGCAAGTCCCGCCCACATATGTAAACGCCGTTCAAACCACATATGTGAGGTATCGTCTCGTGCGTTAGAGCGCGTGCAACAATTCTCGCACTAGACCTCCTCTGTAACTCTAACCTGGTAACCTGTAAAAAATAAATAAAGCGTCGTCTATGGAGATTTTTAACTACCGAAGTTTGGCGCCATTCCATGAGTGTGCGCAATTTTAAAGCGTGACATGCCAGGTATCTGTTTACTCGGCGTAACATCATCTTTCATATTTTCCCAAAAAATTGGGCTAACTTAACTGTTTTGTTGTTTTTTTAATTCATGAAACCATTTTTCTCCCAACAAAAGGCGTTTGAAAAATTATTGCGCAAATATCGTGCAAGAAAAAAAGTTGCAATGACCGTCATTTTATTCCCTAGGGTGCCTGCTAAAAAAACATATATAATGTTTGGGGGTTCTGCGTAATTTTCTAGCAAAAGAATGATGATTTGTACATGTAGGAGAGAAGTGCCAGAATAGGCCCGGTATTGATGTGGTAAAAAAAAGTCCGGTGTTGAAGTGGTTAAAGTGCTTAAGTCGCACGGAGAGGGTTGTTTGCACAGAAATGCCAAAAATTGCATAAAAATGCTTGATTGCATAAAGATGCTGGATCACACAAGGATGCCTGATCACACAAGAGTCCTTGATTACCCAAGGATACTTGGTCACACAGAGAGGCTTGTTTTCACAGAAATGCCTAAAATCGCATAAACATGCTTGATTGCATAAAGATGCTGGAACACACAAGGTTGCCTGATCACACAAGAGTCTTTGATTTCCCAAGGATACTTGGTCACACAGAGAGGCTTGTTTTCACAGAAATGCCTAAAATCACAAAAAAATGTTTGATTGCATAAAGATGCTGGATCGCACAGGGGTGCTTGATCACACAAGAGTCTTTGGTCACACAAGGGTACTTGTCCACACAGTAGTGCTTAAAATGCATAAGATGTTTGATCGCAATAAAAAATGCTGAATCGCATAAGGATGCATGATCGCCAAAAATTGCATGTTCGCCTAGATTTTGCATGGTTGCATAATGAGGCATGATAATTTAAGTTTCCTTAATTATACAGGATTCCTTGTGTTCACATAGGAATACCTGTCTGCATGGGTACATGTTGTGCAATGTTGCATAACCCGTTCATAAACGCATGCTTGCTTGCAAGATGCCCATTCCATAGCACACGTGCTATATGTATGCGTGTATACAGCGCACACTTTTTTTATGTTTTGCCTAAAACATATTTGTATGAATTCATGCTTCCATGAACACACGCTTCCATAGAGGCATATGGCTTTAATACTTGCCACTTACACATATGGGGATCCATTTGCATATGTGTTTATTTACATGGGACTGCAGAGGTTGTCTGCTTTTCGCAGGGGAACAGCACCTCTTCCAGTTGCATAACACGTTCATAAACGCATGCTTACCACGGTGCCCGGGTTTATAAGGTGCTAGAGCCCGCCTCTAGCAGGTCTAAAGGCCCAGGGTATAGCAGTAATTGTTGGAGATACAACAAACCTTCAGCTTAGCCTATTGACTGCAGTTCAGAAAAAGGACACAGGATGTCGCTAATGCTCAGTGATATGCTATGCTATGCTATGTATTTTTATATGATGTGTTGTATTTTCTGTACATAGTGATGTACTTGTTTGTTGCTTTTTCCTATCTGTTTCTTCTTACCATGTGAGATGACATCTTTGCTAGTGTGGTTATGTTCCAATAAAGAAGCCAGTTCCTGTTACTCCACAACGTCTGATCTGAATTGACTCCGCTGCACCTATCAATCGTACTTTGCAACATGTTATGGGCCCAGTGTCCGGATAGCCTTATGACCAGGTGCGGCCCAGGCAGAACAAAGCCTTGAACGGAAGACAGTGTGGCTGATGCGGAGATCGACATAAGAAAGCTTTCCAGTGACATCTCCCATAGACAAATAAGACTGTTTTTTTATATACAAAGGAGGGATAAAATGGCCGGAAACTGAGCTTAAACTCTCAGTGGCCAAGCTGAACAATGACAATTATCAGCTATGGAAGTTAAAAGTGGAAATGCTATTATCTAAAGATGACTTGTGGGAGGTTACCACTACAGAGAGGCCACAGGATAATAATCAAGACTGGGACAAGAAAAACAGACAGGCACGGGCTACCATAAGCTTACTAGTGGAGGATGATCAGCTCATTCATATACGCAATGAGGACACAGCGAAAGGCATGTGGGATGTACTGAAAAGACTGCATGAAAGATCCAGTTTAAACAGCAAGCTGTTTCTGCTGCGGAAACTTTACAAAATGAGACTTTGCAGAGAACAGGACATGCAGGAGCATATAAAACGCAATGCTGGAAGTGATTGCGCAACTCAGATCAATCGGGGAGAATATAACAGACAGTCACATTGCAGCCATGTTGTTATGCAGTTGGCCCGATATATATACTGCACTAATCAATGCACTGGAGACAAGACCTGAGACAGATCTGACGCTAGCATTTGTAAAAACCAGGCTCATAGATGAGTATCAGAGAAGAAAGGAATTAGTGCATGACTCCACAGAAACAGACACCAGCACCGCTCTTAAAGCTACAGACGCAAGATTACACAGGATAGAGACCAGAGTGTGTTTCAGATGGCACAAACAGGGACACATAAAGAAAGACTGTACTATATGGAAAGCAGAGCAAATGAGACAGCGTCCCTCTTATGCTAAACAAAAGGTCAAAACCACAATCAATGATCCAAGGCTGGTGCATCGATGGGAAAACTGCCACAGAAAAAAATTAGCATGTTCTAATTTTTCTCGTTGTGATTCTTGCCATTTTTCTCGTCGGGAAAAATGCAGGAAAGCGCACACACGGTAGTTTTTCTCGTCAAAGAGAAAAAATTCAATTTTTCCCGACGAGAAAAATGGTCGTGTGTACGCGGCATAAGAGTTTTTGGATGCAAAGCATTCATCTACATACCTGAAGAAAAACACACCAAACTCCAAAACAGAGCCTTTGACGGTATCTTTGTTGGATACAGTGACAATATCAAGGGTTACAGAATCCTAAATCCCAAAACAGACCAGGTTACCATTAGCAACAGCATAACTTTTGTTGAAGATTTAAGAGACAATGTAATGACAACAGTAGAAGCAAGAATAGAAGAGAAAACTGACATTGACCAGCCCATCTCTGTAACTCCCGAACAAACAGTTGAATTGAGTGTAGACTCAATCAGTACTGAAGAGCAGACACAAGAAGGCTCAGACACAAAAACGAGACGTTCAACAAGAGAAAACAAAAAGGTAAACCACCTATACGTCTCTCATACAAAGCAAGTACTGCCAGTATCAACGAACCTGCAAACTGGGAAGACATATCTCAACTTTCAGAACAAGAAGCAAGTAAATGAATAAAGGCTGCTGAGGAAGAGATAAAATCCATGCATGACACTAAAACATGGACACTTACAGAACTACCACCCGGAAGAAAAGCCATAGGCTGTAAATTAACTTTTAAAGTGAAATACAATGCAGATGGCACAATTGAACGGTACAAACCAAGACTAGTAGCCAAGGGCTATTCTCAAAAATACAGAGAGGACTATGATGAGACGTTTGCACCAGTAGTCAAGCACACTACAATATGGACTTTACTGACAGTAGCCGTCACAAGGAAAATGCAAGTGAAACATTTTGATGTGAAAACCGCATTTCTACATGGCGATTTAACAGAAGAAGTTTACATGGAACAGCCGCCAGGACTCAGATGAACAAAGGTCAGATCTAGTGTGCAAACTTTGCAGGAGTATATATGGCCTAAAGCAAGCAGCCAGAGCGTGGAATATAAACATAAATTAAGTGCTTACACGTCAAAACTTTTAAAGAAGTAAAGCAGACCCCTGCTTATACACAAAGAAATTGGCAAACAGATGGGTCTATATGCTTATCTATGTGGATGATATCCTGATTTGCTTTGAGCAAGAAAGGGATGAAGCAGAAATACTAGAAAAATGAAATCAGCACTTTGACACCAAAGACCTCGGCAACATAAAGAATTACCTCGGCATCCAGATCGAGAGAGAGGAAGATGGCAGCTTTCTTCTGAACCAAAGACACAAAATACAAGAAATAATTGAAACATTTGGAATGGAAGATGCCAAACCAGTAAAGTCACCCATGGAAACCAACTCCCTAAAGGAGATGAATTGTCAAGATAACCCATTACCTACTAATACTCAATACAGGAAAGCAATAGGGAAATTACTGTACCTTACCACTGCTACAAGGCCGGACATTGCAGCAACTGTTGGAATCCTATGTAGAAAGGTTTCGATGCCAAGTCAAAAGGACTGGAATGCTGTAAAGCAAATCATTTGCTATCTTAAAGGGACTTCGCACTACAAGCTAAAGTTACCAGCAAGTGATGAAAGCACCTTAACAGGATATGTGGATGCTGACTGGGCAGGAGACACCAGTGACAAAAAAACTACCAGTGGCTACTTATTTTTTCTGTCAGGAGGTGCCATAAGTTGGACTAGTAAAAAGCAACTCTCTGTTACACTGTCGTCTACTGAAGCAGAATACGTTGCTGCAGCGCAGGCAAGCCAAGAAGTTATATGGCTGAGACAGCTATTAACAGATTTGGGTCAACCACAGTTGGGACCGACAGAAATCTATGAGGACAATCAAGGATGCATTGTACTTGCACACATGGAAGGAGTTAATTCAAGAACCAAGCACATTGATGTGAAGTTCCACTTTCTTAGGGATCTTCAAGAGCAAGGTCTTCTTGAGTTACTTTATTGCCCAACCGAGGATATGACAGCGGACATCCTTACAAAGCCCCTGACCGCGGAAAGACATTCAAGGCTTACAAAGAAGATGGGTTTAACAGACTAAGCCTTAGTTGTTGAGAAGGGGTGTTGGAGATACAACAAACTTTCAGCTTAGCCTATTGACTGCAGTTCAGAAAAAGGACACAAGATGTCGCTAATGCTCAGTGATATGCTATGCTATGTATTTTTCTATGATGTGTTGTATTTCCTGTACATAGTGATGTACTTGTTTCTTTTTCCTGTCTGTGTTTCTTCTTACCATGTGAGGTGACATCTTTGCTAGTGTGGTTATGTTCCAATAAAGAAGCCAGTTCCTGTTACTCCACAACGTCTGATCTGAATTGACTCCGCTGCACCTATCAATCATACATAAGCAACAGTAATGGCATACCGAGGCAATCTGTTGCTGATGGATCAGTCAGTAGCATGGCTGGACCTAAGTGTGTCCAGCATGGTCAAGTATCTGGAACTCCTGGGTTAGGATCTCAGTCTAAAGGTACATTCTTACGCTCGGTAAGAAGCTTGGAATGTTTGGGACACATCCCAAAAAGGAGAGTTTTTCTCAAGTCGTCTTCCAGGACGGCACAATGAGAGATGACTGGCTCCAACTGACAGGAAACACAATCAATTCAAAGAGGTTAAAGCACCCGCCCCTCCCCGTGCTCCTCAGTTCTTGATTGTGTTTCCCCACAGCGAAACCGTTTATTTTTTTCCACAGACTGAAGGCCTGGGGCTGGAAGTCCCCCCCCCGGGAGCTGAGCCGCATGCCTGGGAAGCCTCTGGGCCTAGCAGGACTCTATTTGTCCGTCCTGGGGGGTATCCCATTCCTTCTCAGGGAGGGCAGTTGAAGAGCCTCCCTGAGCACTGAAGCTCCCTAGGTGCGGGGCTGTACCCGGGACTTCAGGGGCCAGATATCCTCCTTCCTCCCTCCTACCTGTTTGGGTGTCCATCCTGGAGGGGGGGGCTGGCAGGTTCCTCCGTCCGCTCGCGCGGTCTGTTTGCTTAGGGCGCCGCTCTATGCAGGGCATAGCATTGCGGCACCATTTTCCCGGCGTCTAGGACACTCGTCCTCTAGCGTCAAGGATGACGCCATTGCGTGCCGCGTCATTTCCGGTTCCGGTCTCCGGCAAAATGGCGGCGGCCGGCGTCTGTTACCGCATTCAAAAAACGGAGGGACGCCAGGAAGGAGGCGCCCTTTTTTCTCCTCCAGTGGAACTGCGATCGGGAGCAGAGCATCTCACCTACATGGAGCATGAGGAGAGGCCGACTACGGCAGCGGCTACAGAGGAGACCACAAGGGGTGAGTCAACCCAGCCAGCAGGGGTCATGATGGGGGATGGTACCCCGACTCTTTCCCCTTGCCTGTCACAGGGTTCTTTTTGGTTGTTAATGTATTCCTGTGTACTCTTACATTGCAGGAGAGGACGTCACTGCCCAGGGGGTTGCCAGTCGTTCCTCTAGAACCCCTGCCCGCTCCAAAAGATGCGGTTACTGTAACGAGAAATTACCCTCAACCCATTCCAAGCCCTTCTGCTTCAAATGTATCCAGAAGCTGGCTGGGAAGGAAACATCTCAGGTGATGAGAGGCTTTCTCTCTGTCCAAACCCAGATGCTTGCCACCCTTAAGGATTTTCAAGCCTCCCTTAAAGCTAAGGAACCAGAGCCCCAGACAAGCAGGGAGGGCCCTTCCTCACAGGAGTTTTTCTCCTCAACCAGGAGAGGACACCCAGAATCCCTGAGATCCCTCCTGTCTCAGGACTCAGAGGCAGAGGAGGATTCGGAGATCCCTGATCAGGGACTATCCGATGAGGGCCTGATAGATAGTCAGGCTGAGGAGGAGGAAGAAGGCTCTAGGTCAGGAAGACACATCTTCTCAGCTGACGACATGGAAGGCCTCCTTGGTGCAATCTACACCTCTGAAGAAATTCAGGAGCCGACGGAACAGGTATCCGCACAGGATAGATTGTACCGAGGCTTGGTAAGGGCCCAACCCAGAACCATCCCGGTTCACCAGGCTCTCCATGATGTGATTCTTAGAGAGTGGAAGGAACCTGAGAGGAAGCTTCTGAAATATAAGACTTGGAAGCGTAGGTGCCCTTTTAAGGGGGAGGATGAGGAGAAACTCTTTAAGATTCCCAGATTGGACGCCTCTTTGGCACAGGTGTCAAAGCAATCCGACCTCTCCTTTGAGGACGCAGGTAATTACAAGGATCCTATGGATCGCCGTACTGAGACGACCTTGCGTAGAGCCTGGGAAGCCAATGCGGCAGCAATGAGCCCCGCGCTGGCTTCAGCTTGTATAGCTAGGAACGCGGATACATGGATAACCAAACTAATAGAACATGTTTCCCGTGTGTCCAAGTCCAGGGAAGTCATAGACTCTCTACAGGTAATAGGTAGCGCAGTGGCATACCTAGCAGATGCTGCAGTTGAGACTGTGCGAACCACCGCAAAAACGGGTGCCCTCGTAAACTCGGCTCGCAGAGCCGTATGGGTCAAAACATGGGATGGGGATAACGCATCCAAGACCCGCTTATGTGGACTCCCATTTGAGGGCTCACTCCTTTTTGGTACAGGGCTGGACCAAGCCCTATCAAGATCTACCGAAAAGGGCAAAAAGTTCCCCACTAAACCTAAAAGGGACCAAAAAAGATTTTTTCGAGGCCCCCAGGGTAGAAATCGTTTCTCGAGCAAGAAGCCTGCCGGTAATAGGAAGTGGGGCGTTGGAAAGGATAAGCAAAAAGGAGGTATCCTCTTTTCCAACCAAAAGTCAAATGAAAAAGACTTTAAGTGACGTAAGGGTAGGGGGAAGACTTTCCCAATTCCTTTCCAGGTGGGAGAGTATTACCCAGAGCCCTCATATTCTCAACATTATAAAAGAGGGCTACAGGCTGGAGTTTCTTCACCCCCCCCTCAAAGTTCCTAGTAACGCATCTCCCCAGGGACCCCCTCAAGGCAGCAGGTCTTCTGCAAAACATTTCAGAACTAGCAGAACAGGGAGTTGTAGTCCCGGTACCTGCGGGACAACGCGGACTGGGGGTCTACTCCCACATCTTCGTTGTCCCAAAGCCGTCAGGCAAGTACCGGTTGATAATAAACCTGAGACCCCTGAATACCTCCTTGCGTCACAAGAAATTTTGCATGGAAAGCATATACACCCTCAGAAGACTCCTTCTGAAGGAGGTATACATGGTAACGATCGACTTAAAGGACGCCTACCTTCACGTCCCGATCTTTCCAGGACATCAAGCCTTCCTCAGATTCGCAATCGGGTCTCCTCAGGGGATTCAACACTGGCAGTTTGCTGCCCTCCCCTTTGGACTGGCTTCCAGCCCAAGGGTATTTACAAAAATCGTAGCAGAGGTGGTTGCCTTCCTACACCTAGAGGGTATAGCGATAGTCCCTTATCTCGACGACCTTTTACTTTACAACCAGAGTCGAGATCTCCTCCTCACAGACCTGGCCAAGGTTGTGAGTACCTTGGAATCCCTGGGTTGGATCATCAACCGAGAGAAGTCCTTGATGATCCCGGACCAAAGAAAGATTTACCTGGGTTTCCTGATAGACTCCTTACAAAGGAAGCTTTGTTTAAACCAGGAGAAGGTCCAGGGCCTCATAACAGCGGTCAGGTCTCTGTTGGAGGTAAGGGAGTCCTCTTTCAGAGGCATCATGAGGGTACTGGGTCTAATGACCTCTTGTATACCTGCGGTTCCGTGGGCTCAGCTCCACTCCAGACCCCTCCAACAATTTCTCTTATCCTCCTGGGACCGAACAAGAGGAACATTAGACCACGGAATCTCCATCCCAGAGGTAGTAAAGGACTCTCTGAGCTGGTGGCTTCTTCCTCAGAAGTTGCAGGTGGGTCATCTATGGACTCAGACAGACCCCCTCAGTATAACGACGGACGCAAGCTCCTGGGGTTGGGGGGCCCACTTGGCGAACTCCGAGCCCAGGGTTCCTGGAATCAGGATCAGAAACATGCCTCCTCAAACTTCCGGGAATTATTGGCGGTCGGGGAGGCCCTAAAAGCGTTCGAGGAAAGGATCCAAGACCGGGAGGTCCAGATCCTCTCCGACAATGCGACCACGGTGGCCTTCATAAATCATCAGGGGGGAACCAGGTCTCCCTCCCTGCTGACCTTGTCTCTAGGGATTCTGGGCTGGGCAGAGCTTCGGATTGCCTCTATTACGGCAGTACACATAAAGGGAAGGTACAACATAGAGGTGGACTATCTAAGCCGTCATCGGATTCTCCAGGGGGAATGGGAGCTGAACCCAGAGGTGTTCAACCTGGTGTGCCAACATTTTGGAAGGCCAGAAATAGACCTCTTTGCCCGCAAGGAGAACAGGAGAGTAAGAAGATTCTTTTCCCTGTCCCGGGAGTGGGGCTCAGGGGGGGTGGATGCACTGGCTCAGGTATGGAGTTTTCACCTGGCTTATGCTTTTCCCCCTCTGAGTCTCATTCCAAGAGTCCTACAAAAACTAGGTCTCTCAGAGACCAGACTCATTCTAATTGCTCCTTGGTGGCCCAAGAGAGCCTGGTTTCCCGCTCTACAGAACTGGTCCGTAGCACCTCCCCTCCATCTACCAGTTCGGGTGGACCTTCTTCGGCAGGGACCAGTCTTTCACCCAGATCCCAGCTTCTTCAAGCTGACGGCCTGGTGCTTGAGAGGCAGAACCTGCGGGAGAGGGGATGTTCCGAGAGAGTGATTAACACTCTCCTCTCAAGTAGAAAAGAAGTCACCAGACGTATCTACAGGAAGGTGTGGGGAGTCTTCTCTCACTGGTGTCTAGTGAGAAAGGTATCCCAGCAAGAAACCTCGGTCATCCTGGACTTTCTCCAGGATGGCGCCGACTTAGGTCTCGCTACCAAGACTCTAAGAGTACAGGTAGCAGCCTTATCGTATTTTTTGGACAAAAAGTTATCACTGGACCCTCTAGTTAAAAGATTTCTAATGGCCAGGGATAGATTGTCCCCGGTGCGGATCTCTAGAGTCCCGCCCTGGGACCTTACGTTAGTTTTGGAACAATTAACTAAGGCTCCGTTTGAGCCACTAGAAGATATTTCAGTTAAATTACTGACATTTAAGTTTGCTTTTCTTCTGGCAATTACTACAGCCAGAAGAATAGGCGACATGCAGGCTCTGACGATTAAAGAGCCTTTCCTTAGTTTATTCGAGGACAGAGTTATTCTTAGGCAGGACCCCCTGTACCTCCCTAAGGTAGTGTCAAAGTTTCATAGATCACAAGAAATTATTCTTCCTTCCTTTTGTTCAAATCCACAAAATGAAAGAGAGGCCTTCTTTCATTGTCTGGATGTCAGACGGTGTCTGCTAGCTTATCTGGATAGAGTGGGTGAATTTAGGAAATCCAGCCATTTACTAATTAATTTTTTTGGACAGAAAAAGGGCCAACAGGCATCTAGAGCATCCATATCTAGATGGATCAGACAGACAATCTCCATAGCTTATGACCAGGCTGGTAAGACAGCCCCAAAAGTTAAAGCTCATTCTACTCGCTCTTTGGCAACCTCCTGGGCAGAAAGAGCCGGAGCTTCGGTGGAACAGATCTGTAAAGCGGCGACTTGGTCAAGCCAGAATACATTCCTAAGGCATTACAGAGTGGAGTTGCTGTCACCTCAGGACCTGTCCTTTGGTAGAAAGGTCCTGCAAGCAGTCGTCCCACCCTAAGGTAGGCCTGAAGCTACTTGCTTCTCTCTCATTGTGCCGTCCTGGAAGACGACTTGAGAAAGTGACCAGTTACACTTACCGGTAACGGTGTTTCTGGGAAGTCTTCCAGGACGGCAGGCCTACTTCCCACCGCTTTGGTTGATACATTGGTTTGTATAGAGTTATTTGGGTGTGTGTTTTCTCTCTCGTGCACTGGTGTGGGTCTGTACTTTTTCATAACTGAGGAGCACGGGGAGGGGCGGGTGCTTTAACCTCTTTGAATTGATTGTGTTTCCTGTCAGGTGGAGCCAGTCATCTCTCATTGTGCCGTCCTGGAAGACTTCCCAGAAACACTGTTACCGGTAAGTGTAACTGGTCACTTTTGCGTCAGACAAAGTCAGCGCTATAAGAGAGCTGGTCTATGTGGTCAAGGCAAGGAAGAGTTCCTTACATTTGCTTCATTCAAAGTGGTTCCCTATGCTCAGTTTCATTCAAGGCTCCTATAAACATTATTCTGTCGGCCTGGAACAAGTAGATCCTAACCTAGCATTATACAAAAGAGTCTGGTCCCAGGGATACGCTGGAGTCTCAGTTGGTGGTTCTTAATCAAGATTGGCAAAAAGGAAGATTCTTCATGCCGGTTACCTGGGAGGTGGCAGCTATGAAGGCTGGCCTCTAGGGATGGAGGCCAGGCCTGGAAGAGACCACTGCCCAGGGGAAGTGGTAAAGCTCCAATTGAGCCTTATCCGTCAACATTCTAGAGTTACGGATGGCACGTCTGGCTTGAGGGGCTGGACGTTTAGGTTGCAGGATTGTTCTGTCAGAGTACAATCCGACAATGCCACACCAGTGATTTACTTTGTTTACCAAGGAGGCACTAAAAGTCACACAGCCAGAGGGAAGTGAGCCATGTCCTGGCTTGGGCAGAGGAGCTTGTGCCTTGCCTATCGACAATCTTCATTTCATGAAATGGAGAATTGGCAGGCGGTTCTCTGGGGCCGTTTTACAATGGTTCCCAGGAGAATGGCCTCTACACCCCAACTTTTTTTTGACCAAATGTCAGAGAAAGGGTACCCCCAGACATAAAATTTATTGGTGTCCAGGTTCAACAAGAAGTTGGACAACTTTGTGTCAAGGACAAAGGATCCATTTGCATACGGGACAGATGCATTGGTGACCCTGTGGGACCAGTTGTCACTGGTTTAAGCCTTCTCTCCCCCCAGTGCCACGACTACCGTGGCTTCTATGCAACATCAGAGGGGAACGGAAGCCGACCTAATAGCTCCGGCATGACCCAGACGACCTTACTGTGCAGGGATCGTAAGGGTGGTAGTAGAGGACCCAGAGTTTGTTACATCTTGTCCAGACCTACTTCGCAAGGGGGTATTCCATCCTGTCTTGAAAACATGGGAATTAATGGTCTGGCTGTTTTAGCCCGCATTCTTGAGGATCGGGGCTTTCAGGATCAGTGGCAAATTACCTTGATTCATACAGGAGAGCTGGCCTCCTGGACCATGTATCATAGGATCTGGAAGGCCCATGTTCCTGGTCTGAAACCAAGGGGTGGTATCCTTGGAAGTATGTCATAGGTAAATTTTTTACCTTCCTACATTAGGAAGGGAGATGCAGCTAGCCTTAAGTTCCATCAAGGATCTGATCTCGGCCTTGTTAGTATTTTCAAAGGCCACTTGCTTTGCACTCTTTGGTCCGGACCTCTATACAAGGGGTAACGTCTATAAGTCCGCCAGTTAGGTCGCCCTTGTGCTCGGGGGATTGAATCTAGTTTTGACGGCTTACAAGGTCAGTACCTTGGGCCGATGCACCATATTTCCCTTCATTCTTCTAACAAGGGAGTTGGTGTTCTTGGTTGCGGTAGCCTCCGCAAGAGAGTTTTCAGTATTGGCAGCTTTCTTTGTATAGAGCCATACTTAATTTATTCTTAAGGATAAGGTGATGCTAAATCCTCACCCAGCCTTATTTCCTAAAAGGATCTAGTTTTCTTTTGAATCAAAACATTTCTTGCCTTCCTTTTTTCCAGAACCTTGTTCTACGGAAGGAAAAGTCATTACTTTTCTCTCAATATAGGTGAGAGCAGTTAAAAAATCTATCTGAAGGTTTCAGATACAGAAAACTGAAGTTTTGTTGTGCTGCCAGAAGACCCTAGAAATGGGCAGGCAGCGTTCAAATCAGCTATTAAAATGGTTACACTCTCTCGTTAGAGTGAGAGCAGTCAAGGCCTATCTAAAGCGGCTGCTCAGGTACGGAAAACTGATGTTTGTTGCACTATCAGGAGGCCCCGGGAAAGGGCAGGCAGCATCTAAATCAACTGTTTACATGTGGATTCATCAGGTTACGATTCAGGCTTGTGGTTTAAGGAGAGGGTTTTCCCCTGTTTCTTTTAGAGTGCACCCTACCAGAATAGTAAGCGCTTCATGCGCGGTGCATTACCAAGCCTTAATGACTCAGATTTGCAAGGCTGCAACTTGATCGTCGGTGCATACGTTCACTAATTTCTATCAGTTGAATGTAGGATGGCAAAAGGATGCCGCTTTTTGGCGCAGTATGCTGCAGGCAGCAGTATAGGTCCTCATGTCTGATGGCGGTCTGTGTTATTTGTGTCTCCCTCCCCTCAGTAGGCATTGCTTTGGGACGTCCCACTTAGTAATTACTATGAGGCTCTGTGTCCCATGATGTACGATAAAGAAAATAGGATTTTTATAACAGCTTACCTGTAAAATCCTTTTCTTGGAGTACATCACCGGACACAGAGCTCCCTCCCGACTTGTTTGGGGATATAGGGACACTTATTGCTTTGCTACAAAAACTGAGGTGCTCCCAGTATGGGAGGGGTTATATAGGGAGGAAACTTCCTGTCTAATTGATTACACCAGTGTCCAGCACCTGAAGGTGAAATATAACCCATTTAGTAATTACTATGAGGCTCTGTGTCCCGTGATGTACTCAAAGAAAAGGATTTTACAGGTAAGCTGTTATAAAAATAGGATTTTT
Organism: Rana muscosa; assembly: GCA_029206835.1. Lineage (NCBI taxonomy): Eukaryota > Metazoa > Chordata > Amphibia > Anura > Ranidae > Rana > Rana muscosa. The sequence goes on from CM055122.1 coordinate 1,234,877,436, forward strand.
GCTCACCGTAAAATCCTTTTCTCTGAGTCCATGGACCGACACAGCCTCTCTATTGACAAAGTGGGTATTATCCGTTAATTAGGAGTGACTAGGCAGAAAACTTGTAAAAAGTGTTGCATCACACCCTCTACAGTACCGCCCAGGGGGCGGACCCTCTGGGTATATCACCTCAGTCTGCATCTCGCAGATCAGTTCGTCAAAAAGCAGTACAAACTTAAAAGGAGGGGTGGTTGCTGTGTCGGTCCTATTTACTCTTTCATCCATGGACCGACACAGCCTCTCTATTGACAAAGTGGGACGTCCCAAAGCAGTGTCAGAGAAAAAACGAGGGGTGGTAACAGCATAAAAATAAAATTCACCCCAAACACAAAACAGCACTCCTCCAACGGAGGAGTTGCAACTCTAAACAGCCGCTTGCAAAACCTTGCAGCCGAATGAGGCATCCGAAGATGCACCTACATCAACTTTGTAGAATTTTGTGAAAGTGTGAGCGGACGACCAAGTCGCCGCTTTACATAATTGGGAAACAGACGCTTGATGTCAGAAAGCCCAAGAGGCACCTATTGCCCTGGTTGAATGCGCCGTGACCGGAAAGGGGGGCGCTTGACCCTTTAAGGCGTAAGCCTGGATTACTATCTGTCGGATCCACCTAGAGATGGTGGCCGACGAGACTGCTTGGCTCTTCTTGGGACCAGCCACCGAAACAAACAGTGAGTCTGACTTCCGGAACAGGGAAGTAGCAGATAGGTATACCCTCAAAGCTCGGACAATGTCCAAGGAATGCAACGCCAACTCCTTAGGATTCGACGGGTGAGGACACAAGGATGGAAGTACAATGTCTTCGTTGAAATGAAAAGCCGAAACGACCTTCGGAAGAAAGGAAGGCTGTGGCCGCAGCACCACCTTATCCTTGTGGAAAATCAAATAGGGAGCCTTGCAGGACAAGGCTGCCAGTTTAGAGACTCGTCTAACTGACGTAACAGCCACCAGAAAGACCACTTTCTGAGAAAGTGTCAACAGGGGAATATCTCTAATATTCTCAAACGGTGCCTTCTGAAGCACCGAGAGGACCAGGTTCAAGTCCCACGGAGGTAGTGGGGGACGGACCGGAGGGGCCACATGTAGAACCCCCTGCACAAATGTACTCACGAGAGAGTGAGTCGCCAGGGGGCGCTGAAAAAAGACAGCCAGGGCAGATATCTGTCCCTTAATCGTACTTAAGGCAAGCCTTTGGTCCACCCCATGCTGTAAAAACAGCAGGATTCTGGAAACCAAAATAAGTACGCGGATGCCATTTCATTTCCTCACACATGGAGATGTAGGCCTTCCAAGTGCGGTGATAAACCTTCTTAGAGGACGGTTTCCGAGCACTTCTCATAGTAGAGATTACTGAATCTGATAGGCCCCGGACTCTCAGTACCTGGTTCTCAACAGCCATGCCGTTAAAGCCAGTGACTGTAAAGCAGGATGGAGTATGGGACCTTGCGATAGCAGGTCCTTCCGTAGTGGTAGGCGCCAGGGGACGTCTGCTACCAGACGTACTAGATCAGCGTACCAAGGACGCTGAGGCCAATCTGGAGCGATTAGGATCATTGGAATTTCCTCTGCCTCCACTCTGCGGAGCAGAAGAGGAAGAAGCCTTAAGGGAGGGAAGGCATAGATTAGCCGATACTGACCGTACATATAAAAAGCAGTGCAGCGCTGAATGTTAAACTAAAAATGGTTTTAAAGCAGTCCAAAAATTATATATGACCGGATGAAGCCAGACAGTGTTAAAGAGGCGAACGAAGTGTAAACTTCTTAGACGGAGAGTAGGGTGCTGTGGTCAGTCACCATGCATCCCAGCATAAGTGTCTCCTCCCCCTGAAGCACTAAACGCTCACCTGGGCAAATGGACTTCTGCGCGAACAGAAGGTCAATCACGCTGTCCCTTCTCGAGGGTAGTGGCAGAATGGTGTCTTCACGGGAAGTCCTTCTTTGGAAATCCTCAGTCAATAGATGGTCTCCAAAAAACTCACACATACAGGGTGGATCATGCAAAAATAAAAAGGAAAACCATAGTGCTCTCCATATAAAAAACCAACACATTTATTTAAAATAAAAAATACTCACAAACACGGCACTATAACCTAGTGCGCGGTATGCAGTACATATAGATAAAAACCAGGTAGGCAACTGCTCTGACATCACTATAAGCCCCCCACACGTGCATCGTCCGTGGTGCAGGACTTCCTCAGCGGATATAATAAAATCCCCACAATGCCACCAACGCGTCCGTTGTGTCTGCCCATGGGTCTCTTGACCGGCCACAAACCTCAATACCTTCTGATTGAGTCGGGAAGCCAGAAGATCTACGTCTGGTGTGCCCCATCTTTGGCAGAGGAGTTGGAACACCTCCGGGTGTAAGGACCATTCTCCCTGGTCCAGCATCTGGCGGCTCAGGTAGTCCGCCTGCCAGTTTTCCACACCCGGAATGTACACGGCCGTCAGTGCCGGTACGCTCCTCTCTGCCCACTTCAGGATGCGAGTGACCTCCGATGCTGCAGCTGAGCTTCTTGTTCCTCCTTGAGACCATTTGAAGAGGCACAGCCTGATCGCCCGGATTTTCAGGACATTGATCGGCAGGAGTGCTTCCTCTGGGGTCCAGCGACCTTGCGCCGACTGAACACCCCAGACTCCCCCCAACCTGTAAGGCTGGCGTCCGTCATGATCACTATCCAGTAAACCGGAAGAAATTACTTCCCGGCCATTAGAGCCTGTGCTGTCAGCCACCATACCAGGGATCTCCCGACTAGGTGGCTCACTCGGATTTGATAATCCAGAGATGAAGGGCATCTGTTCCATCTGGACAGAACTTCCCTCTGTAACACTCGAGTGTGGTATTGAGCATATGGGGCCGCCTCGAAGGAGGCTACCATGAGGCCTAACACTCGCATGCAAAAACGGAGTGACGACCAATTCCTGGAAGTCAGCTGCCGTACTGCAGCCCGGAGGGCCTGCAACTTCTCCACAGGGAGGAATACCTTTGCTTCTGAGGAATCCAGAATCAACCCCAGGTACACTAGGCGTTGAGTGGGCACCAATACTGACTTTTGCGTGTTTAGTATCCAACCACAGTCTCGAAGAGTCTGACAGGTAATAGACACGCTTACCTCTAATTCTGAGCTTGAAGGGGCCTTCAGTAGAAGGTCGTCCAAGTAGCCCATGATAGCGATACCCTGCTGTCTTAGAAGTGCCAGAATCGGAGCGAGCACCTTGGTGAACGTCCTGGGTGCTGAGGCAAGCCCAAACGGGAGGGCCACAAGCTGGTAGTGGTTCTTCCCGATAGCAAATCGCAGAAACCTCGTGACTACAGATCGAACCGACTTCATCTGAAATCTTTGTACTTTCACAAAGCGATTGAGGGCTCTGAGATCCAAGATTGGACGAACCCCCTCCTTCTTCGGCACAATGAACAGATTTGAGTAAAAACCCTGACCTCGTTCCTGTTCTGGAACTGAAATAACTACCCCGCGTTCCAGTAGACCCTGGACCGCCCCATACAGGGCCTCCCGACGGGTCGGTAGTAGCTGGAGATTGGAGGTGATGAACCTGTCCGGTGGAAAAGAGAGAAATTCTATCTTGTAGCCTGAGGAGATTACTTTGCAAACCCACCTGTCGGAGACTAGAGCTGTCCACTGAGTCACAAATTTGTGAAGACGTCCCCACACCCGAGAGCTGGGTGGGGGCGGACCTTCATGCGGACGCAGATTTGTCCGCAGGCTTGTTGGGTTTGCGGGACCAAGGACGCTTTTGTCCTTGGGCAGGCGCCTTGTCGGCCTGGGGTCTTTTCCCTGTCACCCTAGGGGGATGAAAAAAACACCTGCATGCAGTAAAGGAGGGCCCTTGCCCTTGGCGTGGCCCCCTACCCTTGCTAGTTCGGGGAAGCAAAGTGCTTTTACCTCCTGTGGCATCCTTGATGATGTCATCCAGAGAAGCCCCAAAAAGTCTGTCGCCCTTAAAAGGCAGATCCAAGGGGGGCGTGGCCAAGATGGCGCTGTGAGCGGCTGCTTTTACTGAGGGCTCCGCTGCTTTCAGCTTCTTACCCGGATCCTGGGCAGTTAGAGGCCGATTCATCCACCCCTGCTGACTGGGGGAGTGGGGCGCAATAGAGAGGGAAGCGAGGCAGTCCTCCTGACGGCTGCTAACCCCTCCACAGGCGAATTCCGGCTCCTCCGCGTGTAACTAGGCCGCGGCCGCGGTCTTTCCTGGCGGCGTTCGGGGGTCCGGATCGGGCCGGAGCTGCGCTGAGGCCCCCTGCAATTCGGATTGGTGCACTGGCGGCGGCTGTGGGCGGCGGAGGTGGTGGGGGACGCATCGGTTGCTGCTCACTTCCCCGTCCATCCTGCATCTGGGCCCGCTCGCGCTGCTAGGCCGCAGCCGCGGACTTTCCTGGAGGACATCGGAGCTCCGGAGCGGAGCGGAGGAGCGCTGCGGCCCCCTGCACATGAGAGAGGTGGGCTGACGCGGGCTGTGGGCGGCTGGACAGAGGTGGACACACTGACTGCTGACCCATCCATCCATCCATCAATCCTGCGTCCAGGCCCGCTCGACCTGCTAGGCCGCAGCCGGGGCCTTTCCTGGCGGTCCAACCGGGCCCCTCTCCCCCCCCTTCTCCTCTTGTGACTCTCCAGGGGGAACACGGGGGAACCCCTAAAGCCGCCAACTATATTTTCAGGGCACGGTGAGCACCCTGAATGCGGCGCCGGAGCTCGGGTGCAAGGTCCAACAAAGGGGGCAGAAAACTAACTTCTCAACCGTTACCGGACCCCCCTCCAACGCCCGCTGATCTCCCGGTGCAAAGCCGTACCACCCGGAGCTCCCACAAGGCCTCACAGATAGGCCCCATGGACTCGGCTGAAGCCCGACCGCCCTGGCTGGCGGAAGTCATGGCGGCCATTGCCACATGCCAGTCCACCTTAACCACAAAAATAGAGGCCGTCCAGATGGACGTAGGCCTTATCCGCCAGGACATGGACAAGCTTAGGACCAGGATGGCGGAGACCGAGCAGAGAGTTAGTAACACTGAAGATGTGGTCGCAGAACAGGGCGCAGCGCTCCGCAATCTCCAAACCAAAGTCAAAGCCCTTGAATACAGAGCCGAGGACGCCGAAAACAGAAACCGGCGCAACAACCTCCGCATTGTCGGTCTACCCGAGGGGGTAGAGGGGAGTGACCCTATAGGCTTTATAGAGGGTATGCTGCGTACCCTCCTCCCCGAGGCTCGCATGTCACCCCAATATGTGGTGGAAAGGGCGCACCGCATTCCTCCTAAGCCGGGACCTCCTGGAACCCCGCCGCGAACCTTCATCCTCCGCCTGCTCAACTTCCGGGATCGGGACGAAGCTCTCCGTGCCTCCAGGCTCGTGGGCGACCTACGATTCCAGAACGTCAAGCTGATGGTCTTCCCCGATTATTCGGTAGAAACACAGAAGCTCAGGAAGTCGTTCGACCAGGTCAAGGTGACTCTGAGGGCGCGCAACATCCGTTACAGCATCCTTTTCCCGGCCCGTCTGAGAGTACAGGACGGGGAGTCGACCCGCTTCTTCACTAATCCCAGGGAGGTGTCTGTCTGGTTGGAGTCGCTGCCGCGGGCCCGCTGATTGGACGCATGGTATGTACTATTTGATACCACCCTTGTTTTGAATTTGCCTATATCGGTGGGGCCGGCAGACTAGCCCCCTGGACGGAGCTCTAACACCTGTTGTTGCACCTGTTGTGTCCGGCTAATCCCCTTGGTGTGTGCAGCTCCGATGGTGACGGCTGGCCCCCGCCGATGTGGGAACCCAAGTTAGCGCCCCTGACGTGATCAGGAGAACACTCCTTTTTCCCCTTTTTTTTGGGTCTTTTTATCCCCCCATGTGACACTGGGGACCATACCACGTTTACTCCCTTGTCACTGGATCGACTGTACTGCTGGGACGCGTTCCTGTCCGTTTCCATCCTCCTGAACCCCTGTCCTTTACAGCTTGTTGCATTACCAGCGGAAGTCTCGCACTTAGAGAGTCGCTCAGACAGTTGCTCGGCCCCCCCCAGAATTTATCTGGGGGGCTGAGTTCGCCTCTTGCACGGAACCCCCTTTGCAGCCGGCGAGCTGTTATTGTTTGGGATGGATACCCTCCTCAGTTTTAGGGGGTTGGGTGGGGTGGGGGGTGGGGATTGTTGCCCTTCTGGGGCTATTTTTCTTGTTCTGATCTGTTTTTTTCTTTTTGTTGTTTTTGTTTTCATTATGTTTTTGCTTTACATTCAAAACGTTGATACTTCAGCATTGCTCTGTTTCCAGATGTGTACATCCTGGGTCTGGGGGTCAGGTCCGGGAGTCATGCGGTGTCATCCTGTCCCCCCTATCAATCTGACGGTCCATGTCAGCAGTTAATATCCTATCGTGGAACACCAGGGGGTTGAATTCCCCGACCAAACGCTCCCTGGTGTTCCAATTTATTAAGTCTTATAACCCGCATATCTGTGTCCTACAGGAAACGCACCTCATGGGGAGTAGAATTCTCTCACTTAAAAAGCCATGGGTGGGCCACCACTATCACTCTACCTATTCTAGCTTTTCTAGAGGGGTCAGTATACTTGTGTTAAAGTCCCTCCCGTTCCGGCTCCTGGACCTGATTCTCGATCCTGATGGTAGATACGTCATAATTCATGCCGTGATTCATTCGCTGACCTGGACCATAAGGGGGCCAATATCTTCCCCCGCCAGCCTCCCTGTTGCTGCTGAACCACATAACGAGCAGGGTGGCCGAGTTCACCTCTGATAATACTGTGTTTTTGGGGGATTTTAACTTGGTCCCCGATCCAGATATGGATCGCCTGACGCCTGGAGGTCGACACTACTCTGGGTTGGCTGACTGGGCTGATGTCTATGGACTGACGGACGTGTGGAGGTGGAAACATCCTCGGGACTTGGCTTACACCTGCCACTCGGCCTCCCACAGGACGTTCTCCCGCATAGATCTGGTATATGCGGGCAGACCGGTCCTGCAAAGGGTTACGGATGTGAAGATCTTGCCTAGGGGGATCTCGGATCACGCACCATTGCTTCTGGCGCTGGATTTCTCTAGGGGCCATCCTGTTCGCCTGTGGAGACTGTCCAGGTTTTGGATCTCAGACACCTCTGTGGACGACCAGTTCCAAACTGAATTGACCGGTTATTGGGCGGACAATGAGGGCACGGCGGGGACCGGGACTGTATGGGATGCCTTTAAAGCCTCCACGAGAGGACACTACCAGACCATTATTGCCAGAGTTCGTAGGGAACGCAGCGCAGACTTAGGGCGGAAAGGGAGGCTGCCAGTGCAGAGGAGACCTTTATTAGGACCCGTGACCCCCAACACTATGCCCACCTGCAGCTCCTGACGGGGGAGGTCCTTGGTATCCGTACCTCACTTACCCAAAAAAAGCTACTCGCTCAGTCCTATAGGATTTTTGAACAGGGGGAGAGGTCGGGTAGGATTCTGGCTTGGCTTTCCAGGGAGCAGGAGGGGGGGGTTAGTGTCTCCCATATTACGGGCCCCACGGGGGAGCTGGTAAGCTCTCCGGGGGGTATTAATCAGTGCTTTGCTGACTTCTACCGTGCACTCTATGAGTCAAGGGTGGATTATGGTGATGAGGACCTGGTGAAGTATTTGGGAGACATTGACATTCCGGTCCTTACGGCGACCTACCGTGAGCGACTTGACGCCCCTGTCACGGTGCAGGAGATCCAGTGGGCCCTTAAATCTATGCAATCTGGCAAGACGCCCGGGCCTGATGGAATTCCTGTAGAGTTCTACAAACACTATGCAGACGAACTAGTGCCCAGACTACATTCCCTATTCGCGGTGTCCGCGCAGCAGGGAGAGCTCCCTGTTTCCATGGGTGAGGCGGTCATAGTGGTGATCCTGAAGCCGGGGAAGGACCCTTCCCTCTGTTCCTCGTATCGCCCTATCTCGTTGCTGAACGTTGATGCGAAGATCCTGGCCAAGATCTTGGCAACAAGACTGAACTCTGTCATTACTGCCCTGGTACACTCGGATCAAACAGGCTTTATGCCGGGTAGGGGAACGGATATTAACATTAGACGCCTCCTCACCCACATTGATGGGGCTGGTGAGGGGTCGACGGGAGTGGTGGCCTCACTTGACGCAGAGAAGGCCTTCGACTCTGTAGAGTGGGGCTACCTCTGGGGGGTGCTCGACAGCTTCGGGTTTGGGCCAGGCTTCCTGAAATGGGTACGCATGTTATATAGCTCCCCATCTGCTAGAATTCGGACCAACGGCTGTCTATCAGACGTCTTCCCCTTGGGTCGCGGCACGAGACAGGGGTGCCCCCTCTCCCCGGGTTTATTTGCCCTTGCTATGGAACCACTGGCCATCCTGTTGAGAGCTGAGACGAGGGTCCGGGGATTGAAAATAGGTCCAATTGAAGAAAAGCTGTCTCTGTATGCGGATGATGCCCTGCTATACCTGGCGGACGCCTCTTCATCCCTGCAGGTGGCTTTAGATCTGATTGATCAATTTGGGGGCTACTCTGGTATTCGCATCAACTGGGACAAATCGGTCTTATTTCCCCTATGTCCCTCAGCCCCGCGTCCCACGACACGAACGCGGCTCAGATGGGTGGACGAGTTTACATACCTGGGCATCAAGGTTAGCAGTAAGATTGGTGACTACGTTGGCAAAAACATACAACCACTCATGACCCAACTAGTGGCCAGGTGCGCGGTGTGGCGGTCCCTCCCTCTGACGCCAGTGGGTAGAGTCAACCTTTTGAAGATGGTCTTTCTCCCGAAATTCCTGTACTTCTTTCGCAATACCCCTCGTATATCCCTAGGTCTTTCTTCCGGAGGTTGGACAGCCTGCTGATCTCTTTTGTCTGGGCTGGGAGACCCCCCCGGGTGGCGAGGAAGACCTTATATTTGTCTTTGTCCGGAGGTGGACTGGCGCTCCCTAATTTTTTGCTTTACTACTGGGCAGCTGTCCTGGTTACGGTGAGATGGTGGTTCTCCCAGCCTAGACAAAATCCGGCGGTCACACTTGAGGCGGCTATTGTGGGCTCTTATGCGGCCTTGAGCAATCTACCGTTTCGTGGCCTCAGGGCCAGCCCCTGTATGACGACCCTCATGCGGACCACAGTTAAGGTCTGGCAGGAGGCTCGACTAATGTACCGGCGACCCAACTTGGTATCCCCGCATATGCCCTTGTGGGCTAACCCTATGCTGCCTCACATGAATAGTATCCCAGATCCATCCCTGTGGGCGAAAAAGGGAATCGTTACTCTGAAACATATAGTGAAAGCGGGTACGATTATGCCTTTCCAAGAACTCAGGCAGGCGTATCTCCTGCCGGTCTCTTTCCAATTTAGGTACTGGCAGCTGAGACATGCTTTTGAGGCCCAATTCCCAGAGCCTATAACCCTGGAGTCAGACTCTATTGAGCGACTCTTATCCTCCGCCCTCATGGACCGCCCCCTCTCGTCCCTCTACCTGTACCTCACTGTACAGTTTGATGCCAAGCTTACTAAGCCGTGGGAGGAATGGAGGGCTGATATTCCGTCACTGGACGAGGAGGAGTGGAGGGATTGCCTCGCATCTTATATCCCTGTTATGATAGCTGCAAAGGATAGGTTTATACAATTTAAATTTCTCCACAGAGCCTACTACACCCCGCAGAGGCTGGCACGTATTTACCCGCAGCGAGATCCTAATTGTCAGAGATGCAGGCAGGAGATAGGTACGTTTTGGCACATGGTCTGGTCGTGTCTGAAACTCCAGCCCTATTGGGTGGATGTGGCTTCCAGACTGACGGACGTGACTGGCTTAAACGTGCCGACTGACCCCAAGATCCTACTGCTGAATCATATGGAGGACGTGGAAGAGGATAGATATTGTAAACTCTGCCTGACCTTCTCACTATTTTATGCTAGGAGGGAAATCCTGCTCAAGTGGAAATCTGAGGACCCCCCCACATGCGCCGCCTGGCAGCGCTCAGTCGACTCAGTACTTTCTCTATATAAATTGACTTATGAGAGTAGACAGTGCCCCGCGAAGTTCGACAAAATTTGGACTTCATGGCAGACCACTCGCTCTGACTTGGAACTCCCCCCTGGGTGTGACTGACTGGGCTGTTGTTGGGGATGGCTTCCCCCCCCCTGCCCCTCTTGGTCCCTGGACTTTACTGCTACTCAGGGTTGTTGTGTGGCCGGGGAGGGGTGAACTAGAGTCGTTTTATGCACGACCGGGTTTGGGCCAATGTTTGTTGATTATTTGCATTTAGCAACGAATGAGAGGGGTGTGTTCCCCCGGATGTGACGCATTATCCTGTTTGTTTGCTCTGCACTGGAGGATGTGCTATTTACTGGTTGTATTGTAATGCTGATTTGTCTAATAAAAACTCTCTGTTAAAAAAAAAAAAGGCAGATCCAACAGGGCTTTCTTGGAAGTCTGGTCCGCAGACCAGCCCTTTAGCCAGATCAGGCGGCGTATTGCTACTGCATAAACCAAAGCTTTTGACAGCAGGGGAATAGTATCCATGTCTGACTCGCAGACAAACTTAAGGCCCTGGACCAACTGGTCGGCCAAAGTTATCTCATTAGGAGGAGCATCTCGCTCCTTTAACCCCTGGAGTAGCAATTTTGCTCATTCAGTAAGTGTCTGAGACACTAGGGCCCCCGCCAATGCCGGGCGTACTGCCGAGCCTACCACTGAATATAGGTAGCGAGCGAGTGCTTCAGCCTTCTTATCCACAGGGTCCTTGAAAACAGGAGCCCCTTCTACTGGAATAGTGGTGGCTCTATTAAGTCTGGACACCGGAGGGTCCACTATAGGGGGAGAGGTCCATTTATTCAGAAAACTCTCCTCAAAGGGGTACCGTACCGCAAACCTCTTTGGGGCTGTAAAGACCCTCAGTGGGTTCTCTCATTCCTTGTATAAGAGTTTGTCAAAATAAGACACACAAGGGAACACCTTAGCAGTGCGGGCAGGTTTACGAACCCCAAAGGGGACTGGAGATTCTGCTGCTTCTGCAGTATTTTCCAACTTTAGCGTATCCCACACTGCAGTAATAAGGTCAGATACCAAAGCCGTCTCGCGTACTGACCTGGACTTGGAGTCATCCTCACTGTCCGATCGGTCACGGTCTGCAGTCTCTGATGCGTCCGAATCTGGGCCATGAGCCGTAGCTGGACCTGGTTCTGCATCAGAATTATCCCCGGAAGATTGCAGGGGACGGGGGCGTTTACTACCCCCTGTATTCCCGTGTGCTGCTTCCACCCTGGCAGCAAACGCCTCTAGGATTGCCGACATAGCGTTCATAGACACCTCAGGGGCACCAGATGCTAAATCTGGTGCTTCAGGGGAGAAGACATCTGGCTCAGATGCCATGCTGACCACACGCTGACACCCACAGGGCTCCAGGCAAGATATCAATAGGCCACCCTCCTGCACTGCAGAGGTGCTGGGTTACCCAGAGGACTCACCACCCTGGACCGGTACTGCTATGCTGTCGTGTGCTGCACCTGTGATGCTGTCCCACTGCTGCTGTGTCAGTCTGCTTCTTTTATCAGCGTTTCCTGTGTGAATTTTTGCGCCAGTGTAATGCACCCTAGAGGCCGGAGACTCTGGCAAAATGGCCGCCAAAAACGTCTGTATGGAAGATAATGTGTGCTCTAAGAAAATGGCCGCCAAGCCGAAGATAGAGGACAAGCAGCCGTAGCCCACAAAAAGATGGCCGCCGAACGGCAATATATACATACAGGGTGGACAAACATGGCCGCCGATCAGTTGATAGAGGCCAGTGGGTGTGGACTACAAGAAAATGGCGCCAAAACCACAGGAAGATGGCCGCCAGGCAGTCACTAGAGGCCGAACCCGGCATGGACCACCACAAAATGGCCGCCGACAGCATGGAGGAGGAAGCACACACAGGTAAGCAGAAATTACATTTCTTTTAAATGTTAGTTATAGCCAGCCCTGCTCCAGTGGAACCCCTTAGGTGACCCCCAGCACCCTGCAACCTTTAGCTAGAAGCCCAGGGAGGAGGGAAAAGGCAGGGAGAGAGGGAAGAAAGGGGCCACAACCACTTACTTGGTCTCTCCAGGAATGTCCAGCCAAATCACCCAGCCGAGGCAGGGGAGTTTACTTACCTATCCTGCATGTATTATGCTGGAAGACATTCCAAACAGATCATCGTCCGCGCACGGAAGGTGACTGCTGGCCAGGCATGCTGTGATTGGACCCAAAAGGGACGATCATATGTATGCCCTGGAGCATGACGCTCACCGGACAGGCTGTTGCGACTCGGCCGTAAGGTCAGCCGAAGCTGAGCGGTCCGATGCAAGCCTTGGAGCGTAAGCTCACCGGCCAGGCTGCTGCGACTCGGCCGTAAGGTCAGCTGAAGCTGAGCGGTCCGATGCAGGCCCTGGAGCGTAGGCTCACCGGCCACCCGTGGAGCAACGGGCATGTCGTGGAAAACCCAGCGCGTAGCTAGGGTCAGCACACGCTCGATGGCCGAACTGGGGAGACTACAAGGATCGAGGATCCAGCCTGTCACCCAGTCGGCAGTTGATCGAAGATCGCAGGAAACAAATGTAGCAAAAAAATATATATTTTTCCCCCGGACCAATGGGCCCGAAGGGGGCCATGTCCTACTCCTTGCTAGACAGAAAAAAACTGATCTGTGAGATGCAGACTGAGGTGATATACCCAGAGGGTCCGCCCCCTGGGCGGTACTGTAGAGGGTGTGATGCAACACTTTTTACAAGTTTTCTGCCTAGTCACTCCTAATTAAACGGATAATACCCACTTTGTCAATAGAGAGGCTGTGTCGGTCCATGGACGAAAGAGTAAATCCTATTTTTCCTTTTAGAATCTCTTAAATGGATTACACCAGACACCTCCTACGAGTCTTGGTATAGTGGAGGTATTCATAATTTTCAAGATTTTTTCTCGAATGGCAAATTAATGTCATTTGCAGATTTATCCCATAGGCTTTCAATACCTAAAATTGAACTATTTTCCTATTTGCGAATCTCTTCACTAGGTCACACCCTTAAAGGCGTAGTCTGCTTAGTACCTGAAAAAATTTGGAAATATTGGAATTCAAGACTCCAAACAGAAAGGTATCTCATTGATTTATAATACCTTAAATTCTAAAATGTCCTTCAACAAACTAACTCCTCTACACAAGTGAGAAAATTAACTAGGGAAAGTATACTCCGATAACCAATGACTTGGAGCAATCAAATGCAACTACCAATACTCTTGTTGCTCTAACTATTGGCAACTGGCAGAAAAACTATTTGGAATTGCTACAAAAATTTTTGCTAATTTTTCAGACACTAAAGCCCTGTACACACGATCGGATATCCTATGGATTCTAATCCGATGTTTTTTTCCATCGGAAATCCGATGAAACTGTCTTCCATCAGTCTTGCCCACACACCATCAGTCAAAAAACCGACTGTTTCAAACGCTGTGACGTAAAACACTCCGATGAGCCAAGAAAAATTAAGTTCAATGCTTCTGAGCATGCGTCGACTTGATTCTGAGCATGCGTGGGTTTTTTATCCGATGGATTTCCACACAGACGGTCGGATTTTGCTATCGTTTTTTTTCCCATCGGATAAATTTAAAACATGTTCTATTTTTTCGCACCGATGGAAAAAAGACCGATGGGGCCATACACGATCGGTTCGTCTGATTAAAACAGTCCATCGGACTGTTTTCATCGGTAAAACCGATCGTGTGTACACGGCTTAACTCAAATCTCTGTTGGAGAGGCTGTGGACAAGTGGGTACCTTAACCCATATGGTGTGGTCTTTCCTGCATCTCCGTAGCATTTGGACAGAAATCTTAGACAGGTTAATGCAATAGCTGATTACGAAAAAATACTAGCATATAAAGATAGAAATATAGCTAAATATGAGCTTAATTGGTCGATATGGAAAACTTGAACAGTTGTACTGGTTGTCTTGTTTTGTACCATTTGTGTAGGAGTTTTAGAGAGGATTCTTAGTGGGTGATGTCAGAAATACAATATGCCACTGTGTCATGGTGAACTTGCACGATAGATCCCATGTTTCCATGGATTTGGTTTTGTTAGTAAAAATATTATGGTTGAGAAGATGGTAAAATAATTAAATCCCTTTGCTCCTCTGACAATATTTTTGAATAAAAGGGCAGGACCACCAGATATGACTGAGTTGCACGGCCTCCACATTCTCTCCAGCATAGAGGAGAATTAGAAGAGACCATCAAATGCAACTTAACAGGCGTACAGAACCACTTACCAAGCAATTTATAGTTAATTTCCTCTATTCTGGAAGAAAGGGAGGTAACGCAAGAAAATATCTGAATCTTATCTCTTTTTGTATTATCAAGACTGGATTGTAGGTTTGTTTGCCAATGGGTTAGATACGCTGGAAATCCAAGCTCTTCAAAAGACAGCAAAGCTTTATAAAATTGCGATATACAATGCTGAGGAGAATCTACCCGTCAAAATATTGCCTCTACTTTAGCTAATTTGTTTAATGGTCGAATAAGTTGTGGTAAACTGCCTACAAAATGAGAACTGGGTATATCGCCAAATATCCGTGTACCTAAATCTCGCTGGACCACATATTAATCGCATAGATTTAACTTTAGAGTTTTCGTACAGATTAAAGCTAAACAACATATAAACAGTAAACAAAGGTTAAAGTACAGTAGCAGGTACCATAAACATGTAAACATTGTGGATAGCGAAACAGAGCATGTAACCCATGCAACTGGGGGATTGGGTGAGCATAAGGAGAACAGTGTTATGGGATTAAATATAGATTGAACTGCGCCATAGTGTAGGCTCCTAAAGGCACTTGTGGCATATAGGATAAATAGGGAAAACATTCTCTGGACTTCTTCACGCAGGACCGACTGTGGACCAACCGCTGGAAACCTGAGAAGGTGGTTTATTGCTTAGTAGTTACAGTTGCCGTCAGCCACCACACCCCATTGGGCATGGAGTTTTGAGGCCTCTTCCGGGGATTTTAACCGCTTGCCGACCAGCTCACGACTATATACGTTGGTAGAATGGCACGGACAGGCAAATCAACGTATATTTACGTCACTTTGAATCTGACGCAGTGTGTGCGCGCGATCGGGTCACAGAGCTGCAGAACAGGGAGAGGCAAGTGTAAACAAGCATCTCCCTGTTCTGCCTAGTGACACTGTCACTGATCGTATGCTCCCTCTCATCAGGAGCAGCGATCAGTGATGTGTCATTCGTAGCCACGCCCCCTAACAGTTAGAATCACTCCCTAGGACACACTTAACCACTAGGGGGCTAGGAAGGGGTTAACCCCTTCACTGCCAGTCACATTTACACAGTAATCAATGCATTTTTATAGCACTGATCGCTGTATAAATGTAAATGGTCCCAAAATAGCGCCAAAAGTGTCCGATGTGTCCACCATAATGTTGCAGTCATGATAAAAATCGCTGATCGCCGCCATTACTAGTAAAAAAAATTAAAATATTACTAAAAATGCCATAAAAACTATCCCCTATTTTGTAGATGCTATAACTTTTGTGCAAACCAATCAATAAACGCTTATTGCAATATTATTTTATTTTATTTTTTTACCAAAAATATGTAGAATACGTATCGGCCTAAACTGAGGAAAAAATTAGTTTTTTTTCGATATTTTTTGGGGATAGTTATTATAGCAACTAGTAAAAAATATTGCTTTTTTTTCTAAATTGTCGCTCTATTTTTGTTTATAGCGCAAAAAATTAAAACCGCAAAGGAGATCAAATACCTCCAAAAGAAATCTTTATTTGTGGGAAAAAAAGGACGTCAATTTTGTTTGGGAGCCACATCGCACGACGCGCAATTGTCAGTTAAAGCGACACAGTGCCAAATCGCAAAAAGTGGCCCGGTCATTTGGCAGCCAAATGGTTCGGGGCTGAAGAGGTTAAGATGTACTTATGTCCTTGATGTGTTATGGTTAGTTTGGTGGGGAAGCCCCATTGGTACGTGATCTGCAAATATTTCAAACTTGGAGAAGGGATCTGGGAGTTTACCCATCTTTCTAGCAGCTATGAAGGCCCATTCTTTAATATGAAAGAAATGGATTCTTGCAATCACAACTCTGGGCACAGAATTTGGTAGTGAGGCAGGTTTAGCCAGCCTGTGGGCCCTGTCAATGATTTTTTTTTAATTTTCCAGAGGAAGTAAGGCTTTCAGTAATTGCTGCAAGTATGGTATCAGCTATGGGGTGGTAACCGATTCTGGAATTCCACAGAATTTTAAATTGTTTCACCTTGATCTGTCCTCGAGGTCTGCGACCTTGGATTTTAACCACTTTATATCAGTGCTGTGCTCTTGGAACCAGTCTGCTAGGCTGTTATGAGCCTCTACACAATCTCCCATGTTCCTCTCCACATTATCAACTCTTTCCTCTACTTACTCTATGTGAGACGAGATGGTCAGTGGCAGGGAACTCAGCTAACGATTGTTGTGTCCCCAGGGAAGAGTCTGCATCTGTGTCATCGTTAGCAGCCAGTTGCTTTTTACTCACCGGCCCTTTGGAGAGTAGGGAGGCTGCAGGAGAGATGGCAGGGTGCTTCTGGAAACCCTTGTCATCCTTCTGCTGTGCTTGTGCAGGGGCAGCCACTTGATGTGCGCTGCAAGAGCTCTGTGAGGACTGCTGTGTATAGGGAGCATGCTCCATTTTGTGCTCATCCCCTCCTCCCGGAGCTACCATGCTGCTGACTCCAGGAGTCTGAGCCGTTTTGGCTGGGTATAACCTACTGATCAGCGGGTGGAGGAGCCCTCAGACATCCCGCTGTGTTAACACGTTGTTCCAGCTGAGCCCGAGTGAGATTGCTGACAGGCGCCGCTGATTGTTGCTGATCCCCGCCGGAGCCCCTTTTGCTAAACAGCCATACTGTCTTGTGGCCAGGCTCCGCCCTCAAGAGCCAGGAAGTTTGTTCAAGGGAGGTTTATTATGGGTCCGGGAAATCCTATGTGGCGAGGGGAAAAGGATAGTTTATCCTCACAAATTTGTTGGGGGCCAGATTCAGGTTTTCTCCAGGTTGGAATAGGTACAAATCTATCTTTAAAGTACAATCAAGGGGCAAATTTTTGCCTTGGCAGTCCTATTTCCAAGGCCTATCACCACTCATTTCCCTAGGGCATGCCTTTTGTTCAAGGGATCATGGATATGGTTTCTCAAGCTAAGGCTCCCTTTTCCTATGAGGCCTCAAAATGGTTCTATCAGAAACCACCTTTTGTGAACTGAATCGGGACCTTCCACATGTTTTTTTATTCAGATGGTTGTTATTGCTTTGGCAGCAAAGCAAACAGAATATTGGCATGCATTTAAAGGGGGATTAACTCCAGAGATAAAACAATAATTCTCCCACTCTACAAGACTCTGGTCCGGCCGCACCTGGAGTATGCTGTCCAGTTCTGGGCACCAGTCCTCAGGAAGGATGTGGTGGAACTGTAGGGAGTCCAGAGAAAGGCAAAAAAAATAATAAAGGGACTGGAGGACCTTAGTTATGAGGATAGGTTACGAGCACTGAACTAGTTCTCTCTGGAGAGGAGACGCTTGAGAGGGGATATGATTTCAATGTACAAATACTGTACTGGTGATCCCACAATAGGGAAAAAACTTTTCCAAGAAAGGGAATTTAATAAGACACGCGGCCATTCGCTAAAACTAGAAGAAAAGCGGTTTAACCTTAAACTGTGTAGAGGGTTCTTTACTGTAAGAGGGGTTAGGATGTGGAATTCTCTTCTACAGGCAGTGGTTTCAGTGGGAAGCATTGATAGTTAAAAAAAAAAAAACGATTAGATAAGCACCTGAATGACTGCACATACATATAAACAATGTAATACTGACATAAAAATCACACACAGATTGGACTTGATGGACTTGTTTTTTTTTTCAACCTCGCCTACTGTGTAACTATGTGTAACTAGAATTTCAGAATTAGTGGCTCTTCATTGCGAGGAACTGTTTCTGGTACTCCACTGGGTCAAGGTGGTTCTTCAACCTGAGCCATCAGTCTTGATAAAGGTGGTTCATCTTTCTTCTAAAACACAATGTTATTTCAACTTTTTTTCCCCCAAGTCTCAGTCGCCGGTAGACATGGCCCTTCACTCACTAAGGGTGACTCAAGATGTGTTTGAATTTGACTGCTGTGGTCAAGCAGTCAGTCAGATATGCCTTTTTGTCCTTCATGACAGATCAGGGGAGGGTTAGGCAACTGATTCAGTTTTTTTTCTCAAGCCTTTGGTTTGAAAAGAGACTCCCCCATTTCTGGTGATGGCACTTTCTACAAGCAGTGCATTTGCCTCATGGACTGGCTGTTGTCAGGTTTTAACAGATGGATGTACAGTAAGAGCCACTGAGTATATTACATTTGGCCACAGTGAGTTTGTAGGCTACTGCATAGATACATTTTTGGCTTATCATTGGTGGCTGTGTCTCCCTCCCCTCATGAACATTAGGGATGAGCTCGGTGTTCGAGTCGAACATACGTTCGACTCGAACATCGGCTGTTCGATCGTTCGACGAAGATCGAACTATTTGGGCCGTTCGCGCCAAATTCGAGAGAGAAGGATAGGCAGGGGACAGTGTCAGTGTCATTGTTGCTAAGCCTCCTGCACAGTATACACCTGAAGCTAGCCCGTATTGCTGTGTTTTCCTGGTGTGTTACACTAACGGGCATTTGCAGCACTTACAGCGGGCGGAGTGTGCTTCCTGCTAAATGTACACCTGAAGCTAGCCCGTATTGCTGTGTTTTCCTGGTGTGTTACACTAACAGGCATTTGCAGCACTTACAGCGGGCGGAGTGTGCCTCCTGCACATTATACACCTGAAGCTAGCCCTTATTGCTGGAGCTTTTTTTCTTTTGTGTTACACTAACAGGCATTTGCAGCACTTACAGCGGGCGGAGTGTGCTTCCTGCAAAATAAACACCTGAAGCTAGCCCTTATTGCTGGTTTTCCCATCTCCCTGCAGGCCATTAGAATGTCTGGAAGGCAAACAAGGAGAGGCAGACAGTCAGAAGCCAATAAAAGAGGGCAAGCAGGCTCTGTGTCTAGAGACAACAGTGCTGGTCGTGGACGCGGTGCATTGTCATCAGCACGTGGCCATGGGACACGCTTGTACTTATTTTCGGCAGCTGGACGTCTTGAGCCGCATCATGCCGAAGACTTGGTAGAGTGGATGATTAAGCCCTCCTCATCCTCTCTCACCCAGGCTTAGGGTACTGGCAAAGCAGCTGCCAAAGCGTCCTCTTCCCTGGTATCAATGTCATCATCAGTCACTCCTTCCCTAGACCCACCATGTCCTCCTGAGGAGTCCCCCGAACTGTTTGAGCACAGTGTTGGGTACATGCTCCAGGAGGATGCCCAGCGTTTCGAAGGGTATGATGATGATACCCAGCTAGAGGAAGGCAGTAGCGTGAGAGCAGAGAGAGGGGATGCTCAAGAAGTACACCAATCTGGCAGTCATGTTCCAGCAGCTGCAGCATACTGCCAGATTGGCTCCAGTGATGAGGAGGGAGGGGATGATGAGGTCACTGACTCCATGTGGGTGCCTAATAGGAGAGAGGAGGAGGAGGAGGATGAGGAGGAGGCACATCTCCAACGAGGCAGGATTCCCTCGGAGGGCCAGCGTAAGGGCAGCACACGACTGAATCACACCGCAGAGCTCCGCCTGTGCAGGGCGCTGCCTCTGCCCGTTATTCAAAAAGTTCTTTGGTGTGGGCCTTTTTTGAGTCGAGTGCATCAGATCGCACAGCTGCTGTTTGCAACATATGTCTCAAGCGTATATCGCGTGGCCAAAACATCAGCCACTTGGGCACCACATGCTTGACCAGACATATGTTGACCTGCCATGCAGCTCATTGGCAAGCCTACCTTAAAGACCCACACCAAAGAACAAAGCGGACCTCTCCTTGCACCGCATCAGCTGGGATCTCCAACCCCACTATACATTCAATCCTCTCTGAAACCTGCACTGAGAGGAATGAAGGTGTAGAATTAGGTGTGTCACAGCCAAGTACTTGCGGGCACTCTGCTAGCAGTTCACCGACGTCCGATTCTAGCAGGCAAATTTCCCTGCCCCAGCTGCTGGAATGTCGAAAGAAGTTCACTCCCAGCCATCCACATGCCCAGCGGTTGAATGCTAGCTTGGCTAAATTGCTAGCGCTTCAACTGCTGCCTTTTCAGTTGGTAGACTCGG
Organism: Rana muscosa; assembly: GCA_029206835.1. Lineage (NCBI taxonomy): Eukaryota > Metazoa > Chordata > Amphibia > Anura > Ranidae > Rana > Rana muscosa. The sequence goes on from CM055122.1 coordinate 1,234,897,699, forward strand.
CCCCCTTCCGTGAGTTTGTGCAATGTGCGGTTCCTCAGTGGCAGGTTCCCAAAAGCCACTTTTTCTCACGGAAGGCGATTCCGGCTCTCTACCGGCATGTGGAAGGCAATGTCTTGGCCTCGCTGGACAGGGCGGTCATCGGTAAGGTGCATATTACCACTGACTCATTGTCTAGCAGGCATGGACAGGGACGTTACCTTTCTTTCACAGCCCATTGGGTCACTCTTTTGGCAGCTGGGAAGGATGCAGGACAAGGTGCAGTAGTGTTGGAGGTTGTTCCGTCGCCACGCCTCCGAAATGCTACTACTGGTTGTGACACACCTCTCTCCTCCACCCCCTCCTCTTCTTCCTTCATGGCCTCTTCCTGTGCTTTGTCCTTCGGAACCAGCGGTGCTCCGTAGGCGTTCAAGGGGCTACGCAAGTACGCAGGCAAAAAGATGCCATGCCGTGCTTGCGCTGGTGTGTTTGGGGGACAGGAGCCACACTGGGGCAGATGTTCTGTCTGCTCTGCAGGGGCAGGCCGAGAGGTGGTTGACACCACGCCAGCTTAAGCCAGGAATGGTGGTTTGCGACAATGGCACCAACCTCCTCTCCGCCCTCCGACAGGGACAACTGACCCATGTGCCCTGTGTGGCTCACGTCCTTAACCTGGTGGTGCAGCGGTTCTTGGTCAGGTACCCGGGCTTACAGGATATCCTGAGGCAGGCCAGGATAGTCTGTGTGCATTTCCGCTTATAATGCCAGTGCTCGCCTGGCTGAGCTGCAAAAGGAGTTGAACCTGCCCAAGAACCGCCTTATATGTGACATGCCCACCAGGTGGAACTCAACGTTGGCCATGCTGCAGCGGCTGCACACGCAGCAGAGGGCCATCAATGAGTACCTGTGCGACTACGGCACCAGGACAGGGTCAGGGGAGCTCGGGTTTTTTTCACCACGCCAGTGGGGCATGATCAGGGATGCATGCACTGTCCTGGCACCATTTGATGAGGCCACGAGGATGGTGAGCAGTGACAGTGCATGCATCAGTGACACTGTACCTCTTGTCCACCTGTTGGAACATACGCTGCGTGGAATAATGGACAGGGCACTTTAGGCAGAACAGAGGCAGGAAGAGGAGGACTTCCTTGCCTCTCAAGGCCCCCTTTACCCAGACAGTGTTCCTTCTGTCCCACCCATCGCACAGGAAGAGGAGGAGCAGGAGGAGGATTGTGTCAGCATGGAGGTGGAGCCTGGCACTCAGCATCATCATCAGCAGTCTTTTAGGGATGATTTACAGTCCCAAGAAACCCGTGGACTTGTACGTGGCCGGGAGGAGGTGGCTGCGGATCATGTCGTCCTTAGTGACCCAGAGGATTCCGGACCGAATGCCTCAGCTAACCTACGCTGCATGGCCTCCCTGATCCTGCAAAGTCTGCGGAAGGATCCTCGTATTCTTCGGATCAAGGAGAGGGACCATTACTGGCTGGCCACTCTCCTTGATCCACAGTACAAGGGTAAGGTTGCAGACCTTATCTTACCGTCGCAGAGGGAGCAGAGGATGAGACAACTCCGGGAGGCCTTGCAGAAAGGTCTGTGCAACGCGTTCCCAGAGACTGGGAGGTTACAAACTCCTGGTCCTGGGCAACGAGTTGCTGAGGCTTCGGTCAGTCAAAGAAGGAGTGGTGGGGAAGGTGGCCGTCTGACCGATGCGTTCAGACAATTCTTTAGTCCGCAGCCCCAAGGTATGATCAGTTCCAGCAACCATCGCCCGCGTCTGATATACATGGTGTAGGAATACCTAGGGGCAAGGTCAGACTTGGACACCTTCCCCACTGAAAATCCTCTGGCTTACTGGGTCTTGAGGATGGATCACTGGCCAGAGCTTGCACAGTATGCAATTGAGCTACTGGCCTGTCCTGCATCCAGCGTTCTTTCGGAACGCACATTCAGTGCTGCTGGAGGCTTTGTCACGGATCACAGGGTGCGCCTGTCCACCGACTCGGTTGATCGACTGACCTTCATAAAGATGAACCAGTCTTGGATCACCACCAGCTACCAAACACCTGAAGCTGATATAACAGACTAATTTATTTTCAAATGTCACATCCCTTCAAGACTGATGCTGATGCTGAGTGACTGTCCTGTTATGTTGACTGACTATCTTCCTCCTCCTCAATGATCCGATTGATGATGATAGCTTGGAAGAACATTTTGTTTCTGGGTGCCGCCACCAGTGGCTAAGGCCCAATTTTTCAGCCCCTGTTAGGCATGTAATTACAATTTTTTATGCAATTCTTTGCAGCAGGGCTCATTCCTGCACTCCAACTAGAGTATCTGGGAGAGGTTGCAATGTCGTGGCACCAGCACCAGTGCCTAAGGCCCAATTTTTCTGCCCCTGTTTAACAGGGGCATGTAATTACAATTCTTGATCTAATAATTCACAGCAGGGCCCATTCCTGCGCCCACCAAGAGTAACTGTGAGGCCTTACAGTGTTGTGTCAGCACCACCACCACCAAAGGCCCAATTTTTCAGCCCCTGTTCAACAGGAGCATGCAATTACAATTCTTGATCTAATAATTCACAGCAGGGCCCATTCATGCGCCCACCAAGAGTAACTGTGAGAGCTTACAGTGTTGTGGCAACACCAACATGTAAGGAGCAAATTTCAGCTGAGTATATACGGCAGGCCCCTACTTTCAAACATCCAACTTACAAACGACTCCTACTTGCAAACGAAAGGAGACAACAGGAAGTGAGAGGAAATCTACCCCTAGGAAGGGAAATTCTCTCCTGTAAGAGTTAATATGGGAAAAAGGTGTCTCCTCTCTACTGTTGCTTTATCACCAATCCTTGTTTCAATAAAAACCCCACTTTTCAAAAACATTTGTCATTGGGACGTAAAGTGAGGTGAAATGTTCTGAACAGGGGCACAGACAGCAAAACAAATGTTACAGGGGTGATAACCCTTCCCTATGTTTTCCAAAAAGCTTAAAAATAGTTTTTTTTGGCTGGAGCTACACTTAAACAATGTACCTGTTCAAAATTACAAACAGATTCTACATAAGAACAAACCTACAGTCCCTGTCTTGTATGCACCGCCTGTATATGGCTGTTCAGAGTATATAGGGCCTTTTTTATTTTGTGTGCGGGGTTCCCCTTAATATCCATACAAGACCCAAAGGGGCTGGTAATGGGCTGGGGTAGGAGGGGGGGATGGGGTAGCTATGCCATTTTTCTCAAAGATTTTCATCCATATTACCGGGACCAGACATTACATTAAAGCCGCAAGCAGTTTTAAATGGCTTTTTTTTCCTTTAGAAATTTCATTTTGTGCAGGGACAGTTCTAAACACGAGAAACACGTGGCACTTCACAGGCATACTTTAGACACCCCTCAGGTACGATATTTAAAAGAATATTTGACTTTTTTTTTCACTTTATGCATCATTAAAATGACTGCTCCCGAAAAACGGACGTTTTTAAATCTTCTTTTTGCATTGATACATGTCCCCTGGTGCAGAACCCGGGTTCCCAAAGCCTTTTTAGGACAATAAGATGCATATTAGTCATTATAATTAGCACTTTAGATTTCGAACTTTCGCATCCATTGTATTTAATAGGGTTCTAACGTTCCTGCGAACTTTCGGTCCGTTCGCGGGTTCTGGTGCGAACCGAACCCGGGGGTGTTCGGCTCATCCCTAATGAACATTGCTTTGAGACATCCATACGAGTAAGAAATAATATGGTGCCTCTGTGTCCCATGATGTACAGTGAAGAAATGTTTGTATTTACCTGTAAAATCTATTTATTGGAGTATATCATGGAACACACAGATCCCTCCCCTATTTGTAATGATTTATTGCTTGCTACAAAACCGAGCCATCTCTTGTATTTGAGGGGTTACATAGGAGAAGAATTCCTGTCTTTTTTAGTTATTAGCCAGTGTCCAAATATCTATACACTTCCAGCTCAGTAAGAGGAAGGGAGAGACAGCAAATTTATATTTGTTTGGTTTCATCTCCTTCACCCGGGTACACCTGTCATGCCAATCCTGAGCTCGCCATTGGGTGTGTGGAGCTCGGGAAGCATGTCAGGAGCATGCGAGGGGGGGGTGACTTTTACTGGTGGTTTGTGGAAGCAACCAGGATGCTACAGAGATGCCTGATTTTTCCATATGACAGCTGGCAGTCGGCTTTTTCAGATATACAGACACTCCCTGTGGCTTCAGCTGCTGGGAGTATGTGTAAACAGCCCAAGTTCTACCAAAACATTGGTGGCAGTGAAAGGGTTAAAGAACTGAAGTATAGTTAAAAAAAGTAAATGTAAATCCCACCACTAAAATCTCATATGAGCTTTAACATCTTGTGATACTGATATTAAGGTCCTTGTTTACTCGCTTTCTGTTAGGGGGTGGCATTGCTCTGCTCCTATCTTACAAAATCTCCTAACTGTAAATCACCATGTTACGTGTTCACCCATAGGAAAAATATCTTATGCACATTGCCCAGTGAATAGGGATGAGCTGAACACCCCCCCGGTTCGGTTTGCATCCAGAACATGCAAACGGACCGATAGTTCGCGCAAACTTTCGAACCCCGTTAAAGTCTATGGGACTCGAACGTGAGATGTCAAAAGTGTGAATTTTAAAGGCTAATATGCAAGTTATTGTCCTAAAAAGGGTTTGGGGACCTGGGTCCTGCCCCAGGGTACATGTATCAATGCCAAAAAAAGTTTTAAAAACTGCCTTTTTTTTTAGGAGCAGTGATTTTAATGATGCTTAAAGTGAAAAAATAAAAGTTAAATATTCCTTTAAATATCATGCCTGGGGGGTGTCTATAGTATGCCTGTAAAGTGGCGTGTGTTTCCCGTGTTTATAACTGTCCCTGCACAAAATTACATTTCTAAAGGAATCAAAGTCATTTTAAAACTGCTTGCGGCTTTAATGTAATGGCTGGTCATGGCAATATGGATGAAAATCATTGAGGGAAAACGGCATGGGTACCCCGCCTTCCACCCCCCGGGTACCCCCCCCAGCCCATTACCAGCCCCTTTGGGTCTTGTATGGATAATAAGGGGAACTCTGCACCCAAATTAAAAAAAGGAAAGGCGTAGGGCCCCCAGGCCCTATTTACTCTGAACAGCAGTATTCAGGCGGTGCAAACAAGACAGGGACTGTAGGTTTGTTCTTAAGTAGAATATGTTTGTGATTTTGAACTGGTACATTTTTAAAGTGTAGCTCCAGCCCAAAAATCTCTTTTTAGGCTTTTTGGAAAACATAGGGAAGGGTTATCATCCCTGTAACATTTGTTTTGCTGTCTGTGCAGCTCTTCAGAAGATTTCACCTCACTTTCCGTCCCAATGACAAATGTTTTTGGAAAAGTGTTTTTTTTATTGAAACAAGGATTGGTGATAAAGCATCAGTAGAGAGGAGACACCTTTTTCCCATATTAACTCTTACAGGAGAGAATTGCCCTTCCTAGGGGTAGATTTCCTCTCACTTCCTGTTGTCTCCTTCCTTTTGCAAGTAGGAGTCGTTTGTAAGTTGGATGTTTGAAAGTAGGGGCCTGCCTTATATACTCTGCAGAATTTTGCCCCTTAGATGTTGGTGTTGCCACAACACTGTGAGCCCTCACAGTTACTCTTGGTGGGCACTGGAACCCCCTGCTGTGAACTATTAAATCAGGAATTGTAATTACATGCCATTGTTGAACAGTGGTAGGAAAAATTGGGCCTTTGGTGGTGGTGCTGGTGCTACAACACTGTAAGCCCTCACAGTTACTCTTGGTGGGCGCAGGAATGGGCCCTGCTGTGAATTATTAGATCAAGAATTGTAATTGCATGCCCCTGTTGAACAGGGGCAGAAAAATTGGGCCTTTGGTGGTGGTGGTGGTGTTGCCACAACACTTTAAGCCCTCACAGTTACTCTTGGTGGGCACAGTAATGGGCCCTGCTGTGAATTATTAGATCAAGAATTGTAATTGCATGCCCCTGTTGAACAGGGGCAGAAAAATTGGGCCTTTGGTGGTGGTGGTGTTGCCACAACACTGTAAGCCCTCACAGTTACTCTTGGTGGGCGCAGGAATGGGCCCTGCTGTGAATTATTAGATCAAGAATTGTAATTATATGCAGAAAAATTGGGCCTTAGGCACTGGTGCTGGTGCCACAACACTGCAACCCCTCACAGATACTGTACTTGGAGCACAGCAATGAGCCCTGTTGCAAAGTATTGCATCAAAAATTGTAATTAAATGTTAAAATATATGATGCGCTTACACCAACCTATTGTTTGTGCACAGTGAACTAATAACAATTGGATTTTGTAAATTTGGGGTTTTTAGGGAAACAAGGATTGGTGATAAAGCATCAGTGGAGAGAAGACACCTTTTTCCCATATTAATTCTTACAGGAGAGAATTTCCCTTCCTAGGGGTAGATTTCCTCTCACTTCCTGTTGTCTGCCTCCGTTTGTAAGTAGGAGTCATTTGAAACTTGGATGTTTGAAAGTGCCGTATATACTCTGCAGAAATTTGGTCCTTAGGTGTTGGTGTTGCCACAACACTGTAAGCCCTCACAGTTACTCTTGGTGGGCGCTGGAACGCCCTGCTGTGAACTATTATATCAAGAATTGTAATTACATGCCATTGTTGAACAGTGGCAGAAAAATTGGGCCTTTGGTGGTGGTGGTGGTGCTGGTGCCACAACACTGTAAGCCCTCACAGTTACTCTTGGTGGGCGCAGGAATGGGCCCTGCTGTGAAATATTAGATCAAGAATTGTAATTACATGCCCATGTTGAACAGAGGCAGAGTATTGCAGCAAAAATTATAATTACACGCCCCTGTTAAACAGGGGCAGAAAAATTGGGCCTTAGGCACTGGTGTCGGTGCCCAGAAACAAAAATGTTCTTACAAGCTATCAACATAAACAGGAGGAAGAGGATAGTCACTCAGCATAGCAGGATAGTCACTCAGCATCAAAAAAGTGTAGCGCTAAAAATGAGTAAGAACTGCCCACAATTAAGGAGCAGTGTATAACAGTGATATATAATTAGATAAACAATATAACATCTTACCTATGCTTGGTTGACCCTCTGAACGTAGGTTTTTGGGGTCCACTCTTTCTGGTAAGCCTTTCTTACAACCGATTGGTGGTGGTCACTTTGAGTGCACTCTCTTCAAGTCAAGTTTACTTATGAGCACCATAATTTGATTGTCACTCACCTTTCATCAATATATGTTCTATTTGTTTTTATTATGAACTCAGTATTTTTGGTGTCCATTGTGGCATTTAATTTGCATCACTGAGGACTCTTTGAACACTTTATTTTATTCAGTTTGTTTGGCTAAGATGTCACATTACTGAGGACTTTTTGAATATTTCATTTATTCAGTTCGTTTAGCAGAGATGTTATATTGTTTATCTAATTATATATCACTGTTATACACTGCTCCTTAATTGTGGGCAGTTCTTACTCATTTTTAGCGCTACACTTTTTTGTTTCGTTTGTTTTCCACCATTTTTCAATTGGTTGTGTGAGCGGCTATTTATCAGGCAGCGCGGAATTCCTTTTGTATTTATTTTAGTCACTCAGCATCAGCATAGGCAGTCTTGAAGGGATCTCACATAAAAAAAAAAACGGTGGACAGGCGCACCCTGTGATCGGTTACAAAGCCTCCAGCAGCACTGAATGTGCGTTCCGAAAGAACGCTGGATGCAGGACAGGCCAGTAACTCAATTGCATACTGTGCAAGCTCTGGCCAGTGATCCATCCTCAAGACCCAGTAACCCAGAGGAATTTCAGTGGGAAAGGTGTCCAAGTCTGATCTTGCCCCTAGGTATTCCTGCACCATGTGAATTAGACGCTGGCGATGGTTGCTGGAAACGATCATACCTGCTGCGGACTAAAAAATTGTCTGAAAGCCTCAGCAACACGTTGTCCAGGACCAGGAATTTGTAACCTCCCAGGCTCTGGAAACGCGTTGCACAAACCTCTCTGCAAGGCCTCCGGAAGATGTTTCATCCTCTGCTCCCTCTGCGACGGCTGGATAAGGTCCGCAACCTTACCCTTGTAACGTGGATCAAGGAGGGTTGCCAGACAGTAATGATCTCTCTCCTTGATACCACCAATACAAGGATCCTTTTTGCAGGCTTTGCAGGATCAGGGAGGCCATGCAGCGTAGCCTTGCTGAGGCATTCGGTCCGGAATCCTCTGAGTCACTAAGGAAGACATGATCCGCAGCCACCTCCTCCCAGCCACGTACAAGTCCATGGGTTTCTTGGGACTGTAAATGATCTCTTGAAGACTGCTGCTGATGCCGAGTGCTAGGCTCCACCTCCATGCTGACACAATCCTCCTCCTCCTCCTCGTCATCTTCCTGTGTGATCGGCGGGCCAGCAGGAACACTGTCTGGATAAAGGGGGCATTGACAGGTAAGAAAGTCCTCCTCTTCCTCCCTCTGTTCTGTCTCAAGTGCCCTGTCCATTATTCCATGCAGTGTGTGCTCCAACAGGTGGACAAGAGGGACAGTGTCACTGATGAATGCACTGTCATTTCTCACATTCCTCATGGCCTCCTCAAATGGTGACAGGGCAGTGCATGCATCCCTGATCATGACCCACTGGCGTGGCAAAAAATAACCCAAGCTCCCCTGACCCTGTCCTGGTGCCATATTGGCACATATACTCATTGATGGCCCTCTGCTGCGTGTGCAGCCGCTGCAGCGTGTGAAGCCGATGCAGCATGGCCAACGTTGAGTTTCACCTGGTGGGCATGTCACAGATTAGGCGGTTCTTGGGCAGGTTGTATTCCTTTTTGGAGGTCAGCCAGCCGAGCGCTGGCATTATATGACCGGCGGAAATGCACACAGACTGTCCTGGCCTGCCTCAGGACATCCTGTAAGCCCGGGTACCTGCCCAAGAACTGCTGCACCACCAAGTTAAGGACGTGACCAAAACAGGGCACATGGGTCAGCTGTCCCTGTCGGAGGGCGGAGAGGAGGTTGGTGCCATTGTCGCAAACCACCATTTCTGGCTTAAGCTGATGTGGCGTCACCTCTGAGCCTGCCCCTGCAGAGCTGACAGAATCTCTGCCCCAGTGTGGCTCCTGTCCCCCAAGCACACCAGCTCAAGCACCGCATGGCATCTTTTTGCCTGCGTACTTGCGTAGCCCCTTGAATGCCTACGGAGCACCGCTAGTTCCGAGGACAAATCAGCACAGGAAGAGGCCATGGAGGAAGAAGAAGAGGAGGGGGTGGAGGAGAGAGGTGTGTCAGAATCACCACTAGTAGCATTTTGGAGGCGTGGTGGCGGAACAACCTCCAACACTACTGCACCCTGTCCTGCATCCTTCCCAGCTGCCAGCAGAGTCACCCAGTGGGCCGTGAAAGATAGGTAACGTCCCTGTCCATGCCTGCTGGACCATGAGTCAGCGGTAATATGCACCTTACCACTGACCGCCCTGTCCAGCGAAGCCAAGACATTGTCTTCCACATGCCGGTAGAGAGCCAGAATCGCCTTCCATGAAAAAAAGTGCCGTTTGGGAACCTGTCACTGAGGTACCGCACATTCCACAAACTCACGGAAGGGGGCAGAGTCTACCAACTGAAAAGGCAGCAGTTGAAGTGCTAGCAATTTAGCCAAGCTAGCATTCAACCGCTGGGCATGTGGATGGCTGGGAGCGAATTTCTTTCGGCGGTGCAGCAGCTGGGGCAGGCAAATATGCCTGGTACAATCGGACGTTGGTGTACCGATGGCATATTGCCCGCAAGTACTTGGCAGTGACACACCTTATTCTACACCTTCATTCCTCTCAGTGCAGGTTTCTGAGAGGACTGAAGGTATAGTGAGGTTGGAGATCCCAGCTTATGAGGAGCAAGGAGAGGTCCGCTTTGTTCTTTGGTGTGGGTCTTTTATGTACGCTTGCCAACGGACTGCATCAGTGGGTTGACATATGTCTGGTCAAGCATGTGGTGCCCAAACGGCTGATATTTTGGCCACGCGAGATACGCTTGAGACATATGTTGCAAATAGCAATGGTGCGATCTGCTGCACACGTCTGAAAAAAGGCCCATACCAAAGAACTTTTGGAATAACGCGCAGAGACAGCAGCACCCTGCACATGCAGAGCTCTGCGGTGTGATGCAGTCAGTGTGCTGCCCTTAATCTGGCCCCTGGTGGGCATCCTGCCTCGTTGGAGATGTGCCACCTCCTTCTCCTCCTCCTCGCCCCTATCAGGCACTCATGTAGAGTCAGTGACCTCATCATCCCCTCCCTCCTCATCACTGGAGAAAACCTGGCAGTATGCTGCAGCTGGTGGAACATGACTGCCAGTTTGCTGTCCTTCTTGGGCACCCCCTCTCTCTGGGCTCACGTTACTGCCTTCCTCAAGCTGGGTACCATCATCGGAGCCTTCAAAACGCTGCGTATCCTCCTGCAGCATGTACCCAACACTGTGGTTAAACAGTTCGGGGGACTCCTCAGGACATGGTGGAGCTAGGGAAGGAGTGACTGATGCCATTGAGCCAATGGAAGAGGGCGCTTTGGCAGCTGCTTTGGCAGACAAAGTACCCTGAGGCTGGGTGAGAGAGGATGAGGAGGATGAGGACGGCTTGGTAATCCACTCTACCAACCCTTCAGTATGTTGCGGCTCAACACGGCCAGCTGCCGAAAAAAAGGACAAGCGTGCCCCACGGCCACGTGCTGATGCGGATGCACCGTGTCCACGACCAGCACTGTTGCCTCTAGACACAGAGCCTGCTTGCCCTCTTTTATTGGCCTGTGTGTGTCTGCCTCTCATTGTTGGCCTTCCAGACATACTTTATTTGATGTATTGGAATAGTTACACAAGGAATTGTCTGCAGTCAGCTTTAGCTGCACACTGTGCCCAGTATACAGTACACTGACTTAATATACTGCAGCTTAGCTCAACTGCCTGCCTGTATTATTAGAAAAAGAACAGGAATGGTCTGCAGTCAGCTTTAGCTGAACACTGTGCCCAGTGTACAGTACACTGACTTAATATACTGCAGCTTAGCTCAACCACTTGTCTGTATTATTAGAAAGAGAACAGGAATGGTCTGCAGTCAGCTTTAGCTGAACACTGTGCCCAGTGTATAGTATACTGACTTAATATACTGCAGCTTAGCTCAACCGCCTGCCTGTATTATTAGAAAGAGAAGAGGAATGGTCTGCAGTCAGCTTTAGCTGAACACTGTGCCCAGTGTACAGTTCACGGACTTAATATACTGCAGCTTAGCTCAACTGCCTGCCTGTATTAGTAGGAATAGAATAACAGGAACGCTCTGCAATGAGATCTAGCTAAACTGTATACAGTGTGTGTGTGTGTGTGTGTGTGTGTGTGTGTGTGTGTGTGTATATATATATATATATATATATATATATACACACACACACACACACATATACACATATACATATACATATACATATATACATATACATATACACACACACACATACAAAGCGTGCAGTGCATATATATACTAAATATACTGGATCTAACTAGCTCAATCAACTGCCTGCTCAATCTATCTATTGCTAACTGAAATAGAACAAAAATCTCTCCCTCTCTCCCTCTCTCCCTCCCTCCCGGAACACACTACACAAGGCCAACACGCAAGCAACCTTATATAGTGTGGGGCGTGTACCTACTCCCCTGAGCCATGATTGGCCAAAGGCACCCTTCCTTTGGCCAATTATGGCTCTCTGTGCTGACGGCACTGTGATTGGCCAAAGCATGCGGGTCATAGTGAATGCTTGGCCAATCATCAGCCAGCAATGCACTGCGATGCCGCAGTGAATTATGGGCCGTGACGCGCCACTCGAATTTGGCGCGAACGGCCCATAATGTTCGAAATTCGGCGAACGGCCAATGTTTGAGTTGAACATGAGTTTGACTCGAACACGAATCTCATCCCTACCAGTGAATATTACAGCAATTTCTTAAAGGTCTTTAAAAATAAATTTCAGCCACCCATATAGTAAGCAATTGATCTGCAAGTATAAATGGTGGTGACTGCACTGTGGGGACGGAAGGGGAAAAGGGAGTGAAGAAAAGGGAGTGAAGAACGGGGAGGTGGAATGTGGCTCGTAGACAAAGTGAAACAGGGTGGGGGATAATGACTATGATACTGCTAAATATACAGTAAATCCCTAGTGCATATAAAAACTCAAATGAACATCTAAACAAAATATCAATGTGTAAACATAGTCCCAAACATAGAGGATTCCTGTGCCGTGTGAAATAATCCAAAAGGAACAAAAACAGCATAAATGATAAAAAGTCTGTGTGTAATTAGAAGACCTCCACCAAACAAAATGCAGCGTGCTGGACCAATTCTTCAGTGGTGAACACCTCTGTGTATACTAGCAGCTCACCTCACTGCTGTTTGAAACAAACAGCTAAAGTAGATCCCAGATCTGGATGAAAGTAGTGACAGTAGGTAGTCTCCCTTCTTTTGCTGAAGTAATCTCAATAGCAGACGTATGCCATGGAAAGAGACAAAAACACAAACAATGCATATAGCGTGACACTGTGGGAAAAGCCGCAATAGGCAAGAGTAGGTCTCAGGGTGATTCACTCACTTCAAGGATAAAAAACGAGGGCGTCTATCCACGAGCACCGAATTCGTATCCCCTTTGCAGTGTCAGCCTTGTATAAGCTTAGATTCACTCTTGTTCCCAGATATCAGCCGATCGGAACTCGATAGATGGCAATGACAATGGGAAAGAGGAAACTCATAGCATAACTCCGTATGGTAAAAAAGGTTTATTAATATGAATAAAAACACTCACATAAGTAGATGAAAGGCAGTGTAAACATCCACGAGCGCCGAGCTCGTCTCCTGCCGTCAGGCTGTGTCTGTACCCAATGCTCCAATCCCGACGCGTATCGTCACACCACGTGACTTCATCAGGGGATGAGCCACAGAATTCTACGCATATGCACAAGATTCTAATCATCAGACATCTGATGATTAGAATCTTTAATAGCGTCAACCACAAAACATAAGGCCCTTGGTAGCTCAGCTAAATCCAGGACCTCTTCTCCTTTGACAACCTGCTAAACTTTGTCTATTAGGGATTGAAAAATGCCTACTGCCGCTACTGCAGGCTGTGCTACTGCACCAGCCACAACAAATGAGGCCTTAAGCAAAGATTCCAGCCTTTTAGCTGCTGGATCCTTAAACACCTGGACATTTCCCACTGGACAAGTGAGACTCCTATTCACAGAAGAGATAGCAGTGTCTACTGCTGGCACACTCCATTTTTTAGTGAACTTTTCCTCCATAGGATAAAGAAGAGAAAATCTCTTAGGAGGAAGAAAATGCCAGTCTGGATGATCCCAGTCAGCATATACAAGCTGTTCCAGCAATGGGTGCACACGGAAAGCATGTGAACCCTGAGGAGGCTTTAGAGAACCCAAAGAGGAAAAGGGAGCTTCAGCCGTCTCTGCGAGGGGTAACTTATATCCAGAATGGACTGACTCCGTAAGGGATTGAACTAGCAATCTTTGAGATTGCGAAGCTGAGAAGGGCTCTTATGAGGCTCAAGCCTCAAAGGAGGAGCCATGTTCCTGTCCTTCTACTGGGTCTCCTAAGGGTATTTCAATATCCCCTGCCTACTCCTGATCCCCTGATGACGGGCCCAGGAGGAAGATGCAAAAGGATATCAGCTATCTTCCCTTCCAACCCAGCTAATGCTGCAGCCAAATCGTCTTTGGTGACGTATGCAGAGGCTGAAATGTTGGAAGTAGCTACATTGCCTGACAAACTCAATGGCTCAGCCTGGCCAGCCACTTCAGGTCTTTCAGGGGAGGATGATACTGTGGAAATGAGACTAGGATCCTCAGACCCTGACGCCTTTGCGCCCCTCCTTGCTGTTTTTGCACTCCTTAGAACTTTAAAAGGCAGCCAGCCTGCATCTGCGCCGCCTGCATCTGCGCCGTGTATAATGTGCATGCCGGAATACACGTGCACGCCTGCCACGCTAAGCCCCACCCTCATAACGTAGGAACGCATCCCCATTTTAAAAAAAAAAAGGTAATTCCTGCACGCGTGGTGGTCCCTGATGTCGGGAATCCCGAGGGGGGGTTTTGCAGCAGGGGGATGCCCAGCGCCCTGTGTGAGGCAGGGGGTCCCCTAAACCCCCTCAGGTGGTCTGACAGGAGCAGAGTAGGAGCAATGCTGTCCACAAGCAATGATGACACTAAGCACAATATGAGTAAGCATGGTAATGTTGACACCAGGTATGTTTCTGCTTTACACCCTCTAGTGGAAAAAACAGGCAAGGCATCATCCACTCAAAAGAAGTCCATGTTTCCTTAGGATCTTCTTTAACTTACCATTCCCGCTGCAGGATACTGCTGGAAACCACAGACAGACCCAATCTTCACCCATCACGGCGGGTCGTGTCATGACAGACCTTAAAGGACCGGGTCCCCTTTGCATATAGGATCCACTCCCTTGGACCTGTACAGCACCCTGCCAGAGCAACCTTTGGTATTATAATGTGACCAAGGCGCTGGATCCCAGGGTCCAGCTCTCAAAGAGAAGCATTACAGGCAGAAACCTTGTTCTTCTTCCTCGAGGCTCGGGTACCATCCATTTTACCTTTTTTTCTCTTTGGCTCTTTGAATGGATCCGATTGCATAGCCTCTTGATCCTGACCAGGATCTCTTGCGGAGCTCTTCTAAGCACTTCATTAACCGTGACCAACACCTTAGACACTGGCGAAAAAACTGAGGTACTCCCTGTATGGGAGGGGTTATATAGAGGCGGACTTCCTGTCTTTGAGTGTACCAGTGTCCAATAACCTGAAGGTGGCATATAACCCACATAGTTATTACTATGGCTGCTCTGTGTCCCGTGATGTACGATAAAGAAACACTGTTTTACTTTCTCCATAAGCTCATCCCCCACAGCTATTACCTTTTGTATCAATTGACCCTCCCTCCTAGATTGTAAGCTCTAGCGAGCAGGGTCCTCCGATTCCTCTTGTACCAATTTTTTTTATCTAACTGTAATGTCTGCCTTCCTTCATTTTGTTAAGTGATGTGCAAACTGCTGTCGCTATATAAATCCTGTATAATAGTTATAATAATACTAGCAGGATTAGGGCTCTGTGGGGCCCATACCATCTGTTGCATGATATCCCTTTGCTTTCCCTTTAGATAGTTTTGGGTGATTGTTTGGACAAATTTTTATGTAGCAGAAGGAAGTTGGGGCCAATCCAATGCCGCCCTAATATTACTGCATAATAGAAACATACAACTGTGGCAGAAGAAAGACCATGAGTTTGTCCTATTTAAAAAAAAATATATAATTTATACATTTATTTTTTTTATATATTTTTTTTTTTAACTTTTTTTGTCTGAGTATAGATCCAAGTTTCTTCCCAAGCATGAATCCACTTACTGTTGACTGACTTACTTCCTCTGCTGGAAGTCTATTCCAAGCATCAACTACTCTTTCAGTAAAATAATACCAAGAATGCCCCAATTTTTACCAAATCTCTGACTGAAATGCAATGCAAATATAAACTTGTTGGGAATTTTCCATCAAGAATATCTGCTGCCATTTTTCCGCACTATAGTCAATGTCTAAAGTCAAGCAAAATGTGCCTGGGTTACTTTCACAGGCTGTTTGTCAACTCATAGTAAATTGGATAAATTGTGGAAATTGTGAACCTCAAGTCAGTTGAGAAGTAATGTTGAAAATCAGTTATTGACATTTTCAAGTCATAATACTGTATGCAAGGGACTGTCAAAAAAAGGCATGGGGGTACATGTACCAATGCAAAAAATATATGTATATATAAATAAATATACCATTCATCTGGAAAAAGGTGCTCCTTTTATTGGGACTTCCAGAGTGACATGGGAAATGCCTTTTAAGCTGCATGCAGTGTCACAGAGCCGTATGATTCTCATAGACAGCATCAGCAGCACAATATTCTGGCATTACACTGTTCGTATGTTAAATAGATTTTTCTAATTTTATATTTAGCTTGACTTAAATACAATAGTACACAAAGCTGATTCATTTTTAATTTTACTATATAATAATATCTACCCACATATTGTGCAACATCCGTATATTTTATCCACCACAAAAAAGAAAAATGCTAATCAGACTTTACAGGCACGAGGAAGGGCACAACAATTTAAAAATAACCACAATGTTTAATTAGTAGGAAGAAGTAGCAAGGCATTCATAAAAACATTAAGATCTCTATCGGGTCATGAAAGCACATATTAAAAAAATTAAAAAAACACTGCAACTCATTTACCACAGTACCATAACATATTTGGTGTTTGAGTGTATAGCATAATATCCAGTTATTATAAAATTATGCTGTGGAAAGGAATCTCAATAGGTCAACGTGTTTCACATTTCTGCTTCTTCAGAACTTAAAGGGGAGCAGCCATAGTAATTTTAAGAAAAAATAAACCACTCTTCTTTTTTCTCTTTACCATTTTTTTTTGCTCACTATTAGGCTTGGAAGACCAAGCCTTCTTGGGATAATACACTAATTAGGGCACTAATAGAGATCAACTTTTTATCAGTATGGGGGCCTTTTTTTTTTTTTTTCTTTCTTTCTTTCTCTTCTTTTCCTCACAAATACACTTAATCGAGCTTAAATAGAAGACTTGTTTCAGGGCAGTCTACTGTGGCTGTCTTTCACTATGCAGCATTTGATTGTAAATGGGGAATAATTCACTAGATAAGTGTTGTTTCTAATGAGTACACTTTAGGCACCCTTTTTTTTTTACTTTGGGGAGCAGGAATTCCTCCTTGTCCCCTCCTATAATTTTTTTCTTCTTCTTATATTTATATTTATTAGAACACATTTAGATGACTTGGTTTATGGTAGTTTTTTGTGTTTGCTCTATTCTGTTTAGAGTAGGGGAATACGTTATTGGATAAATGTATGTCTCCAATGAGGGCACCTTAGTCACCTACACTTGAATTTTGGGAAGTAGTAATCCCCCACTGAAAAAGCAGAGACCAAACAATTGTTTTTAAATGTATGTAATAATTTTAATGTTATGTATGGTACTATATGTAAATGTTTCCTATACAGTAAAAAAGTTCAATAAAGAAAAAAAAAATACATAATACATATTCACCTAACTTTAGTCGTCCACCCCTGGGAATACGTATATAGCTAGCATGAATGGAAGCCATCCATGACAGTTTTACTTATATTTACTCATGTGATCATTATGATTGTTCATAGTGATCACGATACCCCAGTGGCCAGGTACCAAGCATCGTGCCCCTCTGTGTTCACCAGACACAGTGTTCATGGGATCGCACCGCTGCATGCTCTGGGGGTGCCGTTGCTCAGCCCTGCCTCAGTAAATGTACTGTGGGTAGGCGGCAAGTGGTTAAACACTATCTGGGGAAATTAAGACCTTCCTAATAGCACTTTTTTGGAATTAGTTCCATAAAGAAATGCCTGCATCTTATTCAGGCAAGCATTTGCACCAGTATTGGTAACTTTACTGACGCATGGGACTGTAGACAGCAAATGGAGCACAGAATAAAAACAAGAGCTAAATGGTGGAGGTAAAAATGGTCGCAGCCTCTTTATTATTGGTATACACTTTACAACATAACAAGTCAATAATAAATTGCTGTTATAACAAACTAATAACAAGCTCACATAACAGACCAGTGGGAAAAAAACAACCCAACGACTATGGCTCGGGTTGCCATAAATCAAACCATTTTCATTAACCGTCCTTTTTGTCAAATGAAAGGTGACCAAACCACATAATACTTTAGGCCGTGACAGGAAGGTGGGGGGGGGGGGGCTCACAGGCAGGAGTTCTTGGGACTGGCAGAGCAGGACCCCCGTGGCTGCCTTATATAGGGGGTGACCCCCCTTCTAGAAGATTCTAATAGGTGACCTGATCTTCCAGAATGTTACTTGAGATCAGCTGACCTACAAAGGTCAGCTGATCTCAACAGGTAGGCTAACCCCATTTGACCCTCCTGACAGGCGATTAGTTCATTGGAAATCCTAAACTCCACCCACCTGCCTAGCTGCCTAGAGGAAAGGGGGGAGCCTGGAAACAGCTGAGCTGCACCCCTGACATTCATTCTGCAAATTCAGGTAGTTCTAATTACTGCATCTTTAAGAACCTCTTACTATAGGTGCGAAAAAATGCTTAAAGAATTATCACTTATTCTCAGATTAGAAAAAATACGGTAATTAAGACCAATTCTGGGCTGGCGTACATAGGTCAGTATTCATAGTGGATAGGGCCTGTGCTGGGAAGTGTCATATGTGACAGCTTCCTGCACAGTACAGTACCCCTGGAGGTATACATAACTGAGTATACAGGTGATGCCATTACCTATATAGGGGCAATGTCCATATTTGGGAATTTAACCATCAATGGGTGGGCAGGGCCTGATGGGGAACAGGGATCTTTACTTTTGATTGACAGCACACAGCAGTGGAGAGACTCAAAAGCCATTATTGGACTTAATAGCTGCTATGGATCTGCCTACTGCTGTACGCTGTCGACCATAAGTAAAATGGAGTTGATCAGAAACTAGTCTCTCAGTTCCCCATTAGGCTCTTCCCACCCCAATACAAAACCCCTTGGTTATGTGTCTGTCAGTGTGACAGATACAGTGACCAGGAAGGAGAGAGAGAGTTTACTGGGGCAAGAGTGTTCAGTGTGGACAGTCTTTCCTGAGAGCAGAGACAGGCATGATTTAGATGCAAGCACCTACACTTTCAGTGCTGCACTCCGACAGAATTCAATATAGTGTCTATGACAACCTTTATGAATTTCCATGTATGTTGCAGACTGTATTATTAAAATGACACAACACATACAAGTTTTCTGCCTAAAAAAAATCCACATTTAAGTGTATATATTTAGCAGAAAAAACGTTATTAAATACTTAGACAACATTTAAGTACTTTTGGTAGACTAAATTTTGAGCAAAAGAGAGTGACATCAATCTACTTTTAATCCAATAATTAATGTTAAAGCATATTTAAAGTATCCATGCACAGTACTAGGCTGCATTATGAACAAGAGAGAAACAACAGTCAGTTTTGAATCCCAAATCAGATTTAGATTGTATTTATTTCACAATAAAATGACAGCACAATATTTTACTTTGAACAGGAGAGATTCCAGGTAGCTGTTAATCAAAAATTAACATGGGAGGGTTTATTTACTAAAGGCAAATCCACTTTGCACTACAAGTGCACTTGGAAGTGCGGTCGCTGTAGATCTGAGGGGGAAATGCAAGGAAAATAAAAAAAACAGCATTTTTGCTTGTACATGATTGGATGATAAAATCAGCAGAGCTTCCCCCCATTTCAGATCTTCCCCTCAGATCAAAAAGCGACTACACTTCCAGTGCAATTCACTTGTAGTGCAACGTGGATTTGCCTTTAGTAAATCAAACCCTCAGTGTATTATTTCACTTAAAGGGGTGTTCCAGCCGAAATGACACTTTTTAAATAAAAATACCCCTATAATACACAAGTTTAATGTATTATAGTAAAGTTAGTCTGTAAACTGAGGTCCGTTTTGTTAGGTTATTACAGCATTTAGAACATTTATAAACTAGAAATAGGCTGTGGCCATCTTAAGTGTGGGCATCTGAAGCCAGACTGCATGTCTTCCTGGATTTCAGACTTGCAAATCTCGCACATGCTCAGTGCTGCACAAGCAATGTAATAAGTTTCAAGTCAGGTTTCCATAGCAACGGCAGTGTCAGCGGAAGTTGTCCTTATCTATGCAAACCTCTCACCCCCTCCCCTCTCCAGGAACCAGTAAATATACTGCATGTAGAAGAAATATTATTCAAGAAATATATATATATCTTTTGTTATATATTTATCTTGTTCTGTGTGTCTGTGTCCCCTCCGCAGACTATCTCACCTCTGCTCTGCACATCCCCTCCGCAGACCATCTCTGCTCTGCACATCCCATCCGCAGACTCTCACCTCTGCTCTGCACATCCCATCCGCAGACTCTCACCTCTGCTCTGCACATCCCATCCGCAGACTCTCACCTCTGCTCTGCACATCCCATCCGCAGACTCTCACCTCTGCTCTGCACATCCCATCCGCAGACTCTCACCTCTGCTCTGCACATCCCATCCGCAGACTCTCACCTCTGCTCTGCACATCCCATCCGCAGACTCTCACCTCTGCACTGCACATCCCATCCGCAGACTATCTCACCTCTGCACATCCCATCCGCAGACTATCTCACCTCTGCACATCCCCTCCGCAGACCATCTCACCTCTGCTCTGCACATCCCATCCACAGACTATCTCACCTCTGCACATCCCATCCGCAGACTATCTCACCCCTGCTCTGCACATCCCCTCCGCAGACTATCTCACCTCTGCTCAACCCATCCACAGACTATCGCTCTGCCCCTCCACATGTCACCTCTGCACCCTTAGCTACAGCTCAGCTTAATCTATATCTCCCCCCACAGCTCTCACTGTGCCCAATCTAAATACACCCCCCCCCCATCATCCCCAGCTCTGACCACTGCAGAACAACCTCAGTGTCTCAACAGCTGTCTCAGGTTTCATTCTGGCTGAAAAAAGCCCTGCTTATATTACTGTGGAGAGAGAGAGAGAGAGAGAGATATTTCAGAAGTTATATTATAAGACTGAGCATGCTGGAAGCTGGTGTTTTGTGTCACACTGTCTTATATTATAAGGCTTCATGCCCACAGACGTTTTTAACAGCTGCGTTTTTTACAGCTTAAAAACGCCTGTCCTTGTTATTGTAAATTTTATTTTATTTTATTTTTTTTGAGAAAAAAAAAAAAAAATGTCGGAGCTAAAAAACGCGACCACGCGTTAGTGCGCATTTTTGAGCGTTTTCTGACGCTCGCGTTTTTTTCTGCCTAACTCCGACGCTGAGGAATGCACTGGTCCTGGGTTTTTTTTACAGCTTAAAAACGTCTATGCTGTTTGCAGCTCAATAACGTCTAGGTGGGCATGAAGCTATAGACTAACATGGACAGGCATTTTTAAGCTGTAAAAAACGCTCAAAAACGCGGCTGTAAAAACGTCTGTGGGCATGAGGCCTAACTGTGTGCAGCGAGAGAGAGAGGAGCTTTCAGAAGTCATCAGCTATGTGTGGGTGGGCGGGACAAAGCAGCTATCGCACACCAGCCAATTATTTGGCTTCTTTAGAAAAGGGGCGGAGCCGCATACACGTAGCGGCCCGCCCTGACCCCATCCTATTGGCTGGTGTGCGATAGCTGCTCTGTCCCGCCCACCCACACATCTCTGATGACTTCTGAAACCTCCTCTCTCTCTCTGCACACAGTTATAATATAAGACAGTGTCACACAAAACACGCAAGATTTCGGTAGGAGGCGATTCACAAGGACTCATGGGATACATGACGCTGATATCCCAGGAACCCTTGCAAATTGCCTTGTGACATAATAGCCTGGGCTATTAAGACCAGGAAGTTAGGCTGAAAAACGGAAAAAAAGGTATTTACAATCCAAAAAAATATATAATATTGCCCATTGTGAAAACTATGTGCTAAGGGCATGCAGCACAGACAAACATAAAAAAATGGGTGGAGCTCCACTTTAAAAAAGTCAACAACATTTTGTACTGACTCCAAGTTCCGTATGTAAGCATTTTTGCTAGATTTCAGTTTACCAGGGGTGACCATGCAGGTTTTAATCAAAAACTACAACTAGGGCATGACTTACCGATTATTGCAATCAGATGCATCTTCTGAGAGCACCTAAATTGGACTCAAAACTTCCCTAAGCATATAAGTTGGACAGAGCAGTAAAAAGATTCTGTACACAGGACTCAATCATTGACAGAAAAGGTCATAGTATTTAGTTTCCAGACCATCAGTAAGTCTGAACATATGGTGCAGTACACTACCTCTTCCCCCATGAGCTCACCTTACTGGCTCAAACACAGAGGGATTGAGAAGTTTCTGAGTGAGACCAAGAGGTGGTTGACATGGACCTTCCAGCTGCTTCTAAAAGGAACTTTGATCTTCTACCACCAAAGAAGAAAAAAAACTTGGCCTACAGAAGCAGTATGCAAGAGATCCGTGAGGTCTCTCGGCCAAGGAAGGAATCACAGTCATCCAAAAGGGCTAAAATTTCTTAAAGCTAAATTCCAGGGAAAATAATTATGCTCCCTTGTGATTTGGTCACCCCTACACTACCAGCTTATTTAGGCCTAGGGTCCATTAAAGACCCCCCAAGGGTATAAAATTATGGTGGAAACAAGATGCCATTGTAAAACACAACCTCTTCAAGCAACTTCCACACAACTTCTTTTTTTTTTTACAGAGAGTGTAGCATTTATTGGAAAAAAAATTAATTTTATATATATATATATATATATATATATATATATATATATATATACACACACACACACACACACACATATACACACACACACACTTACATATACAAACAAAGGGTTGGGGAGGCACACCTCAAACCTGCATATCTAAAGTTGGTGCTGCTATAAAGACCTATATATAAATAGAACCACAAAGAATAGTGCACAAATACAAGAGAAGTAACTTTTAAATCTTACAAGGCTGTGCAACTAACTAGTGAACACTTTCTTCTTTTTTATGAATAGTGTAGGATCCACTGATAATGGGGTACTTTGGTGCAGTGGTAGGCTTAAGCATGGTATTGCCATATGATGTGACTAAATCCCCATATTTACTCATTAAGATTAGGTGCTTTTAACCACTTGCTTACTGGGCACTTAAACCCCCCTCCTGTCCAGACCAATTTTCAGATTTCAGTGCTGTCACACTTTGAATGACAATTGCGCGGTCATGCAACACTGTTCCCAAATAAAATTTTAATAATTTTTTTCCCACAAATAGAGATTTCTTTTTGTGGTATTTGATCACCTCTGCGGTTTTTCTTTTTTGCTAAAAAAAAAAAAAATGTATATATATATATATATATATATATATATATATATTTTATATTTTGTTATAAAATTTTGCAAACGGGTAATTTTTCTCCTTTATTGATGTATGCTGATGAGGCTGTACTGATGGGCACTGATGGGCTGCACTGATGGGCACCTATGGGCTGCATTGATGGGCACCGATAAGGTGGCACTGGTGGGCACTGATAGGCGGCACTGAGAGGTGGCACTGATGGGCATTGATAGGTGGCACTGGTGGGCACTAAGTGGCACTGATAGGTGGCAGTGATGGGCACTGATAGGTGGCAGTGATGGGCACTGATCGGTTACACTGATAGGCAGCATTACTAGGTGGCACTGATTGGCATTGATAGGTGGCACTTGTGGGCATTGATAGGTGGCACTGTGGGCACTGGCAGGTGGCACTGGCAGGTGATATTTTTGGGCACAGAGGAGGCAGATGTGCCTCCTTCCTCTTCGGGACCGATGTCCCTTGTAAACAAGCCGGTGATCAGTTTTTTTTTCTCCTCACGCTGTCAGCGTAAGGAGAAAAAAAACGATTACCGATCCTTTCTTTACATCATGTGATCAGCTGTCATTGGCTGACAGCTGATCATGTGGTAAGGGGCCGACCCCCCCCTTACACGGATCTGTGATCCACCGAGTCTCAGTGACTCGGTGATCACAGCGCGTGCCCTGCACATGCAAAGGGGCGGACGTCTATTGACATCGTCCATGGATTTTCAGGCCCGCGCTGTAGCCAATCCATCATTTGACTATAGCGCGGCGCCTCTAGTGGTTAAGCAGCCTTGTAAGTTTTAAAAGTTACTCTTGTATGTAGCGGGTGGTTGCTACTAGGCTTGTGCACAACAGAAAAATTTGTTCCGTTTCGGTTCGTTTCTTTCCGGTCCTGTTGATTCGTAATCATTCGTAATTTTGCTAGACGGGATTTTTCGTGTTCGGACTCATTCGTATTTTTGCAAGCGACATTTTTCGTTGAATTTTTTGTTGCTTTATAATTCGTACTTTCGGTAGAGTACGTTGTTTTTCGTTGATTCTGGACACAACTCCTACTTTCGTAACTTTTTTTGGGTTCGTTGATTCGTAATTTTCTGTGTCTCTCTCACGACGACGCTGACTATTATGCCTAATGTGCTTCGAATGGATTTGTACTTTTCGAAATACATAGCGGTTATTTGTAACGATTCGAAATCTCGTATTTTACTTTCGTTTTTTACATGCGGCTATAGCCTCCGCCCCTGTACACCATTTTGAGAGGGTTCAGCACGGTGAGGGAGAAGCAGAGAGCAGAGCAGAGTGTTATTGTGCTTCGAATGGATTAGAAATCTCGTATTTTACTTTCGTTTTTTACATGCGGCTATAGCCTCTGCCCCTGTACACCATTTTGAGAGGGAGTTCAGCACGGTGAAGGAGAAGCAGAGAGCAGAGCAGAGTGAGTGTTATTGTGTTTCCAATGGATTTGTACATTCGTAAGTTTTTTCATAACGAATTATGCCGAAGACATTCGGGCATTCGCTATTTTGCGGTATAATTTATTTCGGATTCGGTTTTATTCGTAATTGCTTTGTTCGGAAATTCGAATGCTTCCGAATGTCCGAAAGTTGCTAAATTCGGACGAATTTCGATTCGTTACGAAACGAATTGCACAAGCCTAGTTGCTACGATTTACTACATCCACACATTTCACCCTGCTGCCAGACATCCATTCGACACTCCTTTGGTCAATGAACAGTCTTTTGCTTGTTTTGTTATTTTATTAGGGGATTGAACTTGGTTGGGGAAGGGATATGGGATGCCCATAGAAACAAAATAAATAGTTGAAATGTTATAGCAATAGATGCGTTACACTTCTTCAGATATGATATAGAAATGAGTGCGTCACACTCTTGAGATAGGATAAGATAGCTGACACTAAACTTGACAGACTTTTACCTCAGAACTTCTCTTCCTCCTGCACACAGCTTGACAGACTTTTACCTCAAAACATCTCCTCCTTTCACAGTCTTAAGCCTCGTACACACGATCGGATATCCTATGGATTCTAATCCGATGGTTTTGTCCATCGGAAATCCGATGAAGCTGACTTCCAACAGTCTTGCCTACACACCATCAGTCAAAAAACCGACCACACCAAAACGACGCGACGTACAACACAAACAACGGCACTATAACCACTTGTCCCCCGCCCACCGTCAATTGACGGCGGGCGGAGGACACTCTCGTTCTGACAGGACGTCATATGACGTCCTGCCTTTAAAACGAGCTAGGGGGCGCACGCGCGCCGCCGGAGGCGCGTGCCCGCCGCGTTCCCAAGGCCCCAATGCGCATGCCCGGCGGCCGCGATTGCCGCCGGGCACCCGCGATTGCCCGGGAAACAAGCAGGAAAGTGGATCTCTGTGTGTAAACACAGAGATCCACGTCCTGTGAGGGAGAGGGGACCGATGGTGTGTCCCTTGTACATAGGGACAACCATCGGTCACCTCCCCCAGTCAGTCACCTCCCCCCACAGTTAGAACACATTGAGGGAACATATTTAACCCCTTCCCGCCCCCTAGTGGTTAACCCCTTCCCTGCCAGTCACATTTATACAGTAATCAATGCATTTTTATAGCAGGGATCGCTGTATAAACGTGCATGGTCCCAAAAATGTGTCAAAAGTGTCCGATGTGTCCGCCGCAATATCGCAGTCCCGATAAAAATCGCAGATCGCCGCCATTACTAATAAAAAAAAAATGCTATAAATCTGTCCCCTATTTTGTAGACGCTATAACTTTTGCGCAAACCAATCAATACGCGCTTATTGCAATTTTTTTTTTACCAAAAACATGTAGAAGAATACGTATCGGCCTAAACTGAGGAAAATTTTATTTGAGAAAAAAAAATGGGTATTTATTATAGCAAAAAGTAAAAAAATTTTGTTTTTTTTCCAAACTGGACGCTCTTCTTTTGTTTATAGCGCAAAAAATAAAAAACACAGAGGTGATAAAATACCACCAAAAGAAAGCTCTATTTGTGGGAAAAAAAGGACACAAATTTCGTTTGGAAGCCACGTTGCATGACCGCGCAATTGTCATTCAAAGTGTGACAGCGCTGAAAGCTGAAAAATGGCTTGGGCAGGAAGGGGGTTTTCGTGCACAGTAGGGAAGTGGATAAAGGGGAAGTTCAAATCTAATGGCGCCACCCCTTGGGCTGCTTTAGCTGATTTTGTGTTACCGCGTGTTAGTAAAAGTTTGGTGAGAGCCGATTCGCGCTTTTCAGTCTCCATGCTTTGCAGATCGTTTCCTGGTGTTCAGTTTGTGCTTGTGGGTTCGTATTTGTTATTCAGTGCGTGCAGTCAGGTCGTTACTGTTTTGCAGTGCCTTCTTGGCCGCTCGTTACTGTTTTTCAGGTCGTTCTTCTCAGACATTGCTGGTCCGCGGTGCGTTCTGTTTGAGTTTGTTCTGACCAGCTGACCGGTTTAAAGCCATGTTTGAAGTACGTTCTCGTCGTAGAGCTCGTGCTGGCTATGAGCTTGGTGTTGCGGTTAACACTGTAACCCAAGTTCAGTCCGTGAACAGGGTGAGGAGGAGTTCATGGACCAAGAATTGGTTGCTCCAGCAGGAGCAATTCTCTCATATGTCTCTGCTGCAGGAAAGCCATGAGAATAATCCTGATGATTTCAGGAATTATCTCAGGATGACGGACCCCGTTTTTCACCGTCTGTTGGATTTGCTGTCCCCCTATAGCATGAGGCAGGACACTGTGATGCGCCAGGCCATCACTGCCGAGCAGAGGCTTATTGCCACGTTGAGATACCTGGCGACTGGGAGAAGCTTGCAGGACCTCAAGTTCTCAACAGGCATCTCCCCCCAGGCTCTTGGGATCATTATCCCGGAAACATGTTCTGCCATCATTCAGGTCCTGCAGAAGGACTATATGAAGGTAAATTTTCTCCTTTTAACATCACATTCTAGTTTTTGAATGTTTGCTAATGTATTGTATTTCTTTCCTCCTTCCCAAATTACCCTGATTGTAATATGCTGGGAATGTCCCCTTTCTCCCCATGCATGTTTTTACTTATAATGGCTCTTTTTTTAGCCTACATGCCTATTTCCCTTCACTAACCTCTCCAGTATGCTATCCTGTGCCCAAACACACCTAGCCTAGTTTTTTCTTAACAATGTTTTTTGTCAGCGCCATAGTAGTTTTGAACCCCTCCCCCCCCCTAAAATGTGTCCAAATGTTTTAGTTCACATTCAAGTTCAGCAGAGTGGTAGAGCCTTTTTTTGCGGGGCACAAAATCAGCTATAACCCCCTCCCCCCCTTAGAATATTTTCAAATGGCCCAACAGCGGGGGTGAGTTATCTGATAAGTGGGCCTTCTATTTTTGTGTTTAAATACTCCTTCAAATAATAAATGTTATACTGATGTTGGCCAACAATGACTTTGTGTAATCTGCTTGCAATGTAAAGTGCAAAAGTACTAATGTATTCTTTTTGTTTGACTCCACAGTTTCCTTCAACACCACAGGAATGGCAGACTGTGGCTGCCCAATTTGCCCAGCGGTGGGACTTCCCCAATTGCGGAGGGGCAATTGATGGCAAGCACGTCCACATAGTGCCGCCACCCCGTTTGGGGTCATACTATTATAATTATAAAGGTTTTAATAGTCTAGTGTTAATGGCAGTGGTGTCGGCACGGTATGAGTTCCTGTATGTGGACGTGGGTTAGAATGGCCGGATGTCCGATGGCGGAGTATTCGCGCAGACGGTGTTCGCTCACCGTCTGCAGTCTGGGGGCCTGGCACTGCATCCAGATGCAGACAACGTGGATGGACTTCCTTTTGTTTTTATCGCGGATGAAGCTTTTGGACTGGGACCACACCTGATGCGGCCGTTTCCCCAACGCACCCTCACCCCTGGGAGGAGTGTTTTTAATTACCGGCTGGCCAGAGCCCGGAGGGTTGTGGAGAATGCCTTCGGGATAATGGCCAGCCGGTTCCGCCTGTTTCAGACAGCTATCCACATGCCGGAATACAAACTCAACCACCTAATTTAATGCTGCTGCATATTGCACAATTTCTTGAGACAATACTCTTCCACATATATATCTACAGTTGGGCCTGAGGCCGGTCTATCTGAGATGAACATTCTGACCGGCCTGGACACTGCCCGTACTGGCTTGGCCCCTCAAAGTGCCCGTGAAGTACGTGATAAATACGTTGAGTACTTCACGGGTAGGTGGGCCATCACAATGCCAGACCATATCTGACCTTTTTTTACAAAAAAATAAAGAAAAAATATATATTTGAAAAACTTGTTTTGTCATTATTGCTTTTTTACTTTTTTATGTGTCTCCCAGGTTCTTGTAGTGCCAAGTGTATTTGTCTTTAGTAAACAGCCACAATTGTCACAGTAAAAACATGAATTTGGCATTTTCTGAACTGCTATTGAGCATAGAAAGAACAAGCCACACATTTTTGAGTGTCCAAAATAATTTTTACTCTGTGCACCACAGGTGTGTTTTTTTTTTTTTTTGTTCCATAAAGTTTTATTGAGCAATTTCACAGGAATCACAGTACAAGGTTTGATGCAGAACAGGTGCATTCACAGAGAACCAGATTTTGGTACAACTTAAACAAACATTACAGGTGGGTGTAAAATAGTCTCCAAATTTTGTATCAGTGAGAATGAAGGTGCGGATGGGCCGGAGCCTTTATTAGTTTGATCCGCATTCCAACCGCCTGCTAACTTTGCTACATTACATGTTGATTCCAACACCAAAGAGATGGTGTCTAAGATATGGTGATAAGGGGATAGGATGGGGGGGACAATATCTATTCATGTTGAGGGGGTATGGGACTGAAGGGGGGGGGGTAGGGGAGGGGGGGGAAGGATCAGAGCACAAGGGGCAACAGCGAGAATGGGGGGCAGGGGTGGGGTTGAGGATGAGGGTGAGGATGAGGATGAGGGGAGTGACCACTCGCTTGAACCTCCGTATGAAAGAGGGGGATAAAAAGCCCCTCAGAGTACAGACTCTAATCCGAGGGAACATGCTGATTGTATTCAGCTGTAGTTTTGAAGTGTGACCAACAGGACCAGGTAGTCGAGAAATTCTCCATTCTCTCTTGAGAGATGTGGATCAGCTCTTCCATGTCGCAAATTCTAGAGATGGTCGTAAACCATTCTTTAAGTGACGGTATATGGCAGGAGCGCCAGTGTTTGGGAATGCACAGCCTGGCAGCATTCACCATGTGCATGGCTAGGGATTTGAAATAGTCCTTCCTCGAGAGAGATGTGTGATGCAGGAGAAATTGTGCTGGTGTGAAGTCCAAGGTGTAAGTGGTGATTGAGGCGATGCATCTGTGTACTTCCCTCCAAAAGGGTTGGATGTGTGAGCATTCCCACCAAATATGTATCATGGTACCCACCTCTGTATTGCATCTCCAGCATATATTGTAAGTTGAAGGGGCAAACTTATGAAGGAGAGCTGGGGTCCTATACCATCTAGTGAGCACTTTATACCCATTCTCCTGGATGGCAACGTTCAACGACCCCCTGCGTGCGTATTCGTGAATTCTCGTCCATTCAACTGGTGTCAGGGGGTAGGTAGATCTCTGTTCCACGAGGCCTGCGATGGCGAAAGGGTGGAATCAGTAGGTTCTAAGAGTAAAGCGTAGAGCAGGGAAATAAGGTGTCGTTGGGGGGGTTCTACGATAGCAGAGGGTTTCAAAAGGGGTAAGTGGTCTCGTCCAGCTGCCCTGAGCTGCATGTGTGGATAGAAAGTGACAAATTTGTCTGTATGTCCAAAAGGGGAAGGTAGAGGTGTTGGAAATGAGCCTGAGGTCCTCTATCGAAGCAAGCTTGCCGTCAGTGTATAGCTGTAAAGCAAGGATGTCCTGATACAGCCATTCTTGTTTGAGGAAAGTAGGTGACTCGCCTGGGATAAAGTCGGGATTCCCTCTCAGCGTAGTCAGCGGGCCCGGGGTGGGTGAGAGGGAACCTCTGGAGGGGGACCACCTAAGAAGCGTTAAGGAAGTGTGGATGAAAGGATGTGAGATCAGGGGCTGTGGCCATTGTTTCGGGGATAGCCATGGGAGAAGACGTAGCGGAATGGGTGAGAAAGAGTCTTCGATAGCAGTCCAGACCTTTTCAAGGGAGTGAATGGACCAATCCGCGATTCTCGTAAGGTGACAAGCCGCGTAGTATTTATACAGGTCTGGGAGAGCAATACCCCCTTTAGGCTTGGGCAAGGTGAGTCTGGCGTATTTGATTCTAGGGGGGGAACCTTTCCATAGAAATGCCGAGCAGGCCTTCCGATAAGAGGAAAAGAATCCTGCGGGTATATGCATCGGGATGGTTTGGATCAAGTATAATATACGTGGCAGGACAATCATTTTGATCAGAGCCGCTCGGCCAAACCACGAGACATTCAGTGAGGACCACTCCAAGAAGTGGTCTTGGGCTTTTTTCAGGGCAGGGTGGAAGTTAAGGGCATACAAATCTTTAAGGCAGGGTGGGATCCGAATCCCAAGATAGGAGATAGCAGTCTTTTCCCAATGAAATGGGAGAGATTCCTGACAATGGAGAACTTCCTGTGGTGGGAGGGTGATATTCAGGGCGTGGGACTTTGTGTAGTTAATTTTTAGGTTTGAAATTGTACCAAAGGCTTCCAGGTCATGTAGGAGAGATGGAAGGGAGGTTCGCGGGGATGTGAGGGAGAGCAAGATATCGTCCGCGAAGGCGGCCACTTTAAAGTCTTTACCTTTGACCATCAAACCCCTAATGTCCGTGTTGTCTCTAAGTTTGTTTAAGAGGGGTTCTAAGGAGAGAATGTAGATCAGGGGGGAGAGGGGGCAACCCTGGCGAGTGCCATTGCTGATGGAGAAGACGTTCGACAGGTGGCCGTTAACTCTCACCGCCGCCTTGGGGTTCGAGTATAATGCCATTATGGAGGTGAGCATGCGGTCCTCCATACCCACCCCTTTTAGGACCTCTCGCATGTAGTCCCAGGCCACTCTGTCAAACGCCTTCTCCGCATCAAGGGAAAGCAAAAAGCCTGGTGTTTTAGTTGAGGTGAGCCAGTGATGTAGGTTGAGGGTTCGTATGGTATTGTCCCGTGCCTCCCTACCCGGGACAAAACCCACTTGATCATTGGAGATAAGACCGGGGATTAGAGGTATTAACCTGCTGGCAAGGATCTTGGCATACATTTTTATATCGACATTAAGGAGTGAGATCGGCCTATAATTCGCCACCTGGAGGGCATCCTTCCCTTCCTTAGGGATTACAGTGATGTGTGCCTCTAATAGTCTGTTAGGTCGGTCTTGCGGATTGGCCAGGGCATTAAACGTCTGTAAAAGGTTGGGGGCAAGGATGTCTGCAAAGGACTTCTAGTACTGGAGGGTGTACCCGTCCGGGCCCGGGCTTTTGCCCAACTTCATTTGTTTCAGGGTTGTCTCCAGCTCTCCTGTCGAGAATTGTCCCTCTAAGGATTGTGCTTGTTGGGGGGAAAGGGGTTTAGGGCCATATTGAGCGAGAAAGTCCGCGATGAGCGTTTGACGTGTCTCCCCCGATACTCGGGGTGGCAGGGCAGGGCGAAGGTTATAGAGCTTTCGGTAGAAAGACTCGAATTCTTTCGCGATGTCCTCACTCTTGGCCAGGAGGGTGCCCTGGGGATCGCGTAAGGCATGTATGGTGGACGAGAGTTTGGCCTTCTGGACTGACCGCGCTAAAAGGCGCCCACTCTTATTGCCATGTTCATAAAATACCCTCTGGCCAAGAATATAGCGTCTTCTCGTGCGTTTACCCAATTCGTCTGTAAGGAGTGTGCGGAACTGAGTTAGTTCCTGAAGGGTGTTCTGGGCTTGTGTTTGTTTGTGGGACAGCTCTAGTGCTCTAATCCTTTTGATAAGAGTATTCACCTTCTCCTGATAAGCTTTTTTGGCCTGTGCATTCAGGGCAAGCAGTTCTCCCCTTACCACACATTTGTGGGCTTCCCATATGGATATTGGAGAAATGTCAGGATTAGCATTCTCCTGAAAATAAAGCTTGATGCATGAGCGGATCCGTTCCAATGAGGTTGGATCCGTCAAGCAGGAAGGGTTGAACCGCCATACTTTAGTCTTGGGGTACGTTTTCGGGAACGATAGTGTAACTGTGATGGGATGGTGATCCGATAAGAACATCGGTTCAATGGAGGCATGTTGGAGGGCGGGGAGGTCGGTCTGGGATAGAAAAAAGAAATCGATTCTGGAGTATTTCTGGTGAGGGGCCGAAAAGTAGGTGTAGTCTTTGGTTGAAGGATAGAGGGTGCGCCATGTGTCATGAAGGGTCCAGGTTTGTAATTGGGCTTTGATTTGGCGTAATGCCTTATAGGGCAGAGAAGTCGTGGCAGTGGAGGTATCTAGGAGGGGGTTCAAGGGCACATTAATGTCGCCTCCCAGGAGGACCAGGCCGCTCTGGAATGAGGACAGAAGGGCACATGTCTTGCGGAAGAAGGAGACCTGATGTTCATTAGGACAATATATGTTAGCCAGTGTAATAGGCTTAGTTGCATATGTTCCCCTAATAAAAATGAATCTGCCTTCAGGATCCACTAGGGAGTCAGTCAGGAGGAAGTTGGCGTGTTTTGAAATAAGGATCGAAACTCCCTTAGATTTGGCCACCGGGTTAGTGGCGTGTAGGGCAGAGCGATATATGTGATTAGTCAGTTTGGGGATAGCATCAGATCGGAAGTGCGTCTCCTGTAGGAAGATAAAGTGAGCCTTATGTTTGGTGAGCGAAGCTAACACTTGTGACCTTTTTTCTGGTGCATTCAGGCCTTTTGTGTTCAATGAAACACACTTCAGAGTCATTGGGATATTAGTCTTAGGGGGGTTCTGCATTCTGAAGAGTTAGGGAGAGGTGAAAATGAATGTCTGGTTATCGAGTAGGTTAGGATCTTCCTATAGAGGATGAATGTGAGGGTCACTCCCCTAAGGGAAGGGAAAGAAGGGAAGGGGACACACAGAAGGGGAAGAGGGGTAAGGAGAGAGGACACACGGGTGAGGAAGACAGGAAGAGTTGGGGGTAGGGAGAATCAGGAGGATCAGAGTAGAAAAAAAAAAAGGGGGAGAAAGAGGGGTAAGGGGGATCAGGGCCAAGTACCCAAGGCGGGGTAGAGAAAAAAAAAAGGGGGATATGGGAGCTAAATGTAAGGGGATAAATATGGGGGAGGAGAAAGAAAAACCAGAGGTGGACTTAGCTAGGCTACCCACCTGTAGGAGTCAAGGGGAAATCTGGAGTGTCAGCTACGTCCCAGTGAGACCGCTGTGTGGGGGTAGTAGTGTGAGCGGTAACCACAGCCTAGCTGTGGACCGGGGGTCAAAGTGGAGCGGATGAGGGGTCCCGCTTACAGCGAGAGCCCAAGAAGCGTAACAGGGAGCCTACCATGAGGAACAAGCTACAGAAAGTTCAAGTGTCAAGTGCATAGGAATAATACACAAATCAACATAACATAACACATATAACCTTCTCCAGCTCGCAGTGCTGGAATCAATATAAGCGAACCATACTATTTAGAAAGTAAAACTTTTAAAGTATATTCAGGAGAACTCAACCGAGAAATCCACAGCCCGTGAGGCATGCTGGGGAGAGGATACCCCCTTCAAAGACTTACGTTAAGCCAATCTATGGTGGGGGGGAGGGGGGGAGTGGGGGGGAAGGGGTAGGGCAACGGGTACAAGGACGGGGGGGAAGGAGGAATGGGGGGGAGATATGGGAGGGGGGGGAGGAGGGAGAATGAGGGACAAGGGGATGAGGCGGGGGAAGGGGCAGGTTGGGGGGGAGTGGGGACGGGAAGAGGGAAAGAGGGGGGAGGAGAGGGGAAAGAGGGGGAAGGGATGGCTAGGAGGATAGAGGTGGAGGGAGAGAAGAGGGGATTAAGGGGAGGGGGAGAAGAGGTAAGGGGGGAAAGATGGGGGGGAGGGGGGAAAGAGAGGGGGGAGGGGAGGGGAAATGAGGGGGAAAAAGGGAAGGGAGGGGAAGTGATGTGGGGAAAAAGGAGGGGGGGTAAGGGGGAGAGAACTAAGGGAGGGAGGGGGGAAGTGGGGGGGGAGGGGGGAAGAAACGGGGGGGAAGGAGGGAAGGAGTGGAGAGGGGAGAAGGGGAGGGATGTGGGGGGGAGAAGGGGAGAGGTGAGGGAGGGAGAGTCCAGAGTGAGTTAGGATGACGGTATCTCGATGTCTGCCTTCGCATCGGGGGGGGGGGTGGGGTTCCCGGACCTTAGTGGTCCTTGGCGTCTCCCAAATCCCACCCCGCCCGACCGATGCCCGGCACACCATATATGTACAACAGGGGTAAGGGGAAAACACGTGCGAATAAGGGACATATAATAGCACTGGTAATGTTAATGAGAGACAAAATAAAGTAATATTTGGGGGAATAAGAATAAAACATAGATTGCGAATACATTGCCTGCAGGAGTGTAGGATCGTCGTCCGTGAAAGAAATGTCCCAGGGGGGATGATGTGATCGTGTTGCAGGCCGAGGTGTCGGGCAGTATAGAGTTTAGTCCTCCCGTTTCCAAAAGGGGAATGTCTGTGCGGGCCCAAATTGCGGAGAGATCCTTATGCCTTCTCGGAGAGGGTCTCCGTCGCTGTGTGGGTAGGGGCCAATGACAGAAACCCAGGCCCACTCCTGGGCACTCATAGGGAGCCTCTCCCGGGACGGGGACATGTCGTGGGGGCGTCCATATCCTCCGGAGGACAGAGAGTTTCATCTTTTAGTGCAACCTCCCAGCTTTGGGGGATCCGGACGTGTACGAGGGACTAGGGGCTCTGGGGTAAAAAGGCGTAGGTAGCTTTTTTGGGGATACGCACTTTCCACATCCGCCACCTGAATAAGGCAGGCCCTAGGCCGTCCGCTGGATTACAGGTTGTGGAGCTAATGGGTGACTCCAGATGGTGAGGCGTTGTATGGAGTCCCAAACAGGGAAAGAAGGTCGCTGTGAGGGCCATTGGGACGAGGGGTTGTCAGCTATGGGGTGCAAGAGACCGGGGTGGGAATGGCATGACTATTTCAGATGAGGGTCTGAGGGGTCTCTGGGAGAGTGATAGTTCAGTGAATAACGCTTACACATACCGGGGGGGGAGGCATACTCACGGGCTGCAGGTCTCAGTCTATCCAGCAGACAATTAGTCAATAGGTTTCTCGCATCACATACGCGGTGGTGAGGGGCTATGTTGTTGCAGGTCCCGGCGTGAGGAGCGGGCATTCGGTGACATCGGTCCAGGTCTACGGTGACGCGGCTCTGGCGTGCAGCTTTCGGTGATGGGTGGAGCGAAACAGGAAGCCAGGGTTCCGCTGGGAAGTAAAGCGCATATCAGTCCGGTAGTTCCAAGTTGGGCAGGTCGAGTTGTTCACAGAACGCCTGAAGATCCTCCGGTGTGCTTAGCAGGGCAGAGCGCCCCCTTGCAGAAGCAGACAGGCCAAACGGGAATTTCCAGCGGTACTGGATGTTTCTCGCACGCAGAGCATCCAACAGTGGTCGTAGTGCTCTCCTGTTTTGAAGGGTAATCTGTGAGAGGTCCTGAAACAGTTTCACCTCCGCGCCATTATAAAGAATACGTCCCCTTTCCCTCGCCTTGCGGAGAATCTCTTCCTTAAGGGGGAAGCTAACTATACAACATATAATGTCTCTGGGGGGTTCGTTATCTCGGGGTATGGGACGGAGAGCGCGGTGGGCCCTTTCCATATCAATTGGGGAGTCCGCAGGGCGCTCAATCAGGTCATTAAAGATAGCGCTGACGGTTTGCTGTATGGCGGTGGGGTCTACGGATTCGGGGACCCCCCGTACCCTAACATTGTGCCTCCTTCCCCGGTTATCCAGGTCTTCCACGTGTCTGTGGAGCTCAAAAACTTGGGCAAGTTGGGAATCATATGCCGACTGTACCTGGCGAATGGCCGCCACGTGTGTCTGGGTCGTCTGCTCCACGTTATCCACTCGGTGGGCGACCGCGAGCATTTCGGCCTTCAGGTCCGCTATGGCAGCAGTGACTGTGTTTTTGATATCCGTCGCAACTTTCTCCAAGTCGAATAGGCTGGGGGGGAGAGCCCCGTTGGAGTTGGGAGAAGATGTACCCGGCATATTGGCGGATGGCGGTCTGTCAGGCGAGGCCGCGGCTTGGGCCTGTGCTGGCACGAGGATCCGCAATGGCGCAGAGGCCTGTGTCTTTTGGGACCGGAATATGTCCGGTATATTCCTCCCCGAGTGGGTCTGAGAGTCCTTGGAGGTGCGAGAGGTGGACGAGCTCCTTGTGGCTCTGTGCATAGCAAGATTAGGACGGTAGGCTCCCGTTTAAGGTGATAAATCAGCCCGGTCGCACAGGAGCTCTCAGGTTAGGCGTCCATCTCGGTCTCCGCTCAGGCCACGCCCCCCGCGTTTTTTTTGTTTTTTTTACTAAATACAATGTAGAAAATTTTTGCTCCACATTTTGGAGAATAATAATATTTTTTGCTTTCTTTTTGTTTTGCATAAACATGCATGGGTCAAAATACCAAACATATCAAAACAATGGAACTTACAAAGTTCAACATGAAAACGATAAACCTGAGATGGGGTGATGTCACCCCTGAACCATCCCAAATTTGAAGATGCTCACAGTTTATTGGTTGCCAAATGGGTCTTTTCAAAGTGATCCCATAGCTAAAGTCAACATGTGCTATCTGCCATCATGGGGGATCAATGGACGTGCTTTGGGGGTGCAAACCCTTCCTCTCACCTACTTGAGTAGCGAGGAAGAGGTTGCACCCCCAAAACAGGGACATAGATATCCTGTGACGGCAGATAACACATGTTGACACACCATGTGCATCTTCAAATTTTGGCTGGTGGGAAAACAAGTCCAAATGTTTTTTTCCAAAAAATACAAAACAACAGACTATTCGCCCCAAAATTTCTATAATGTTTTTATATTTTTGCTCAATCACATTCATCCTATTCCTCATAATGGCCATTTCGCCACTACATTCCATTATTTCTTGAATAAGTATTTTGGCACTAGCACTTGAGAATGGAGGAGTTGGAGTTTCTGACACACCACCACGTTCATCCCCTAAAAAAAAAAAAAAAAAAAAAGGGATTTAGAAATATGCAGGCCTACATCTGTTTTTACCTTGAAGTTGTGGTGACAGACACTGACCTGTTGTGGTGATAAGCTCCCCCTCTCCTTCCTCCTACTC
Source organism: Rana muscosa (assembly GCA_029206835.1). Classification (NCBI taxonomy): domain Eukaryota; kingdom Metazoa; phylum Chordata; class Amphibia; order Anura; family Ranidae; genus Rana; species Rana muscosa. Next base: position 1,234,934,866 of record CM055122.1, read on the forward strand.
CGCTTCCTCCACATGCTGATCTTGGGGTGCTTTTGGATCTTGGTTTTCTTTATGAGAAAAAGTTTGGTTTATATAGATATTTTTATCATATCCCTACGATTCCTATTAAACTCCCAGTATTTGGCCGTAAGTATCAATATAGAACCAGAATATAGTTTATTTTATGTAGTATAATTTATAGTATATAGTGTGCAGTCTACTATGTATAATTTTTAAGAACACATGAAATACGCAGCCCAAGCTATTTATTATATATATATATATATATATATATATATATATATATATATATATATATATATATATATATATATATATATATATATATTTATATATTCTCTTTGGCTCATCCTGTGCCATTGCCTCCCTGAAGTGTCATGATCTATCAGCCCAGTATGATCCCCGCCGCGCACAGCATGCCCCAGCTTGCGCGGTCACCATGGTTGCCAAAAATACAAGACAAACCCGCCTACCTCTCCTCACTTTGGTATAAATTACCACACCTAAGATGGCCGCCACACTAGCCTGATGAAGGGACACGCATATCCTGAACACGAAGCACCTCCCGCATACCTCTGACCCGGAAGTAATGACCCCAGGACCCCACGGAGCACACACAGTCCAGATCCAAGTTTCCCTCCGGCCGGCGCTGCTCAACATCCAGTGCAGGAAGAGTCACAGGATTGAGGACTCCAGCCCAACTGCCCGTGAAACCACCATCACACCTGAGGATCTGCGGATGAAGTTTCTTTTAACCCCTGACACGCTCGATTACCACTGCTCAAATGTGAGTGTATTTTAATCTTTAAATTAAAAACTGTTTTTACTTGCTGCATTTAGAGGGCGCTGTTCCCTTTCTCGTTTTGTTTTCTTTATGAGGTCTGTGCTTCCAAGGCTCCTCAGATTGGTGTCCTCCCAGGCTCCTCTCCCCTAGTCTCCTCTCCCCTATGAGAATGAAACAAACAAAAGGTATCCTTTAGCACACAGAGATTTGAGGGCATAAATTGTAAACATTGCTTGGAAGTGGGGTCCAATTGTTTAGTTTTGGCTGAGTTCCAAGATGAACACATGAGATTTTGTAAATTCAACAAAGCAGGAATACTTTTATTTTTGGACCAAAATAACACACATGGAGACACCCCAAGGTATCCACTGGAGCACCTGTGTGTGTGACACTCTAAAAGAGTTGTTCAGGTGGCCCACACTATAGTGCTCCTGAGTTAAAAGCTGTGTAACAAGCTGCTTGAGTGTCCTCTCCTTTACACAGAATCCAGTTTAGCATTTCACATTCTATTTACTTACAACACATCATCTAGCCAACAATGTTTATAAACATTGTTTTCATTAAAATAGGCATGACCACATGTGGTTTACGTGTATATGTGCAAAACATGTTTTTTTGAAGATGATGGGTGTTTACTACGAAACATTACCAAATAAGTGGACACTCAACTTAACATAAAAGTTGCCATTTTACAATGTGAAACCAGTCAATCCAAGCACATGTAGCAAAACATGCAAGAATACATATTACAATGTGAAATAACAAACCCAGTAAAAAAAAAGGCTTACCTTTTTTGGGGATTTTTATAAGTTTCCTATACTGCTCCGGCTCCCTCAGCTTCAGGTCAGACCACCTTTTACTGAGCTGCTCCTTGGATCTCCTGACCCCAAATTTCTGATAGAGACTCCTCGCCACTTTGTCCAGTATTTGAGACTTCCGGAGATTAGGGGTGTCGTATGGCCCATGCTTCCCATCGTAATCTGTCCTCCGCAGGATGTCCACCATCTCCGCAAATGACATATTAGTCGCCTTGTATCTTTTATTCCTGGATCGGGACGTTCCCGTCTCCGGGCTTTCCTCATCAGTACTTAATAATAAAGCACGCACCTGTGTCACCGACATGTCGCCGTCTCCCACTGTACGCCGAACGAGAAGGTGTGGGGAAATGCAGAAAAAGAACGTCATGGGCGGGCGACGCGGGCGGAGTTACACGCATGTGCAGGGTATATAAATGGGAAACAAGGTTATGGTTGCGGAGTAAGAATGACCAGAAGTGCCAAAAAAACAACCAACTAAGGTAAGAATGAAACTTGCGCCTGCAGTGGCCTATAATGGTTCCTGATTGTAAAGGCCTATATTGGGATAAGATTAGGACGATTGAAGCTGACCTCTACTGTTTTGTTCTTGTGTTTTATCTTGCAGAAAGTACAATGCATAAATTAAGGGATCCAGACATTATGTTGGTATTCATCGAGAAATACAAAGAATTGCGCAACCTGTGGGAGCTCAAACATAGTTCTTACCACAAGAGTGGTGTACGTCGGGCAACAATTAAACAATTAGCGGAATATATGAAGACCTGGGTCCCAGAGGCTGACTACACTATGATGAACAATAAGATTAACAACATGCGGAATGCTTACAAAAAAAGCTACTGTACACAGCAGTCCGCGCTTCTATGAGATCAGGAACAGCAGCAGACGAAGTAGTTCAGCCCAAGCTGTGGTACTACAAGCATCTGCAATTTTTGGAAGACCAGATTGAGGCCAGAGAATCATTTTCCAGCCTTCCCTCAACCCTTCCTTCCACCCTTCCCTCCAGCGTTCCTTCCACCCTTCCCTCCACCCCTGCAGAGGGGGAAGAGGAGCCACCTGAGCTCGAAGAGCCGGATCTGCGCATCTTCAGCCAGGTATAGTATTTTCAAACATATTTATTGGCCTCAAAGTACTATTGTGAACTAGATTTATTCTTCACAAATGAAATAATTAACAAAAAAAAAAACTAAAATAAAAATTGGAACAAAAAAAATAATATATATATATATATATATATATATAAATAAATTAAAATTAACTAAAAAAATAATGGCCAGAAATGATTGGTACAGTATATAAAAAAGCTGCGGTCAGAATGAAAGTCTTTTCAATTTATTTAACATTCAAATTGCAACAGTCATGAGATAAAAATTGTGTGTGATTGATTCAACAAAATATCAAACTATGTCCCTTTTTTCTACACAGGATGAGGTCAGCCAGGAGGAAGAGGCTCAGGAATGTGGCAGGCAGGGGTGAGTGGCAGCCAGGAGGAGGCAGGGCCAAGTGGCACTCAGCAGGTCCCCAGGCCTATTGGCAGCACACAGTCACAAGTGGCTCCCCTCCACGTCAGACCGAAAAAACATTGGCGGATGACACCGGTGGAGAAGGAGTCACTTCAGATAATATGTGACGCTGCTGCCATCATGAGGGCCCCCCTCAACCCTGTTGAAGGCTTTAGTGCCTACCTGGCTGAAAAGTTATTTCAAATGGAAGCGGGACAACGTGCCCTCTGTGAGCACCTGATATACACTGCTATTCACACAGGGGGGAGGGGGCAGCTGACAGAGGCCACACATCTCTGCCATCTGGTCCATCCTTCTCCTCCTTCTCCTCCTCCTCCTGCCACATTACCACCTACAGTGGCACAGCCTGCAAGGGTGCGTGGACGGGCCGTGGAACAAACGCTGCAGGGAAGCGTGGAGGGAAGGCTACAGGGAAGAGCAGAAGGTGATTACCTGGCTTCAAGCTGCTCTGCCAGAAGTTGCAGTTTGTAGGAGTACCACAGCTTGGGATGATGTATGTCTTCGGCTGCTGCTCCTGATTTCATTCTGTTGTTTATTTTATTGTTCATCATAGTCATGTCTGCCTTTGGGGTCCAAAGTCTTCATATATTACGCTAATTTTCCAATTGTTGCCCTTCGGGTTTATTTATATTTTTTGCCAGAATAAATGGAGATTTGCATACTTGCCTTATGTGTTTTTATTGTGAGTAGCAATAACATTTTATAAATATGTAGCGGCCTCACCCTCTCTCTCTTCTTTAGTGGTTACTTTGGCTTCGGTCTAGGGGTACCTTGAAGGGGAGAGCGAGGTGCGCCACGGCCCATGTCCTCTAGATTACAACATGTAGAGGTGAAGGCCAGCATAAAATTACATTCGGGCTGTGTATACGCTCAGAGCCAAGTCTGTTCTGCTGATAACCCCCCTTTGCTCCCAGTAATTGGAGTACCACACACTGAAAAAGGTCCAACACGTATTTATTCCAGATCGGCAAACAAATAGTCCTTTGCGAGCAGATAGTTTGAGACCCATAGAACAGTCCAGTATTGGTGGGGAGTAGGTCAAGTCACAATCCTCAAAGAAACTAAACCGTTGAGGTTTCACCAACAGTTGCTAAGCACAGTGGCTGTTAAATGGACTTTTTAGTTGCAGAGTCTCTTCCAGCGACTCTAGTGAACGGGAACTGGAGTTACCTTCGCTACGTTGCAGCCCCTGTCAGGGGGAAGACATCCCTCCAAGGGAGTTACCAGAGGCCCCGCCGTCACCGGATTAATGCTGTACCGGGCTATTCGGAAGGGTTACACTCCCCGGCCTCCTCGCCTCAGATACGGGTCACAACACCTTAGGGCCCCTCGGACTCCTCCACCCTCGTAGAACCCAGTCGAAGTCCTGGGCTCCAGGCCTTGGCCGCAGTACCTCACCCCAGGCTTAAGGTGCCTGGGATGGACTCCATCCCTCGCTCCGGCCAGGTCAAGGGCACCTGGGCCTGGAACTCCGGAATGCCAGCACCCAGGCCGAAGGTGCCTGGGTGCGGCCGCGTCCTCCAACTCTGAACCCAGAGGTCACGGCATCCGCCCCTTTTATCTCCTCTCCTTTTGCGTCACAGCGGGTTCCCTGCCCCGCTGTACCGGCGCCAGGAAAGGACAAAAAGGAACAGTCTTGCAGTGCAGGTTCAACTCCGACCCAGGGAGACAACGCCACCTGCAGGCCACAGGGAACCTTGCACCACCAGAGTACTCCAAGAACCACAAAAGGGACTCTCAGATTCCCTAACAATTAGTACATCTGGGTTAAATGACACAGATGCTCCCCCCCCAAATTTAAATACCCGCTACAAATACAATGTGTAATTAACAAGGGACACCAACCTCCTTGAGGGAAAAATAAAATAAACATATGTTGTGAGAACTTGACACCAAAAAAAAAAGGCCACAAGAAATAAAATAAAAAAAACACATCTGGATTCTAAATCAATTTTTAAATTAGTGAGGTCTGGCTTTAAGAATAGATCAAATTATTCATGAGATCACAAGAAACAATAAAGAAATACGTTTGTCAGAACTCGGGATAAATATCTGCAGCAAAAAATACATTTTAAACACCATTCTAAAGAAGAAAACAATGCGCTGCATTAAACGAGGCAATGATTTGCAGAATGACGAATGTGCTCTCTCCATTAGGAACGCTAGTTTTACCAGAACGAGCGCTCCCGTCTCCTAATTCAGTCTGAGCATGCGTTGGTTTTTTATCCGATGGACTTGCCCATAGACGATCGGAATTTGCTATTGGTTTTTGATCCATCGGAAAAATTTAAAACATGTTCTGTTTTTTAAAACCGATGGAAAAAAGACCGATGGGTCCCATACACGATCGGTTTGTCCGATGAAAAAAGTCCATCGGACTGTTTTCATCGGTAGAACCGATCGTGTGTACAGGGCTTCAGTATTCCTGTCACACCATCAGATATGACTAGGCCTCACTCTGAATAAGTCCCAGTTTAACCACTTAACGACCGCCCACCGCAGATTTACGTCGGCAGAAAGGCACGGACAGGCAGAATCACGTAGATCTACGTGATCGCCTTTGTGCAGTTGGGGGGTCCATCCGGACCCCCCTTCACTGCAGTGAGCGGCCGTTAAGTGTTCGGGAGCGATCAGGCATGAGGGGGCGGCCGCTCGATTCCGCCCCCCCCCTCGCGATCGCTCCCGGCCAATGAAATTGCTTCCTCCGCCATGTGATGTAAACACAGGCTGGAGGAAGTGATGTCATCTCCCTCGCCGCGGTCTTTTCGTTCCCGGCGCCGAGGAGTGAAGACAGAGGTTAGTGCTCCAACAGTCCACTGACACGTAGGTACACATAGGCACACAAATCACCCCCCAGTCACCCCCAGATCACCCCCCAGGTCACCCCAAAGCCCCCAATCACAGTGTCACTGATTGCAGTGATCATTTATTTTACTGATCACTGCATTTAGTGTCATCTGTGATTGTAAAAAGTTGCAAGGCAGTTAGGATTAGGCCCCTTTAGGTCCAGGGTAGCCCCCTAACCCCCCCTAATAAAGGTTTAACCCCTTGATCACCCACCAGGTAACCCTTTCACCCCCTAACTTCAGCGTCACTAAGCGATAGTTTTTCCGATCGCTGTATTCGTGTCGCTGGTGTTTTAGATAGGCAGTTATTTTTTTTTTAGGTTCGCCGCAGGTTTTTATTGGTGTCAGGTACCCCCATATTTAACCTAATAAAGGTTTTAACCCCCTGATTGCCCCTAGTTAACCCTTTCACCAGTGATCACCATATAAAGGTTACGGGTGACGCTGGTTGATTAGTTTGCTTTTTATAGCATCAGGGCACCCGCCGTATATAACCCAATAAAGGTTTAACCCCCCTGATCGCCCGGCGGGTGAGATCAATTAGGTTTTAGCGCCAGAGAGGGTCTGCGTCGCCCCAGGCAGTGTTAGGTTAGTGCCAGTAACGCTAACACCCACGCGCAAAGCATACACCCCCCTTAGTGGTATAGTATCTGATCAGATCTATACTAGCATCCCCAGCGGTTTAGGGTTCCCAAAAATGCAGTGTTAGCGGGATCAGCCCAGATACCTGCTAGTACCTGCGTTTAGCCCCTCCGCCCAGCCCAGCCCACCCAAGTGCAGTATCGATCGATCACTGTCACTTACCAAACACAACACACATAACTGCAGCGTTCGCAGAGACAGGCCTGATCCCTGCGATCGCTAACAGTTTTTTTGTAGCGTTTGATATATTTGCTGACGACAGTCAGGTGCTTTTTTTCCTGTGAATCTTACTAGTGTACCCCTAAATTTAGAGCCCAAAATGGCAAGACGAAGGTACACTAGTAAAGAGGCCTACGAGATTCTGAGCATGACAGATAGTGAAGAGGAGGTCACGTATCTGTCAGATTCAGGCTCAGAATATCTTCCCGTAGAAGACAGTGACGTCAGCAGCCCCACGTCAGATAGCTCTGACGACGAAGTTGAGGTCCCTGCTAAGGTCAGGCGTACCCGATCCCGATCTTCTGAGGTTGTTGAGGAGCAAGAACCGCAGGTCTCTCGTATCATGGAGCAGAGTAGTACTAGCGCCGCTATTCCTTCTGGTGAATTGGCAAGCACCAGCGGCCTAGTACAGCCTGGACGTACATCCAGCACTGCAGTAACACTTGGTGACGTGGCGAGTCCCATAAGTGCAGTTCAAGCTGGCGAGGTGGCAAGCACAAAGTAGTGTCCCGCTGCCACCAAGAAGACAAAGGCAGGCCCGTCGTGCCCATACTGCCCTTCCTGCAGAATTCGCCTATCCTGATTGGGTCCCCACCACTTCTGCAGAACCCGTACTTCCCCCATTCACTACCCAACCCGGTATTCAGGTGGAAACAGCTGATTTTATGCCAATCGATTTTTATTCGCTGTTTTTCACGGAAGATCTCTATAGATCTATTGTGGACCAGAGTAATTTATATGCTGGTCAATTTATCGCCGCTAACCCCCAGTTGCCTAAAATTGCCAGAAATTGGAAACCAATTACGGTTTCCGAATTTAAGACCTTTCTGGGCCTTTCCCTCAACATGGGCACACATAAATTTCCGTCATTGCGTGCTTATTGGTCCACGCACCCAATTGACCACATGCCCGTGTTCTCTGCCTCCATGTCCAGGGCACGATACGAGTAGATTTTGCGGTTCATGCACTTCAACGACAATGAACTTTGTCGTCCACGTGGGGACCCTGAATACGACCGGCTCTATAAAATTCGGCCCCTCATAAACCACTTCAACGAACGTTTTGCAGCCTTGTTTACTCCCGATCAAGTTGTCTGCGTTGATGAGTCCCTGATTAAATTTTCTGGCCGCTTGTCTTTCAAGCAGTACCTTCCCAGCAAGCGTGCCAGATACGGGGTCAAGCTCTACAAGTTCTGTGACAGGGCAACAGGCTATGTAGTGAACTTTACGGTTTATGAGGGAAAAGACAGTCAGATTGAGTCGGTCAACTGCCTGGATTACATAGGGAGCGCTGGCAAGATAGTGTGGAACTTGGTGTCACCCTTATTCGGAAAGGGGTACCACTTGTATGTGGACAATTATTACACGAGCGTGCCACTGTTTAGTCACTTGTTTGATCATAAGATTGGAGCATGTGGCACCGTGCGACCTAATCGCCGGGGCTTTCCCCAGCGGCTTGTAGATGCCCGTCTTAGGCTGGGGGAGAGAGCCTGCTTGAAGTGTAATAACTTGCTCGCTATGAAGTGGAGGGACAATAAGAATGTTTTCCTTCTTACCTCCCTTCATGCAGACACGACAGTCCAAATTCGTACGGCGACTGGTGCTGTGGAGAAACCCCTCTGTGTCCACGAATATAACCAAAATATGGGAGGGGTGGACCTCAACGACCAGTTGATGGCGCCGTATCTAATTGACCGTAAGGCGAGACGCTGGTACAAAAAAGTGTCTCTATCATTATTCCAATTGGCTTTGCTGAACGCTCATGTGCTATACAGAGCTTCAGGCGGGACGTTATCTCTTCTAAAATTCCAGAATGAGATAGTCACAGAACTCCTGTATCCAGGCGGTTCTGCACCTCACCATCCCCAACCAAATGCAGTAAGCCGGCTGCATGAGAGGCATTATTCGTATGTCCTCCCGAGTACCCCTACCCAAAGCCACCCCCAAAAAAGATATCGTGTCTGTAGCAAGCGCGGATTTAGGCGTGACACCCGTAGTTTTTGTCCACTCTGTCCTGACAAGCCTGGTCTTTGCCAAGGTGAATGTTTTGAACGCTACCACTCAAAAGTGAAGTTTTAGCGTAGGGTACAGCATTTCACAGACTAGGACACACTTACACAGGGTCTCCCAAGATGCCATTACATTTTGAGAGACCCGAACCATTACAGTTGTAAAGTTACAAAAAAAAGTGTAAAAAAGAAAAAAAAAACGTAAAAAACAAAACACAAAAAATATATAAAATAAAAAAACCAAAAATAGTTGTCGTTTTATTGTTCTCTCTCTCTCTATTTTCTCTCTATTGTTCTGCTCTTTTTTACTGTATTCTATTCTGCAATGTTTTATCATGCTTGCTTTTCAGGTATGTAATTTTTTGTTTTCAGGTGCGCCATCAACTGCAGCGCGGAATTATTTATCTTGACAGCAACAGCGTTTGCTCCCACGATACATAAAGCCGTGACTCCAGTGCTGTAGGAGGTGATTTCACCACCACAGTTAAAAAAAAGAGCATATATGCCGAAGCATGGGGGCAGCAGGGGCGGAGGAGCGATTTTGCTCCTAATGCCGCGTACATACGGTCGAAATTCCGACCGTGTGTACGCGGCATAACTTTTTTGCGGGAGGATGCCCCCATGCTTCGGCATATATATATTTTAGGCACAGGTTGCGTTAAAACATTTTTTTATTTTTTACTAGGTTTTGTTTTGGTATTTGCTTTGCAGGTATGGCATGGTAAGGTCTTACTGTTGTACTGTAATGTTACTTTGTTTTAATGTTAACCACCATTTGCTTAGCAGGTACGCCATTCAGTTGCAGCGCGGATCTATTTATCTTGACAGCAACAGCGTTTGCTCCCACGATACATAAAGCCGTGACTCCAACGCTGTAGGAGGTGATTTCACCACCACAGTTAAAAAAAAAGAGCATATATGCCGAAGCATGGGGGCAGCAGGGGCGGAGGAGCGATTTTGCTCCTAATGCCGCGTACATACGGTCGAAATTCCGACCGTGTGTACGCGGCATAACTTTTTTGCGGGAGGATGCCCCTATGCTTCGGCATATATATATTTTAGGCACAGGTTGCGTTAAAAAAATTTTTTATTTTTTACTAGGTTTTGTTTTGGTATTTGCTTTGCAGGTATGGCATGGTAAGGTCCTACTGTTGTACTGTAATGTTACTTTGTTTTAATGTTAACCACCATTTGCTTAGCAGGTACGCCATTCAGTTGCAGCGCGGATCTATTTATCTTGACAGCAACAGCGTTTGCTCCCACGATACATAAAGCCGTGACTCCAACGCTGTAGGAGGTGATTTCACCACCACAGTTAAAAAAAAGAGCATATATGCCGAAGCATGGGGGCAGCAGGGGCGGAGGAGCGATTTTGCTCCTAATGCCGCGTATATACGGTCGAAATTCCAACGGAGGCTTATCCGTGGAAAAGTCCGACCGTGTGTACGCGGCATAACCTTTTATGCCGCGTACATACGGTCGAAATTCCGACGAAGGCTTGACCGTGTGTACGCGGCATAACTTTTTTGCGGGAGGATGCCCCCATGCTTCGGCATATATGCCCATCATTAGAAGTGGGTGGATGAAGGGAGGTATTCTAATGGTGGGCATACCCACCAATCAATCTCTTTTTTTCGTTCAGCCAATAGGCTGTATGAAAAAAAAGATTACAATACATGTCCAACAAGGACCAGCAACGTACTGGTATGTTGCTGGACTTTGAATGTTTATACCAGAATGATGCCTGCGGGTTTAGGTATCATCTTGGTATCATTCTTTTCAGCCAGCAGCCGGCTTTCATGTAAAAGCAATTCTAGCAGATAATTAGCCTCTAGACTGCTTTTACAAGCAGTGGGAGGGAATGTCCCCCCCCCCCGATATAAAAAGCGCCATTGGGAAATTGGGAAAGCATTTTATCACACCGATCTTGGTGTGGTCAGATGCTTTGAGGGCAGAGGAAAGATCTAGGGTCTAACCCCCCAATTTTTTTCAAAAAAAGAGTACCTGTCACTACCTATTGCTATCATAGGGGATATTTACATTCCCTGAGATAACGATAAAAATGGTAAAAAAATAAAATATGGAAGGCACAGTTTAAAAATAAAATAAAAAAGCCAAATAAATAAAAAAAAAAAAAAAAAAAGCACCGCTGTCCCCCCCTGCTATTGCGCAAAGGCGAACGCAAGCGTCGGTCTAGCGTCATATGTAAACAGCAATTGCATCATGCATGTGAGGTATCACCGCGAAGGTCAGATCGAGGGCAGTCATTTTAGCAGTATACCTCCTCTGTAAATCTAACGTGGTAACCTGTAAAGGCTTTTAAATGCTTTTAAAAATGAATGTAGTTTTGTCGCCGCTGCGCGTTTGTGCGCAATTTTAAAGCATGTCGTTTTTGGTATCCATGTACTCGGCCTATGATCATCTTTTTTATTTCATCAAACATTTGGGCAATATAGTGTTTTTTAGTGCATTAAAAATAAAAAAAGTGTGTTTTTCCCCCAAAAAATGCGTTTGAAAAATCGCTGCGCAAATACTGTGTGGAAAAAAAAATGCAACACCCACTATTTTAATCTGTAGGGCCTTTGCTTTAAAAAAATATATAATGTTTGGGGGTTCAACATAATTTTCTTGCAAAAAAAAAAATTTTCTTTCATGTAAACAAAAAGTGTCAGAAAGGGCTTTGTCTTCAAGTGGTTAGAAGAGTGGATGATGTGTGACATAAGCTTCCTAATGTTGTGCATAAAATGCCAGGACAGTTCAAAACCCCCCCAAATGACCCCATTTTGTAAAGTAGACACCTCAAGCTATTTGCTGAGAGGCATGTTGAGCCCATTGAATATTTTTTTTTTTTTGCCCCAAGTGATTGAATAATGACCAAAAAAAAAAAAAATGTACAAAAAGTTGTCACTAAATTATATATTGCTCAAACATGCCATGGGCATATGTGAAATTACACCCCAAAATACATTCTGTTGCTTCTCCTGAGTACGGGGATACCACATGTGTGGGACTTTTTGGGAGCCTAGTCGCGTACGGGACCCCAAAAACCAAGCACCGCCTTCAGGATTTCTATGGGTGTAAATTTTTGATTTCACTCCTCACTGCCTATCACAGTTTCGGAGGCCATGGAATGCCCAGATGGCACAAAACCCCCCCAAATGACCCCATTTTGGAAAGTAGACACCCCAAGCTATTTGCTGAGAGGTATGTTGAGTATTTTGCAGATCTCGCTTTTTGTCACAAAGTTTTGAAAATGTAAAAAAAGAAAAAAAAAGAAAAAAAATGTCTTTCTTAATTTTCAAAAACAAATGAGAGCTGTAAAATACTCACCATGCCTCTCAGCAAATAGCTTGGGGTGTCTACTTTCCAAAATGGGGTCATTTGTGGGGGTTTTGGGCTATTTTGACATTTTATGGCCTTCAAAACTGTGATAGGTAGTGAGGAGTGAAATCAAAAATTTATGCCCTTAGAAACCTTGAAGGTGGTGCTTGGTTTTTGGGGTCCCGTACGCGGCTAGGCTCCCAAAAAGTCCCACACATGTGGTATCCCCGTACTCAGGAGAAGCAGCAGAATGTATTTTGGGGTGTAATTTCACATATAACCATGGCATGTGTGAGCAATATATCATTTAGTGACAACTTTTTGTACATTTTTTTTTCTTTTTGTCATTATTCAATCATTTGGGACAAAAAAAAAATATTCAATGGGCTCAACATGCCTCTCAGCAAATAGCTTGGGGTGTCTACTTTCCAAAATGGGGTCATTTGGGGGGGTTTTGTGCCATCTTGGCATTTTATGGCCTTCAAAACTGTGATAGGTAGTGAGGAGCGAAATCAAAAATTTATGCCCTTAGAAACCTTGAAGGCAGTGCTTGGTTTTTGGGGTCCCGTACGCGGCTAGGCTCCCAAAAAGTCCCACACATGTGGTATCCCCGTACTCAGGAGAAGCAGCAGAATGTATTTTGGGGTGTAATTTCACATATGCCCATGGCATGTGTGAGCAATATATCATTTAGTGACAACTTTGTGCAAAAAAAAAACAGTTTGTCATATTCCCGCAACCTGTGGCAAAATATAAAATATTCCATGGACTCAACATGCCTCTCAGCAAATAGCTTGGGGTGTCTACTTTCCAAAATGGGGTAATTTGGGGGGGTTTTGTGCTATTTTGGCATTTTATGGCCTTCGAAACTGTGATAGGTAGTGAGGAGTGAAATCAAAAATTTACGCCCTTAGAAATCCTGAAGGCGGTGCTTGGTTTTTGGGGCCCTGTACGTGGCTAGGCTCCCAAAAAGTCCCACACATGTGGTATCCCCGTACTCAGGAAAAGCAGCAGAATGTATTTTGGGGTGCAATTCCACATATAACCATGGCATGTGTGAGCAATATATCATTTAGTGACAACTTTTTGTACATTTTTTTTTCTTTTTGTCATTATTCAATCATTTGGGACAAAAAAAAAAAAATATTCAATGGGGTCAACATGCCTCTCAGCAAATAGCTTGGGGTGTCTACTTTCCAAAATGGGGTCATTTGGGGGGGTTTTGTGCCATCTTGGCATTTTATGGCCTTCAAAACTGTGATAGGTAGTGAGGAGTGAAATCAAAAATTTATGCCCTTAGAAACCTTGAAGGCGGTGCTTGGTTTTTGGGGTCCCGTACGCAGCTAGGCTCCCAAAAAGTCCCACACATGTGGTATCCCCGTACTCAGGAGAAGCAGCAGAATGTATTTTGGGGTGCAATTTCACATATGCCCATGGCATGTGTGAGCAATATATCATTTAGTGACAACTTTGTGCAAAAAAAAAAAAGTTTGTCATATTCCCGCAACTTGTGGCAAAATATAAAATATTCCATGGACTGAACATGCCTCTCAGTAAATAGCTTGGGGTGTCTACTTTCCAAAATGGGGTCATTTGGGGGGGTTTTGTGCTATTTTGGCATTTTATGGCCTTCGAAACTGTGATAGGTAGTGAGGAGTGAAATCAAAAATTTGCGCCCTTAGAAATCCTGAAGGCGGTGCTTGGTTTCCGGGGTCCCGTACGTGGCTAGGCTCCTAAAAAGTCCCACACATGTGGTATCCCCGTACTCAGGAGAAGCAGCAGAATGTATTTTGGGGTGCAATTCCACATATAACCATGGCATGTGTGAGCAATATATCATTTAGTGACAACTTTTTGTAATTTTTTTTTTTTTTTTTTGTCATTATTCAATCACTTGGGACAAAAAAAAAAAATATTCAATGGGCTCAACATGCCTCTCAGCAATTTCCTTGGGGTGTCTACTTTCCAAAATGGGGTCATTTGGGGGGGTTTTGTACTGCCCTGCCATTTTAGCACCTCAAGAAATGAGATAGGCAGTCATAAATTTAAAGCTGTGTAAATTTCAAAAAATGTACCCTAGTTTGTAAACGCTATAACTTTTGCGCAAACCAATAAATATACGCTTATTGACATTTTTTTTACTAAAGACATGTGGCTGAATACATTTTGGCCTAAATGTATGACTAAAATTGAGTTTATTCGATTTTTCTTATAACAAAAAGTAGAAAATATCATTTTTTTTCAAAATTTTCGGTCTTTTTCTGTTTATATCGCAAAAAATAAAAATCGCAGAGGCAATCAAATACCATTAAAAGAAAGCTCTATTTGTGGGAAGAAAAGGACGCAAATTTCATTTGGGTACAACATTGCATGTCCGCACAATTTACAGTTAAAGCAGCGCAGTGCCGAATCCCAAAAACAGGCTTGGTCCTAATGGCCCGAAATGGTCCGGGGCTTAAGTGGTTAAGTAGAAGATGACACCATTGAAGGCCTGGGGCCTGCAGTACCCCTCATGGCGACTACTGGTCATTTTAGCAGATTTTTTTTTTTTTGGTTTCAATATTTTTTATTGAGTTTTTTCAAAGTGCAGCAATTACATATTAGTACATTAAATACATCAAAATGACAAAATAATATCATTGCCCTCTCCCCCATTGATAGGGTAGAGATATGTAATCAAGAACAAGTATATACAAAGTCAAGTACTAGTGTTTAAGAGAAATGGATAATAAAAGAATTTAAGCTGATTAAGAACTTATTCAAGTCTCAGGACAGGAGTAAAACCATTATATAATGAACATGACTTAACGTGAGATCCATTTATGTTGAATAGTTAATAAGTGTAGTATATATAATTTATAGTATTAGGAGAACAGTTCTTCTTTACTACAACCACATATATGATTTCTTGGATTATGAGTTATATTGTTCTCAGGGAGTCAAAGTAGTGAAGCAATAGTTGTCATTCAATAATATAGAAGAACTGCTATATAAAAGAATCAAAATCTTAAAAAAAATTAAGAACTAATACAATATCTATAAGATGAGAGAGGGAGAGGGAAAGGGGAGGGAGGAAAAGGGGGAGGAAAGGGTATCAAAGATGAGTGACCTTTCCCTGAGAATCCGTAGAAGAAATAAAAGGCAAGTATACCTTTTATTTTACCAGGTAGACATCAGGGGGGTGTGGGTATAGTTTGTTCAAGGTTCCCATATGGCTTCAAATTTCCTCTTTTTGTCAAGTAGGAGACTGACCATCTTCTCTTGGGTCATTATCCACAAAATGTTTCTTTTTGCCATGTTGAAGGAAACCAATGGTGCTTTCCAGGCCTTGGCTATGGTTAATTTTGCTCCCGTGAGGATGAAAAAAATAAGACTGAGTATTTTTGGGAGCAGATATAGCCGGAAAGTCTAAAAGGGCCAGATGGGGAGATTGTTGGATAGGATATCCAGTTACTTTACGGATCATATTGAAGATTTTGTTCCAAAAGTTTCTGATCCTGGGACATTCCCACCATACATGAACTATGTTGCCGGTGAGATTACAACCCCAGAAGCAAATGGGAGAGGACGGATATATCTGAGCTATTTTAGATGGAACCATGTACCATCTGGTTATAACTTTTTTTGGGGGTTTTCAAAAAGGTTTATTGTGATTAGAAGCAGTACAATTATCAAGAAAAGAGGTAGCAAAAGACCCCAACTGAGGTCGGTACAGAATACAATCATCAGATACAAACAGGAGAAGGTCACTTGGAAATGTGTTCCATCACAATATCATAGACCACAGTGCATAATATAGAGGGTAGAGCGGACTCTGCATACAAAAAATAGGCGCCAATAAATTTAAAAGTAGGTCCTGAGGGACAACGACCCTACGTCTACTCACGACCAGTCCATGCACCCCAATTGGGATCCTGCTGTGCACGGAACGATCGGGAATAGAACACCCAGGGAGGGATATGAACAAAGGGCTTGGCGGCCCGCCTGCCTGGCCTGGTTGCTGACCCCCTGAGGAGGTGTACCATCCGGGGAGAGTGAGCTAAAACCTCTGCAAATGGTCCGAAGAGGTTAAAGAACCCAACTAATGGAATGGCTTCCAAAGCCTGTAAGGCGGACCATCTGGCTGTACCCATCAACATAACAAAGGAAGACTGATCAGATGAAATCCTTGAGTAGCCAGGGACAGTCTAAGATAGAGATTGAAAGTATGAAGAAAAGAGAAGAAGAAATAGGGATAGGTAGAGGAAGGGGGAGCGAACTAGAGAATAAGAGGGAAAAGAGGGGGGAAGAAATGCAACAATTGATAATAGCGGAAAGTTTCGGAAGAGGGCATGTCCAGTTTAGAAGTGCAGTATTTGAGCGAGATGGGGCCATCGTTGTTAAAATATTGTCCTATTCTGTATAGACCCTTGTCGAGACACCATCCAAAAGCCTTGATGTTTGGACCCGGGGGGGAATTGGGGGTTGTGGAAGATATGAGCAAGGGGAAGCCAGGAAGAGGACAGTGAGGGATGTTTATGAAGGGTATCGCAGAGGGCCATTGAGTGAGAAAGGGTGGGTGACAGGATCGAGGGGCGGTCCTTATGTGGTCTCCAGGCTAAATAGTCCAATGTGTGGTTGGGGGTTGCCTGCCTTTCTATGTCTACCCAATCTGGTTTAGGTCCTTTAGTATATCGCTGAAAATTGACAGAGTTGGGCAGCTTGGTAGTACCACCACATATTGGGGAGACCCAGGCCTCCTTTCTTCCTTGCCCTATACAGAACCTTTTTAGATAAACAATGTCCCTTGCCCCCCCAAATGAACCGTATGATTGTCGATTGGAGTCTGTTCAGTGCTCGTTTTTTGACAGGGATAGACAGGGACCGGAAAAGATAAAGCAGTTTGGGCAAGAGGGTCATCTTGACCGAGTTGACTCTACCCAGCCAGGACAAATTATAGAGAGACCATTGTGTAAGTTCATCTGTGAGTTTCTTGAACATGGCTGGGTAAGTGTGTTGGAATAGGAGCTCCACTTAAGGGGTGAGGAATACTCCCAAATAGGGAAGAGAAGAGGTGCACCAGGAGAAGGGGAAGTTAGTTTTCTGGTTATAACTTTTCAGTTAACTTCTATTAGGGAGATATTGAGTATCCCTTTGAATGATCGAAAGCATGTTTTATGCCAGGCCTCCAAACTCCATTCGCTTGATAGGTCCCTCTCCCAGCCCAGCATGTATGTGGTTTTCAGCTGCATTGCTGAGAGTGATCTGTAAATCACTGAGATTCCCCCTTTCGAAAAGATTGGGGGGAGTAGGTTTGGTAGTCCAAATTTTATGTAGGAAGTTAGAAATTTGTGAGAATCTAAAGTTTTCTGGGTTGGGCATATCCAAATTTTTGACGCAGTATGATTTTGTTATAGGGCCTCCTGGTAGGAAGTAATGACCGATTCTATAAAGCCCCTTATCGAGCCATCATTTGAATGCTCTAATATCCAGTCCTGGAGGAAAAAGAGGATTGTGGAAGATGTGTGATATTGGCCTGATATGGGAAACTATTTGTGAGTGGTCTCTAAGTAAATCCCAAAGGGTGAAGGAGTGTGAGAGGGTTGGTGCCAAAATGGGGGGCCGTGCCTTAACAGGACACCACAATAGGTAATTAAGGGTATGGTTCGGAGTTTTCTTGTCTTTCCATATGTAACCAGTCTGGGTGGGCTGTACAGGAATAAATTGTTGAGAGTTGGGTTAATTGAGCTGCTTGGTAGTACCAAAGCAGGTTAGGAACCCCCAGGCCGCCATTGTTCTTGGCTCTAAAAATAATTGTTTTAGAGAGCCTGTGGCCTTTTGGTCCCCAGATGAATTGAATAATTTTTGATTGTAATCATTGTAGCTGAGATTTTATTATAGGGATGGGGTAAGGCTCTAAATAAAATATAGAATTCGTGGAAGTAGTGTCATCTTTATTGAATTGATTCTTCCAAGCCAGGACAGTTCCAAATTGGGCCCATTGATTTAAGTCCTCAGTTAATTTTTTGAAGAGAGGAGGGTAATTTTGTCAATATAGGTTCTCTACACATGCCCTGTACACACGATCGGATTTCCTATGGATTGTAATCCGATGGATTTTTCCATCGGAAATCCGATGAAGCTGACTTCCATCAGTCTTGCCTACATACCATCAGTCAAAAATCCGATCATCCCAAACTCTGTGACGTAAAACACTCAGACGAGCCGAGAAAAATTAAGTTCAATGCTTCTGAGCATGCGTCGACTTGATTCTGAGCATGCGTGGGTTTTTTCTCCGATGGAGTTCCACACAGACGATCGTCATTTGCTATCGTTTTTTTTCCCCCATCGGATAAATTTTAAACATGTTCTATTTTTTCTCACCGATGCAAAAAAGACCGATGGGGCCCATACACGATCAGTTTGTCCGATGAGAAAAGTCAATCGGACTGTTTTCATCTGTAAAACCGATCGTGTGTACACGGCATAAGTGTAATTTCTTGATATGGAATTTCTTATTTTTTTCCCATAATTTTTTTTTATTTATTAAGAGTATAGCATAACATACAAGACAAAGTCATTGTCACAGAACAGCATTTAACATAGAAACATGAAAAGTACCTATGTCACGATACAATATGAGGATCTCAACTGAGATTAACTGACCACGACCGAGGAACAAAAATGTGATGAAGCGTAGAGGGGCGGAGGATCGTATTTTCTATTCTCCCCTCCCCCCCATTAAATGTTGAGGGGAGAAAAAGACGTAGAGCATCGATCCTGCCCATAATTTAGAGTGTAATGTATCATGACAGTACAGAGGCGATGTACCCATATTCAGAAAGAAAAAAAAAAAAAAAAGGCAGAAGGTAGAGAAAAAGGACTGCAGAAAGAGGAAAAGGGGGAAGAAACGGAAACAGAAGGGACCAAGGGGGAACAGCGAAAAGATGGATAAGCATAGCAGGGGAAAGTCAGAAGAGGCATAAATGGATCCGCCCCCCCCACCCCCCCCCGCGACAGTGGGAGCAACGCCATCCTCGCCAGACAGCCTTAAGAGACATACTGAAGGTAGCGATCAGTGGTAACAAAGTGGTTCCAGCAAGCCCATATAATAGAGAATTTGTGCATGATATCTTGGGAAGTGAAAATCAGTTCCTCCATTTCTTTTATGGAGGAAATCTGTGCAAGACACTCCCTGACTGTTGGAATGCCGGTGGAGTGCCGAAGTATCTGGGTATACAAAGTCTGGCAGCATTAACCATGTGCATGGCTAAGGATTTGTAGTAATCTTTTTTAGGTAGTGATGTATGGTGCAGAAGAAACTGGGACGGGGTAAAGTCTAAGGTGTAAGTAGTGATATGCGAGATGAGACCGTGGACTTCCCTCCAAAAGGGTTGAAGGATCACACAGTCCCTCCACACATGGAGCATAGTTCCCACCCCCGCCCCACATCTCCAACTTGTATCAGGAATGCTAGGGGAAAATTTGTGGAGACGTGATGGGGTCCTGTACCACTTAGTTATCACCTTATAGCCATGCTCTTGAATGGCCACATTCAACGAACCTTTATAAGCGTAATCATAGATAGTGTTCCAGTCTTCCGTTGACAAGGGCGTTTGGAGATCTCTATTCCAGGAATTTTGTGAAGGGGTAGGAGTCTGTGATGGGACCTCCAAGAGGAGGGTGTATAGGAGGAAGATTAGGTGTCTTTGCAGTGTTTTACGGTGGCACAAGGATTCAAAGGGCGTGAGTTGTCATGTCCAGAGTGACTGACTGGCATGGGTTGTGAGAAAGTGTCGGATTTGTCTGTAAGTCCAGAAGGATAGAGAGGACATTTTGGTGATAGTCTTTAGGGCTTCAAAACACAAAGGCCTCCCCTCAGAATAGAACTGGAGTGCTAGTACATCCTCAAATGGCCACTCCTGGCTCAAAAATTCCTCAGAGACCCCTGGAGGGAAGTCCAGGTTCCCTCTTAAAGTTGTCAAAGGACTCGGGAGAGGGGGTGGAGACCCAAGTAACAAGGCCTTTTTGAATGCCAGAAGTGTAG
This sequence comes from Rana muscosa, assembly GCA_029206835.1. Lineage (NCBI taxonomy): Eukaryota > Metazoa > Chordata > Amphibia > Anura > Ranidae > Rana > Rana muscosa. The sequence continues at coordinate 1,234,955,050 of CM055122.1, forward strand.
GGTAGATGAATGGGTGAGCTGACAGGGAATGGGGCCAGTTTTTGGAAGGCAGCCACGGGAGTAGGTGCAAGGGTCCTGACGAGAAGGTTTTCTCAAGGAATACGCATAACTTTTTAAAGGCATGGATATTCCAGCCAGCAATCCTTGTGAGGTGACATGCGTTATGGTATTTTTGAAGATCCGGTAGACCAATTCCCCCTCTAGACTTGGGTAAAGTGAGTCGGGAGAACTTGATGCGCGGCAGAGAACCCCTCCATAAGAAGGCGGAGCAAGCTTTCTGATAGGATGTGAAGAAACCTGGCGGTGGGGAAATGGGGATTGACTGCATTAGGTAAAGTAGACGAGGCATAATTACCATTTTAATCAGGGCTGACCGACCGAACCAAGAGACATTTAGGCCCATCCAATCTTTAAGGTGCTTTTGGATCTGGAGAAGGGCAGAGTGGAAATTTTTCAAGTACAAGTTTGTCAGGTGGGTGGGGATTCGAATGCCAAGGTATGTAAGTGCGTTCTGTTCCCACCGAAAAGGAAATGACTCTTGACAGTGTAGAGTGTGAGTGTGAATCCGTGCAATGGACCTAATATGCCAGTAGGAACACACAACAGGGGTGTATAAATACGTCCTGTGATGAATAAGTAAGGAGCTGCCTCTACATAATTAATCCACCTGGGTGGAGTAAATGAGTAGACTGAAGGGAGGTGTAGAATTGGCGCTAATTACAATTCATGGACTTCCTTGCTGTAGAGTGCAAGTGAATATTTTGTATATAAATAGATACATAAATACCCCTATATTATACTAGTGTCATTGGTGCCATAGTGTAACTCCTAAATGCTTCACTAATATATATGAATATGTGATAAATATAGATTAATGCGGATATAAATAATGATGAGCATAAAATAATATATATAAAAAATACAACAATGAAATGAATAAAATATTGTGAACAATTAAAGGTGATAACAGTGTAAAAAATTAAACCAATGTATAAAACCGTGATAGTAATAAATTAATGATGCATGCAAAAATGTCCTGCGACTATGCGATAAAGTGCAAAAAAAATAAAATTAAAAAAAATGCAGAATTGTGCAAATTGATGTGATTGTCCAATGATTTGATGCTACATGCCCAGCAACTTTGCTAGGCAAAAAATCTTGCGACTATGCAGAAAAGTGCAAATGCAACCTCATGCGATTTGGTTGAGCGACTATGCAATAAGGTGCAAATGCAACCTCATGCGATTCGATTGAGCAATATGATTGTCCAATGATTTTGTAGTTTTTTTCAGATGCTAGGTGCCCAGTGCCTGGTGATGTGACCTTTTTTTAATCTTCAAGTCTGGTGCCCACAGCAGAACATGCTCCAATAAAGACCGCACTCACCAGATGTTCACCCCCTCTTGGGGTGAAAAACGTTTTCACAGTGTATGCCACTGTGCAGCACTCTGGCGGTGTCTTGTCTCCCTGGTCCTTTTGTGGTAATCCCAGTGTTATCTCAGAGTAAGAGGGAAAGGAAGGAATCCCAAATAGTGTAATTCCGTAATAAAAAACACTTTTATTGAACTTATAGCAATATTACTCACATTTAAGCTGTATCAAACAGGCATGTAAGAGACAAATGCTGACAAATCCTGGAAGTGTTTGTGACATTCAGCTTGTGCACTCAGCTGAATGTCACAAACACTTCCAGGATTTGTCAGCATTTGTCTAATTTATTACTATCACGTTTTATACATTGGTTTAATTTTTTACACTGTTATCACCTTTAATTGTTCACAATATTTTATTCATTTCATTGTTGTATTTTTTATATATAAAAAAGAGGGGGTGAACATCTGGTGAGTGCGGTCTTTATTGGAGCACGTTCTGCTGTGGGCACCAGACTTGAAGATTAAAAAAGGTCACATCACTAGGCACTGGGCACCTAGCATCTGAAAAAAACTACAAAATCATTGGACAATCATATTGCTCAATCGAATCGCATGAGGTTGCATTTGCACCTTATTGCATAGTCGCTCAACCAAATCGCATGAGGTTGCATTTGCACTTTTCTGCATAGTCGCAAGATTTTTTGCCTAGCAAAGTTGCTGGGCATCTAGCATCAAATCATTGGACAATCACATCAATTTGCACAATTCTGCATTTTTTTTAATTGTATTTTTTTTGCACTTTATCGCATAGTAGCAGGACATTTTTGCATGCATCATTAATTTATTACTATCACGGTTTTATACATTGGTTTAATTTTTTACACTGTTATCACCTTTAATTGTTCACAATATTTTATTCATTTCATTGTTGTATTTTTTATATATATTATTTTATGCTCATCATTATTTATATCCGCATTAATCTATATTCATCACATATTCATATATATTAGTGAAGCATTTAGGAGTTACACTATGGCACCAATGACACTAGTATAATATACTGTAGGGGTATTTATGTATCTATTTATATACAAAATATTCACTTGCACTCTAGAGCAAGGAAGTCCATGAATTGTAATTAGCGCCAATTCTACACCTCCCTTCAGTCTACTCTTGACAGTGTGCCACCTCCTGAGAGGGAAGGGAGACGTTTAGCGCCTGCGATTTTGTTTTATTGATTTTGAGATTTGATAAGACACCAAAGCGTTCTATATCTTTGAGAAGGTTAGGCAAGGAAATACGGGGAGATTGCAAAGAAAGGAGGATGTCGTCAGCAAAGGCTGCAACCTTAATCTCTCTGCCTTTCACGGTAATCCCCTGTATGTTTGAGTTGTCCCTCAATCTGTTAAGGAAGGGTTCCAGGGTAAGGATATATATCAGTGGTGATAGGGGGCAACCCTGGCGTGTGCTGTTGCTGATGGGGAAGGCGTCTGACAGGTGACCATTGACCTTCACTGCCGTGGAGGGACCAGTGTACAAGGCCATAATATATGACAACATACGGGTCCCCAGGCCCAAAGCCCTGAGTACCTCCTGCATGTAGTCCCAGGCCACCCTGTCGAACGCCTTCTCAGCGTCGAGTGAAATAAAAAATCCATGTGATTTGGAAGTCGTGAGCCAGTGATGTAAATTTAGTGTACGAATGGTGTTGTCCCTGGCCTCCCACCCAGGGAAAAAGCCAACCTGGTCTAGAGAGATAAGTCCCGGCACCAGAGGTATTAGCCTGTTAGCCAGAACTTTTGCATAGATTTTGATGTCCACTTTTAAGGAGGGATATCGGTCGGTAATTTGCAACTAAAGAAGAATCCTTACCTTCCTTAGGAATTACCGCGATGTGTGCAGCTAGCATGCTGTCTGGTTTGATCTGGGGATCCGATAAGGCATTGAATATGGCTAGAAGATTGGGGGCTAATGAGTCAATAAAGGATTTGTAATACTGGAGAGAGAAACCATCCGGACCCGGGGATTTGCCCATTTTGGTGCTGTTTCTTAGCCTTTGTGGCCAAGGTAATTAGTTCATCTCGGATCATGCACTTATGCGCTTTCCAGAGGGAGACTGGCGAGATCTCCGGGCTTGAGTTTTCCGCAAAGTATTGCTGGACTCGTGTGCGTATATGGTCGGTCACTGAGGGGTCCTCGAGCAGGGAGGAGTTCAGGCGCCAAGTCCTTGTTCTGAAGGAGGTTTCAGGGAAAGATAGGGTGACAGTGATCGGGTGATTGTCTGACAGAAACATTGGTTCTATAGTGGACTGCTTGAGTAGGGGGAGATCCGACTGGGAGAGGAAGAAATAGTATATCCTAGAATATTTTTGATGTGGGGTCGAGAAAAAGGTGTAGTCCTTATCTGAGGGAAACCTTGTGTGCCAAACGTCGTGCAGGGTTAAGAATTGAAGCTGTAGATTAATCTGGCATAACGCTTTGTAGGTTAAGGTGGAGGAACCCGTGGAAGAAACTAGTAAGGGATTTAGGGGGACGTTAAAGTCCCCTCCTAGGAGTACTATACCTGACTGGAAAGAGGCTAATAGGTTGCTTGTGTTCGTTTGGGCAGTATAGGTTAGCTAGTGTGATTGGTTTTGAAGCATAGGAACCCTTAAGGAAGATGTACCTGCCCTCGGGGTCAATAAGGGAATCTGATAGGTGGAAGTCTGCATTTTTAGATATGAGGATAGAAAGAGTCAGTGTTAGTAGTATGGAATGCGGTTCGGTAGATATGATTGGAAAGTTTAGGGATGGCAACCGAACGGAAATGGGTCTCCTGCAGGAAAATAAAGTGAGCTCTGTGTTTGGTGAGGAAAGACAAGACGCAATCTTTTCTCTGGCAGGTTAAGGCCCTTCACGTTGAGGGATAGGCATTTCAAAGTCAGGGAAGACATGGCTTGTGGCTGGTGCTGCAGACTTTTATGCGATAAAATGTAGCGAGGCTGCTGTTTTTTAAAGGGTAAGATGCAGTTAGAGGGACGAGGGCGATAAAACCACCTGGAGGGGCAGGCGCCGATCCAGCCAGTGAGAACAAATAAAAATTAGGTAGAAAAAAAAAGGGGGGGGGGAGAGAACGCGAGGATCGGAAAAGCTGAGAAGGGGGGGGGGGGGGAAACAGAGGAAAGAGGGAGAAAAAAAAAAGAAAAAAAGTGGGGGAAGATAAGGAAGAGGGGGGAAACAGTAAAGGGAAGTAAAAGGGGTACAGAGAAAGAAAAGGATAAAAATAGAAGAAGAATGGAGGGAAAGGGGTAAGAATTCAACCAGAGGTGATGTTAGTCTTGCTAAATCGCCTAGAAAGGGGAGAATCTGGAGGGTCAGCAAATCCCAATAGGATCGCTGCGTGGGGACGAAAAAAAAGGGACGGTAACCTCGGAAAGGTACTGTCATTAAAGCAGGATTAACATATAAAATCACGTAACTTAACCCAATATGGGGGGGGGGGAGAAAAATGAAAAAATATATTAAAAAAATATATAAAAAATAGTAAAAGCAAGCAAAAATAATAATGAAAAAAAAAATATATATATATTTTGATTGATTGATATGTAAATTTATATCACGCCAAATACTGTCTTGGAGGACTGCAACTAAGCGCGCTGTACCATAAATTCACCAATCAGCCTTGGGAAAAGAAAAAACTACTTGAGAAAAAGGGAGGGGAGAAAAAAAAAAGAAAGAAGGAAGTCTCACGAGGGGAGTAGAAAAACAAAGTTGACGTTAATTATTACAGAATTTAATGTCTCTACATCCCTAGTTAGGAAAAAGCGTTTTTAAAAAGGTGGGTTTTTAATTGCCTTTTAAAAAGAGCTTGGGGCATTGGGAGCGGGAGATGGTCGGGGAGTTGGTTCCAAAGGGCCGCGCCCATAGTCTGCATTCGTCGACCTCCCAAGGACTGGAGTCGGGCAGGTGCTTGGATGATCCTATTTTGAAGCCCTGACCGCAATGCTCTAATTGGTGTGTAATGGGGGGCCATTTCCGTGAGATGGAGTGGGCCCAAGTCCCAATATGCTATAAACATCAGAACCAAGATTTTAAACTGTACTCTATGCACTATAGGTAACCAATGTAGCTGTGCCAGCACGGGGGTGATGTGATGTCTATATGGTGTACCCGTAATAGTGCGTGCTGATTGATTCTGTATAATTTGGATTTTTTTTAACCCACTTAAGGGGAAGGCCAAGGCAAAAACCATTGGCAAAGTCTAGTCTGGATTGTACTAGAGCCAAAGTAAGTGTGATTTGGTGTCGATATGAAAGTAGATATCTGATCTTTCGAAGAATTTGCAAATAGAATGAGGCATTTTTCATACAGTTCATGATTTGCGGAATCCAGGTAAGCTTTGCATCAAAAATGATTCCAAGGTCCTTGACTTGTCTTTTAGGTTCTGGGCAGGTACCTAGGTCAGATGGCCATCAGGATAGAAATATATATTTAAAAAAAAAAAAAAAAAAAAAAGGGGGGTAAAAGTGCAAAAAGTACAAAAAATAACAGAATACCAAAATAAAAAGGGGGGGTAAAAAAAAGGGGGAAAAATAAAAATAAAAAGTTGTGGACAAAAAACTGTCAAAGGAGGGAGTCTCAGAAGAAAGGTTTAGAGAGAAAGGCACAATAGTTCTGGATGTAAAAGATCTGCATATCCGACCCTGGCACGGACACCGCAAAAATGCTGGTGTGCAGTAGAAAGTGTTACCTCCTATGGATCAAGATAACATCTTCAGGTTTAGTCATAGGCTGTGCTTGCAGTTCCGTGAAGGGGATTGCAGGAGAAGATAGTGATGTCCGGGAGGGATGAAAAATGATGATTCAGCGTGAACGGACCTTCACCGTCTTCGTCTCTCTGGTGGATCATAACCTCTGTGATGCAGTGAAGTCCAACGGCTCCATGGAAGGCAAGAGTCTGCCAGAGGAAACAGCGTAGGCAAAAGTCCTGAAGGGGAATAAGGGGCAGAGAGAGGTGGGGAGGAGAAGGGTAATAGATGGTGACAGTTACTCACGGGTGATGGCACTTGGCAGAGAGGAATCCAGGGTTATTAAACATCCGCACACTCTCTTCACCTAGAGGGCGTGGAGGGGGAGCCCGGGCAACGGTGGTACAAGTCGCGACGAGATGCATGGTTTCCTGGGGAAGACGGGTCGGTTCTATACCTGCGGGATCTGTGTCGCTGGGCCTTCAGTGATGGGTGAAGAGAGACCGGGAGCCATGGTTCAGAGGGGGAAATAGAAGGCGTACCACTCTGGGAGCTCGACGAGCGGGAGATCGAGTAGTTCGCAGAAGCCTTGCAGGTCCTCGGGTGAGCCCAAAAAGGAAATTTCCAGCGGTATTGAATATTTCTGGATTGCAAAGCCTCCAGCAGGGGGCGCAGAGCTCGCCTGTTCAGAAGTGTTATCTGGGACAAGTCTTGAAAGAGTTTGACTTCTGCGCCATTATGGAGGATACGGCCTCTTTCTCTGGCTTTGCAGAGGATTTCCTCCTTAAGTGGAAAGTTAACCACACAACAAATTACATCCCTTGGTGGATAATTCTCACGGGGCAGTGGGCGCAAAGCGCGATGGGCCCTCTTCATGTCTATGGGAGAGTCCGCTGGGCGATCAATCAAATCGCTAAAGATTGTGCAGATTGTCTGTTGCAGGGAGCCCGGTTCAATAGTCTCAGGGACCCCCCTCACTCTAATATTAATGTCTCCGGCCTTGATTGTCGAGGTCCTCAACATGCCTATGGATGTCCAAGAGTTGGGAAAGTTGGGCGTCATAGGTGGTTTGGACCTGTCGAATGGGCGCTGCTTGTCTCTGGGTAGTTTGTTCCACCCCATCAATCCGATGTGCTACCGCATGGATTTAAGGTCAGCGATCACGGCTGTAACAGTATTCTTGATGTCGGCAGAGACTGTCTCCAAGTCAAACAGGCTGGGGGGATAAGCACGCCCCGTACTCGTGTGAGATCCCCCAGATAATAGAATATCGGGTTCCGTGCTAGGCAAGATCAGGGTTTGGGCCTGTGAGGCCGCGTGTGCAGCCATGCATTGGGACCGAAACAGCTCCGGTATGTTTCTGCTGAGTTGCGTACCTGAGTCAAAGGCTGATCGGGATGCAGAAGAGCTCCTTGTGGATCTGCTCATGTTGATTGTGAGGTGTAGGTTCCCCTAGAAAGCAGAATTCAGTCCCTGGATCGCAGGAGCTCTCAGCATATGCTGCCATCTTGGTCTCCGTCCAGGCCATGCCCCCGACATGGAATTTCTAAGTCTCTCCATTCAAATGGGAAATTTTCTTTGAGTTGTGTCACTATGGAGTTCAGAACTGAGACATTTAAAGCCAAGGATTTAGAGAAATTCACATATAGGAAAAAGTTGGCGCTTGTACCACAGGTGATGTGGGAGCTGGTTCAGGTATAGGAGAAAAGAGAAAAAAAAAGGGAATGATAAAAAACAAAATAGTGATTTTAAAAAGGCAATGTTTATAACGCATGAGACTGTAAAAAGTCCTTTTTGTCCATCATATAGCACTTTGAAAGCAGTCCAGTGTGGATGTGAAGCAAATCCTAGGTAAGCTGAAGGGGAAACACAGAGGCGCCACTCTGAGTGCAGTATTGTCAGTACATTTTAATAGATAAAAACATGGAGCGCATACATACTCACAAACGAGGAGTTAAAATGGGCATATAGAAATTGGAGAGTCCGTGTCTCATCTCCGTGCAGGGCAGTAGCGTGGAGCGGGTTGGGCCGGTGGAAGCCAACGCTTCCTAAGCTACAGGCACTTGGATGTAAGGAGAGGCAGGGACGAGAAGTTCCTTGGCGGGCGGTAAGCCGTGTACTGCACTGTGTAGCTCACTGTTTGTTATATTACTGTTGTTCCTGTGTGAGCGCTCTTTTCTTGTCCTAATCCACGTTTCCAGACGTTTCCATTAGTAATGTCTTCTTCCTTATAGACTGTAGGTCATGACACAGGAAGGAGTTGACCAGCTGACCTCATTAGCACACACCCTGCATCATCAGCTGGTCAAGAAAAGAGCGCTTACACAGGAACAACAGTAATATAACAAACAGTGAGCTACACAGTGCAGTACACGGCTTACCGCCCGCCAAGGAACTTCTCGTCCCTGCCTCTCCTTACATCCAAGTGCCTGTAGCTTAGGAAGCCTTGGCTTCCACCGGCCCAACCCGCTCCACGCTACTTCCCTGCACGGAGATGAGACACGGACTCTCTAATTTCTATATGCCCATTTAACTCCTCGTTTGTGAGTATGTATGCTCTCCATGTTTTTATCTATTAAATGTACTGACAATACTGCACTCAGAGTGGCGCCTCTGTGTTTCCCCTTCAGAGAAATTTACATGAAGACCAGGAATGTGGCTGAAGTCATCTAAGAGGCGACAAATGTTAGAGAGAGAAGTTATAGGGAAAGTAACAAATAAAAGTATGTCGTGGTAAACATGTAAGGCCAAGATAAAGAATCGAAAGCCTTCTGGAGATCAAGCGATAATACAAAACCTTCCTGACATGTACCTCCATCCCATCCAGATCTGAGAAGGAAAATAACATTGATAGCCCTTCTTATCTGGTCGGGGGCCCTCTCTGCCCGGTATAAAGCCTACTTGATCCCTATTAATATAAAAGGCTAATGAATGAGGATATATGATCTGCAAGGATTTTAGTTAAAATTTTAAGGTCATTATTAATCAGGGATATAGGGCGATAATTACCTACTAAGCTGGAATCTTTGCCAGGTTTGGGTATGACTGATATGTATGCAGCGTTTAGAGATTTTTCAAGTGGGGAACCTAGTCTGAGGTCATTAAAGAATTGGGCCAGGTATGGGGATAGAAATTCTTATAATATGGGACTGAGAAGCCGTCTGGTCCTGGAGTGGAGTGTTTTTTTAAGTTTCTGTATGACTTGTATAATTTCTTCTGTCGTTATCTCATCTTCTAGTACAAATTTGTGGTGTGTTTATAATTTAGGGATGTTAATTGAATCCAGAAATTGTTTAAAGTCAGGGGGTTTGTTTATCTCGGGTGTGCTATATAGTTTTTGGAAGAATTCCTGGAACGCTCCCAGAATTAGTTGCGGATTCTGAGAGAGTATTCCCCCTGCTATTTTTATTTTAGGAAGATAGTGTGAGCGGATTATGGGGGATCATTGTGTTGCTAACATTAAGTTTGGTTTGTCTTTTTGGAAGTAAAATCTGGCACCAGTCCAACGGAGATGTTTTTCTGCTTTAGAGGTGAGAGCCATATTAAGTGCTGTACAAGCTGAATCAATTTTTGAGATGGGGAAACATTATAGGATTCCGTTTGTGTTTTTTACACAGAGCGAGAAATTCCTTTTCCAGTTTATCTATCTCCATGCGTCTTACTCGGTTAATTGGATAGACATTTGAATAAATTTTGCCTCTAAATGTGGCTTTATGTGCGGCCCACAGGTTTGATGGAGAAACATCTCCTGGGTCATTAAGGGTGAAGTGTTCTTTAATGGCCATTTCTATTTCTGCTTTTTTAATAGGGTCACTTAAAATGGCTTTGTTGAGTCTCCAGTGTCCATGGCTATTCAAGCCCAACGGACGTTTGAAGACTGCAAAAACTTCTGAATGATCAGAGACCACGAATCTTTAATGTAGGATTTAGTGACCAAGGGAGAATGCTTTGCTAGGATGAATATGTGATCGATTCGTGCAAACAAATTATGTGGGGCAGAGTAGTGGGTATAGTCACGCATTGTAGGGTTGATTTCCCTCCAAATATCAATTAGACCTTGAGAATAGATCATTTTAGCAATCTTTTAGCAATCTTCAAGCTCTTTTTCGATGGTCGTATAAGATGATCACCTCTAAGTTTATTTTTATCTAGCCCTTTGTCAAAAGCCATATTAGAGTCTCCCCCATAGATCACTTCTACCAGGGGCCCTAGTTTTTTGAACATAAGTTGAAAGAATTTGTCCTGACCAGTGTTTGGAGAGTTGTATGAAATGAATGTATAGATTTGCTCATCAAAATATGACCAATATGAATCTCCCCTCTGCGTCCTTAAGTTCCGAGATCAGAGTAAATTTGCATTTATGTGAGAATATTATAGCATCACCTTTTTGTTTTGTCCTCAGCATTTGCTAAATAGAAGGTTGGGAACTTGGCATGGAGGAAGGAAGGTTTATAGTCTGGGGAAATGGGTTTCTTGTAATAGGATGATATCAGTTTTCTGACTATAATAATGTTGTAAGGTCTTACGTCTTTTGATAGGCGAGTTTAGACCCTGTACATTATGGGTGACTACCTTCATAATAGGTCGGTGTGAATCGGACTTAGCCATGGAACAAGAAAGGGGGGTTATCTCGCTTCACAAGATCACTTACCTGAGATGTAAATATCCCTGATTCCTGCATTTGATCAGTGGAATGATGCATCTTAAGTACCATGAGGAAAGAATTGGGATCTCCGGGGACAGTCACAAGAAGAGAAAGGGGTTTTGTTTCACAGGTAGGGTCAGATAACAAACATATGTAGACATGAGGAGAAAGGGGGGTCAAAAACATACCCTCTAGGCTGGGGGGATAATTTCCCTCCATATCTAAAGGGGGAGAAGTTAGAATAATTTGTGTCACCTCTTCTAGAGAGGAGACTAACCTGCCTCAGAGCGAGTCGAAGCTCAAAGCTGACAAACAGGTGGAGGTACATGAGTACCACTCCGGCCTTCGGCCGCTCCTTGGTTAATGTTTAGATATAGGGGATTAAAAATCCCTTTAGGAGTATAGATACACCCTGTAGTGAAAATGTTGGTGTAGGGCCCAATCAAATCCGTTGAACCAGAAATAAACCCTAGCGGGTTAACATAAGAACTAAATAGTTTAGAGTAACAGGGATCAACCTATTTAAACATAAAAATAATGTAAACTCAATGAGACCCTCAGGCCCCCAAGATAGTTGATTATTAAAACAAGTATTCCACCATTTTTTAGAGAACAAGGAACAGTCCAGTTTGAATTGGGTCGGCCCTCTTTTGATTTCTTAGATTTGACTGTGTTCCAAAGTGGGGTCAGAGGGCTTGTGGAAAGTTGGCGTATGGTAGCGTTAGTAGTGGAGCCTGGAGGAGATAGAGGAGGATTCTGGGAGATGAGACCGAGTTGCAATAAGAGTCGCTCCTCTTCCTGGAATGTCGCAAAGGTGAATGGCTTGTTCTTGTAGAGCATGGATATGCAATTAGCGGACCTCCAGCTGTTGCAAAACTACAAGTCCCATCATGCCTCTGCCTCTGGGTGTCATGCTTGCTGCTGTCAGAGTCTCGCTATGCCTCATGGGACTTGTAGTTTGGCAACAGCTGTAGGTCCGCTAATTGCATATCCCTGTTGTAGAGGAATTTCAAACCAAATGGAAAAAGCCACCAATATTTAAATATCACGTTGAGTTAGGATTGTCAGTAGTGGTTTGAAGGTTCTTCTTTTTTGGATTGTTGTAGGTGAAAGGTCTGCAAAGATTTGAATAGCATGTTCTTGGAATTGTAGTTGCTTCGTGGAACGTGCCTTCTGCATAATTTCTTCCTTAACTGCAAAGTAGTGTGGTTTAACGACTATGTCCCTTGGTAGACCATCTTTTCTTGGTGGACTGAGGGTTCTATGGGCTCGGTCAAGTTTTAATCTATTTTGACGAATTTCCGGGATTAGGTCTTTGATGGAAGGATCTTACCACTTCCGGGGTATCTTTGAATGTTTCAGGGATGCCTCTAATTCTGAAATTGTAACATCTATTCCTGTTTTCCAGATCATTTCATTTGGTCAGAGCGGTATCCAATTGGGATTGGAGGTCCTGGATATGATCCGCATTCTGGTTGGTTTTGGAAATAGTGGAATCCAGCTTATTTTCAATTGCCTCCATGCGCACACCGAGGTTCTGGAAGTCACCTTTGATGTCATTAGTCATTTTGTTTGCTATGTTAGTGAGGCCACGATATAATAGGTCTGCAAGTTTACTGAACATTTCAGTGAAACCCACAGGTTGTTCGGGGGACATGTTCGGTGGAGGTTGCATCCGAGGAAGAACCATGTTGTCTGGTGTCACAGGGGAGAGCAACATCTCTTCCATGGTGTGTCCAATAAGGGACTCTGTGGAGGATGGTGAGATCTGACCAATAATGAGATTATTCAGTAAAGACCCCAGGTGTTGCTTAGGTGCAGGGGAGTCTGGGAGCAGGCATAGACCCTGGGAGTGTAGATCAGCTGGAGAAATAATCTGTGGTACAGCTTCCATATTGTGCTGTTCAGTAATTTTTCTGCTTACTGTGAATTGTGACCTCAGATTTCTCCTTACAGTCCCTTGTGACATTAGGCAAGAAGGGGGTGATGTCCGTCCTCTGTCAGCCTGAGGGCCGAGGGCATCTGTGTAATGGGGGACTATTCCCGCTGTCTGAAGCTAGTGAGGCTCTTGGAGCAAGCTGAGGTGAATGTCACTTTGTCCTATGGCTGTGGGGCTCCTTGGGCGATTTGACACAAACTCCACAGTCTCTCCCTCTGGCTCTGCACCCTGCTACCCTGGCATGCCTCTTCCAGATCTCTCACTGTGCTTCCACTCACCGACACCTGCCCTGGATCCTTCCTGAAGGACTTACTCCGGACCGCGCAGACCAACTGTCTCCCCTAGCTCCTGATCCAGGACACCTCTCCATGACTGTGTAAATCCGCTGGATTTACAACCCCCCAGATGAGGGTTTCCTTCAGCAGGACAGTCTAGCATTCCATCCTTCAGTTCACCCAGCTGACAACTCCCCTGGCAGCAGGCTGACTGTGGGTATATGTAGGAGGCCTGCCCCCTGCCAATCCTAGATGGGGATTGGTCAGAGCTCCTCTTATGTACCCCATGTCACTCCAGCACTCAGCCCTACCCCTTTTCCAGAACATTCTACACTGAATACAGGGGAGGCGCCCAAGAGCTGAAGTACATGTCAATCACCTACTGCTACACTAAACCACTCCCCTGCCCCCAGATCAAAAACAAACAGGCCTAGCTTGCAGCATAGGACTGCTTAAATTTACCTGTACTGGCAGCTAACACAAAACGCTACACTTAGCACCTACCTCAAGGTAGAGGGTGCTACATGTATTTTTGTATGTGTGCACTATTCTACACATATGTGTATATATATATATATATACACACACACACACACACACACACACATACATATATACATACATACACACACACACTCTGTATAAACTATTTTATTTGTTACAATGTTCTATTACAATCATCAATAGCCTTATAAGTCTCTTCAAGACACTAACTTCTGCTGTTCAAAAAAGTTTAGCAAGGATAAAGACACTACACACATGTAGCATATTTTAATCAAAATGTAGCCGGCACTGGCTAAATTTTGAATCATGTATAGGCAGGCTGGTGCAGAAGTTGATCTATCGACTTGCGTACAACCAGCCTGATGGGTTTTTTGTGAATAATCAGTGCCGCTGGCTATATCTGGCAGCACTGATCCATGTATTCTGATGGTGGTGAAGGCTCCCCACTGTTCGAATACAATACCACAATGGGTTAAATAAAAATAATGAGCCAATTCCATCGTTCACATATTTAATGTGCTGGTTGAACCCCAAAAAAAATGATCAATGTATGCCTTAGTGTGTACGCAAATATGCAGCAAATTGGAAATATGAGGCCTCTCTGTGCCAGGGCCCACCATCCGATAGGCCGCATATTTGTGTACCAACAGTGCCTAGGGGTTAATCCTTGTATTTTCATAAGAAGAGTTTCCCTTTAAAATACCTAAGGCCCTCTCTACATATATTTACTATATTATTTAAAGGTATGGTAAACTTTCCACTTTCCTAACATGTGCATTGATCATGTAATTTCACAGAGTCACAGAGTCATTTGATGCCCTGTACACACAGCCTATACTAAAGTAAATCTTCATGATCCTGTGTCAGCAGTTTCAGTTTGTGAAGAAACATGAGGCATGCACTGCACAGGTTGATGCATGATGTCCGTCTGTAGTGTGAGACCTGACACTTCCTGTGAAGAAACTACATATACCACGATCCCTCTCAGTTTACCGCTGGTGCAGGTGAGAATCAGATCTGACAGACATGAGCGGGCAGAGCATTTACAGACACAGGTCGAGTTCACTTGCAATTTGGAGATGATGTGTTTCATTCTATTAACACTCCTACGTTTGTGATGCAACACAGAGGGGTTAACAAGGCATGCATTGGATGCTTTGTGACCTGGAATAGGAAGTTGTCTTGTCCTTTTTGTGCACAGGGACAAGCTAACTAAAGCATTGTATGGACGTGTGTGTGTGTGTGGTCAACATACTACAAACTGCAGCTATAACATGTCAGCCCAACAATACAAGGTAAGGTAAACAAAAAACACAGGAAATACTCTAAAACTATACCAATACCTAGTTAAAAACAACAAACACATTTAAAAGTGCACAATGCCTAAGGCTTGGGTAGTATGAATGTATACTTTGCAATTCCCTTTTGAATAGAATTGGCAGAGGAAAAGGTTGCCAATTATTTTCCATTAGTCCTGTGGATTTTACTTTTTAATGTGTAAATACAGGTTCAACTGTTACTTGCTATCTGTCTATATATAGATTATCAGAATCCCAATCCTCTTCTTCACTGTCAGCACTCTAATACTCCTCTATCCCAACTCCAGCACCACAACTCTCCTCCTCTGCCTCAGGGTATTCCAAATGCTGAGGGAGGATAGGGATGGCCTTGTGTGTAAAATGGCCTTCTGGGCAAAATAATGGCAGCTGGGTACCTGACACTTTAGTGTTACATAGTCCACAAACTCGCATAAAGGGGTATTTACCAAAACAACTCCATCTCACCACTGTATTCTCAGTTGCTGCAACATACCACCACCTCAAAAGGACCATCCCTATTGAAAGGCTGGTCTAAGGATATTCCAGAATTGGAGAACAGCACAATACTCATAGAGCGATACAAGACATTCTGTAAAGTCACTGGTAATGAGCAATGGTGTTTTATCCCTGCCTTGATGGACTCATCAAATCCCCTGCTGGCTGTTTGTCCCTGGTGTGGGACTAGCAGACTGACCCTTCTCCATCGTTTCTGGACATATAACATGATTCATGGGCCCCTGGAAGCAGAGCTCCTCTCTCACACGGCCATCCAGTAGCATGGCCAAACTCCGCCCCGGTAAAAAAAAAAAATTCAGTTTGAGTATATAGTGTAAGTAGACTGAAGAAATGCTTCATCCTTTTCCTTCCTGCAAACGACTGATGTCATCAGCTCCACCTATGCAAAATCACGTGTCTAGTGTCCAAAGACTTTTGAATTATAAAAGGTACAACGTTAAAAAAAAATTACGCTATTGTTGAATATCGTTATTTAAAAAGGAGGGGAGAGCGAGAAGTGGGACTTTAAATGAAGCACACAGCAGTAAATTGAGAAGTCAAGCGAGTAAAAAAATTGGATTTATTTTGTATTGTACATTCACTCATAGCATATATTGAGCAGCCTCTAAACCATAAATATTTAAATGTTTACAAAACAAATACATAATTTGATATACATTTGCATAATGAATACAGAGATAGCATGATTCGAATAGCAGATAGTTAAAAACATTATTACGGTCATTAAAAATAATAATAGGTCCATGGTAGGAAATGATGGTGATAATTAGTGGCTCAACGCGTTTCTCGACCTTGTAGCCGCTCATCAGGAGCATAAACCATGGAATTTAAGTCTAAAATGAGAAAATATTCATATCTAAATAATCTTGGGTAGTTTGGGTTGGGAATTATGGATGATAGAAGAGAAAACAAAAAATAATGATAATCATGAGCACAGGGAAAATTTTGGGGGGAGGGAAGTTCATTTTGGAGAAAAGAAAACTTACATCTGCAACCGCGCGAATCGCCAGTGCACATCTGAGCTCCATTTCAGGGCACTGTAATGGTCTGAAAGAGTAGCAACAGCCAATAGAGACAGGTCCCAGGCAGGTAGTGTTGGTTGATGCCCTACACATGGGTGAAGAAAATAGCCCCCGTGGGGAACCTGAAATGTAAATAGGTGTAGTGGTGTGAGGTGTGATAGGTGTATATGAAATTAGGTGTGAAATAGAAGGTGTAAGGAGGATAGGTGCAGGAAGAGTGAAAGGATGAATAAAGAAATGAATTGGAAGTGTAAGAAGTAGAAAAGACAAAAGGTGAAAAAAGGGAGGGAGGGAGAGGGGTGTAGAGGGTGAGAAGGAGAAAAGACTGAAAACACACAGCAAAAAATGGGGAAGCAAACACAAAAGCGGCAAGAGCACAAAGTGAGAGAAAACAAACAAAAAAAAAAACAAAAAAAAAAAAATGAATAAGTAGAAGTGAGGAAATACCTGTGTTTTCATATGAAAGCCAGGGCCCATATGCATGTGAATGGTCCAGGGTGGACGGAAGAAGTGATGTGGTGTTAGTGAACTGGCCATGGGAGGTGCCTATATAGGTGTGCCGCCGCAGACAGACCACCCAAAAATCACGGAGGCAGCGACAGACAAAGCGAGGAGAACGCTTTCACCTGGGTGGCTCAGCTGTCTGGCGATTAGCGCTAATTAAACTCCCCAATACGCCTGTCAGTGTGGAAGGAAGCCACCATAGGTGGCATGCCAAGGGGGCGTGGACCTGCCCCACATTGGTGGCGTGATGTTGATGCGTGGCAATAGCACGTCATCCGTCCCGCGTCAAGGAGAGGCAGGGAAAGGGAGAGGATCATGCTGCGCATCACAGCTGACGGGGAGGGGGAGAAGACCTTCAACCAGCTAGACCGATGACACAGACCAGGACGCGCTGAGGCAGATCGAAAGAACAGCAACCATAGGAGTTGCTATTCATTGATCTAAAAACGAAATAAATAAAAAATATAATAAAGATGGAAAAACGTACATACTAATAAAGCATAGGGCAAAAATTTAATTGAATAATAATAAAAGACTCATCAAATCCCCTGCTGGCTGTTTGACCCTTCTCCATCGTTTCTGGACATATAACATGATTCATGGGCCCCTGGAAGCAGAGCTCCTATCTCATACGGCCATCCAGAAGCGTGGCAAAACTCTGCCCCGGTAAAAAAAAAAATATTCAGTTTGAGTACATAGTGTGAGTAGATTGAAGAAATGTTTCATTCTTTTCCTTACTGCAAACGACTGATGTCATCTGCTCCACCTAGGCAAAATCATGTGTCTAGTGTCCAAAGACTTTTGAATTATAAAAAGGTACAACGTTTTCAAAAATGTACACTATTGTTGAATATCGTTACATGTCAAGAATGTATTAACGCTGACTTATAAACAAGTAAACAGATCATGAGTTGGCAAGAGATACTGTATGTGAAGGCCCATAAACCATAGAAAGTTACACAAGTTTATAAACCAAGATATGTAAAATAGGGGTCCTAGTAGATCACAGACTCCGCAAAAGCATGCAATGTCAAGCTGCAGGAAGCAGGGCCAGCAGCTCACTAGCATGCATTAAAAGGGTTTTTACTGTTTACTCAAGAGATAAAACCCTTGAATAAATATCTAGTTCTGTCACAAATCCTCAGGAAGGATGTGTTAGAACTGGAGAGAGTCCGGAAAAGTACAATAAAACCAATAAGGGGGCTGGAGGACCTCAGTTATAAGAAACTACTACAAACATTAACCACTTCCCACCTGCCGTATGCAGAACGACAGCCAGGAAGTGGTTCTGTTATCCTGACTGGGTGTCATATGATGTCCTGCAGGATAACATGCTGATCACAGCGTGAACCAGGAAGTGTCGGTAAACAGCATTCCTCGGTTCGGCGGCTCTCCCTGTCAGAGGGGGGGGGGGGGTCTGTGCTGATAATCAGCACATTGATTATCAGCACAGCCCCCATCAATTGTAACCATCAGCTGCCAATCAGTGCCCAGTCTGTGCCCCATCATAACCCCCTCTCAGTGCCCAATAAAGTGCCACTAAGTGCCCACCACAGTGCAACTCAGTGCCCACCATAGTACCAATCAGTGTCCATGACAGTGCCAATCAGTGTCCAGCATTAACACCTGTCCAATCAGTGCTGTCCATCAGTGCCATCTATTAGTGTCCATCAATGCCACCTGTCAGTGCCACCTATCAGTGGCCATCAGTGCCGCCTGTCAGTGGCCATCAGTGCCGCCTGTCAGTGCCACCCATCGGTGCCCATTAGTGCTGCATATCAGTGCCACCTTTCAGTGTCCATCAATTCTACATATCAGTGCCTCCTAATCAGTGCCAGCTCATCAGTGCCCATCAGTGCCCGTCAGTGAAGGAGAAAGCAATTTTTTTTAACAAAAACAAAGAAAAACTATTATGTTTCAAAAAACATTTTATTTTTAGTTTGTTTAGCAAAAAAATAAAAACCGCAGGAGGTGATCAAATACCACCAAAATAAAGCTCTATTTGTGGGAAGAAAATGACAAAAATTTAGTTTGGGTACAGTGTTGCATGACCGCGCAATTGTCATTCAAAGTGCGACAGCGCTGAAATCTCAAAACTGTCCTGTGCAGGAAGGGGCGAAAGTGCATTGTATTTAAATGGTTAAAGCATAACTCCACTTTTGTTGAGAAAAAAACATTCCCCTCTGAGAATAACAACCTTTGTTGCAGATTCCTACCTTTTGTTATTCTGAAGAAATCCTTATAGTTCTTATAGTTAGTCAGGTTGAAAAAAGACACAAGTCCATCCATGTGTGTTTGTCTGTGCTTCTGTTCTGAGTAGGTCTAATGGGAGTGGTTTTATAATTATCTGTTAGATGTGGCAGCTGCAGGGCTCTAATGAGGAAGCTGCTGGGCCTGCATCCCTTTAGACGGGTTCCTATTGGAACTATCTCACCAAACATTAAAAAAAATGTTGCAGGGGATGCCTGAAATCTGACTTGTATCTTAGGCAGACTTTTGGGAAAATTGGTGAGCCAATCACACAAGCAGAATATTATGTTTCTGGGAAGTGGTCAGTACACAATCTGTGTACAGAACAACTCCATGTAGCCATATTGCATATATAGAAAATTACAGAGGCTGCAGATTGAAAAGGAAAGGTAATTTTTAAAACATTCAATTACAATATGACTTGTATCGTAATTGTGCACACTATATTATTTTTTTTCCCCATGAAAGAGGAGTTACCCTTTAAACGTATCCTCCCTGGGGAAGAGACATGCAAGAGGGGATATGGTCACAATAAATAAATCTTTAAGTGGTTCCAAAGCCTTAAAGAGGAGTTCCGCCTCCCCAGCAAAAAAAGAAAAGTAAGCAGCTACACATACTATAGCTGCTGACTTTTAATATTAGGACACTTACCTGTCCTGGAATCCAGTGATGCCAGCACCCCAGCCTATGTTTCCATCGGTTTCCGGGTGCTGCCGCCACCATTTGTAGTAAGGGAACCCGGCAGTGAAGCCTTTCGGCATAAGGTAAAAAAACTTCAGTGTGATGCTCCCACCAGCCCCCCTTATACTTACCTGAGCCCAATCTCAGGACTGTGTACAAGAGCAGCAGCTCTCTCTGCTCTCTTCCTCCTCATTGGACAGAGAGGCAGCAGTGGAAACCATTCACTCGTGCTGCTGTCATTTACAACCAGTGAGGAGAGAACGGGAGGCAAGGACGAGCCACACTCTGTATGTCATGGACACACAGAGCTGGCTCGAGAGTGAACATGCACAAGCGCCTCCATAGCAAGCAGCTTGCTATGGGGCCACTCGTTAGAGGAAAGGAGTGGAAAGCATTTAATTTGGGTACAATTTAGCATGACTGAGTAATTGTCATTTAATGTGTGAGAGCACTGAAAGCTGAAAATTGGTCTAGGCAGAAAGGGGGTGAAAGTGCCCAGTATTGAGGTGGTTAATGGTGACTCTGACATTGAGAGGAAGTTATTTAACCTAAAGTCTCCAAAGAAGACAGGCAGCAACACAGACAAGAAGTGGTTCAATCTTAAAATGTAACTAATGCCTTGTACACACAATAGGAATTTCCGATGAAAAAAGTCAGACGGAGTCCGTTGGAGTTTTTTCATCGGAAATTCCGACCGTGTGTGGGCCCCATCAGAGAAATTCAGATAAATTCCATCGAAACTTTCAAATAGAACCTGTTCTATTTTTTTCCGATGAAATTCCGTTGGAATTCCAATGGGAGTTTGATCGGAAAAAGGTCAGATCGTGTGTACGGGGCATCAAAGCAAAAGGTAGAGCGGGCTTAGAGCAGGGATATGCAATTATCAGACCTCCAGCTGTTGCAGGACTACAAGTCCCAATAGGCATAGCAAGACTCTGACAGCCACAAGCATGACACCCAGAGGCAGAGACATGATGGGACTTGTAGTTTTGCAACAGCTGGAGGTCCGCTAATTGCATATCCCTGGCTTAGAGGATTAGAATACCTGTCAGTTTTCATTGCTGTCTGTGCACCATTATGCCCTGTACACACGATCGTTTTTAATGTCATTTTTTAAACCAACGTTTTTCTCCTCGTTTTTTTTTCATGTTTCCTCTCAAGCCTGCCTTGCGTACACACCATCATTAAAAAAAACGATCAAGCAAAGCGCAGTGACGTTCAACACGTACGACGGCACTATGAAGGGGAAGTTCCGTTCGAATGACGCCACCCTTTGGGACGCTTTTGCTAATTCCGTGTTACCGCGTGTTAGTAAAAGTTTGGTGAGAGACGATTTGCGCTTTTCAGTCTTCGTGCTTTGAAGATCGTTTTCGGGAGTTCAGTTTGCGCCTGTGGGTTCGTATCTGTTTAGCACTGCTTGTAGTCAGTTCGTATCTGTTTATTCAGTGCGGCCTGCTCTGCACGTTCGTGTTTTTCAGCTTGTTCTTCATAGGCCTTGCTGTTCTTCCGTGCGTTCTTCTAGTTCGTTCTGTTCAGCCGACCGTTATCTAGCCATGTTGCGGCTACGTACTCGTCGTAGAGTTCGTGCTGTAGTTGGTGCAGGGGTTCATGCTGTATCCCGACTCCATGCCATGAGCAGGGTCAGGAGGAGTTCATGGACCAAGAATTGGTTGCTCCAGCGGCACCAATTCTGTCACATGCCTTTGTTGCGGGAGATCAGGGAGAATAATCCTGATGATTTCAGGAATTTTCTCAGGATGTCTGACCCCGTATTTCAGCAGCTGTTGGCTTTGGTGTCCCCCTATATTACCAGGCAGCACACCGTTATGCGGGGAAGCCATCAGTGCTGAGCAAAGGCTCATCGCCACGTTGCGATACCTGGCTACTGGGAGAAGCCTGCAGGACCTTAAGTTCTCCACAGGCATATCCCCCCAGGCTCTGGGGATCATTATACCAGAGACTTGTTCTGCCATCCTTCAAGTTTTGCAGGAGGACTATATTAAGGTAAGTGTTCTTCTTCAAAAATTCACATTGTATGGTTTTTATTTTTGGATATTTTTAATTTGCTTGATTTGCAGTCCCTAATTCACATGATTCTTAGCTGCAGGGAATGTCCCCTTTCTCCCCATGTTTTATTATTTAAAGTTTGGGGTTTGAGGCCTACCTGTAAATTTGGCTTACCTAACCTCTCCAGCATGCTATCCTGGGGCCATACCTACCTTGCCTAGTAATTTCCATGTTTTTTATTCTATGTTCCATCGTAGTGCTTTACCCAAAACGCACCCTAAATTTTGCCTAGGAATGTTTCATTTTTGTTAACTTCAATACAGAGTGCTACAGCCTTCATGTGTGATATTCCCAACTCATCTTCAACCCCCCCCCCATAATTTTTTGGTTTGTTTGTTTTTTGTTGCTTCCAATTTTTTATGTTTTGAACAGTTTCTACCAATGTTGGCCATGAATGTGTGTATGAAATCAGCTTTCAATGTTTCTGGCTCCAAGTATTAATTTATTATTTCTTTAATTCCACAGTTCCCTTCTTCGCCACATGAATGGCAGAATGTGGCTTCCGAGTTTGCCCAGCGATGGAACTTTCTGAACTGTGGAGGAGCCATCGACGGCAAACATGTTCGGGTCGTCCCACCACCCCATTCGGGATCCTTTTATTATAATTATAAGGGGTTCCACAGCGTCGTGATGATGGCAGTGGTGTCGGCCACCTACGAGTTCCTCTATGTGGACGTTGGCAAGAATGGCAGGATGTCTGATGGAGGAGTTTTTGCCCAGACGGAGTTTGGGGAACGGCTCCTTTTGGATCTGCTGGCCTTGCCACCAGCGGAGCAGAATGTGGAGGGACTACCTTTTGTCTTTGTGGCGGATGAGGCGTTTGGCCTTGGACCCCATTTGATGAGGCCATTCCCGCAACGCACCCTCACCCCTGAGAGGAGGGTGTTCAATTATCGGCTGGCTAGAGCCAGAAGGGTGGTGGAAAATGCGTTTGGGATCATGGCCAGCCGATTTCGCCTCTTCCTTACCTCCATCCACCTTGCCCCATACAAATGGAACCATGTGGTTATGACGTGCTGTGTGCTGCATAATTTCCTAAGGGTGCATTCAACGAGTTATATATCTTTGAGTGGGCCTGAGGCCTCTTTAATCAATGCAGAAACTTTGGTGGCCCTGGAACCTGGCCGTCCTGGCTTGGCCCCCCCAACCGGACGTGAGGTCCGTAACCAATATGTGGACTATTTTATGGGTAGGGGGGCCATTGAAATGCCAGACAATCTTTAATAATTTTATACCAAAAAAATAAAACTTTTTCTTGAGTAAAGATTGGTTTGGATTTTTTATTGTATAATGTTTGATGTTTCTGGTAGGTTTACCTAGTGCACTTGTTTTGCCATGTGGATTAAACAATCTTAATTAGCCTTCATTGTCAGTGTAAACACCAAACATTGATTAGTTCACTCAGCACCATATTTACATAATGAAGCCACAATTATTTGTTATGTAAAAATACCTTTATTTCTTTTTTTAGGTGGGAAACTTCCTTAGAAATGTGGATGTTCCCTTAATTTCGGGTGTATTAAAACGCATGACCAGCCATGCATAAACAAACTATATTCGTCAAAATTTTGAAAAAGCTAAACATGTGCTAGTCATTAAAGGGTAAAATAACAAAAATACTTATAAAACTCTGCAAGTTAAATGTTATTTGGTGTAAAAACATTAGACACGCCCAAGCACAGCCATGATATTTTGGAGCCTTTCCTCCACCCGCTTTGTATTTGCCCTGATCTCTAGCAAGTCTCCCTTAATTTTTTCGAGGTCACGACAGCAGACCATCAGGTATTGGATCAGGATCTGGGCACTGTGATGTGTCAACTTATTGGGGTCTTCGGCCAGAACTGCACCTAAATGTAAAAAGAAATATGTAGGATAGAATATGTAGGCCTACATCTATTTAACATGCATGTGTCTGGTTTCTCTCTGACCTGTGGTGGTGCCACTTTCCACTTCCACAACATCACATTCCTCTCCATCCTGGGGTTCTGGGGGTATTGTTGTAGGTGTTGCAATTATCGTCTCATCTGAGGTAGCTTTTCGAATCCCTAGGGAGATTGAAATAAAAGGAATAGTTTCATTAGTAGCGACTCAATTTTGCTAAAATAAGAAACATGAAAAAATACTTTGTAATCATTCTTTTGAAGCATGCTCCATTTTAAATTTTACCCCCTGTGCCAACCGGGACAAATGATTGGATACATAGCCAAAACCAGAGCATATACATTTTGAACACAAATTTGACACATTGTAACACCCCAAAGTATCTACACAGGATCACCTGTGTGTGACACCCTCAAGCTTTTTGGCTTTAGGCCCACACTTGTACTACTGCGTTCAGATGTTTCATCAGCTGCTGAGCATTCACTCCCTTAACATTACCATGCATATCGTTTTTTCTAACGAACAAATGTCCTTTGGATTAGCACCCAAAAAATAAGTGAGGCCCAAATTTACTCCCCCAAATAAACCAAAATACATGGGTGTTCACACTGGATGATCCTAAAACATCGTTTGAGGAACTGTACGGAGAAAGAGGTTTAATACGTCCGTTTACTGTGAGGACGAACCTGAAAGATGGTATCTTTCAGTGTACTATATGAAAGTTAAAAATACACGACAGAATACAAGAAAATAATATGTACCATGGAAACTAAAAAAAAAATACTTACTTTTTACTATAACTTTCTTGATTCTTTTATATTGGTCGGCCTCCCGCAACTTCAGATCAGACCATCGTTTTCTGAGCTGTTCCTTCGTTCTGCACACCCCAAATTTTTTGTGAAGACTTTTGACCACTTTGCCCATAATTCTGGACTTGACCAGATTAGGCCTTTTATACGGACCATGCTTGGCATCATAATCCTCCTTCTTTAAAATGGCGACCATCTCCACCATTTCCTCGAATGACATGTTGGATGCCTTATATCTCCTGGGTCTTGATTTGGGCTCCTCTGGAATTTCATCCTCTGTAGAGGTAATCTCAGCCACCTGTGTCTCCGCCATGTTTTGTTCAGCACTACGAGCGAGAAGGGGCTGGGAAAGTACAATATCGAACGTCAGGGGCAGGGAAAGCGTGCAGAGTTTCACGCATGCGCTGTGTATATCAAGTGAAGATCCATGTCTGGGAAATACGTTCATTTGTCGGGAGAGGGAGTTAGCAACAAACGTCGTGACGAAGGTACCTAACAATTTTACTTTTTGAGGTTCATCAGACGAGGAGATTTGTGTGCTCAAAATATGTAGACAATGCACAGTTGAGGAATGTTGCCTGAAATATATATATTTTTTGGTTTCTCGCTTTTACAGATATCATGAATACTTTTAAAAACCCAGACTTCATGGGGGAGTTCATCGACAAATGGCAAGAGCTCCCTATATTATGGCAAACAAAAAGTGGCGCTAATAAAAATAAAGACGCCAGGAAAGCAGCACTGGAGAGCCTGCTTGCATTTGTGCAAACAAAGATACCCACAACAACTCTCCAAGATGTCAAAACTAAAATTGCGACCATCAGAGGGACATACAGGACCCAGAGGACTATGGTCCTGAGGTCCCAGAGGTCAGGTGCACCAGCAGATAAGGTTTATAAACCCAGTCTGTGGTACTACAGTAAGCTTGCTTTTCTGGATGACCAGCTGGAAGTGCGGGAATCTCTCTCCACCCTTCCCCCCAGAGGTCAATCCAGCCTTCCTTGTACCCAACCCTCCAGCCTTCCCTGCAGCCAGTCCTCCAGCCTTCCTGTCAACCCTGCTCTGGCTTCCTCTGAGGATCAAGATCAGGGCCTTGAGGAGGCAGATTTGGAGATATGGAGCCAGGTAAAGTATTGATATCTATATTTATATCTTACAAAATTGTAGAATTTAAATAGATGTTAGTATTGTTAAAGGTATGTACACTTCTACCAATAAAGTTTGTGAAGAGCAAGATACAGTAGTGACCTAATTTTATGTGCACAAGACAACAAAACCAGGATGCGGAATCAATGAAAATGACATAACTTTTGGCATTGATTTCAACAATGTCTAGAGGTGAACAATGTCTGTGAATGATGATGTGGCAAAATAAATAATGTCCCTTTCTTTTTTTACAGCCAGAGCAGAGCCAGGAAGAGGGTGATGTTGGGGATCAGGAGGAGGCAGGGCCCAGTGGCACCCAGGAGGAGGCTGGGCCCAGTGGCACCCAGGAGGAGGCTGGGCCCAGCACAAGAGCCCAGATGCCTCCCCTGGTAGTTAAACCACGAGGGCCAAGGAGAGGTAGGCAGGTGGAGGAGGAAACCAGGGCCTTCCTCAGAGAGGCAACAGCGGCCCTCAGAGAGGCACCCTCTGTTGATGAGGGATTTACAGTGAGACCCTGCTATTGAAAGTCATCAATAAGGGCGTGCTGGGTGAACTCACTAGGTACACGGACATAACAGAGGTTGTCCCTACTCCTCCACCTCCTCCTCCTCCTCCTACTACTCCTCCTGCCACAACCTCTCCTCCTGATCCCCAGCCTCCAAGGAAGAAACCAACCAAGGCTGCAGAGAAGGCTGGAGAGAAGGCTACAAGGAAGAGGAGAAAATAATGCCTGCTGTAGTACCACAGACTGGGGACATATAGGACTTATCTGCTGTGGCTCCTGACCTCTGGGAGCTCAAGACAAGATTGGGCTCCTTTTTTTTGGGGATCTAATCTCTATTTTGGTTTGGACATCTTGGATGGTTGTTGTGGGGTCAAAGGGATGCACAAATGCAAGCAGGCTCTCCAGTGCTGCCTTCCACTTTAATTTGTTAATGTTCTGAAATAAAAAATTTTTTAGTGCCCTTAAAAAACTTGACTATGTGATTTGTATTTCAAAAGAGAGCTTGCTAGGGAGCAGGCAGGGACATCTCAAATTATATTATTGTTATTATCAGGGGACACAAACCTCCCTGAGGCCAAATGAGACACATTTGGAAGGTTGTTGTGGTAACTTTACACAAGAATAATTTAAGCCAAAATAATAAAAAAAAGGCCACAAAAAAAAACACAATAGTAAAATATAATTTAAAGAAAAAAGGAGAATTACATTATTTTATTATTATTAGTATTATTTAGGAGGGAGGTGCGGCTTATAAATAATATTTTACAATCATTAGAGCAATTTGGAATTACTTTAGAAACAAGTTTGGCATAACTCTCAATGTCATTATCAAAAGAGGGTAATTTTAAAGCATTATCAAAAGAAGAACGGAATGCGCAGCATTAAAACGATGCCATTAATTCCACCGTGACGAATGTGCCATCTCCATTTCCAACATTAGCTTTACCAAAACGAGCGCTCCCGTCTCATAGTTGCTTCTGAGCATGCGCGGTTTTTTTCACGTCGTGAAAGCATACACACTATCGTTTTTCACGTCGTTAAAAAAAACGACATGAAAAACGACGTGAAAAAAGAGAGCATGTCCGGAATTTTTAATGGTCGTTTTTCACGTCGTTAAAAATGCTCTGGAGCATACACACGATAATTTTTCAGGGCCATTTTTTAAAATGGCAGTTTTAACGGCATGAAAAACGATCGTGTGTACGGGGCATTAGGGAGATTCACTCTCTCTATTTGCCCTGCTTACCGTTATCATTGAAAGTGAAAATGAAAGAAAATCCCACATTTTGAGTTGAAATCAGGACACTAATAGAGGGTAAATCTTCCAATGGGGACACTACTTTCGGAGGCCCTGTTGACACAACTGCATTCTCTCTCTCTCTTTGGAGGGATGACCTATTACTTACTGTTTTGGCTATGGGACATGAAGGGGTTGAAATCTCCCCAACGGGACATAAATGGCACAAATGAGAAAAAAATAAAAACTGATGGAGGTTCTAACTCTCTGCAACTCTATCCAAAATGAAAAAAATAAATAAAAATATTTTGCCTTTAGTTACACTTAAAACTATGTAAGGGGTTCTTTATTGTTAAAGCGGTAAGGATCAAAAAACTACACACGTGCGTTGAACTGGATAGACTAATGTCTTTATTTAATGTTAAGAACTATGTAACTATGTAATAATGAGTACATTTGTATTAGTTTCAGAAGACTACTAGATTTTATTTGCATTAAAATGGTAGTAAAGTCAGCTTTACAGCTTTTACCTACAGGTAAGCTTTTCATAAAGCTTAGAATAAAAAATGTTGCAATAAAAAAATTGTATTAACCACCTATCACCTAGACCAGTGGTAGGCAACCTCGGAAATCCAGCTGTGGTGAAACTACAAATCCCATCATGCCTATGCCTCTAGGAGTCATGCCTGTGTTTGTCAAGGTCTTGCAATGTCTCATGGGACTTGTAGTTTCCCCACAGCTGGAGGGTTGAGGTTGCCTACCCCTGACCTACACAGTGATGTGAATTGAATAAAACAAAAGAAAAAGAAAATCCACAGTGATCCTAAAAATCCAGTATCAGTCTGTGATAGAAAAATGCAGCGACAGTTTCCAATGAAGATAAAAGTGCTGTGTCTAAAACCTCCACCAAGTGATCAAACACTAGGCTTACCAGACAGAATTGACTACCACCCATAGGTCAATAAGCACATCTGGTGATACGATATCTCCTTGATGGTGATAGACCATTATGGAAAATACCACTGTAACCAAGAGCCAATAGCTCTGCAGTATGTATAGCGATAAACAGAAAATCTCACATAGCGTAACTCTGTAGTGTATAGTTTATTGAATACAATGTAATAACACTCACATGTCCACCAAGTAAAAAAGCGCTCTCTACATATAAAATCTGTGGGTGTACACCGGTAAGCTTCCAGGTCGCTTTCAATACTGACGTAGTGGCGTTAAAACAGGCTCTGCCCTACACGTTTCGTCATACCTGACGTCATCTGGGGCACGCATCTCTATACATACTGTAGAGCTATTGGCTATCAAGGTTACAGTGGTATTGCCCATGATGGTCTATCACCATCAAGGAGTTAATATATTGTCACACCAGATGCACTAATTGCCCTATCTGTAGTGGGTCGTCAATTCTGTCTGGTAAGCCTCGTAATTGATCACTTGGTGGAGGTTTCGAACCCAGCACTTTTTTCTTCATTGGGAACTGTCACTGCATTTTTCTATCACAAACTTATACTGAATATTGGAATCACTGTGGATTTTACTTTATTTATTTTGGACTTTTTCATTATTCAGTTCACAGGTGATAGGCGATAGGTGGTTAATACAATTTTTTAGCGCAAAATGTTTTGTTCTATTTTTTTTTATGTTCTGTGTCTCATTGTATGTAGGGATGAGCCGAACACCCCCCCATTCGGTTCACACCAGAACCTTCGAACGGACCGAACGTTCCCGCGAACTTTAGAACCCTATTAAATCTAAAGTGCTAATTATAACGCCTAATATGCATGTTATTGTCCTAAAAACGGTTTGGGGACCCGGGTCCTGCCCGAGGGGACATGTATCAATGTAAAAATAATCTTTTAAAAAACTGTCGTTTTTTCGGGAGCAGTAATTTTAATGATGCATAAAGTGAAAAAATAAATAAAGTGAAATATCCCAATAAATATCGTACCTGAGGGGTGTCTAAAGTATATATAGTTTGGAAAAACCTGTGCTAAACCGAAAGTATATTTAAAAAAAATGATGAATAAATAAATGATCCAAAAAATGTGGTGCTGCTGCAAGTAAAAAGTTAAAAATACTAAAACTCAAAAAACATGTGTAAAAGGACAAGCGCGCAACCACTAACATTAATTAAATTAAAAATGATGAATATATTAATAATAAAACACTATGTGAAAAAAACCACAAGAGAATATATACTGAATCTCAATAGTGAAAAAAAACACAAGAGAATATATACTAAATCTCAATAGTGAAAGTGAAATTGTTCTCCAAAGGCAAATATTAATTTGAAAATTAAAATTTTAAAGGTGAGATTGAAAAAAATGTCCACAACACATTTAAATTCCAAAGGTGAAATCCACTTGCTTCATATGGATAAGGAATATCCAAAGGGAGCCTTACTCTATAGATGTTCAGCGATAAAAGATAATCTTAAAGCCGCTTACCAGATGGACGGGACCTCAGATCATACAGGTCACAAAGGCGTGTGCATCAGCCTGCCGGCAGCGATGGTATCCACCTGCTCCTTTATCCCAGGTGGCCTGTCCTCACTCCACCAGGTAATCAGATGTCTTGACACACAGTATCCAAAAGGAAAAAGGTAGGCGGGAATAGAATCGCTCCAACTTCCAAGTGTACTCCTAAGAGCTTGTTCAACTCAGCAAGGAAGGATTAAAAAAAGGACTTCGTTCCCAGTTGATGCCATTTTTGGGGAAACGCGTCGGGTGCAGCCAAGATTCCTAACGTCATCACGTATTGGATATCGATGTATTGATGCAGTCAGTGTTTGCTCTCTGACTAGCATACGGAAACATTAGAAACCTTTTTTACCCTTGTTACGTTGCTGTTTCCTTGCCTATTTTACTATTTGTGGATTGGATGTGGACTTTTTGATTTTGGCTTTTCTGCTGTGTGTTTTTACAATAAATCTTTTGAATTTTTTGAAAATACTGCACCATGAAGTCCTTTTTTTAATCCTTCCTTGCTGAGTTGAACAAGCTCTTAGGAGTACACTTGGAAGTTGGAGCGATTCTATTCCCGCCTACCCTTTTCGTTTTGGATACTGTATGTCTAAAGTATGCCTGTGAAGTGGCACGTGTTTCCCGTGTTTAGAATTGTCCCTGCACAAAATGACATTTCTAAAGGAAAAAAAGTCATTTAAAACTGCTTGCGGCTTTAATGTAATGTCTGGTCCCGGCAATGTGGATGAAAATCATTGAGAAAAATGGCATGGCTACCCCATCACCCCCCCCCCCACCCTACCCCAGCCCATTACCAGCCCCTTTGGGTCTTGTATGGATATTAAGGGGAACCCCGCACCCAAAATAAAAAAAGGCCCTATATACTCTGAACAGCAGTATACAGGCGGTGCAAAAAAGACACGGAGTGTAGGTTTGTTCTTAAGTACAATCTGTTTGTAATTTGGAACAGGTACATTTTTTAAGTGTAGCTCTAGCCAAAAAATCTATTTTTAAGCTTTTTGGAGAACATAGGGAAGGGTTATCACCCCTGTAACATTTGTTTTGCTGTCTGTGCACCTGTTCAGAACATTTCACCTCACTTTCCATCCCAATGACAAATGTTTTTGGAAAATTTGTTTTTTTTTATTGAAACAAGGATTGGTGATAAAGCATCAGTTGAGAGGAGACACATTTTTCACATATTAACTCTTACAGGAGAGAATTTGCCTTCCTAGGGGTAGATTTCCTCACACTTCCTGTTGTCTCCTTCCGTTTGCAAGTAGGAGTCGTTTGTAAGTTGGATGTTTGAAAGTAGGGGCCTGCCATACATACTCTGCAGAAATTTGCCCCTTAGGTTTTGGTGTTGCCACAACACTGTAAGCCCTGACAGTTACTCTTGGTAGGTGCTGGAACGCCCTGCTGTCAACTATTATATCAGGAATTGTATTTACATGCCACTGTTGAACAGTGGTAGGAACAATTGAGCCTTTGGTGGTGGTGCTGGTGCCTTAACACTGTAAGCCCTCACAGTTACTCTTGGTGGGTGCAGGAATGGGCCCTGCTGTGAATTATTAGATCAAGAATTGTAATTGCATGCCCCTGTTGAACAGGGGCTAACAAATTGGGCCTTAGGCACTGGTGCTGGTGCCACAACACTGCAACCCCTCACAGATACTGTACTTAGAGTGCAGCAATGAGCCCTATTGCAAAGTATTGCATCAAAAATTTAGGCTTTAGGTGAATGCTATGCAAAGCACACAGTAGTACACTAAGTGAAACACTGACTGTCTGCAGCTAGCACAATCACCGGCCTGCCTGTCACAGTATAGAGAATAACTGTATCCAGGTGAGCTTTTAGGTGGATGCTATGCAAAGCACACAGTAGTACACTAAGTGAAACACTGTCTGCAGCTAGCACAATCACTGGCCTGCCTGTCACAGTATAGAGAATAACTGTATCCAGGTGAGCTTTAGGTGAATGCTATGCAAAGCACACAGTAGTACACTAAGTGAAACACTGTCTGCAGCTAGCACAATCACCTGCCTGCCTGTCACAGTATAGGGACTAACAGGAACGGATCTAGCTAAACTCAATACAGTGTATAAATATATATACACAACACCTAGGATGCATATATATCCTCTACACACTAACAGTAGCTAACTGACTCGCCTGCCTGCTCTATCTAACTCAATATAAATGACACTGTCTATCTCTCTGAAACTGCCTCTTTCACAAACGCCAACACACTACACAAGGCCGACTTCCAGGCAGCCTTATATAGTGTGGGGCGTGTACTAAATCCCCATAGCCATAATTGGCCAAAGCCACCCTGGCTTTGGCCAATTACGGCTCTTCGTTTTTTTCTGCGCTGTGATTGGCGAAAGCATGCGGGTCATAGTGCATGCTTGGCCAATCATCAGCCAGCAATGCACTGCGATGCCACAGTGAATTATGGGCCGTGTCAGGCAACACGAATTTGGCGCAAACGGACCATAACGTTCATTCTTCGTTGAACGATCGAACAGCCGATGTTCGAGTCGAACGTGTGTTCGAGTCGAACGTGTGTTCGACGCGAACACGAAGCTCATCCCTAATTGTATGTTGCAGCTCTTTGCAATTAGCGCAGTTTTGTCTTTATTACATACATTTTAATAAAGCTTACCTGTAGGTAAAATTAATGTCTCCTAAATGTGCACTGTTTCACAGATATTAAAGGGAGCAGCAGCAGCCAGGGATGTCACCGGCGCATGTGCTCTGAAGTCACAGCATACTCATGTTTTACACATGGTATACAAAAAGGTATTTATAGTCTTTAGTTTTTTATTGCAAAGCTTGATAATTTAAAATTGCTGGAATAATTTACAAATTATTTGCATTCAGGTCCTGATAACAGGATTCTGTTTTTGTTTTTTACGCTGTGTGTAATACATGATAATTTACTGTTGGCTTAGGTGTGCACATTGCTGATAAATGTGTAATAAACTAGATAGATAGATAGATAGATAGATAGATAGATAGATAGATAGATAGATAGATAGATAGATAGATAGATAGATAGATAGATAGATAGAAGTTGCTGGTCATAATGAGCTGTGGCACTCTAAAGTATCCTGGGCTGTAAAGAGTTAAAGATTGCTACTTTATATGTTTTATCCCTTTATGATACCAAAACATGTGCTTATATCAATTATTTTACATATCTACATAATCAATCAGAACATATTCTGTAATTATACATATGCAAAAAATATGTGCTCTGTAATTATTATAAATAATTTAATAGGTTCAAAGTAGATTTCTGTTAAATACTTGTTTAATATAAATAATAATCACTTAAATAAACACATGGTATCAGAGGTACTGGATGACACAGTAACTGAAATACATATCACACATGTAGACTTTGTGTATACTCTACTACACAGCACCATCTCCTGGCTTTCTGAGTGTCAATAGCAACATTACAGAAACATTAAGTTGCACCATTATTTTGTACCTCTTTGGCATCTTTCACATTGCTGATGACATATACACATGTATATGCATTTATAGGACATTTCTAAATGCATATAAATGCATGTAATGATTTTAATGGTTTAGATTACACTATACCTGTATTAAAGTGCATTCAATTTAAAGAAAATAGAATTCTGTGTGTCCAGGGGCAGATTAGATCCACCAGACATGTCTAAATGCATGCAAATGTACATAAACGCACAAATACATATAAAAACATGTAAACACATTTAAATGCAAATAGATTAAAATGCGGGAGAACTTGATCTGGGAAGCATAACTTTTTTTTTTTATACTTTCCAGATAACTTCTCCTGTGTTTAAATAAACCAAACACAGCTAGCTATTGTAAAAGTAACTTACATTTTTAACCCCTTGCCGACCGCCTGCCATCGATTGACGGTGGCAGAATGGCACTTCTGCGCGAATCGCCGTAGCTGTAAGGAGCATAGGGGGCACGCGCGTGCCCGCTGTTTGACGTAGGAGCCAATGCGCGTGGCTGGTGGCCGCGATCGCTGCTGGATACCTGCGATTTCTCCTGAGAAAGACAGAACAGAGATCGTTCAATGTAAACAGACAGATCTCCATTCTGTCAGGGGTGAGGAGACTGCTCTGTTGTTCCTACTGCTTAGGAATAACGATCGGTCTCCTCCCCCAGGAAGTCCCAAACACCCCAGTTAGAAACATTACCTAGGACACATTTAACCCCTTGATCACCCCCTAGTGTTAACCCCTTCCCTGCCAGTGAGATTTATACAGTAATCACTGGCTATTTTTAGCACTGATCGCTGTATAAATGTCAATGGTCCCAAAATAGTGTCCAAAAGTGTCTAATCTGTCCTCCGCAATGTCGCAGCCCCAATAAAAAAATAAAAATAAAATAAAATGGGCTATGCGGTGAGTTACCTCTCTCGAGTGGATCCTTTTTCTCTCTCCGTTGTCTAGGTAAAAGTTCCTCAAAATAACGCAAATGTCCACACAGGAGTAAAACCTAAGCAGTAAGGTTTTATTCTTTTATCTTTTTCCAATAATTTGAATAGGAAGTAAGAAGATGAGAGAAGTAGGGGGTAAAGGTTCAGGCACGCAACACTTAGAGTGCAGTGTTAAAAACTTTTGTCGTCACTCAAGCCTGAGTGAGTATTGCTCACCCGGATAGTCCCTTTGAGAGCGGTCCTAGCAGCCTTGATGGAGCACGAATCAATCTTTTCCTTTCCTGAGTATTTCGGAATGCAATCGGGGAATCCTCTACCACAGAATCTAAGTCCCATAACCTCCCAGCCAAGAAAAACTGAATAAGAACCTCTGTGCCAGACTGGCGTATTGTAAGCTTTGTAACTTTGAAGATGAATCCCTCTTTAGGCGAGTTTCCAGGCCTCTTCCCGAGCCAGCAGTACCGTCGCTAGTCTCCTCCGGGACTGATCCTCCCCTGGTCTCCTTTCCTAAAGTTGGGCCCCCTAGAGGTGTTCAGCCTGGGATCCCTCTCTGAAGTGTAGGCCCCAGCCAGCAGAGCCGGGCCTACCATGAAATGAAGCAGCCTCGGGCTGAAGGTGCCCGAGGCCCAAACACACTCGCGCACCTTGTGCCATATGGGCCACGAGGTGCACACCCAGGACCAATGGGTCCCCTGGAACTCTTCTCACCCCCAATGGCATCTGCCCCTTATGTACCCCCTCCCAGCATGCACAGCATGCCGACCATGCCCACTGCACGGCTGCCGAGAGAGAACACCCAAGGTGCTGTGATACCCCTCTTGGTTCACCTATGCCGGTGGTGACAGTGCCACCTACAGGCAACAGAGAACACTACTGTCAGGCAGCATCACACCCAGAGCAGAAGCATAAAAGAACTTAACAATTGGTCTGAGCCCAACTACTGGCTCAGACTACCCCTAAATTTCCACCTAGCATCCCCAAATATTGGGAGGGGCGCTACAAGTACCTAAATATTTTTATGACCAAAAACAAATATATGTTGATGTTTATGCCAGGTAAATAAACCAGTGCATCATTATGTACTGATTGTTACAAGTTAAATACACTATAGACTATTGAAATCAATACTCTCTAGATTTTTGTTTGGCTTCAATTGAAATATATTGTGCCCATGAAATGATAAGTTAATTTAATTATGCTGTGCAGCACTACAACTAGAGACAAGTAATAATGGAGGAAATGTTGACATTAGTGTATCAAGTATTAATTTTTTTTTCAATGTCTGGCACAAAAAAAATTGATAGTTGGGATGAGAGTAGCCATCTTGATTATTTTGGTTAACAAAAAGAAAATCTGTGGTGGTTTGGTTCATGGGGGCTTAGCTATTATTCCCATTTAAGTCTATAGGGGGAGGGGGTAAATCTTGTTAGTAAATTTGGAAAATCCTTTAGACTAATAGGCAAGCTATTATTAAAAAGTAGGTATGGGAAGGTACAGTGCCTTGAAAAAGTATTAATATCCCTTGAAATTTTCCACATTTTCTCATGTGGGAGGAAAATGATAATTGTTTGTAAAACAATTTTGAAAACCATTTATCTGTGGCATGCATTTGTATTCAGCCCCCCTGAGTCAATACTTTGTAGAACCACCTTTCGCTGCAATTACAGCTGCAAGTCTTTTTGGGGATGTCTCCACCAGCTTTGCATATCTAGAAGAGTGACATTTTTGTCCATTATTCTTTGCAAAATAGCTCTGTCAGATTGGATGGGAGCGTCTGTGAACAGCAATTTTTAAGTCTTGCCACTGATTCTCAATTGGATTTAGGTCTGGGCTTTGACTGGGCCATTCTAACACATTATTATTATTATACAGGATTTATATAGCACCAACAGTTTGCACAGCGCTTTAACACATGAATATGTTTTGATCTAAACCATTCCATTGTAGCTCTGGTTGTATGTTTAGGGTCTTTTCCTGCTGTAAGGTGAACCTCTGTCCCAGTCTCAAGTCTTTTGCAGACTCTAACAGGTTTCTAAGATTGCCCTGTATTTGGCTCCATCCATCTTGTCATCAACTTTGACCAGCTTTCCTGTCCCTGCTGAAGAAAAGCATTCCACAACATGATGCTGCCACCACCATGTTTTGATGG
Source organism: Rana muscosa (assembly GCA_029206835.1). Classification (NCBI taxonomy): domain Eukaryota; kingdom Metazoa; phylum Chordata; class Amphibia; order Anura; family Ranidae; genus Rana; species Rana muscosa. Next base: position 1,234,991,527 of record CM055122.1, read on the forward strand.
TGGGAATGGCGTGCTCAGGGTGATGTGCAGTGTTCGTTTTCCGCTACACATAACATTTTACTTTTAGGCCAAAAAGTTTAATTTTGGTTTCATCTGACCAGAGCACCTTCTTCCATGTTTGCTGTGTCCCCCACATGGCTTTTTGCATGCTGAAAAATTGACTTTGTATGGCTTTCTTTCAACAATGGCTTTCTTCTTGCTACTCTTCCATAAAGGCCAGATTTGTCCTGTGAACAGATTCTCCCACCTAAGCTGTTGATCTCTACAGCTCCTCCAGAGTTACCATTAGACATGTGCAATTCGTTTAGTTACGAATTTGTTATTCGTCAAAATTCGTTATATTCGTTGATTCGTAAACATACGAATAAACGAACGGTTTGATAAAATTACAAAACGAACAACGAATTATCAAAAAGAACGAATATGGAAAACAACGAAAATACGAATTTAGTAAATTTGAAACAGCCAAAATACGAAAAAGTAAAAAGCAAAAACATAAAAACAACGAAAATTACGAATGTTCGGAAAATGTAAAACAAAACAACGAAAATAACAAACAAAGATCCATATTAACGAAAATCAAAATGAACGAAAAAAAAAACGTAAATTCTATTTTGTTAGTTCTGAATTAGTTCTGGACGTTGGCCAATGGCCAATAAGCTTGTTCCTTCCCCTGAAGAGGTTGTCTCTTCCCCCAATGAGCTTGTTTCTTATTCCCTTGTGTGTTTTTCGGTGTTAGACTGCAGTGCATTCCATCCACAGTCCAGATAGGTTGTGGTTGGGTAGGTTGCACTGTTCTGTTGGATTTGTGAGTAAAGTTGTGACTTGTGAGAGAGAAATTCTTTGTTTCTTAACCACTTAAGCCCCGGACCATTTTGTAGCTTAAGGACCAGAGGTGTTTTCAGAATTTTGCACTGCGCTGCTTTAACTGTAAATTGTGCGGACATGCAATGTTGTACCCAAACAAAATTTGCGTCCTTTTCTTCCCACAAATAGAGCTTTCTTTTAATGGTATTTGATTGCCTCTGCGATTTTTATTTTTTGCAATCTAAACGGAAAAAGACTGAAAATTTTGAAAAAAAAAAGATATTTTCTACTTTTTGTTATAAGAAGAATCGAATAAACTCAATTTTAGTCATACATTTTTTGTTCAATATATTTTTATTGAGAAAGATATATAAGCATCTCGATCAAATGAAGTTTAGTCATACATTTAGGCCAAAATGTATTCAGCCACGTCTTTAGTAAAAAAATATGTCAATAAGCGTATATTTAATGGTTTGCACAAAAGTTTTAGCGTCTACAAACTAGGGTACATTTTCTGGAATTTACACAGCTTTTAATTTATGACTGCCTATCTCATTTCTTGAGGTGCTAAAATGGCAGGGCAGTACAAAACCCCCCCAAATGACCCCATTTTGGAAAGTAGACATCCCAAGAAAATTGCTGAGAGGCATGTTGAGCCCATTGAATTTTTTTTTCTTGTCCCAAGTGATTGAATAATGACAAAAAAAATAAAAAATTACAAAAAGTTGTCACTAAATGATCTATTGCTCACACATGCCATGGTTATATGTGGAATTGCACCCCAAAATAAATTTTGCTGCTTCTCCTGAGTACGGGGATACCACATGTGTGGGACTTTTTAGGAGCCTAGCCGCGTACGGGGCCCCGAAAACCAAGCACCGCCTTCAGGATTTCTAAGGGCACAAATTTTTGATTTCACTCCTCACTACCTATCACAGTTTTGAAGGCCATAAAATGCCAAAATAGCACAAAAACCCCCAAATGACCCCATTTTGGAAAGTAGACACCCCAAGCTATTTGCTGAGAGGCATGTTGAGTATTTTACAGCTCTCATTTGTTTTTGAAAATGAAGAAAGAAAATATTTTTTTTTATTTTTATTTTTTCAATTTTCAAAACTTTGTGACAAAAAGTGAGATCTGCAACATACTCACCATACCTCTCAGCAAATAGCTTGGGGTGTCTACTTTCCAAAATGGGGTCATTTGGGGGGGGGTTTGTGCCATCTGGGCATTCCATGGCCTCCGAAACTGTGATAGGCAGTGAGAAGTGAAATCAAAAATTTACACCCTTAGAAAGCCTGAAGGCGGTGCTTGGATTTGGGGTCCCGTACGCAGCTAGGCTCCCAAAAAGTCTCACACATGTGGTATCCCCGTACTCAGGAGAAGCAACAGAATGTATTTTGGGGTGTAATTCCACATATGCCCATGGCATGTTTGACCAATATATCATTTAGTAACAACTTTGTGCAAAAAAAAAAAAAAAAAAATTGTCTTTTTTCCGCCACTTGTGTCAACATATAAAATATTCCATGGACTCGACATGCCTCTCAGTATATAGCTTGGGGTGTCTACTTTCCAAAATGGGGTCATTTGGGGGGGTTTTGAACTGTTCTGGCATTTTATACACAACATTAGGAAGCTTACATCCACTCTTCTAACCACTTGAAGACAAAGCCCTTTCTGACACTTTTTGTTTACATGAAAACATATTTTTTTTGCAAGAAAATTATGTTGAACCCCCAAACATTATATATTTTTTTAAAGCAAAGGCCCTACAGATTAAAATGGTGGGTGTTACATTTTTTTTTTTTCACACAGTATTTGCGCAGCAATTTTTCAAACGCATTTTTTGGGGAAAAAATACACTTTTTTTTAATTTTAATGAACTAAAACACACTATATTGCCCAAATGTTTGATGAAATAAGAAAGATGATCTTAGGCCGAGTACATAGATACCAAACACGACATGCTTTAAAATTTCGCACAAACGCGCATTGGCGACAAACTACATACATTTTTAAAAGCCTTTACAGGTTACCACGTTAGATTTACAGAGGAGGTATACTGCTAAAATGACTGCGCTCGATCTGACCTTCGCGGTGATACCTCACATGCATGGTGCAATTGCTGTTTACATATGACGCCAGACCGACGCTTGCGTTCGCCATTGCGCAAGAGCAGGGCAGGACAGGAGTGCTTTTTTTTTTTATTATTATTATTAATTTAGCTTTTTTATTTTATTTTTAAACTGTTCCTTCCATATTTTTTTTTTTTATCATTTTTATTGTTATCTCAGGGAATGTAAATATCCCCTATGATAGCAATAGGTAGTGACAGGTACTCTTTTTTTGAAAAAACTAGGGTCTATTAGACCCTAGATCTTTCCTCTGCCCTCAAAGCATCTGACCACACCAAGATCGGTGTGATAAAATGCTTTCCCAATTTCCCAATGGCGCTTTTTATATCCGAGGGGGGGACATTCCCTCCCACTGCTTGTAAAAGCAGTCCAGAGACTAATTAGCCACTAGGATTGCTTTTACATGAAAGCCGGCCGCTGGCTGAAAAGAATGATACCAAGATGATACCTAAACCCACAGGCATCAATCTGGTATAACCATTCAAAGTCCAGCAACATACCAGTACGTTGCTGGTCCTTGTTGGACATGTATTGTAATCTTTTTTTTCATGCAGCCTGTTGGCTGAACGAAAAAAAGAGATTGATCGGTGGGTATGCCCACCATTAGAATACCGCCATTCATCCACCCACTTCTAATGGTGGGCATATATGCACCATTTATATATGCCGAAGCATTGGGGCATCCTCCTTCAAAAATTATGCCGCACACACATGGTCGGACTTTTCCATGGACAAGCCTCCGTCAGAATTTCAACCGTATGTATGCGGCATTAGGAGCAAAATCGCTCCTCCGCTCCTCTGCCCCTGCTGCCCCAATACTTCGGCATATATGCTTTTTTTTTTTTAACTGTGGTGGTGAAATCACCTCCTACAGCACTGGAGTCGCAGGGATCAGGCCTGTCTCTGCGAACGCTGCAGTTATGCATGTTGTGTTTTGTAAGTGACAGTGATCGATCGATACTGCACTTGGGTGGCCTGGGCTGGACGGAGGGGCAAAACGCAGGTGCTAGCAGGTATCTGGGCTGATCCCGCTAACACTGCGTTTTTGGGAATCCTAAACTGCTGGGGACACTAGTATAGATCTGATCAGATCAGATATTGATCTGTTCAGATACTATACCACTAAGGGAGGTTTATGCTTCACGCGTGGGTGTTAGCGTTACTGGCACTAACCTGACGCTGCCTGGGGTGTGACGCAGGGTTAACTAGGGGCAATTAGGGGGTTAAAACCTTTATTAGATAATATATGGGGGTACCTGACGCTCTAAAAACCTGCGGCGAACCTAAAAAAAATAACTGGCTATCTATCGGCACCAGCATAAGTAATACAGCGATCAGAAAAACGATCGCTTAGTGACACTGGCAAAAGGGTTACCTGGGGGGCGATCAAGGGGGTTAAACCTTTATTAGGTAATATATGGGGGTAGCTGACGCTATAAAAACCTGCGGCGAACCTAAAAAAAATAACTGGCTACCTATCGGCATCACCGACAATAAGACAGCGATCAGAAAAACGATCGCTTAGCGACAGTGGTGATAGGGGGCGAAAGGGTTACCTGGGGGGCGATCAAAGGGGTTAAACCTTTATTAGGTAATATATGGGGGTAGCTGACGCTATAAAAACCTGCGGCGAACCTAAAAAAAATAACTGGCTACCTATCGGCATCACCGACACTAAAACAGCGATCAGAAAAACGATTGCTTAGTGACGGCGGTGCTAGGGGGTGAAAGGGTTATCTGGGGGGTAATCAGGGGGTTAAACCTTTATTGGGGGGGTTAGGGGGCTACACTGGACCTAAAACTAACTGTAGTGACACTTTTACAGTCACAAATGTCACTGATTGCAGTGATCAGTAAATAAATGGTCACTGCAATCAGTGACACTGTGACTGGGGGCTGGGGGGTGATCTGGGGTGTCTGGGGGGGGGGCGATTTATGTTCCTATGTGTCCTGGTATCAGTGTACTGTTTGTGCACTAACCTGTGTGTCTTCTCTTGTACCGCGCTCGGTATATGTGAGCGCCGCATGAGAGATGACATCACTTCCTCTGCCTGTGTAAACATTACACAGCAGAGGAAGCTTTCTCATTCGCCGGGAGCGATCGCGAGGGGGTGGCCGGAATCGAACGGCCGTCCCCTCATCCCGGATCGCTCCCCAACGGATAACGACCGCTCACTGTATAGAAGGGGGGTCCGATTGGACCCCCCAACTATACAAAAGCAGTCATGTACACTGTACGTGATTGTGCCTGTCGGTGCCATTCTGCCGACGTATATATACAGTGAGCGGTCGTTAAGTGGTTAAACATACTCTGTCTAGATTCTAATCTCTATATTTGTATTTTGTAATATCTCTGACATATTTTTGTTTTCTCCTATTCTGACACATTATGTAAAATTACGAATTATGCCCCAATTACTAATCTAGGAAAACAAATGTAACGAAAGTACGAATAAATGAGCCAGTCAATCTCACGAAAGTACGAATTACAAAATTGCGATGTTTTGAATAAAGAGAAAATGTATTCTAACGAAAGTACAAATGTAATTAAAAAAAAAAAAATATCCCATAGTTTGTAGACGCTATAACTTTTGCGCAAACCAATCAATACGCGCTTATTGGGATTTTTTAACCAAAAGTATGTAGCAGAATACATATACAGAAAGTAAAAAATATATATTTTTTCTCAAGATTGTTGGTCTTTTTTTGTTTATAGCACAAAACATAAAAACCACAGAGGTGATCAAATACTACCAAAAGAAAGCTCTGTTTGTGTGGAGAAAAAAGGACATCAATTTTATTTGGGTACAGCGTTGCACGTCCACGCAATTGTCAGTTAAATTAACGCAGTGCCTTTATTGCAAAAAATGACCTGATCAGGAAGGGAGTAAAACCTTCCAGGGCTGATGTGGTTAAAGGAACAGGATCTTTTTTTTCTTTTTTTTTTTAGGGTAACAAACACTTTAAGTATTGTTACAGAATTCAAAGCCTCAACAACACTTGGCAGCACTTATTTTGCCATAGATTTAGCTTTTTTTAAGATTCATTTTACTTACATACAGCAACACCCCAATAGGGTTTATTTCACTTTAAAAAAGGCTCTACCTCAAATAAATTTAGCAGCAATATATGTTTTTTCAGCAAAAAAAAAATCAGCCAAAGCTCTTGTTTATAAGGTTATATAAATAGGCCAGTTTCATAATAGTTTGATGTGATTTCCATAGTTTGTTACCCTTTTTTTGCAGGTCCACACTGCTTATTCTAAAATAAAATAAATGTCAGAGTGCACTAAATCACTACACAACACCACCCCATTTCCATATCCCCAATCCTTCCAAAAATATTAAAAATTTAGCCCTCTGGTATTGTTGATTTACATTTTTCCAGTGGTGGGACAGTATGTGAACAAATAGCCAAAAATGGAAAAGATGAGGCAAGTGTATTCCTGTCATAAAAGTGTAGCATTGGACATACAGTAGCCAAAAAAAAAAATCGACCAGTGGCAGGACAGTATGTGATCAGACACTCGTCTCCATGATTAAGCCCCTGGGGTGGGGCGAAACATGTTGGGACATGGCCTGGATTAATTGAGCTGAGGCTGTTTTTACCTGCTGACTACTCAGGCCGGGCGAGGTGTGCGGCGGCCGGGCTATATTTTCCTATTTCTGCATTGTCCTTTGGGTGTACATGGACCTTTCCTCAGCCTGCACCTTTGCTGGTCATCAGCATCCAACTCATCAGACTTTGATAATCTGAACGGGGACCCTTAGGCATTTATTGTGGGTCACAGCAGAATAAATATGCTGTAAAATTGCTGCACATGAGACAAGACCCTGAAAGAAAAATTAGATCTTGGCAGCTGAGATTTAGTTGCCACATTAAGTATGTGAGCACTTCAATCGCCTGCAGCTTTGGATATGTAAGACAGGTGTTTCCCTGCAATGTGAGTGTTAAGAAGGAGAAGAGGTTTCAGCAGATGGTAATGCTGGTAGCTATTGATTTTAAATTTAAGTAGCATTTCATTAATAATTTAATCAAGTTGCATCCACAGTGAGTGTTTGGCAGTCATCTGTGATCCAGGTCAAATGTATTTTTATGAAAGCCAGTCATTCCACATTATCTTGGGACAGGCAGATACATTTTTCTGTGATAAATCCACCTACTGGTCTGAAGGTACTCTCAGACATTCCACTTGCAGCAGGGCAAGCCAGTACCTCCAGTGTATTTGGGCTTGTTCCAGCCAATAGTTACAATTGTGAATAACCCAAAAGGTTTCTCAGCATTTTTTGTCAGCTCTAGAACCAATATAATCACAAATAAAGAGGTTCAGGCATTGCCTGTAGCTATATCTGCCTGCTTGTCAGTAACTAGGACACCATTTGGTGGCACTGTGGTCCCCAGACTTGAATGGTGTAGATGTAGTGTCCACCAGCAGGCATCTCAAAGCAGCCAACGTGTCTCTGAAATCAGTCACCACCTGATACTGGCTGCTGAAAGACTATTTATCCTTACCTCGGGAGTCATGCAGTGACTCAGTATTTTTCCTATGTACCCCAGTGTGGCTCCTGTTCCTTAAGCATACAAATAGCAGCACTGCATGACATTGTTTTGTCTGGAATGTAGCATTTTTTGCTGACAGAATTGTTCAGTGAAAGTGGCAAGCTTTGAATTTGGATATTGTTATTGACCAAATCCCTTCTCAACCATTTGGTTTCTCTCACTCTTGCTACCCCTGGCAATGACCTTGACAACTTCACACTCCTAAGCTCATCTTCACTGAGGAATGGCCCCCTGTTAGGGTCTAGTGTTGTGGAAATTTTATTATATAGAATCATGTGGACATTTTATTCTAGGATGTGGGCTTTATAGATTATCCTCTGTCTCCCTGTTTCTGATTTAATCCTGGAGCGCTTTAGCAGAGCACACTTGAGTTGAATTGGGACCAGCAGTAAAACCGTCAGTATGAAAACCTTCTCATGGGCTTGGAAATGTGTTCTCTGTGTGTGTGTGGGCGTTTGCCGGTTTGTAAGTATCAAGCGCAATGCGCTGGGCTTCTTGCCTTCAAATGGCTATGCACATTAGAGAAGTGAAGTCTGCATAACTAGAGAAACATATTACATCTCTGTTGTGGCTATGTTATCCCTTTTGGATACATATCTGCTTTTATAGGTCATTGATATCTGCCTTGTTGGTATACTCGTACCTTATATTGACAACAGCAGTAGCAATGTCCCCGCAGATCTTCTCAAGCCTGTAAGAACAAGTAGAATGATCTTACTAGATACTGGTTACTCTAAGCAGTATTAAGGGGGCTCCATGCTGACCAAGATTGTTGATGTGCATGCATGTGGCTGGGCGGAGGGCAGTGTACATGCCTCAAGTGGATGAGACATGTGCACTTCATATTTTTTATTTTATTTTTCTGGTTGAACTGGATGGATTTGTGACATTTTTCAACCTGACTAACTATGTAACTTATCCCCCCCCACTCCTGCGGATGCCCTCCCCTTTACTGTTGTCATTTCCTGTGTTTTCATTTCCTGTGATGTCATTTTGCATGGAGGAAGTGATTGGCTGTTGGGGCCATGACTTCCTGTTTGTCATTCCTTTTGTTGCCCATGAATAAAATCCAGGTGCCTGTGCTCAGAAGGGGCAGTCGAGCGATGGAGCTAAGAATGTGAGGACGGTGACTGTGTTAGTTTTTTGGGGGAAATGTTCAAGACAGGGGTGAAATGGCGCTTATTTAGCGCCGGAGACATGGATTACGTGTAGCGTATAGTGGAATTTCTACGAAACCAGGAATTAGCTTAACCACTTAACGACTGCCCCATGTACATATACGTTGGCGGAATGGCACGGACAGGCACAATCATGTACCTGTACTTGCCTGCCTTCGCGGGGGTGGGGGGTCCGATCGGACCCCCTCCCAGTACATGGGGCGGTCGGTATCGCTTCAGGAGCGATCCGTAATGAGGGGGCTCCCGGCGAATGAGATGCTTTCCCTGCCTGTGTATTGTAAAAAAAGTAAGTGCACCAACAGCCCACTGACACCAGCACACATAGGCACATAAATCAACCCCCCAGTCACCCCCAAATCACCCCCCAGATCACCCCCCAGCCCCCATTCAAAGTGTCACTGATTGCAGTGATCATTTATTTACTGATCACTGCAGTCAGTGACATTTGTGATAGTAAAAGTGTCAGGGCAGTTAGTGTTAGGTCCCTTTAGGTCCAGGGTAGCCCCCTAATAAAGGTTTAACCCCTTGATCGCCCCCCAGGTAACCCTTTCACCCCCTATCGCCAGTGTCACTAAGCGATTGTTTTTCTGATCGCTGTATTAGTGTCGCTGGTGCCGCTAGGTAGCCAGTTATTTTTTTAGGTTCGGTTTTTATAGCGTCAGGTACCCCCATATATTATCTAATAAAGATTTTAACCCCCTGATTGCCCCTAGAGTTAACCCTTTCACCAGTGATCACTGTATAAGTGTCACTGGTGACCCTGGTTAGCCAGTTAGTCATTTAGGTTCCCCGTCAGGTTTTTATATAGCGCCAGGTACCCCCATATACTACCTAATAATGGTTTAACCCCTTGATCGCCCCCCAGGTAACCCTTTCACCCGCTATCACCAGTGTCACTAAGCGATCGTTTTTCTGATCGCTGTAATTAGTGTCTCTGGTGCCGCTAGGTAGCCAGTTATTTTTTTAGGTTTGCCGCCAGGTTTTTATAGCATCAGGTACCCCCATATACAACCTAATAAAGGTTTTAACCCCCTGATTGCCCCTAGAGTTAACCCTTTCACCAGTGATCACTGTATAAGTGTCACTGGTGACACTGGTTAGCCAGTTCGTTATTTAGGTTCCCCGTCAGGTTTTTATATAGCGTCAGGTACCCCCATATATTACCTAATAAAGGTTTTAACCCCCTGATTGCCCCTAGTTAACCCTTTCACCAGTGATCACCGTATAAGTGTTACGGGTGACGCTGGTTAGTTAGTTTGCTTTTTATAGCATCGGGGCAACCGCCGTATATAACCCAATAAAAGTTTAACCCCCTGATCACCCGGCGGGTGATATCAATTAGGTTTTAGAGTCAGATAGGGTCTATGTCGCCCCAGGCAGCGTCAGGTTAGTGCCAGTAGCGCTAACACCCACGCACGAAGCATAAACCTCCCTTAGTGGTATAGTATCTGATCAGATCTATACTAGCGTCCCCAGCAGTTTAGGGTTCCCCAAAACGCAGTGTTAGCGGGATCAGCCCAGATACCTGCTAGCACCTGCCTTTTGCCCCTCCGTCCAGCCCAGCCCACCCAAGTGCAGTATTGATCGATCACTGTCACTTACAAAACACAACACACATAACTGCAGTGTTCGCAGAGAGACAGGCCTGATCCCTGCGACTCCAGTGCTGTAGGAGGTGATCTCACCACCACAGTTAAAAAAAAGAGCATATATGCCGAAGCATAGGGGCAGCAGGGGCGGAGGAGTGTTTTTGCTCCTAATGCCGCGTACACTGTCGAAATTCCGATGGAGGCTTGCCCGTGGAAAAGTCTGACCGGGTGTACGTGGCATAACTTTTGCGGGAGGATGCCCCCATGCTTCGGCATATATATATGGTGCATGTATGCCCATTATTAGAAGTGGGTGGATGAAGGGAGGTATTTTAATGGTGGGCATACCCACCGATCAATCTCTTTTTTTCGTTCCGCCAACAGGCTGCATGAAAAAAAAAGATTACAATACATGGCCAACAAGAACCAGCAATGTACTGGTATGTTGCTGGACTTTGAATGGTTATACCAGAATGATGCCTGCGGGTTTAGGTATTATCTTGGTATCCTTATTTTCAGCCAGCTGCCGGCTTTCATGTAAGAGCAATCCTATCGGCTAATTAGCCTCTAGACTGCTTTTACAAGAAGTGGCAGGGAATGCAGTGGCAGGGAATGCCCCCCCCCCGGATATAAAAAGCGCCATTGGGAAATTGGGAAACCCGATTTTTTTCAAAAAAAGAGTACCTGTCACTACCTATTGCTATCATAGGGGATATTTACATTCCCTGAGATAACAATAAAAAATATAAAAATGGAAGAAACAGTTTAAAAATAAAATAAAAAAAGCAAAATAAATAATAATAAAAAACAAACAAAACACACCTGTCCCGCCCTGCTCTTGCGCAAAGGCAAAGCAAGCGTCGGTCTGGCGTCATATGTAAACAACAATTGCACCATGCATGTGAGGTATCACCACGAAGGTCAGATCAAGGGCAGTCATTTTAGCAGTAGACCTCCTCTGTAAATCTAATGTGGTAAACTGTAAAGGCTTTTAAAAATGTATGTAGTTTGTCGCCACTGCGCGTTTGTGCGCAATTTTAAAGCAAGTCGTGTTTGGTATCCATGTACTCGGCCTAAGATCATCATTTTTATTTCATCAAACATTTGGGCAATATAGTGTGTTTTAGTGCATTAAAATGTAAAACAAAAGTGTATTTTTTCCCCAAAAAATGCGTTTGAAAAATCGCTGCGCAAATACTGTGTGGGAAAAAAAATGAACACCCACCATTTTAATCTGTAGGGCCTTTGCTTTAAAAAAATATATATAATGTTTGGGGGTTCAACTTAATTTTCTTGCAAAAAAAAAAATATGTTTTCATGTAAACAAAAAGTGTCAGAAAGGGCTTTGTCTTCAAGTGGTTAGAAGAGTGGATGATGTGTGACATAAGCTTCCTAATGTTGTGCATAAAATGCCAGGACAGTTCAAAACCCCCCCAAATGACCCCATTTTGGAAAGTAGACACCCCAAGCTATTTGCTGAGAGGCATGTCAAGTCCATGGAATATTTTATATTTTGACACAAGTTGCGGGAAAAAGATTTTTTTTTATTTTTTTTTGCACAAAGTTGTCACTAAATTATATATTGCTCAAACATGGCATGGGCATATGTGGAATTACACCCCAAAATACATTCTGTTGCTTCTCCTGAGTACGGGGATACCACATGTGAGACTTTTTGGGAGCCTAGCCGCACACGGGACCCCAAAAACTAAGCACCGCCTTCAGGCTTTCTAAGGGTGTAAATTTTTGATTTCACTCCTCACTGCCTATCACAGTTTCGGAGGCCATGGAATGCCCAGATGGCTCAAAACCCCCCCAAATGACCCAATTTTGGAAAGTAGACACCCCAAGCTATTTACTGAGAGGTATGGTGAGTATTTTGGGGTGTAATTCCACATATGCCCATGGCATGTGTGAGCAATATATCATTTAGTGACAACTTTTTGTAATTTTTTATTTTTTTTGTCATTATTCAATCACTTGGGACAAAAAAAAATATTTAATGGGCTCAACATGCCTCTCAGCAAATTCCTTGGGGTGTCTACTTTACATAATGGGGTCATTTGGGGAGGTTTTGTACTGCCCTGCCATTTTAGCACCTCAAGAAATGAGATAGGCAGTCATAAATTAAAAGCTGTGTAAATTCCAGAAAATGTACCCTAGTTTGTAGACACTATAACTTTTGCGCAAACCATTAAATATACGCTTATTGACATATTTTTTTACTAAAGACGTGGCTGAATATATTTTGGCCTAAATGTATGACTAAAATTGAGTTTATTCAATTCTTCTTCTAACAAAAAGTAGAAAATATCATTTTTTTTCAAAATTTTCGGTCTTTTTCCGTTTATATCACAAAAAATAAAAATAGCAGAGACAATCAAATACCATTAAAAGAAAGCTCTATTTGTGGAAAGAAAAGGACGCAAATTTCGTTTGGGTACAACATTGCATAACCCCGCAATTACCAGCTAAAGCAGCGCAGTGCCAAATTGTAAAAACACCTCCGGTCTTTATGCTGCGTATTGGTCCTGGGCTTAAGTGGTTAAAGGATAGAGTCACCTTTTTGGGCAGAATTTCACTTTTCATAATAAATAGAAGTGTTTTCCAATTCCATTTCTGGCCCAGCCATCCCAATGTGCTTTTCTCTCACTTACCTTATCCACAGAAGGTTTAAAATTGTTTAAAATTTTATTTGAATTTTTTTAATGAGTTTCAGATTCCATCACTTCCTGTATATCGTCTCTCAGCATTCACTTCCTGTGGGCCATCTTCCAGAAGCCTTCACTTCCTTGTTACATCACAGAAGAGGGCGTGGCAGGGTGTGTTCACCACTCTGGATCACACTTTCCACATTAAAATACCACCTTCCACCAACTTCCTATACAATCTAATTGTACAATCTCCTTTGGATTTCCGATCAGCTATGTAGTGCAAGGGCCTGCCTGATATAAAACAATTAAATGGATTGTCAGGTGGGTCATACTATTCCATAGTTCTTGTAAATCCAAAGGAAATTGTACAGCGATTGTACAATCAGATTGCATAGTGTATGGCCAGTTTTATTCAAGTACATAGGAGTGATTGGATAGAGACACTCAGTTGTCAGGCCTCGTTCAAATCTCCATGCAGCGTTAGGGCAGTCCATTCACTTGAACGGGCAGCCCTTTATGCAACAATTGCCCCAGAGAAGCTTCAGATCTTTTTTTTGGAGAGGAGCATGGTGCATTACTACAGTTTTTGGTGCGTTTGCTGCATTAGGGGAGCTTTAACATGTAATGACAACACAAACATGATGCACATTTTCTGAAACGCATGGCAAAGCGAGCATTTTCTGTGTGGTTTGGCATGCATTTGAAATCACACAAATGTGATTGGAGCTTCATTGTTCTTGAGTAAATGCACCAGTTTCACTTTTAGGCCCAAATAGTGGGAGCACATGTTTTTTGGCTTGTTTTTGCAGTGACACACATAGGGCAGCCCGTTAATTTCAATACATGTGGCAAAGTAGCCAATGGGACATTTTGGCATGGTGCGAGTTGCAAATTTTTTACTGTGCGTTTTGCTGCGTTTGTCACCTGTTTTTTCATGTGGCAAAATTTGTGTTTGCTCCTGTGTTTGGTGTGCTGTTAACAATTAATGACACTGAAAAAGCAACTAGGTAATTTTAGGTGTATAAATGTGGCCATACACTATAGAATCTGATTGTACAATCTCTGTCTAGGGACCTCAAGTCGCCTAAAAAGTCAGACCAAAGTAGTGCAGGGACTACTTTAAAGTCACTGCGACTTGAAGTCGCACAGATATGATTGGTACTCATTGAAAATCATGGAGTATGACTTGTCATGCTTCATAAAAAGGAGGGGATTCCGGCGCTCCGTATAATGTGATGCCTTTATGAATGATGTAATGGTGGCTTTAATAGCACATCTTAGTCAGTCAGTAAAATATATTGTAAAAAAGGAGGCAGCCATCCTCAGAGGGTGTCCATTACCTCTGTCAGCAAGAAAGGGATATAAGAAGGGTGGAGGCGCCAACTGAGATAATCCTACTGTTAATGGAGTGTTAGTGTAGTATGTACACTTACAGGTTCACAGGGTGAGGATGCCCGTCAGGGATAGAGGTGTCCTGGGGTATGCTGATGCTGCTCTGCAGGCTCTGGTAATGTTCCCTCAGCCATAGGGGTGTTGAATATGCTCACAGGCTTCTCTGCAGTGTCCACTTGACAGGAAGCTCCACGCTGACCAGTCTGGAAAGCGGTAGCGACGTCACCACGGCAGGGCAAGCATAGAGTGGGGAATGCACAGGCTATGCTCTCGGGGCTCACAGCTCATTCTATTGGCCTGTTTGCTCACGGGAAGAGAGCAGCTTAAATACATGGGCAGGATATTTCCGCGGCTGTGGAACCATAACCACTAGCGGACCCACACAATTGCAGAAAACTTAATAAAAATATTAAAAACCAAGTGTTTAATAGAGAATATATGAACGGTTAATATGTAAAAATAAAAAAGTTATAAAATTGAAAATAAAAATAATAATAAAAGAAAAATTAAAAAATTTAAGATTGAGATGCACTGTACAAAATGAAAAAATTATGATAAGCAATGGAACACATTGATTAGGGGTAAGATGAGAAAGGAACATGGAAAACAGAGGAGGAGGATGGGGGTTTTAGAGGGAGGGGGAAGAGAAAATAAAAGGAAGAATTATCGAAGAGGGAGTTACTTACTATGCATGTTAAAGGGCACCATCCCCAAATAGTAAGGGACTCATCCAGGAGTGAGTAAAAAATGAAAAACACAAAAAAATCTCTTTAGCTGTAAAACACCAAAAAGAAAATATGGGAATTATAAAGGAAGGACAAATTGGTAAACTGGAACTACAATAAGGAATGTGTCTCTATTTCTTCATTGAGTCCCCACCGGCGAGAGAGTGTTCAGCGAGTATATCCAGTAGGTCTCCTGCTGGCGTTTAAAACGTTCTGCAGCAGGAAGACCTCAGGGGATGGCCTCATGACCCAGACTCTGAGGCCCATGGTAGATTTGAGATGTTCCTTCAGAAAATGAAGAGGGACACTGTGTTTGTCCCAGCCCTTCTCAATGAAGCGCCTGTGTTCGCCAAAGCATTGGTGCAGGGTGGGTATAGTCCTGGTCACATAGAAGAGGCCATATGGGCAGGTCAGACAATACAAGTACTCACTTGAACAGTTGTGAAATTATTTTATGGTGTATGTTTTACCTTTGATGGTAAAGTTTTTTTGACCATGATCAACAAATTTTAATGGTAAGGCATAATTTTTTCTTACATTGATACATTCCTACTAATGGAATTAGGGGAGTATGTGAAATGAAGGTGGATAAAACATTTCGGATTTTACTGGGTGCTATTTTACTCTTTATATTTTTAACTTTTGCGATAGGAAACCTTGGGTTGTTGGGTAGGGATGAGCTTCGAGTTTGAGTCAAACTCATGTTCGACTCGACAGCGAACAATTTGGGGTGTTTGTGGCAAATTCGAAAAGCTGCGGAACACCCTGTAAAAGTCTATGGGAGAAATCTAAAGTGCTAATTTTAAAGGCTTATATGCAAGTTATTGTCCTAAAAAGTGTTTGGGGACCCGGGTCCTGCCCCAGGGGACATGTATCAATGCAAAAAAAAGTTTTAAAAACTAAAGTTTTTTTGGGAGCAGTGATTTTAATAATGCTTAAAGTAAAACAATAAAAGTGAAATATTCCTTTAAATTTCGTACCTAGGGTGTGTGTATAGTATGCATGTAAAATTGCACTTGTTTCCCATGCTTAGAACTGTCCCTGCACAAAGTGTCATTTCTGAAGGAAAAAAAGTAATTTAAAACTCACTCGCGGCTATAATGAATTGTCGGCTCCCGGAAATACATAGAAAAGTCATAGATAAAAAAAAAAATGCGTGGGGGTCCCCCCAAATTCAATTACCAGGCCCTTCAGGTCTGGTATGGATATTAAGGGGAACCCTGCCGCAAATTAAAAAAAAAATGCGTGGGGTTCCCCCCAAATATCCATACCAGGCCCTTCAGGTCTGGTATGGATTTTAAGGGGAACTCCACCCCAAATTTAGAAAAAATGGCGTGGAGTTCCCCCAAAAATCCATACCAGACCCTCTATCTGAGCACACAACCTGGCAGGCTGCAGGAAAAGAGGGGGGATGAGAGAGCGCCCCCCCTCCTGAACCGTACCAGGCCACATGCCCTCAACATTGGGAGGATGCTTTGGGGGTCTGTGATGGTCACAAGGGCCTCATCCCCACAACCCTTGCCCAGTGGTTGTGGGGGTCTGCGGGCGGGGGGCTTATCGGAATCTGGAAGACCCCTTTAACAAAGGGGACCCCCAGATCCCACCCCCCCTATGTGAATTGGTAATGGGGTACATTGTGCCCCTACCATTTCACAAAGAATGTGTAACAAATTGTAAAAAAAAAACAGACATCGTTGGGAAAGTCCTTTATTAAAAAAAAACAAAAACATTCCAGCGATGAAATCCAGTGTCCCTCGGTGATCCGATGTCCAGCGCTGTCCACACGAAACATCATTGGCTGAGCCTGAGCGGACCTGATGGGGAACTTTCTCCGCAGTGTAATAAATGAATAGACCCGCCCAGGGGCAGACTGACAACTCATGGGGCCCCCGGGCAATAGAAGATTATGGGGCCCCCAGGCTTACAGGTGGCCGCCATGCCAGGAGTAAGTAATAAACAAAACAACATATAGAGTACGGCAGTCAGGATGAGCGCCACGCTCACATCAGAGTCCTCCCTAAGACCCCTTTCACACTGAGGGCGTTTTGCAGGCACTATAGTGTTAAAAATAGAGCCTGCAATCTGCCCTTAAACTGCTGTTCTATTCACTCCAGTGTGAAAGCCTGAGGGCTTTCACACTGGAGCGGTGCGCTGGCAGGGCGTCAGAAAAAGTGTTGCCAGCAGCTTCTTTGGAGTGCATTAGGAGTGGTGAACTCACCGCTCCTAATGCGCTCCTGCCTATTGAAATCAATGGGCAGTGCCGCCGTACCGCCGGCAATACGCTGCTGTAGCGGCACATTGCGGGCAGTTTTAACCTTTTCTCGGCCACTAGCAGGGGTTAAAAGCACGCAAATCCGACGGTAAAATATCTGTGTTTTACCGCTATTTTACCGCCGACGCTATGGGCTGCACCAGTGTGAAAGGGCTCTTACATCAAAGTCCCAACGTTCTCCCTATACATTACAGTCCGCAGAGTCCTACCTTATGGCAGAGCCCCCCCCCAGTGTGTAACCTTCTACCAGTGTCCCCTTACACACACCTTTGCACCTTAGTGTTTGGTGTGGCAGGCAGCTGTCAGGAAAAGGCCTTTAAATTAGAAAAAATAAAATCCACTTGATGCAGGCTCTGAACTGCGCAAGTGAGTCTTAGAGCCAGCGTAATAGTGAACTGCTGTGGTTGGCCTCAGATCGGGCAGTGGGGCGTGTGAATAAAAGCCATGCTTGATGTGTGCCATGATATCACCACACAGGTGTGTACCCAGACCTGCCCTGCTGCCTGATCGGAGGCCGGGCTCAGCAGTTCACCATTCAGATGCCCCCGAATGGCAACAAGTGGATTTTTCACGGGGGCACGGGATTGTTAGATCGACTTCTGTTTAGCGGCATTTTGCACAAATGAAACATACAGTATACATACACACACACATTATACATATATACACATAGACACCAGTGGCGGCTGGTGCTCAAATTGAAAAAAAGAAAAAACATCAATTGCAGCCACTGTGCCCATCAAACGCAGGCACTGTGCCCATCGTGCGCGGGCACTGTGCCTATCAAGCACAGCCACTCTGCCCATCAAGTGCAGCCACTGTGCCCATAAATTGCCGCCACTGTGCACATCAAAAGCAGCCACTGTGCCCATCAAAAGCTGCCACTGTACCCATCAATTGCTGCCAGTGTGCCCATGAATTGCCGCTACTGTGCCCATCAATTGCTGCCAGTGTGCCCATCAATTGTTGCTACTGTGCCCTATCAAATGCTGCCAGTGTGCCCATCAATTGCCGCTACTGTGCCCCATCAAATGCTGCCAGTGTGCCCATCAATTGCCACTACTGTGCCCCATCAAATGCTGCCAGTGTGCATCGCCCGGCACTTACCTGTCTCGCAGCGGGTCAGCGGCGGTGTCCTGCACGTCCGTGATGTCTTCTTCCGTCCTCTCTATCACAGCGCCTGACGTTTCAGCCAATCGGGTGACAGATAACAGACCCGAGCACCTGATTGGCTGAGAGGCAGTTTTGTGTTAGCAAAGCAAATTCCTTCGCTTTCCTAACACACAGCTGAGTTAACAGCGAACGCCCAGCATGGCGCCCGCTATTCACCTTATTGGGCGCCTATTAGAGCCTACGGCTTTAATCAGGTGCTTCCAAAAAACACCCCGGCCACTATAATTCAGGTGCCCTGTGCCCGGAAAGGGGCTGGACACCTGAATAGGGGGTGTCAGCGGTGACCATAGATAGATTCATGCTATGCATAGACAGGCGGAGGAGAGAAGGGGCGGCGCCCGTGCTCCCCTTATGGACGCACCGCCACTGATAGACACACAGTATACACATAGACACACAGTATACATATATGCACATAGACACACAGTATACATATAGACACAGTATATATATAGACACACAGTATACATATAGACACACAGTATACATATAGACACACAGTATAAATATATACACATAGACACACAGTATACACATAGACACATATTATACACATATACACATAGACACACAGTATAAACATAGACACACAGTATACACATAGACACACAGTATACATATATACACATAGACACACAGTATACATATAGACACACAGTATATATATAGACACACACTATACACATATACACATAGACACACAGTATACACATAGACACGCAGTATACATATATACACATAGACACACATTATACATATATACACATAGACACACAGTATACACATAAACACACAGTATACACATAGACTAGGGTGACCAGACATCCCCGGTTTCTGGGGACAGTCCCCGGATTGAGGACACTGTCCCCGGACCAAGTCTGTCCCCAGTTTTTTCCCCGGATTGGATTTGAACAGGGGCTGGGGCAATTTCAAAGACAGTCAGTGCAGAATTTAAAAAAAATCTGAATTACACCTCCCCCCCCGCTCCTACTAGCTTAGGGGGGGTGTATTTTTTCCATTATCTGTGCCCCTTTCTGATGGTCATGTGCTGGTCGGAGCGGAGGGAATATTTCTTCAGTTTCGGGTGCATGCCCATTCAGCTCCGCTCGCATCTTCTTCTGCCTTGACTCAAGTCCCAGCCAGCCGCCTGCCTGTTCATCACCTTGCCTTCCCTGGTGGAGTGATCTTCCTCCGCTCCCCACCCAGTAGTAGCTGGGGCCCGGAAAGTAAGACTTGACAAGCTGTGAGGCGGGCGGCGACGGCGACGGGCATAGAGTCGCTGATTACCACCATTACTAGTAAAAAAAAAAATATGTCCCCGGATTTCATTTTAAAAATCTGGTCACCTTAACATAGACACACAGTATACACTGTACACATAGACACACAGTATACACATAGACATACAGTATACATATATACACATAGACCTAGACACACACCAGCACTTTTCACCCAAAAATCAGCCTGATTGAACACACTGTTGCCCCATCTCCTGGCATGCTGGGACTTGTAGTGCCCCAGCAGCTCACAGACACATTAGGTGGTAATGCAGGAGAGGAGGGGACTGGGACTGTGTACTGGTGGGCAGCTAATGAGTAGGCAGGGTAGCAGAGATTGGGAGATAAGTTCAGAACATCCTTCCTCCATAAGCATGGCACTTCTCACACAGAAAATCGATCTAACAGCTTCAGAGACAGGAGGAGCCATGCTAGAGGAAAAACACATCCTCCCTTTCCCCCCTGCTCACCAGGATAAGCCACTGACAAAAATAAACTCAGTTCCGCTCAGCAAGCTTACCTTCCAGCAGGTTGCAGCCCTTCCCACACTGCAGGATGTGTCCCCTCCTTCCTCTCCTCTCCTCCAGCTGTTGGCAATCTCCTGCTCTAAAACCAAATAAGCCACGGGAGGGAAAGGGGCGTGTACACTGTGTTCCCTTTGGCTGAGGAGGCATTACAGAAGCAGGGCAGCTTTAGCCTCGCAATTTTCACAGCAAAATGATGTCGGCAAGGGACATTTCAGGGACAGATGTAAAAATACACAGATTTTTACATACTGTCCCTGGTTTTACTGAGGCTGGCCACCCTGATGGGGCCCCCTAGTGGCATGGGGCCCTCGGTCCGTGCCCGAGTGCCCGAATGGTCAGTCCACCCCTGGACCCACCCCTTCTAAAGTTCCCCATCAGGTCCGCTCAGCCAATGACGTAGGTGTAAGGCTAAGCGGACCAGACGCGGAACATGAGAAGGGGCGGGTCTTTTCATTTATTACACTGCGGAGGAAGTTCCCCATCAGGTCCGCCGCCTCGTATGTCAGACCCCCACCAGGTCATTGGCTGAGTGGACCTGATGGGGAACTTCCTCCGCAGTGTAATAAATGAATAGACCCGCCCGTTTTCACGTTCCGCATCTGGTCTGCTTAGCCTTACACCTACGTCATTGGCTGAGTGGACCTGATGGGGAACTTTAGAAGGGGTGGGTCTATTCATTTATTACACTGCGGAGGAAGTTCCGCATCAGGTCCGCTCAGGCTCAGCCAATGACGTTTCGTGTGGACAGCGCTGGACATCGGATCACCGCGGGACACTGGATTTCATCGCTGAAATGTTTTTTTTTAATTTTTAATTTTTTTTATTTTTAATAAAGGACTTTCCCAACAGTGTCTGTGTTTTTTTTTTACAATTTGTTACACTTTCTTTGTGAAATGGTAGGGGTACAATGTACCCCATTACAAATTAACATAGGGGGGGCGGGATCTGGGGGTCCTCTTTGTTAAAGGGGTCTTCCATATTCCGATAAGCCCCCCGCCCGCAGACCCCCACAACTACAAGGCAAGGGTTGTGGATATGATGCCCATCAACATCACATGGTGCTTTGAGGGGTCATAGACCCCCAAAGCATCCTCCCAATGTTGAGGGCATGTGGCCTGGTACGGTTCAGGAGGGGGGGCGCTCTCTCGTCCCCCCTCTTTTCCTGCGGCCTGCCAGGTTGCGTGCTCGGATAAAGGGTCTGGTATGGATTTTTGGGGGAACTCCACGCCATTTTTTTTTTAAATTTGGGGTGGAGTTCCTCTCTAAATCCATACAAGTCCTAAAGGGATATTTGGGGGGAACCCCACGCATTTTTTTTTAAATTTGCGGCAGGGTTCCCCTTAATATCCATACCAGACCTGAAGGGCCTGGTAATTGAATTTGGGGGGACCCCCACGCATTTTTTTTTTTTTTTATCAATTACTTTTCTATGTATTGCCGGGAGCCAACAATTCAATATAGCCGCGAGTGAGTTTTAAATGACTTTTTTTCCTTTGTGCAGGGACTTTGTGCAGGGACAGTTCTAAGCACAGGAAACAAGCGCGACTTTACATGCATACTATACACACCCACTAGGTATGAAATTTAAAGGAATATTTCAATTTTATTGTTTCACTTTAAGCATTATTAAAATCACTGCTCCCCGAAAAAACTGAAGTTTTTAAACCTTTTTTTGCTTCGATACATGTCTCCTGGGGCAGGACCCGGGTCCCCAAACCCTTTGTAGGACAATAACTTGCATATTAGCCTTTATAATTAGCACTTTTGATTTTGAACGTTCGAGTCCATTGTATTTAATAGGGTTCTAAATTTAGCCCGAACTTTCTGTCTGTTCGCAGGTTCTGGTGCGAACCGAACAGGGGGGTGTTCAGCTCATCCCTATTGTTGCATAAGGGAAGAGCACAAAAATGGATCTCTAAGCAGGATGGACCAATGCTTAGCTATGATATTCTCCATTTTTTTATGATAGTCATGAAATTTGGTTGTGAATCGCGTTGGTTGTGGGTCAACTGATGGCTTTGGGGGGGGGTTTAAGGCCTGTTGAAGGAAGGCTTCTTGGACCAAAGTAGGTGGGTATCCTTCATCCTGGAATTTTTCTGAGAGGAGATTTCCCTGTATGTGATAATCTTCATCTTTGGTACAGTTTTGCCGAATCCTATGAAATTGACTCCTAGGTATATTTTTGAATCCACCTGGGATGGTGACAGCTTTGGTAGTGAATATAGGAATTCCCAGCGGTTGGTTTAACAAAGTTGGTGGCATGTATTTGGGATTCACTGTGGAAAAGTTCTAGATCTAAAAAGCCAATTAACAGTATGAGTTCATTTCTTTCCAGCCAACAGTGGAAGATCACAGAATCTCAATCCAAATGTCACAAGACTAGCAATTAGGAAAAGACGAGCTGGCACCTCTGGAAATTCCATCTGTAATCTTTATTTCAGCATGACCATGTTAAAATGATGGCTAACGCGTTTCGCCACAAGCTATGTTCACAGCACATTTAAAAATGAAAAACACAACATATATACACACAGATAAAAAGATAGTGTAGTCCACTCCCTCTAATTAGATGATGTCATTGATTGAGGCAAACGGGAAACACTGCTGCAGGTGTGTACTCCCCGGGAAGTGCAAAACACATCATAATGTTTTTGAGAAATACTGAGTAAGCAAAATGGATCTATAAATTTTTTTATTTTTTTTAATTAATTCAGAAAAATTAAGCAAAGATGATATGAAGCACATACAGGCATACCCCACTTTTAAGTACACAATAGAGTTTATTTACTATCACTAGAGAGTGCAATATCAGGCTCACTTCTGCAAAGAAACCAATGAGCTTCTAACCCCAGCTTTTTCAATTAAGCCTGGTAATATAACCTGGAAGCTCATTGGTTTCTATGCAGAAGTGAGCCTGATTTTGCACTTTCCAGCGATAGTAAATAAACTCCATTGTGTACTTAAAAGTGGGGTATGCCTGTATATCACTTAAAAAAACAACTACCGGAGGAAAAGATCAACATCATATCTGAAATTCATACCAGATGGTATTCCACTGAGTAAACCACTCTGCTAGTTCCACAGGTAATATAATCATGTATTGTGAAGTTTTTACCAGTGGAGCAGAATCATACTACATTCGATTTCTTGGAATGCTTTCCACAAAAGCGACAGGTATTGACTCCACAGGCATAAGATCCCGTGGTGTGTAACCATGTACTCTCCCAGAGTGCTGGCACGTCGGCTCGAAAACCTTCAACCTGCTTCAATGACAGGTGTCAAGTCCTTGTCTGTTGACAGAATAGGAAGATGTTAAAGTGGATGTAAACCCTCACATATACCCAGTGAAGTGAACAGCCTCACGTTTTACAT
Organism: Rana muscosa; assembly: GCA_029206835.1. Lineage (NCBI taxonomy): Eukaryota > Metazoa > Chordata > Amphibia > Anura > Ranidae > Rana > Rana muscosa. Next base: position 1,235,015,194 of record CM055122.1, read on the forward strand.
GTACTGTATATCTGCTATCTTCAACTTTAAACTGTTTAGAAAGTGCAGATCGTGTTAGAAGTTTCACTTCCTCATTCTGCACTGTGAGAGACGTCTTGAATTACACTGAGAGACAGCTGATTGGAGGAAAAGCACACACCCTCCAGATAGGCAGAGGCTTTCAGAGCTGTGAATTACAGCATATTCTTTACGGTAAGTCCGAGCGTCCTTATAGAGCCGCAGCCTTCCAAGGTAACAAAAAGTTAATATTTTTATCATAGTTATCAAAACTGAATTCAAGGTTGAGGAGGTTTTCATTGACATAAGTGACAAAAGACACAATGTCAGCAGGGGTACCTTCCATTTTATATGACCCATAAAGGGATTTGAAGGGGAAAAGAAAAACCTTTCCTACCACCAGCCCATGTATACATTTTTTAGGGAAGGAGAAAACTTAGCTCCCATTGAGGCACCATTGCATTGCAGATAGAAAACATTATCAAAAGTAAAACAATTGTCTCAGCAAGAAGTCAACTGTCAACTCAATTCCATACTGTAAAGACTGTAATGTTGTAAATGAAATGTAAGCGCTTCCAATGTCAATTCATGATGGATGCAGGAGTACAAGGATTTGACGTCCATAGTGATACAACTGAAAGTGTCCACCCACTTAATGTCTTGTGTACTAGCCAAGACAACTGAAGTGTCTTTAATATAGTCTAATAACTAAAGGCTCTAAATATTGATCAACCTAGTGGCCAGGTCTTTCAAAAAGGGACCCGATGCCTGTAACTATGGGTCGTCCCATAGTTTTGGCAAATGGTGAAAGACCGGGACCACTGAGTTGTCGACAAAAATATGTTCCACCATTTTAGATGACAGAACTCTAATATCCCATCCCATATCCAAAGGGTGAGACAGTTGCCGCTTGAATTCAGAGGTGGGATTATTTGTTAAGACACTCTAGTGCTGTGACACAAATAACAATAGTGAAAATAAACTCTGCGCCAATAAAAAAGTGATGGACTCCTAATGATATAAAATGTGAGGTAGGGGGCGCTAGTGCTGTGACACAAATAACAATTAATCAAAAACCATTGATAATCACACCATAAACAATTATACTAATGAATCACATGAAATTAACAATTGAATGTCCATCAGTGAGAAAGTGTATAAAAATAAGTGAATTGATAATCCCAAAAAATTGTGCTAAAATTCAAAGTTCATAAATATCCAACAAAGTGTAATAATATCTTCCAAATATATGATAAGTGATCCTTTACCAAAAACTTGGGGAAAACTACGAGTGGTGTGTCTGTAACAACCTCGCGTCCACCTGTGGATCGCTTATCATATATTTGGAAGATATCACAGTTGCAAGATTCCTTTGTTGGATATTTATGAACTTTGAATTTTATCACAATTTTGTTGGGACTTATCAATTCACTTATTTTTATACACTTTCTCACTGATGGACATTCAGTTGTTAATTTCATGTGATTCATTAGGCTAATTGTTTATGGTGCGACTATCAATGGTTTTTGATTAATTGTTATTTGTGTCACAGCACTAGTGCCCCCTACCTCACATTTTATATCATTAGGAGTCCATCACTTTTTTATTGGCGCAGAGTTTATTTTCACTATTCTTAAGATACGATATGTTGACATATCATTGAGTTGGTGTAAAGCTTCAGATTTATAATCCTCTGAATTCAAAATACCAACCGACCCTCCTTTATCAGCTTGTCTGATAACCAAATCCTTTTGGGATTTCAGAGTGTTGATCGCAGCCTTCTCAACTTTTGTTAGATTATCATTAGAAAAATAAGGGGTTTTCTCTACCTTGTCCCCAAGTGTAACCAGGTCCTGCTCAACTAACGTTTGAAACATATACACAGGAGTACTCTGTGTTTGTACAGAATAAAATTACTTATTGCTGCTTTGAGTACTGTCATCCGCAATACTATGTAGTCCATCTGTTGATTCCAACTGAAAACTCTCCAAAGCAGACTGTATAACCAGGTCCTGAAAATTAAATGTGTCTGAAGCAATTATAGCAGACATATCACTCTGGGGAGCTACAGGTGGAATCACAGTGGGCTCCTACTCGACACATACATGTTTCCTTAGCACTACATTACAGGCAAACCGGTTAACATCGAGCAAGGTCCTAAAAATATCAAAGTGTAACATGGGGGAGAAAGGAAAACCTTTAGAGAGGAGAGACAGTTCTGAATTGGAAATCTGGACATGCAAAAGATTGACCACTTTAGTTATATTATTAAAGTTCAGATCAGATGTCACCTGTGTTATTGTTTCTTGCTCCTCGCTTGTCGGGGATAATTTTGTCTTTTGCAGACTCTGTCGTCCTAGCCTTGTTTGTTTTTTTTTTCCTTGCTTTGTTGCTTGGCATTGCTGAATAGTTTTTGAAGAGGATGAATCCATACGGCCCATATCTCTGGAAAATACAGATGATGTGGAGTTCCGGGACGTAATCGAAGATTCTTCATCCACAGTATCCGAGACCACCGACTGTGAATCTGATTGCTCTGGGGAGCTAAAATTAACATGTCTTTGTGTCTTATACTCGTATCGTTTTCTGCTTTTTAGGATTGGTTGAGGACTGTCCGATCGATTACATGTATAAACTAGTCAATTTTGATAGTCCTGTAGATCCCTCAAAAATGTTGCTGTCCATTATACTCTGTTCAAACTTATTGAGGGAATCAACAAGATCAGTATTAAGTGTTATGTATATTTCCATAGCTTGATACACTTTCAGTGATTTACGAATGGACTCAATTTCCTCATTAATGGAACTGAGTAATTTCTCCTCCTGTGCAATGATTAGCCTCATCAGATCCAGGGAACATTTAGATAAAACACTGTTCCATTCGACAATGAACTCCTCTAAATAAGATATTGAGGGAAAAAAAAATATTCTCAATTCCTAGGGATCATAGACTCCCCAACATATTGTTTGAGACCCTTCCACCATATCCTGGTTTCTTTAATTAAGGCTGTCTTCAATTGATTAAAGAAAGGAGTACATGCAGATTCTTCCGATATGGGTATTGGGTTCTTAGTGTAGACTTGTGATATTTTTGTGCAATGATCCATATTGCATTCCCAGTGTATGTATGTATTCATACAATCAACATGGTCAAAGTAAAAAAAAACGTAGTATAGCAAACAGAAGGTGAGTACCGTTGATGAAGTCTTCTATGGAATCGTTTTTCACAGAGCGTGGTGCAGAGAAGGTCATCCAACACATACAACACAAAGGTACACCACTCTGAACTGTGAAGCCCAAGTGTGTACCTTTGTGTTTGACTAGCAATTAGGGATAAGGATTATTTTTTCCATCAGGTAAGCTTTGCAGATCATTTTTATTGTTCTTAGTTTGCCCAATTGGAGAACCTATGGGTTAGTTCACATGAGATATAAAATTGACCCCCCCCCCCCATAGTTCATTGCATGGACTGTGAAGTGTGGTCAGCTGGTAAATAATGGTCAATAATGGGGTTTGGAAAATGTGCCTGCCCATTTAAATCAGCTATCCTGCAGCCTTTTTTTTAGGTTACTGGATCATTCTTCTCCTCAAATATGGTAAGCCACCTTCAAAGTTGATGGTATACTGGCTGATAAATCCCCTGCTTAAATTAGGGAACCTGAAATAGTGTGTTGGAGCTGGCAAAAGAAAGGAACAACCAACCATGACTGGAGAGAAAAAAGGTTGTGTGGAAGCTTGCAATGAGGGTTACTTTTATTTGTTCAAAACATGTCACCAGTTCTTGCAGGAATTGCATTACACAAGTGTAAATGGATTCTTAACCTTCAAGACTCCAGGTGAGGCTATGGATTGGGTCATTTTGGAGGCAGTGGTGTGTTGGCAGAGCCCAAACAAATTGTAAAGGTGGCTTTGCCAATGTGGACACTTTAGCGACACTGTAAGGAATACCTAGATCATGGGCTTACCAAAGAAATATAGCCAAACAACCAGCTCCCAGTAAAATAGATCACCAAAGAGCAAATCAGATGATGGAGTAGGATCAGGACTCAGGTCCCATGTGAAATCAGGTAATTTGGGATCTATAGGTGTAAAGTCCAAGGGCCAGCTGACATACAGCAGAGCTCCTGATGGTGGACATGGATTTTGCTGCATGCTGGTCCCAGGCCATGACCCCCAGGTTCACCCTATGCAAGAAGGTATCAGCAAGTAAGTCTAAAGCAGGAAGGTTCACTCTGGTGGCAGTCTAGTGGACAGAGTTGGTTGTGGACACAGTAGGGAAGGTAGAGATCAGAGTTTAGGTCTGGCAGTGGACTTGGGTAAACAAGAATGAATGCCAAGGATAAAGGTAGGTAGCAGACTCAAAAGACTAGTAAAGAGGTCATGGGTCAGGGCAGGTAACGGATTCAGAGAGCTAGGTTTGAAGCCAAGGGTCAGGGCAGGTAGGGGACTCAGATAGCCAGGACCTAAGCCAAGGGTCAGGGCAGAAAATGGACTTGCATAGTCAGGAAACACAGCCAGAGATCAGAACTTGGGAATCAATGAATGAAAGCGCGCTGGATAGTGAGCAGCTACAGGGTTCATCAGCTAGCTTGCAAAAGTGTTGCTTGGGCAGCGAGCTGGGATCTACACTGAATTGTAATAGACAAATCAAGAAGATAAAGCATGTCTTATTGGCTGCAGCCTGACAGGAATGGAAGGGTTCCATCGTAATTGATTGAGAGACAGATACAGTAGTCAAGCTGGGCTGGCACTAGCTGTGCAGGTGAAACCATTCAATGCCTATAAGGCCTCATGCACACTGCACATTATAAAAAAGGCAGTAATGTTAGCTGTAGAAAGCTGTAGAAAGCTGTAGCTGTAGTAGCGTTTTTCATCGTTTATTGGTGTTTTTTAGCTGTAGCATTGTATAGCTTTTTTTTTGCAAAACGATACTCCCATAAAAGCTTATGACTCAAAAGCACTGATAAACGCTGAATAGCCATGTTTTTAAGCTTTTTTACAGCTAAAAAACTCCTCTCAAAACCCACTAGTTCTGATAACAGCCTATGTCTGCATGGACACATAGGATAACATGCTGGGGAGTTTATTGGCTGCATACAAAAACATCTGAAGCCAAAAAAAGCAGCTGTAAACGTCCAGTGTGCATGAGGCCTAATAGAGCAATGTATTATTTGAGAAAATCATCAGTCGCTTGCTCCAGGACTGTGTACAGCAATTCATTTTATCTTATGTTGAGGAAGATTTCACACTTAGCATATACAGCAGATATGGAGATTCAATTGCCAATAATGTTCCTGCTTGCTGCCGAATGGACTCCACCGATGAGGAGGGTGGGGATGATGATGTGGCAGACCATACCTAGGTGTCTGAGAATCAGGAACGTGCAGTCAGGGGAGGCAGGTGAATATTAAAAAAAAACACTAAAGATAACCTGATTTTTTTGTATAATGTGAAAGATGATGTTACGCCAAGTAAATAGATACCTAACATGTCACGATTTAAAATTGTGCATACTCGTGGAATGGCGCCAAACTTCAGTACTTAAAAATCTCCATAGGCGAAGATTTACATTTTTACAGATTACATGTTTAGAGTTACAGAGGAGGTCTAGTGCTAGGATTATTGCTCTCCCTCTAACGATCACGTGTATGTAACCTGTGTTTATCTGGCTCTGATACTAGCCAGTGCCTCACCAGCCACTGACCTCGCCACATGTCTCTGCTGAGAATGTAGTGGAGGAAAGTAAGGGCGAGGCATAACATCAAAGAGAATGGATGTCTTTCATGGGCAAATTGCAGTGAAGACAACTTCCATATTCCACAAAATGACAATGCTCCATAGGGGCACCTAAGTTCGCTTCACAAGGTTCAGCAGTCTGGGTATTTTTTTACATACTGCATGTGCTGTAGAGACAACACTGTATTGGTTTGTAGCATGTGACTGCATCTCGTAATAAATCCACCAGTCATTTGGGTAGAACAAGCATGAAGAGAAACATAAAAGATAAGGAACAGAGGGGGCACCAGCCTAGCACATTAACTTTGCAACCATTTATTATGTATATTTATATATATATATATATATATATATATATATATATATATTAGGGCTGTTACTGATTAAAATTTTCGTGTTCGATTTATCTATTTTTTTTTTATCGATTAATCAACTAATTTCGATTAATTATAACGCACATACAGTTTTTACAATTTTCCACATCTCCCCCCCCCATACCGTAATATCCACATCTCCCCCATACTGTAATGTCCACATCTGCTCCATACTGTAATGTCCACATCTGCCCCCCATACTGTAATGTCCACATCTGCCCCCCATACTGTAATGTCCACATGTGCTCCCATACTGTAATGTCTACATTTCCCCCATAATGTCCACATCTCCCCCCATACCGTAAAATCCGGGCAGAACCGCAGAGTAGACGGCACAAGCAGGCGGCTGATGATGATGACGTCAGCGCGCTGCTACTAGGCCGCTGCCGCCGGGTGGACCAAGATGGCCGCGGCTCCAGAGCTAGGCCGAAGCCGCGGCCTTTCCTATGGACGAGACCACAGAGCTCACTCCGCGGATCGTCCTCGATCAAAATTATTTTGATCGATCAAAGAAATTAACGATTAATCGAACAATTAATCGTTAATTTCCGCAGCCCTAATATATATATATATATATATATATATATATATATATATATATATATATATATATACATACACAGTATATACAGTATATACTCACAAAAAATGGTATGAATCAGTCATAAAAAAATACAAGAGGCGCTCTGAAACAAGTCCCAAAAGTGAGATGAGATGAGGAAGAGGTGACTCCCCTTTTTATACATCCATCTCATTTTTGGCCCCTGTGTTCCTTATCACTTACAGTCTTTCATTTGGGTTCCCCAGACTGTTATGAGTGACAACACAGCCTGTGCGGAAGTTGATCCAGTTGAAGATATCTGACTGTATGTGACTGCCTATATTTCTCTCAAGTGCAGGAGATTTGGGTTCTTATAAAGAGACATGTGCCTGCTCATCACAAAGCTTGGTGCTTGCAAGCACACAAATGATGCTGGTTTGCATCCAAAGATCCACAAAGACCCCTCCCTTTCTATCTCTTTCATCACTGCAAAGGAATCTCCCTTTTCATCCACTGCTACATTTGCAGCCTCAAGTGATAGGAATGTAAACCTTACAAGGGGTTTGAGAGATATTGCTTATGGCACATCAAGTGCTGCAGAGGGTCAGCATGAATCCAGGAGTTAAGCATAGGCTTCAATTGCACTCAGTCTCCTAATCTCACCCTACCACCTCGTTGACAATACAAATGTCTCCTCCCATGCAGCTGGAGTGTAAGAAAAGCATGCACAAAGTCACCCCCATGGGCGGAGGGCGGAGTTGTGCTGGGGCTACATTGGGGTGCTGGGAGTACGTAGATGTGCTTGGAGCACAGAAATGTGCTTGGGGTAGAGAGCGAAATTGCATGGGGGGGGGGATTGGGGCCCAATAAAATGTTTGCCCGGGGCCCAATCAATATTAAAGATGGCCCTGACTCTGAGTGTAGAGTGTCAGTATAGTCAGAGTATAGTGAAGTGTCAGTGTAGTGGGTCAGTGCAGTATTAGTTTAGTGTAGTGTGAGTATAGTGTAGTGTGTCAGTGTAGTATCAGTACAGTTTGTCAGTATAGTATGATTATAGTGTGTCAGTATAGTGTAGTGTGAGTGTAGTGTTTAACACAGCATTACATAACATTTAGTGCTGTATACAGTGCTGTATACCCCTTTTTTTTCTGTTTGCTGCGTTTTTTGTTTGTTTTTTTCTTTGTCCCGTGCCTGCCCAATTTTTTTAAATGGTCAGCTGCAATTTTTCTGACTGCAATGCTGGTGTTCCCCCTTTTTTTAAATTTTTTTTATCGTTTTTACATTTTTGGCAGTGGCAGTCCTCAATTACATTTTCATTGAATAAAGTGCATCAAATTACACATTTCCCAGTATCTATTAAATTTGGGTATTAAGTCCCCCCCATCATGTCTGGGAGGCTAACAAGGAGAGGCAGACATTCTCATGCCACTATGTGGGGGCCAGTAGCGTTTGTGTCCACGGGCAAAGGTGGACGCGGTCTGTCCTCAGGCAGGGTTTTTCTCTGTTTGGTGATTAGTGATGAGCCGAACACCCCCGGGTTCGGTTCGCACCAGAACCCGCGAACGGACCGAAAGTTCGCACGAACTTTAGAACCCTATTAAATACAATGGATGCGAACGTTCGAAATCTAAAGAGCTATTTATAACGACTAATATGCATGTTATTGTCCTAAGAAGGGTTTGGGAACCCGGGTTCTGCACCAGGGGACATGTATCAATCCAAAAAAAAGTTTTAAAAACTTTTTCGGGAGCAGTCATTTTAATGATGCATAAAGTGAAAAAAAAAAGTTAAATATTCCTTTAAATATCGTACCTGGGGGGTGTCTAAAGTATGCCTGTGAAGTGCCACGTGTTTCCCGTGTTTAGAACTGTCCCTGCACAAAATAACATTTCTAAAGGAAAAAAAGCCATTTAAAACTGCTTGCGGCTTTAATGTAATGTCTGGTCCCGGTAATATGGATGAAAATCTTTAAGAAAAATGGCATAGCTACCCCATCACAGCCCTCACCCCCTATCCCAGCCCATTACCAGCCCCTTTGGGTCTTGTATGGATATTAAGGGGAACCCCGCACACAAAATAAAAAAGGCCCTATATACTCTGAACAGCCGTATACAGGCGGTGCATACAAGACAGGGACTGTAGGTTTGTTCTTATGTAGAATCTGTTTGTAATTTTGAACAGGTACATTGTTTAAGTGTAGCTCCAGACAAAAAATCTATTTTTAAGCTTTTTGGAAAACATAGGGAAGGGTTATCACCCCTGTAACATTTGTTTTGTTGTCTGTGCAGTGTGCACCTGTTCAGAACAGTTCACCTCACTTTCCGTCCTAATGACGAATGTGTTTTGAAAATTTGGGGTTTTTATTGAAACAAGAATTGGTGATAAAGCATCAGTGGAGAGGAGACACTTTTTTCCCATATTAACTCTAACAGGGGGGAATTTCCCTTCCTAGGGGTAGATTTCCTCTCACTTACTGTTGTATCCTTCCGTTTGCAAGGAGGAGTCGTTTGTAAGTTGGATGTTTGAAAGTAGGGGCCTGCCGTATATACTCAGCTGAAATTCGCCCCTTACATGTTGGTGTTGCCACAACACTGTGAGCTCTCACAGTTACTCTTGGTGGGCGCATGAATGGGCCCTGCTGTGAATTATTAGATCAAGAATTGTAATTGCATGCCCCTGTTGAACAGGGGCTGAAAAATTGGGCCTTTGGTGGTGGTGGTGGTGGTGGTGTTGACACAACACTGTAAGGCCTCACAGTTAGTCTTGGTGGGCGCAGGAATGGGCCCTGCTGTGAATTATTAGATCAAGAATTGTAATTACATGCCCCTGTTAAACAGGGGCAGAAAAATTGGGCCTTAGGCACTGGTGCCACAACACTGCAACCCCTCACAGATACTGTACTTGGAGCACAGCAATGAGCCCTGTTGCAAAGTATTGCATCAAAAATTGTAATTACACGCCCCTGTTAAACAGGGGCTGAAAAATTGGGCCTTAGCCACTGGTGCTGGTGCCACGACACTGCAACCTCTCCCAGATACTCTAGTTGGAGTGCAGGAATGAGCCCTGCTGCAAAGCATTGCATAAAAAATTGTAATTACATGCCCCTGTTAAACAGGGGCATAAAAATTGGGCCTTAGGCACTGGTGCCACAACACTGCAACCCCTCACAGATACTGTACTTGGAGCACAGCACAGCAATGAGCCCTGTTGCAAAGTATTGCATCAAAAATTGTAATTACGGGGGGCATGGCCTGACGCGAACAGGGACGGACGTGCTTTGGAGGAGCTCCAGGTCTCCAGAAATTCATCCATCGCCATCCGGACCGCTAAAACCCCTATTCGGGTCCTAAATACTCACCGGCCTGCTCACCTTGCCCCACTGCAGTGTCCTGGACCGTTTTTCCGGTGCGAATCGGTCGGGGGACGCCCGAGATCCGACGCCTTCAGCGTCTGCAGTCGCCACCATCTTCTCGGCCTAAAGCCTCCCGGAAGATCCAGACCCCAGCAGTCTTGGAGGTAAGGGACCTCCATCCGTCCCCACCCGCCACCCATCCTCTTACCTTAAACTACCTGGAGGCAGAGCCGAATCCCGGAACCATCTGTGGTGGCCGTTACTCCACGCGGCCTAGTGAGGCCTTGAATCCCCAGTCTCTCCTACGGCTGTACCCCCGCAAGCGCGTAGTGCGGCCGGCCCGATCCGACTCTGAGGGCCGGGATCTCCACTCGGCACCCGCCCGGACCCCCATCCTGGGCCCTGTCTTCAGCTGAGGGAGCCTATAGGAACCTTCTGGACTGCTCCCATCCACGAGGGCTCCGCCGCCATCTTGAGGCCTGCGGGGACTCCGAATCCCCGGCGCTCGAGTACCGCGACCGCGAGGCGAGCGGTGAACACCCCAGGATACACCCGAGTAAGCCTCCCTGGACTAGCGGGACAGACCTGGGGAGGTCCGAAGGCCGGCAGAGGCATCCTGTGGTAGACGGCGCGCTGAGCATAGAGGTGAGCGGCGGCCATCTTGCTACACCCTGGGCACACTAGTAGCCTCTCCATCCCCCATAATCTACAACCAAGCCCCAAATTAACATCCAGACCGCAAGGGGGGAGACCCAGGCTGTGGGGTGGGAGAACTTGCCTAACCCCAGTGATCACCAAGTCCCTGTCCCCATAGACACCTAAATCGGCCATCTTACTACACCCAACAGCAGTGTAACTGGGGCTCCACGTATTCTTTTAAGTCACACTTCAGAGGCTCCTGAACTACTCAGCAGATTGGTCTACCAAGCTCAATCCCCTTCATTAGATCCCATTACTTATTACTTCAAAAGACGCCACATTCTGCATCACTATACTCCTAGGAGCGGCCATCTTGCTACACCCCATTAACCTGTTCTCCCGGGTTCCTAATTGGTTTACTCTTACTCTGATGGTCCCGCACCCCCCTCATCAGGAAGTACATATCATTATTGCAGTCCTGTAATGAGTCTTTAACCTGCGATACACGAGACAGGATGTACTAAAATACATAGTAAAGGGGGCGCATACGCAGCTCGTAGGGTGGCGAACGAACTTGACTAGAGCTCCGGCCTCACCTCCTGCATCCGAAGCTCCCGCTCCGCTACACTAGAGACTTTTGCTCCGGGAGCCACCTCCACTGAACCGGGAACCCCTCAGCTACCTGCCGAACATTGTATGGGTAAGATCGGTGACCAGAGGCGCATATACCAGACACGATCCTCACAGGCCGCATCGCAACCCGCGTGCCACATGGAAAAATACCTGCTTAGGCCGCAGTCCCCGGCCTCAATTTCTACGGCAGAAGCCGCAGATCAGCCAGACGCACTCCCGCTGGTCGATCCCTCATTGTTTATAGATAACCCCCCTGCCTTCTCACACAACAGCTCCTCGCAGCAACCTCCAATGACGTCCCTGGTAACAGTAGATGTCCTGGACTTGAAACTGCAGACATTGCTCCAGAGTATCACTCACAACGTTGCAAAGGAGGTTAATAAACTAGCTCACGAACTGAGAGGGGAGATTGACCAGCTGGGGGAAAGAACAGACACCCTTGAAACAAAACTAGATGAGGTGGTGAATTATGTGCAAGCCTTAGAAGAGGAGAATGCTAACCTAAAGAATGCAGTACTGCAACTGCAGGTGCAGCAAGAAGACCTCGAGAACAGAGAACGTAGGCAAAACCTCCGCATACGAGGAGTCCCTGAGTCTGTTGCTGACAAGGACATTAGGCCATACTTGCTAGCCCTGTTTAACTCCCTGGCTCCCGATATCCCGGACATTGATCTGCGCTTTGACAGAGCACATAGATCACTGGCCCCTAAACCCCCTCAGGGTTCTAATCCCAGGGACATCTTAGTCCGCTTTCATTTTTACGAAAGCAAAGAGGCCCTGACAATCGCCACAAGAAACAAACCTAGAGTGGACTTTAGGGGGGCAAAGATACAAATCTTCAGCGACCTATCGCCCATAACGCTAAATAAAAGACGCAACCTTCGCCCTATTACTGCCCACTTACAACACCACCACGTACCCTATAGATGGGGCTTCCCCTTTCGTCTGACGGTGACCAAGGATGGTGCGCAACACACCATGAGGGACCTCCAGGAAGGTGAGTCCTTTGTCAGGAGCCTGGGACTCCCCCTGTTCCTGAGGAGGATCTGCAAGCCCAATTCCCACCCTCTAGACCTCTGTCAACACCCGGGAAGATGTGGACCCCGGTTCATCACAGATCCAGAAAAACCACGTTCACCCCACAAAGGAACACATCTTCTAAAGGCCCCACCTGAAATATCCACGGACCCTCACGTCTGGTATGTAATCCTTTTTCTCCTTTCCCCCGATCTACTTAGGTCGAAGAGGCCCTGATGTTGGGCCTATGCAATCCCTTTGAAAAGTCTCTGGGCTCAGAGACCAGTGTTCTCCCCCCTTCTACTTGTTCATCCATGGGCGACTGCCCTCAGGGACAACTACAGTTCTACGGTTCCCACTTAACCTTAACTTTAACTTTTTCTACATTTGCTTTTTCGGATCAGGTTGAGACCGGTTAGCTCGGCCATGCGAGCTGCTGTGTTTCCCCCACTATGGTCGTGTTTTTTTACCATAATCCCTTGGAGATGAGTTTCTCCTCGGGCACTCTACCTACACGGTATGTCGTTTTTGTTTTACTTTTTCTTTTTCTTTTTGTTCTCCCATGTTTTTTAGGGATCCTTTTTGATCCCATATTTACCTACGTTAGAATCTTCTATTCACGAATGTATGTTATATTACATGTTTTCATATCATTAGGGTTGCACGGAGGTCTATTTTTTGAACTACTCAGAAAATGTTTCTATGTTTTTATTCCCATGTTCTTCCTATATGGGTTTAAACATACAATTGTACGAAGTCTTTTGTCTACAATATGGTATACGCTTAATGCATTTTACACAAATGTAATGTCAGATTTTTCCCCATTCTGCACCTATGGCAGTTAGTGTCTTCTCATGTAACTTTAAAGGTCTAAATTCCATTCGGAAGAGATGGCTTGCCCTTAAAGAGTTCAAAGCATCTAATGCTGAGGTGATCATGGTCCAGGAGACACATTTTAGGGCGGGGGGCTCTTTCAAATTTGCTTCTAGGCACTACCCCACAACTTTTGTGGCGTCTTCTCCCTCTGGAAAAGCTGGAGTGGCGATTCTCCTTAAACGCTCATCCACCATAAAGGTGAAATCCTCATATTTGGACCCCCAAGGTCACTTTATCCTCCTGGACTGTGGTCACCAAAATACTTCTTTTACTTTAGCGAATGTATATGTTCCCAACACAGGCCAAATTGGTTTTCTTGACACTTTCTTTGACAAACTACACAAATATGCCCAACCCTTTCAGATTATTGGGGGAGATTTTAACTTGTGCATGTCTCCAATTAGGGATAGGGCCGCCCTTTTTCAAGACAAACCTCCACTACAGGCACATAAATCTTCCTCCTCGTTCCGCAAAACAATTAGAACAAATAGACTGTTTGATTCTTGGAGGGTAAAACACCCGACAACCAAACAGTTCACCTTCTTCTCTCCACCCCACAAGCTGTACACGAGAATTGACTATTTTTTCATCTCTGCACCCCTATTGCCATACCTGGTTGACGCCAACATTCTCCCAATTACATGGTCTGACCATGCCCCCATCACTATTGACCTCCTATTGTCTTCACCCACGCCTAGGAAATGTCATTGGCGCCTTAACGAGTCACTCCTAAACTCACCTAAGACCCATTTACCACTACAAGACAAACTGAATGAATATTTTCAGATAAATAAAGACTCGGTGTCAGAGATCTCCGTTCTGTGGGAGGCACATAAGGCGTTCTTCAGAGGTGAATGCATCGCAACTGGATCTCGCCTTAAAAAAGACCGTGTTTTGCAGAGATCGACTTTACTGACTCAGTTATTAGAAGCTGAACAAAAACTTCTCAGACGCCCCACGATGGAGGGTCTCAGAGCCGTAACAGCACTAAGAAATCGTATCAAAACACTAGATTCGTCAAGAATCACTAAATCCATGCTCTGGGCAAAGCAAAAATTTTATGAATTCGCCAATAGACCCCATAGGATGCTTGTCCAAATTCTGAAACCACGCCCCCATTCATCTTTGCCCGACTTCTTAACACAACAAGACGGTAAGCCCACATATTGCCCTAGAATTATGGCTAATGTATTCGGAGACTTCTATAAGAAACTATATAACTGCCTATCCACAGACCCGACCACTCAATTCACACAAGACAAGTTTAACAATTTTATGGACTCTTTTAAGCTTCCCACTTTGTCCCCAGACGATCGCTCAAGACTAAACGCACACGTGTCAGTTGAAGAGATCACTGCAGTTATTAAACAGCTACCGACTAATAAAACCCCAGGGCCGGATGGTCTTCCCTACTCCTACTATAAAAAAATTCCTCCCCACCATTTTACCCTACATGGAAAAACTTTATGCCTCTTTAATGAACGGAAAAATCCCCCACGCTCAATTCCTACATGCGTTCGTCACGGTGATCCCCAAACCAGGGAAAGACCCATCCCTACCTGACAACTACCGCCCCATAGCTCTCCTAAATTCTGGCTATAAAATTTTTACAAAAATACTTGCCTGCTCCTCCCTAAACTAATCCACAGAGACCAGGTCGGTTTTGTGCCATCCAGACATGCTGGGGACAATACTAGACGAACCATAGATTTAATAGACCTCCTGACCAAAACCAAGCGACCGGCTATAATTCTCAGTTTAGACGCACAAAAAGCGTTTGACCGCCTGAATTGGTCATTTTTGTTCGCTACACTTTCAAGATTTGGTTTCTCGGGTCCATTTATACAAGCATTAAAGGCACTATACTCTACTCCTACGTCTCAGGAACAGCTGGCCTCCCACGCCTCGGCGTCATTCCCCCTTAGCAACGGTACTAGGCAAGGTTGCCCACTATCGCCCCTGCTCTTTATTTTAAGCCTTGAGCCCTTGGCAGCAGCCATACGCGTCCATCCGGACATTAGGGCAGTGACGTTGAGGCGTCTGGAATACAAATTATCTCTTTTTGCAGATGATGTGCTGCTGACAATTACCCACCCACACATTTCTCTCCCCTCTCTCCATTCAACCTTACAAACTTTTGGCCATATCTCCGGATTCAAAATTAACCCGACTAAAACTGAAGCTTTACGCATTAATATTCCGGCTGACCTTCTTCTAACCCTGCAAACCAACTTCAAGTATAGATGGTGCATGCAGTCCCTTCAGTATCTCGGTGTACGCCTATCCTGATCGTACTCCACTCTCTACCAAGAAAATTTCCCCCCCCTTTTCTCAGACATCAACAAGCTACTTAAAAAATGGACAACGAAAGAGAGAGAGATTCGCCCTTGGGACTTTGAGTGAGGTGAGCACTGTTAGGCCAATAAAAAAAATCGCAGGAATAATTGCAGTGTATATTTATTCAGGTAAAAAGCAGTACATACATTGATGTCATGAACATGGGCCAATTCATACAAAATACAAGACCAATATAAATTAGGTAAAATGATATTACGAGTATCTGACAGTAATTATGTAAACACATAGGCATCAAAAGTAACCCGACGCGTTTCGCGAGGCTTGGCTCGCTCTTCAGGGGTAGATGCACGTAGTGTACCTAAAATGAGAGTGATATAGTATAAAGCATGATATGAAGGCACAGGGGGGGGGGGGGGGCTTGAATATGGAAAAACCCCATACTCACCACTGGACATTGCCAAAAGACAGCGGGGGTGAAGCTCAAACGGCGGCAGCGACTGTCTCACCAGGGAGCTGAGGAGGCGGAGCCAAACAAAGCTCCAAATCGGAGTCAAACGAAAGGAAGGCCCAGCATGGATGGAATAGGTGTAACCCCAAGAGTGTCAGTGAATCCAAGAGGAATGTTGGCTCTAAATATAAATATGTATATTGAATAATTAAAAAATAGGAGTATACGAGTATATGGTAACATATATGTCTTTGCATGTATAAAAGACATGAGCCAAGAATGGTTAGAGTATGGAGACTGAGGGGGAGAGTGAAAAAAATGCCAGATTGACTAGTATGATTAAGGAAAGATCAGAGAGGAAAGTAATAAGTGAAAGAGAGTGTGAATGAAATGAAGTACAGGTGTGTGGTGAGGACTGTGATGAGAAAACAAGTTGCATGTAAATGCTTGCAGCGAATAATATATAAACATATAAAAGTATACCTTGGTGAAGTAGGTCTAAGAGTAGTAAATTCCAAGGGAGGGACCTGCACTTGTGTGTCTGTCCTCAGTGAAAGAAAGCAAACAATGAGATCCATGCTGTGCAAACCTCCAATATATACCCCTGAAGGGGCCCGAGAGGCTCCGCCCCCAACACCATGTGCAAATGACCAGCAAACGAGTGCCTAAACCCACCAACCATCAAAAAGGCGGTGTGTGAGCCAAGACACTCCCAGGACCATCTTGATGGTAGTAATGCCTGCAGCCACAGCGATGCTGCAAAAACGCAGACATCGCGCGGCCGACGCATTAACATGGTGCCGATGTGCAAGTGGCCCCGCCCACTCAAAAAGGGCAGGCGGGGACAGCAGGGGACAAAAATCCCCCTTGTGATGCACATCGCAGCTCCCAGGGAGAAATGAAGTAGCACCGCCGCCAACAGAGAACACCACACCAGCTGGATTGGGATAAAAGTCCAATGTGAGATGTTATTGGATATGTTGGAATAACAAATGGCTAGTGCATGATAAAAATGTAAAATCCATACATATATGTATGTTTTTGTTTTTATTGGCGAGGGTGACCGCAGACCAGTTTTGGGCTATTGGGTGTCTTCCACCCGGGTATCTTTGAGAAAAAAAAAGAAAAAAGAAGGGTCTGGTGTCACCAGTGACACACCTCCATCCCTGAATTTTCATGAAAGAGAGAGAGATTCGCCCTTGGGACTTTGAGTGAGGTGAGCACTGTTAGGCCAATAAAAAAAATCGCAGGAATAATTGCAGTGTATATTTATTCAGGTAAAAAGCAGTACATACATTGATGTCATGAACATGGGCCAATTCATACAAAATACAAGACCAATATAAATTAGGTAAAATGATATTACGAGTATCTGACAGTAATTATGTAAACACATAGGCATCAAAAGTAACCCGACGCGTTTCGCGAGGCTTGGCTCGCTCTTCAGGGGTAGATGCACGTAGTGTACCTAAAATGAGAGTGATATAGTATAAAGCATGATATGAAGGCACAGGGGGGGGGGGCCTTGAATATGGAAAAACCCCATACTCACCACTGGACATTGCCAAAAGACAGCGGGGGTGAAGCTCAAACGGCGGCAGCGACTGTCTCACCAGGGAGCTGAGGAGGCGGAGCCAAACAAAGCTCCAAATCGGAGTCAAACGGAAGGAAGGCCCAGCATGGATGGAATAGGTGTAACCCCAAGAGTGTCAGTGAATCCAAGAGGAATGTTGGCTCTAAATATAAATATGTATATTGAATAATTAAAAAATAGGAGTATACGAGTATATGGTAACATATATGTCTTTGCATGTATAAAAGACATGAGCCAAGAATGGTTAGAGTATGGAGACTGAGGGGGAGAGTGAAAAAAATGCCAGATTGACTAGTATGATTAAGGAAAGATCAGAGAGGAAAGTAATAAGTGAAAGAGAGTGTGAATGAAATGAAGTACAGGTGTGTGGTGAGGACTGTGATGAGAAAACAAGTTGCATGTAAATGCTTGCAGCGAGTAATATATAAACATATAAAAGTATACCTTGGTGAAGTAGGTCTAAGAGTAGTAAATTCCAAGGGAGGGACCTGCACTTGTGTGTCTGTCCTCAGTGAAAGAAAGCAAACAATGAGATCCATGCTGTGCAAACCTCCAATATATACCCCTGAAGGGGCCCGAGAGGCTCCGCCCCCAACACCATGTGCAAATGACCAGCAAACGAGTGCCTAAACCCACCAACCATCAAAAAGGCGGTGTGTGAGCCAAGACACTCCCAGGACCATCTTGATGGTAGTAATGCCTGCAGCCACAGCGATGCTGCAAAAACGCAGACATCGCGCGGCCGACGCATTAACATGGTGCCGATGTGCAAGTGGCCCCGCCCGCTCAAAAAGGGCAGACGGGGACAGCAGGGGACAAAAATCCCCCTTGTGATGCACATCGCAGCTCCCAGGGAGAAATGAAGTAGCACCGCCGCCAACAGAGAACACCACACCAGCTGGATTGGGATAAAAGTCCAATGCGAGATGTTATTGGATATGTTGGAATAACAAATGGCTAGTGCATGATAAAAATGTAAAATCCATACATATATGTATGTTTTTGTTTTTATTGGCGAGGGTGACCGCAGACCAGTTTTGGGCTATTGGGTGTCTTCCACCCGGGTATCTTTGAGAAAAAAAAAAAGATAAAAGAAGGGTCTGGTGTCACCAGTGACACACCTCCGTCCCTGAATTTTCATGAAAGAGAGAGAGATTCGCCCTTGGGACTTTGAGTGAGGTGAGCACTGTTAGGCCAATAAAAAAAAATCGCAGGAATAATTGCAGTGTATATTTATTCAGGTAAAAAGCAGTACATACATTGATGTCATGAACATGGGCCAATTCATACAAAATACAAGACCAATATAAATTAGGTAAAATGATATTACGAGTATCTGACAGTAATTATGTAAACACATAGGCATCAAAAGTAACCCGACGCGTTTCGCGAGGCTTGGCTCGCTCTTCAGGGGTAGATGCACGTAGTGTACCTAAAATGAGACAACACTCCCTGTCTCTCTCATTGGTAGAATCAACGTTTTGAAGATGTCTATTCTCCCCAAGCTGCTGTATATTTTTGAAACACTCCCTGTAGCAATCCCATTGACCCAACTTAAATTACTTCATAGGAACTTTCTGAATTTTATATGGAATAACAAGTCCCACAGGATTGCCAGTTCGGTTCTCCTGGCCCCCCGCTCACGTGGGGGTCTGGGGGCACCGGATGTAATCAAATATTATTATGCTACTCACCTTAGAGTCATTTCCTCGTGGACATCTCGCTATGCATCAAACAGATGGTCATAAATCGAGATAAATATTACTTCCCCTGCACATCCATGTAGTCTACTTTGGCCCTCTTCAGATAAATTTACATCTCAAATACGGAAGATCTGCCTGAACCCTATGATATTCACACTCTCAATCTGGAAACGCTGCTCAAGTAAATATGCTCTATCTTCCCAATGCCCCCCACTGATAAACATTTTATTTAACCCAGAAATTCCCGACAGCTTATCCTATGACTCCATGATGCCATGGACCCAGGCAGGCATATTTCAACTGCGACATCTGGTGCATCCAGTAACACGCACTTTACTCCCTTTTTCGGACCTGCAAACCAAACATAACTTACCGAACACACTACTCTTTTCTTACTTACAGGTAAAACATTATTTTGTTTCTAGATCACCCCAATTGACCCTGGTTGTTCCTACAGAATTTGAAAAGCTATGCTCATATGGCCCACATGAACCTCAACAAATTTCTTGCATCTACAAGATCCTCCAGAGCACTGATCCCATCTCTGAACAGACCCACTCATATATGAGGAAATGGGCCCAGGTCCTTCATAGTCCTATCTCTATAGCTCAGTGGGGGGCGATATGGGATGCTACCTCTAAAGTCTCCAGATGCGTGGCCCAGAGGGAAACGGCGTACAAAATCTTAATGTTTTGGTACAGGACCCCTGAATTTCTAGCAACTCATAAACTAGCTCCATTTAGTCACTGTTGGAGGTGTGGCTCCTCTGTGGGCTCGCACTTTCACATATTTTGGGAATGCCCTATTTTAGTCCCCTTTTGGACCAATGTTCATGCCTTGCTGGAAAAGATATTGGAGATCCAGATCCCTTTCCAACCCATACACCTGCTATTAGGCTTACCTCTTCGGAATACCACCAAAACTATTAACAAACTACTGACATTCATCTTACTAGCAGCTAAACGAGTAATCCCGCAACATTGGCGTTCCACTGTTCCACCTACCTTTACGCAATTCCTTTCTGCGGTCACTGATATTCGTAAAATGGAACATATCACGGCAATCATAGAGGATGCACTACCAAAATTTGAGGTCATTTGGGAAAAATGGGATACATCGGAATATAATAATTCGGAATACTAGACCCTCACACCGAGATAAGGAAATGGTCTTTCTGGGTATCTCACTGTATGTTCAGGAAATTTTAGCTCCAGTTCCCATCACTGATTACCTTTGTGTTAACATGATACCTTGATATGCTATTAATAACACACTACCTCCCCTTTACGTGACCCTTACACTGTCTAACGGTTCACTCGAACAACTTGTTTTCTCCCCTTGTTATATAACTTTATGTCTGCACATGCAAATTGCACAATGTTCATATTTGCTGATTGTGATATATACTTGTAATGCCTCATGAAAAATTTACATAAATAAACAATTAAACAAAAAAAAAATTGTAATTACACGCCCCTGTTAAACAGGGGCTGAAAAATTGGGCCTTAGCCACTGGTGCTGGTGCCACGACACTGCAACCTCTCCCAGATACTCTAGTTGAAGTGCAGGAATGAGCCCTGCTGCAAAGCATTGCATAAAATGTTTTAATTACATGCCCCTGTTAAACAGGGGCATAAAAAGTGGGCCTTAGGCACTGGTGCCACAACACTGCAACCCCTCACAGATACTGTACTTGGAACACAGCAATGAGCCCTGTTGCAAAGTATTGCATCAAAAATTGTAATTACACGCCCCTGTTAAACAGGGGCTGAAAAATTGGGCCTTAGCCACTGGTGCTGGTGCCACGACACTGCAACCTCTCCCAGATACTCTAGTTGGAGTGCAGGAATGAGCCCTGCTGCAAAGCATTGCATAAAAAATTGTAATAACACGCCCCTGTTAAACAGGGGCTGAAAAATTGGGCCTTAGCCACTGGTGGCGGCACCCAGAAACAAAAATGTTCTTCCAAGCTATCATCATCAATCGGATCATTGAGGAGGAGGAGGATAGTCAGTCAACATAACAGGACAGTCTCTCAGCATCAGCATCAGTCTTGAAGGGATGTGACATTTGAAAATAAATTAGTCTGTTATATCAGCTTCAGGTGTTTGGTAGCTGGTGGTGATCCAAGACTGGTTCATCTTTATGAAGGTCAGTCGATCAACAGAGTCGGTGGACAGGCGCACCCTGTGATCCGTGACAAATCCTCCAGCAGCACTGAATGTGCGTCCTGAAAGAACGCTGGATGCAGGACAGGCCAGTAGCTCAATTGCATACTGTGTAAGCTCTGGCCAGTGATCCATCCTCAAGACCCAGTAAGCCAGAGGATTTTCGGTGGGAAGGTGTCCAAGTCTGACCTTGCCCCTAGGTATTCCTGCACCATGTATATCAGACGCTGGCGATGGTTGCTGGAACCGATCATACCTTGGGGCTGCGGACTAAAGAATTGTCTGAACGCATCGGTCAGACGGCCACCTTCCCCACCGCTCCTTCTTTGACTGACCGAAGCCTCAGCAACTCGTTGTCCAGGACCAGGAGTTTGTAACCTCCCAGTCTCTGGGAACGCGTTGCACAGACCTTTCTGCAAGGCCTCCCGGAGTTGTCTCATCCTCTGCTCCCTCTGCGACGGTAAGATAAGGTCCGCAACCTTACCCTTGTACCGTGGATCAAGGAGAGTGGCCAGCCAGTAATGGTCCCTCTCCTTGATCCGAAGAATACGAGGATCCTTCCGCAGACTTTGCAGGATCAGGGAGGCCATGCAGCGTAGGTTAGCTGAGGCATTCGGTCCGGAGTCCTCTGGGTCACTAAGGACGACATGAACCGCAGCCACCTCCTCCCAGCCACCTACAAGTCCACTGGTTTCTTGGGACTGTAAATCATCCCTAAAAGACTCCTGCTGATGATGCTGAGTGCCAGGCTCCACCTCCATGCTGACACAATCCTCCTCCTCCTCTTCTCCTCTTCTTCCTGTGCGATGGGTGGGACAGAAGGAACACTGTTTGGGTAAAGGGGGCCTTGAGAGGCAAGGAAGTCCTCCTCTTCCTGCCTCTGTTCTTCCTCAAGTGCCCTGTCCATTATTCCACGCAGCGTATGTTCCAACAGGTGGACAAGAGGTACAGTGTCACTGATGCATGCACTGTCACTGCTCACCATCCTCGTGGCCTCCTCAAATGGTGCCAGGACAGTGCATGCATCCCTGATCATGCCCCACTGGCGTGGTGAAAAAAACCCGAGCTCCCCTGACCCTGTCCTGGTGCCATAGTCGCACAGGTACTCATTGATGGCCCTCTGCTGCGTGTGCAGCCACTGCAGCATGGCCAACGTTGAGTTCCACCTGGTGGGCATGTCACATATAAGGCGGTTCTTGGGCAGGTTCAACTCCTTTTGCAGCTCAGCCAGGCGAGCACTGGCATTATAAGATCTGCGGAAATGCACACAGACTTTCCTGGCCTGCCTCAGGACATCCTGTAAGCCCGGGTACCTGCCCAAGAACCGCTGCACCACCAGGTTAAGGACGTAAGCCACACAGGGCACATGGGTCAGTTGTCCCTGTCGGAGAGCGGAGAGGAGGTTGGTGCCATTGTCGCAAACTACCATTCCTGGCTTAAGCTGGCGTGGCGTCAACCACCTCTCGGCCTGCCCCTGCAGAGCAGACAGAACCTCTGCCCCAGTGTGGCTCCTGTCCCCCAAACACACCAGCGCAAGCACGGCATGTCATCTTTTTGCCTGCGTACTTGCGTAGCCCCTTGAACGCCTACGGAGCACCGCTGGTTCCGAGGACAAAGCACAGGAAGAGGCCACGGAGGAAGAAGAAGAGGAGGGGGTGGAGGACAGAGGTGTGTCACAACCAGTAGTAGCATTTTGGAGGCGTGGCGGTGGAACAACCTCCAACACTACTGCACCTTGTCCTGCATCCTTCCCAGCTGCCAAAAGAGTGACCCAATGGGCCGTGAAAGAAAGGTAACGTCCCTGGACCATGAGTCAGCGGTAATATGCACCTTACCAGCGAGACCAAGACATTGCCTTCCACATGCCGGTAGAGAGCCGGAATCGCCTTCCGTGAGAAAAAGTGGCGTTTGGGAACCTGCCACTGAGGAACCACACATTGCACAAACTCATGGAAGGGGGCTGAGTCTACCAACTGAAAAGGCAGCAGTTGAAGCGCTAGCAATTTAGCCAAGCTAGCATTCAACCGCTGGGCATGTGGATGGCTGGGAGTGAACTTCTTTCAACGGTCCAGCAGCTGGGGCAGGGAAATTTCCTTGCTAGAATCGGACGTCGGTGTACTGCTAGCAGAGTGCCCGCAAGTACTTGGCTGTGACACACCTAATTCTACACCTTCATTCCTCTCAGAGCAGGTTTCAGAGAGGACTGAAGGTATAGTGGGGTTGGAGATCCCAGCTGATACGGTGCAAGAAGAGGTCCGCTTTGTTCTTTGGTGTGGGTCTTTAAGGTAGGCTTGCCAACGAGCTGCATGGCAGGTCAACATATGTGGTGCCCAAGCGGGTGATATTTTGGCCACGCGATATACGCTTGAGACATATGTTGCAAACAGCAGCTGTGCGATCTGATGCACTTGACTCAAAAAAGGCCCACACCAAAGAACTTTTTGAATAACGGGCAGAGGCAGCGCCCTGCACAGGCTGAGCTCTGCGGTGTGATTCCGTCGGTGTGCTGCCCTTATGCTGGCCCCCCGAGGGCATCCTGCCTCGTTGGAGATGTGCCTCCTCCTCATCCTCCTCCTCCTCCTCTCTCCTATTAGGCACCCACGTGGAGTCAGTGACCTCATCATCCCCTCCCTCCTCATCACTAGAGCCAATCTGGCAGTATGCTGCAGCTGCTGGAACATGACTGCCAGATTGGTGTCCTTCTTGAGCATCCCCTCTCTCTGCTCTCACGCTACTGCCTTCCTCAAGCTGGGTATCATCATCAGACCCTTTGAAATGCTGGGCATCCTCCTGGAGCATGTACCCAACACTGTGCTCAAACAGTTCGGGGGACTCCTCAGGAGGACATGGTTGGTCTAGGCAAGGAGTGACTGATGAAGACATTGATACCAGGGAAGAGGACGCTTTGGCAGCTGCTTTGCCAGTACCCTGAGCCTGGGTGAGAGAGGATGAGGAGGATGAGGAGGGCTTGGTCATCCACTCTACCAAGTCTTCGGCATGATGCGGCTCAACACGTCCAGCTGCCGAAAAGAAGGACAAGCGTGTCCCATGGCCACGTGCTGATGGCGATGCACCGCGTCCACGACCAGCACTGTTGTCTCTAGACACAGAGCCTGCTTGCCCTCTTTTATTGGCTCCTGACTGTCTGCCTCTCCTTGTTTGCCTTCCAGACATTCTAATGGCCTGCAGGGAAATGGGAAAACCAGCAATAAGGCCTAGCTTCAGGAGTATATTTTGCAGGAATCACACTACGCCTGCTGTAGGTGCTGCAAATGCCTGTTGGTGTAACACACCAGGAAAAAGCAGCAATACAGGCTAACTTCAGGTGTAATATGGTCAGGAGGCACATTCCGCCCGCTGTAAGTGCCGCAAATGTCTGTTGGTGTAACACACCAGGAAAAAGCAGCAATACAGGCTAAGTTCAGGTTTAATATGGTCAGGAGGCACACTCCGCCCGCTGTAAGTGCCGCAAATGTCTGTTGGTGTAACACACCAGGAAAAAGCAGCAATACAGGCTAAGTTCAGGTGTAATATGGTCAGGAGGCACACTCCGCCCGCTGTAAGTGCCGCAAAATCCTGTTGGTGTAACACACCAGGAAAAAGCAGCAATACAGGCTAAGTTCAGGTGTAATATGATCAGGAGGCACACTCCGCCCGCTGTAAGTGCCGCAAAATTCTGTTGGTGTAACACACCAGGAAAAAGCAGCAATACAGGCTAAGTACAGGTGTAATATGGTCAGGAGGCACACTCCGCCCGCTGTAAGTGCCGCAAAATCCTGTTGGTGTAACACACCAGGAAAAAGCAGCAATACAGGCTAAGTTCAGGTGTAATATGATCAGGAGGCACACTCCGCCCACTGTAAGTGCCGCAAAATCCTGTTGGTGTAACACACCAGGAAAAAGCAGTAATACGGGATAACTTCAGGTGTATAATGTGCAGGAGGCTTAGCAACAATGACACTGACACTGTCCCCTGCCTATCCTTCTCTCTCCCTGCACACAAGGTTTATCAAAGTATATGACACTGACACTCTCCCTGCCTATCCTTCTCTCTCCCTGCACACAAGGTTTAGCAAAGAATATGACACTGACACTGTCCCCTGCCTATCCTTCTCTCTCCCTGCACACAAGGTTTATCAAAGTATATGACACTGACACTCTCCCTGCCTATCCTTCTCTCTCCCTACACACAAGGTTTAGCAAAGAATATGACACTGACACTCTCCCTGCCTATCCTTCTCTGTCCCTACACACAAGGTTTAGCAAAGAATGGATTTGACACTGTCCCTGCCTATCCTTCACTTTCCCTGCTCCGGAACACACTACACAAGGCCGCCGCACTGGCGGCCTTTTATAGTGTGGGGCGTGTACTAAACCCCCTCAGCTATAATTGGCCACAGGCATCCTGCCTGTGGCCAATCATCGCTCTCCTCGCTGCCGGCGCTGTGATTGGCCAAGCATGCAGGGTCACAGTGCATGCTTGGCCAATCACAGCGCCGGGATTACACTGCGATGGCGCAGTGTATTGTGGGCCGTTCGCGTCACTCGAATTTGGCGCGAACGGCCCAAATCGTTCGTTGTTTGCCGAACGCGCGAACAGCCGATGTTCGAGTCGAACCTAAGTTCGACTCGAACACCAAACTTATCCCTATTGGTGATATTGCCCATTCTATCAAGCCACAGCATGCATAGGAGGTGGTGGACTGGCATCCTCATCATCCTCTATCACCCAAGCTAAGACTAGTGCGCGGTCCACCGCAGCTGCCAGAGCGGCTAATTCTGCCTCCCTGACCACATATAGCCCCAGCATCATGCGTTGAGGAGTCAGGAGAGGATGGAGGTGATGATAAACCATCCTCATCATCCTCTATCACCCAAGCTGAGACTAGTGCGCAGTCCACCGCAGCTGCCAGAGTGGCTTATTCTGCCTCCTTGTCCACAGATAGCCCCAGCACCATGCGTTGAGGAGTCAGCTGAATTATTTGAACACCGCATCAGCCACTTTGTTCTTGACGATGCACATGATTCTGATGTTGGTTCTGAGGTTGAGGAAGGGAGTAATATGAGCCTACAGAGAGGGGAAAACACTGATAAACAACAAATTGACAGTCATGTTCCCCCAGCCACAGCGTATTGACAAGTTGGCTCCAGTGATGATGAGGATGGAGGGGATGATGATGATGAGGTCACTGACACGACTTGGGTGCAGAATAGAGCAGAGGAGGGGAGGCACAACCCCAATGAGGCAGGATGTCCTCCAAAGGCAGCTATCATGGAACAGTAGAAAGCAGCCCCCTATTCCATTAGATTGTGGAGCTGTTATCTCCTGGGCCCACTTCCCATAGCTTAGCTGTGTGGGCCTTTTTTTAGCACATGTGCAGCTGATCAAACTGTTGCAATTTGCAATATCTGCCACAAGCAAATAAAGCATGGCAAAAACACCAGCCAATTGGATACCACATGCTTGCAAATGCATTTAACCTTCCATCACTCATTGGCAGGAGCACCTGAAAGCCACACAAAAGAGACACCGAGACACAATTATTAACGCCTCACCTTTCATGTCTACCCCTGCTATATCTCATGACTAGGGATGAGCTTCGAGTTTGAGTCAAACTCATGTTCGACTCGAACATTGCCTGTTCGCCCGTTCGCCAAACAACTAACAATTTAGGGTGTTCGCGGCAAATTCGAAAAGTCTATGGGAGAAATCTAAAGTGCTAATTATAAAGGCTTATATGCAAGTTATTGTCCTAAAAAGTGTTTGGGGACCTGGGTCCTGCCCACGTTTTTTTTAGGAGCAGTGATTTTAATAATGCTTAAAGTGAAACAATAAAAGTGAAATATTCCTTTAAATTTCGTACCTGGGAGGTGTGTATGATATGCATGTAAAGTCGCGCATGTTTCCCGTGATTAGAACTGTCCCTGCACAAAGTGTCATTTTTGAAGGAAAAAAAGTCATTTAAAACTCACTCGCGGCTATTAATGAATTGTCGGCTTTTATCAATACATAGAAAAGTCATTGATAAAAATAAAAAAAAAGCGTGGGGACCTGATGGGGAACTTTAGAAGGGGCGGGTCTATTCATGTATTACACAGTGAAGGAAGTTCCCATCAGGTCCGCCCCCTCGTAGAGCGGACCTGATGGGGAACTTCCTTCACTGTGTAATACATGAATAGACCCGCCCCTTCTAAAGTTCCGCATCTGGTCTGCTGAGCGGACCTGATGGGGAACTTTAGAAGGGGCGGGTCTATACATTTAAAACACTGCGGAGGAAGTTCCCCATCAGGTCCGCTCAAGCACAACCAATGACGGACAGCGCTGGACATCGGGATCGCCGCGGGACACTGGATTTCATCGCTGGAATGTTTTTTTTATTATTTATTTTTTATTTTTAATAAAGGACTTTTCCAAGGTGTTTGTGTGTTTTTATTTACATTTTTTTACACTTTCTTCGTGAAATGGTAGGGGTACAATGTACCCCTTACCAATTCACATATGGGGGGCCGGGATCTGGGGTCCCCTTTGTTAAAGGGGTCTTCCAGATTCCGATAAGCCCCCTGCCCGCAGACCCCCACAACCACCGGGCAAGGGTTGTGGGGATGAGGCCCTTGTCCCCATCAACATGGGGACATCCTCCCCATGTTGAGGGCATGTGGCCTGGTACGGTTCAGGAGGGAGGGGGGGCGCTCTCTCGTCCCCCCCCCTCTTCCCCTGCGGCCGGCCAGGTTGCGTGCTCGGATAAGGGTCTGGTATGGATTTTTGGGGGGACTCCACGCCATTTTTTTTAATTTGGGGTGGAGTTCCCCTTAAAATACATGCCAGATCTGAAGGGCCTTTGTATGGATATTTAGGGGGAACCCCCACGCTTTTTTTTTTTTTTTATCAATGACTTTTCTATGTATTGATAAAAGCCGACAATTCATTAATAGCCGCGAGTGAGTTTTAAATGACTTTTTTTCCTTCAAAAATGACACTTTGTGCATGGACAGTTCTAAGCACGGGAAACATGCGTCACTTTACATGCATATCATACACACCCCGCAGGTACGAAATTTAAGGGAAAATTTCACTTTTATTTTTTCATTTTAAGCATTGTTAAAATCACAGCTCCCGTAAAAACATCTATTTTTTTAACTTTTTTTTGCATTGATACATGTCCCCTGGGGCAGGACCCGGGTCCCCAAACACTTTTTAGGACAATAAATTCTATATTAGCCTTTATAATTAGCACTTTAGATTTCGAACGTTCGAGTCCATTGTATTTAATAGGGTTCTAAAGTTCACGCAAACATTCTGTCTGTTCGCAGGTTCTGGTGCGAACCGAACAGGGGGGTGTTCGGCTCATCCCTGCTCATGACCTCCTCTCAGCAGCCTCCACTGACAGGGATGATGGTATAGCAAAGGGTGTCACAGGTCCTTGCAACACATCTGCCAGTAGCACGCCCCAGCTGCTGCTTTGAAAAAAAAATAATAATACATTTCCTGCCACTCGCATGCCCAGCATCTAAATTCCAGCTTGTCCAAATTGCTGGCTTTACAACTCTTGCCTTTACATCTGGTGGATTCTGCCCCCTTGCATGAATTGGCAGAATGTACTGTACCACAATGGCAGGTTCCCAGTTGCTATTTATTTGCATGTAAGGCCATTCCAGCTCTGTACCATCACGTGGAAGACAATGTTTTGGCATCATTGGGCAAGGTAATCAGCAGCAAGGTCCACCTTACTGCTGGCATGTGGTCCAGCAAGCATGGTCAGGAACAATATATTTTGTTTACAGCAAACTGGGTAACTCTGCTTGCAACTAGGAACTGTCCCCTCTTCGACAGGGAAAGTTGACACATGTGCCATGAATGGCACATGTCCTCAATTTAGTGGTGCAGCATTTCTTAAACAGGTACCCAGATTTGCAAGATCTTCTAAGACAGGCCAGAATAGTCTGTAGCCATTTCAATCAGTCATACACTGCCAGTGTTTGGTTAGCTGAAATTCTGCAGGGATTTCACCTGCCCGTAATCCGCCTGATTTATGACATGCCCACCAGGTGGAACTAAACTTTGGCAATCCTGCAGTGGCTGAACATGCAGCAGAGTGCCATCAACGAGTACCTGTGTGAGTATGGCACAAGAACAGGCTCAGGGGAGCTTTCTTTCCCCCCACGCCAATAGCTGCTTATAAAGGATGCATGCATTGTACTGTCACCATTTGAGGAGCTGACAAGGATGGTGAGTCGTGACAATGTATGCATCAGTAACACTATCCTTCTTGTGTTTCTGCTGGAGCATACTCTGCTTTGTCATTATGAACAGGGCACTCGAGACACAGCAGCGGGAGGAAGAGGCACGTTTTATGCAGACACTATTCTTGTGACCCCACAGAACACACAAGAGGAGAGGGAGGAGGAGGAGGATTCTGTTAGTTTTGGAGACACTCTTTCTATCCTCTATTTTGTAGACGCTATAACTTTTGCGCAAACCAATCAATATACGCTTATTGCAATTTTTTACCAAAAATATGTAGAAGAATACATATCAGCCTAAACTGAGGAAACATTTTTTTTTTTAATTGGGATATTTATTATAGCAAAAAATATTTTTAGTTTTTTTCAAACTTGTCTCTTCTTTTGTTTATAGCGCAACAGAAATTAAAACCGCAGAGGTGAGCAAATACCACCAAAAGAAAGCTCTATTTGTGGGGAAAAAAATTAATTTGGGTACATTGTTGCATGACTGCGCAATTGCCATTCAAAGTGCGACAGCGCTGAAAACTAAAAATTGGACTGGGCAGGAAAGAAGGTGAAAATACCCTGTATTGAAGTGGTTAAAGAGAAGTTTATGTAGCACCTTTCCAGACTTTGGTAGTTTACAGTCTCATGGAAAAGGTCATTTTGAGGCTTCTGTTGGTCAAAGGAGGAGCGGTGATGCATTTAAAAAATGTTTTAGTCCTCAGCGCCCAGGGCTGTCAGCTTCCACATCCCATCGGCAGCTTCTGCATCATATGGTGGAAGATTATATAGGAGTGAAAACAGACATGGAGAGTTTTTCAATAGATGATCTACTGGGTTACTGGGTCATGAGAATAGACCACTGGCCAGAACTTGCCCAGTATGCAATTGAGCTGCTGGGCTGCCCTGCATTCAGCATGCTTTCTGAATGGGCCTTCAGTGCTGCTGGAGGTTTTGTAACAGATAAAAGAATGTGTCTGTCCACAGACTCCGTTGACCGGCTGATATTTCTCAAAATGAATCAGTCCTGGATTAGCAGCAGCTATCAAGCCCCCGATGCCAATGTCGGTGATTAAATGTTTTTGGGATCTGGAATCTCTGCAAGACTGTCTAGGCTGCCTAGCTTTGTGGTGTTGATTTTATCTTGAAGTAATTTGTTGGTATAGGTTTCATGGGCACAATTAACACCCATGGACCAATTATTCCGCACCTGTTTGACAGGTGCTTATAATTTCAATTTTTTAAAGGAAGGCCAATTCTTGCTTTCATCACCTCTATAGGGTTGCAGTGTGAAGGCACCACCAACACCCAAAGTCCAATTTTTCTGCACCGGTTTGACAGGTGCATATCATTTAAACTTTTGACAGCAAGGCCAATTCTCGCTTATATCAAGAGTACCTCTAGCCATCTCCTGCTCTCTCTGGCGGTGTGTTTTTTAAGCATTCCAATGGAATTTTGTTCTTCCTTTCACTGGTCTGTAGATCAGTGGTAGCTTCAGCAGCAGAATGAGTTTGCCACTAAACCCAAAACCATTACTAAATGGCCTTACTGGTAACCCAGTAATGGTGAAACTGAAGTGGGGTATGGAATACAAGGGATACCAGCTCTCTGTGGATGGCTACATGAGCATGCAGCTCGCTAATAGTGATGAGCCGAACACCCCCGGGTTCGGTTCGCACCAGAACCCGCGAACGGACCGGAAGTTCGAACGAACATTAGAACCCTATTAAATACAATGGATGCGAACGTTCGAATTCTAAAGTGCTAATTATAACAACTATTATGCATGTTATTGTCCTAAAAAGGGTTTGGGAACCCGGGTTCTGCACCAGGGGACATGTATCAATGCAAAAAGAAGTTTTAAAAACGGTCGTTTTTCGGGAGCAGTCATTTTAATGATGCATAAAGTGAAAAAAAAAAGTCAAATATTCCTTTAAATATCGTACCTGGGGGGTGTCTAAAGTATGCCTGTGAAGTGCCACGTGTTTCCCGTGTTTAGAACTGTCCCTGCACAAAATGACACTTCTAAAGGAAAAAAAAGCCATTTAAAACTGCTTGCGGCTTTAATGTAATGTCTGGTCCCGGTAATATGGATGAAATTCTTTAAGAAAAATGGCATAGCTACCCCATGACCCCCCCCCCCTACCCCAGCCCATTACCAGCCCCTTTGGGTCTTGTATGGATATTAAGGGGAACCCCGCACATAAAATAAAAAAGGCCCTATATACTCTGAACAGCCGTATACAGGCGGTGCATACAAGACAGGGACTGTAGGTTTGTTCTTATGTAGAATCTGTTTGTAATTTTGAACAGGTACATTGTTGAAGTGTAGCTCCAGCCCAAAAATCTATTTTTAAACTTTTTGGAAAACATAGGTAAGGGTTATCACCCCTGTAACATTTGTTTTGCTGTCTGTGCCCCTGTTCAGAACATTTCACCTCACTTTCCGTCCCAATGACAACTGTTTTTGAAATGTGGTGTTTTTCTTGAAACAAGGATTGCTGATAAAGCATCAGTACAGAGGAGACACCTTTCTCCCATATTTATTCTTACAGGAGAGAATTTTCCTTCCTAGTGGTAGATTTCCTCTCACTTCCTGTTGTGTTCTTGCGTTTGCAAGTAGGAGTCGTTTGTAAGTTGGATGTTTGAAAGTAGGGACCTGCCGTATATACTCTGCAGAAATAGGCCCCTTAGTTGTTGGTGTTGGCACAACACTGTAAGCACTCACAGTTACTCTTGGTTGGTGCTGGAACGCCCTGCTGTCAACTATTATATCAGGAATTTTAATTACATATAATTGTTGAACAGTGGTAGTAAAAATTGGGCCTTTGATGGTGGTGCTGGTGCCACAACACTGTAAGCCCTGACAGTTACTCTTGGTGGGTGCAGCAATGGGCCCTGCTGTGAATTATTAGATCAAGAATTGTAATTACATGCCCCTGTTGAACAGGGGCTGAAAAATTGGGCCTTAGGCACTGGTGGCACAACACTGCAACCCCTCACAGATACTGTACTTGGAGCACAGCAATGAGCCCTGTTGCAAAGTATTGCTTCAAAAATTGTAATGACACGCCCCTGTTAAACAGGGGCTGAAAAATTGGGCCTTAGGCACTGGTGGCACAACACTGCAACTCCTCACAGATACTGTACTTGGAGCACAGCAATGAGCCCTGTTGCAAAGTATTGCTTCAAAAATTGTAATTACACGCCCCTGTTAAACAGGGGCTGAAAAATTGGGCGTTAGGCACTGGTGGCGGCACCCATAAACAAAAATGATCTTCCAAGCTATCATCATCAATCGTATCATTGAGGACTCGGAGGAGGAGGATAGCCAGTCAACATAACAGCACAGGCACTCAGCATCAGCATCAGTCTTGAAGGGATGTGACATTTTAAAATCAATTAGTCTGTTATATCAGCATCAGGTGTGTGGTAGCTGGTGGTGATCCAAGACTGGTTCATCTTGATGAAAGTCAGTCGATCAACCGAGTCGGTGGACAGGCGCACCCTGTGATCCGTGACAAATCCTCCAGCAGCACTGAATGTGCGTTCCGAAAGAACGCTGGATGCAGGACAGGCCAGTAGCTCAATTGCATACTGTGCAAGCTCTGGCCAGTGATCCATCCTCAAGACCCAGTAAGCCAGAGGATTTTCGGTGGGGAAGGTGTCCAAGTCTGACCTTGCCCCTAGATATTCCTGCACCATGTTTATCAGACGCTGGCGATGGTTGCTGGAACCAATCATACTTTGGGGCTGCGGACTAAAGAATTGTCTGAACGCATCGGTCAGACGGCCACCTTCCCCACCGCTCCTTCTTTGACTGGCCGAAGCCTCAGCAACTCGTTGTCCAGGACCAGGAGTTTGCAACCTCCCAGTCTCTGGGAACGCGTTGCACAGACCTTTCTGCAAGGCCTCCCGGAGTTGTCTCATCCTCTGCTCCCTCTGCGACGGTAACATAAGGTCCGCAACCTTACCCTTGTACCGTGGATCAAGGAGAGTGGCCAGCCAGTAATGGTCCCTCTCCTTGATCCGAAGAATACGAGGATCCTTCCGCAGACTTTGCAGGATCAGGGAGGCCATGCAGCGTAGGTTTGCTGAGGCATTCGCTCCGGAGTCCTCTGGGTCACTAAGGACGACATGATCCGCAGCCACCTCCTCCCAGCCACGTACAAGTCCACTGGTTTCTTGGGACTGTAAATCATCCCTAAAAGACTGCTGCTGATGATGCTGAGTGCCAGCCTCCACCTCCATGCTGACACAATCCTCCTCCTCCTCCTCCTCCTCCTCCTCCTCTTCCTGTGCGATGGGTGGGACAGAAGGAACACTGTCTGGGTAAAGGGGGCCTTGAGAGGCAAGGAAGTCCTCCTCTTCCTGCCTCTGTTCTGCCTCAAGTGCCCTGTCCATTATTCCACGCAGCGTGTGCTCCAACAGGTGGACAAGAGGTACAGTGTCACTGATGCATGCACTGTCACTGCTCACCATCCTCGTGGCCTCCTCAAATGGTGCCAGGACAGTGCATGCATCCCTGATCATGCCCCACTGGCGTGGAGAAAAAAAACCAAGCTCCCCTGACCCTGTCCTGGTGCCGTAGTCGCACAGGTACTCATTGATGGCCCTCTGCTGCGTGTGCAGCCGCTGCAGCATGGCCAACGTTGAGTTCCACCTGGTGGGCATGTCACATATAAGGCGGTTCTTGGGCAGGTTCAACTCCTTTTGCAGCTCAGCCAGGCGAGCACTGGCATTATAAGATCTGCGGAAATGCACACAGACTTTCCTGGCCTGCCTCAGGACATCCTGTAAGCCCGGGTACCTGCCCAAGAACCGCTGCACCACCAGGTTAAGGACGTGAGCCACACAGGGCACATGGGTCAGTTGTCCCTGTCGGAGGGCGGAGAGGAGGTTGGTGCCATTGTCGCAAACCACCATTCCTGGCTTAAGCTGGCGTGGCGTCAACCACCTCTCGGCCTGGCCCTGCAGAGCAGACAGGACCTCTGCCCCAGTGTGGCTTCTGTCCCCCAAACACACCAGCGCAAGCACGGCATGGCATCTTTTTGCCTGCGTACTTGCGTAGCCCCGTGAACGGCTACGGAGCACCGCTGGTTCATAGGACAAACCACAGGAAGAGGCCATGGAGGAAGAAGAAGAGGAGGGGGTGGAGGAGAGAGGTGTGTCACAACCAGTAGTAGCATTTTGGAGGCGTGGCGGTGGGACAACCTCCAACACTACTGCACCTTGTCCTGAATCCTTCCCAGCTGCCAAAAGAGTGACCCAATGGGCCGTGAAAGAAAGGTAACGTCCCTGTCCATGCCTGCTGGACCATGAGTCAGCGGTAATATGCACCTTACCGCTGACCGCCCTGTCCAGCGAGGCCAAGACATTGCCTTCCACATGCCGGTAGAGAGCCGGAATAGCCTTCCGTGAGAAAAAGTGGCGTTTGGGAACCTGCCACTGAGGAACCGCACATTGCACAAACTCACGGAAGGGGGCCGAGTCTACCAACTGAAAAGGCAGCAGTTGAAGCGCTAGCAATTTAGCCAAGCTAGCATTCAACCGCTGGGCATGTGGATGGCTGGGAGTGAACTTCTTTCGACGGTCCAGCAGCTGGGGCAGGGAAATTTGCCTGCTAGAATCGGACGTCGGTGTACTGCTAGCAGAGTGGGCGCAAGTACTTGGCTGTGACACACCTAATTCTACACCTTCATTCCTCTCAGTGCATGTTTCAGAGAGGACTGAAGTTATAGTGGGGTTGGAGATCCCAGCTGATGCGGTGCAAGGAGAGGTCCGCTTTGTTCTTTGGTGTGGGTCTTTGAGGTAGGCTTGCCAACGAGCTGCATGGCAGGTCAACATATGTCTGGTCAGGCATGTGGTACCCAAGCGGCTGATGTTTTGGCCACGCGATATACGCTTGAGACATATGTTGCAAACAGCAGCTGTGCGATCTGATGCACTAGCCTCAAAAAAGGCCCACACCAAAGAACTTTTTGAATGACGGGCAGAGGCAGCGCCCTGCACAGGCGGAGCTCTGCGGTGTGATTCCGTCGGTGTACTGCCCTTACGCTGGCCACCAAAGGGCATCCTGCCTCGTTGGAGATGTGCCTCCTCCTCATCCTCCTCCTCCTCCTCTCTCCTATTAGGCACCCACGTGGAGTCATTGACCTCATCATCCCCTCCCTCCTCATCACTGGAGCCAATCTGGCAGTATGCTGCAGCTGCTGGAACATGACTGCCAGATTGGTGTCCTTCTTGAGCATCCCCTCTGTCTGCTCTCACGCTACTGCCTTCCTCTAGCTGGGTTTCATCATCAGACCCTTCGAAACGCTGGGCATCCTCCTGGAGCATGTACCCAACACTGTGCTGAAACAGTTCGGGGGACTCCTCAGGAGGAGGACATGGTGGGTCTAGGGAAGGAGTGACTGATGATTTGTCTGACATTGATACCAGGGAAGACGACGCTTTGGCAGCTGCTTTTCCAGTACCCTGAGCCTGGGTGAGAGAGGATGAGGAGGAGGAGGAGGGCTTGGTCATCCACTCTACCAAGTCTTCGGCATGATGTGGCTCAACATGTCCAGCTGCCGAAAAGAAGGACAAGCGTGTCCCATGGCCATGTGCTGATGACAATGCACCGCGTCCACGACCAGCACTGTTGCCCCCAGACACAGAGCCTGCTTGCCCTCTTTTATTGCCTCCTGACTGTCTGCCTCTCCTTGTTTGCCTTCCAGACATTCTAATAGATGGCCTGCAGGGAGATGGGAAAAAGCAATAAGGGCTACCTTCAGGTGTCCTTCTCTGTCCCTGGAAACAAGGACTTGCAGAGTGAAAGAAAAAAAACACTCTCCCTACCTACAGTTTTCTGTCCCTAGAAAAAATGTTTTTTTTAATCACAATATAGCACAAGGAAAATTAACTCACTGTCCTTACAGGTCCCTGGAAACAAGGACTTGCAGAGTGAAAGAAAAAAAACACTCTCCCTACCTACAGTTTTCTGTCCCTAGAAAAAAATGTTTTTTTTAATCACAATATAGCAAAAGGACAATTCACTCACTGTCCTTCCAGGTCCCTGGAAACAAGGACTTGCAGAGTGAAAGAAACTGACACTGTCCCTACCTAGAGTTTTCTGTCCCTAGAATAAATGTTTTTTTTAATCACAATATAGCAAAAGGACAATTCACTCACTGTCCTTCCAGGTCCCTGGAAACAAGGACTTGCAGAGTGAAAGAAACTGACACTGTCCCTACCTAGAGTTTTCTGTCCCTAGAATAAATGTTTTTTTTAATCACAATATAGCAAAAGGACAATTCACTCACTGTCCTTCCAGGTCCCTGGAAACAAGGACTTGCAGAGTGAAAGAAACTGACACTGTCCCTACCTAGAGTTTTCTGTCCCTAGAATAAATGTTTTTTTTAATCACAATATAGCAAAAGGACAATTCACTCACTGTCCTTCCAGGTCCCTGGAAACAAGGACTTGCAGAGTGAAAGAAACTGACACTGTCCCTACCTAGAGTTTTCTGTCCCTAGAATAAATGTTTTTTTTAATCACAATATAGCAAAAGGACAATTCACTCACTGTCCTTCCAGGTCCCTGGAAACAAGGACTTGCAGAGTGAAAGAAACTGACACTGTCCCTACCTAGAGTTTTCTGTCCCTAGAATAAATGTTTTTTTTAATCACAATATAGCAAAAGGACAATTCACTCACTGTCCTTCCAGGTCCCTGGAAACAAGGACTTGCAGAGTGAAAGAAACTGACACTGTCCCTACCTAGAGTTTTCTGTCCCTAGAATAAATGTTTTTTTTAATCACAATATAGCAAAAGGACAATTCACTCACTGTCCTTCCAGGTCCCTGGAAACAAGGACTTGCAGAGTGAAAGAAACTGACACTGTCCCTACCTAGAGTTTTCTGTCCCTAGAATAAATGTTTTTTTTAATCACAATATAGCAAAAGGACAATTCACTCACTGTCCTTCCAGGTCCCTGGAAACAAGGACTTGCAGAGTGAAAGAAACTGACACTGTCCCTACCTAGAGTTTTCTGTCCCTAGAATAAATGTTTTTTTTAATCACAATATAGCAAAAGGACAATTCACTCACTGTCCTTCCAGGTCCCTGGAAACAAGGACTTGCAGAGTGAAAGAAACTGACACTGTCCCTACCTAGAGTTTTCTGTCCCTAGAATAAATGTTTTTTTTAATCACAATATAGCAAAAGGACAATTCACTCACTGTCCTTCCAGGTCCCTGGAAACAAGGACTTGCAGAGTGAAAGAAACTGACACTGTCCCTACCTAGAGTTTTCTGTCCCTAGAATAAATGTTTTTTTTAATCACAATATAGCAAAAGGACAATTCACTCACTGTCCTTCCAGGTCCCTGGAAACAAGGACTTGCAGAGTGAAAGAAACTGACACTGTCCCTACCTAGAGTTTTCTGTCCCTAGAATAAATGTTTTTTTTAATCACAATATAGCAAAAGGACAATTCACTCACTGTCCTTCCAGGTCCCTGGAAACAAGGACTTGCAGAGTGAAAGAAACTGACACTGTCCCTACCTAGAGTTTTCTGTCCCTAGAATAAATGTTTTTTTTAATCACAATATAGCAAAAGGACAATTCACTCACTGTCCTTCCAGGTCCCTGGAAACAAGGACTTGCAGAGTGAAAGAAACTGACACTGTCCCTACCTAGAGTTTTCTGTCCCTAGAATAAATGTTTTTTTTAATCACAATATAGCAAAAGGACAATTCACTCACTGTCCTTCCAGGTCCCTGGAAACAAGGACTTGCAGAGTGAAAGAAACTGACACTGTCCCTACCTAGAGTTTTCTGTCCCTAGAATAAATGTTTTTTTTAATCACAATATAGCACAAGGAAAATTAACTCACTGTCCTTACAGGTCCCTGGAAACAAGGACTTGCAGAGTGAAAGAAAAAAAACACTCTCCCTACCTACAGTTTTCTGTCCCTAGAAAAAAATGTTTTTTTTAATCACAATATAGCAAAAGGACAATTCACTCACTGTCCTTCCAGGTCCCTGGAAACAAGGACTTGCAGAGTGAAAGAAACTGACACTGTCCCTACCTAGAGTTTTCTGTCCCTGGAATAAATGTTTTTTTCAGCACAATATAGCACAAGGACAATTAACTCACTGTCCTTACAGGTCCCTGGAAACAAGGACTTGCAGAGTGAAAGAAAAAAAATACTCTCCCTACCTACAGTTTTCTGTCCCTAGAAAAAAATGTTTTTTTTAATCACAATATAGCAAAAGGACAATTCACTCACTGTCCTTCCAGGTCCCTGGAAACAAGGACTTGCAGAGTGAAAGAAACTGACACTGTCCCTACCTAGAGTTTTCTGTCCCTAGAATAAATGTTTTTTTTAATCACAATATAGCAAAAGGACAATTCACTCACTGTCCTTCCAGGTCCCTGGAAACAAGGACTTGCAGAGTGAAAGAAACTGACACTGTCCCTACCTAGAGTTTTCTGTCCCTAGAATAAATGTTTTTTTTAATCACAATATAGCAAAAGGACAATTCACTCACTGTCCTTCCAGGTCCCTGGAAACAAGGACTTGCAGAGTGAAAGAAACTGACACTGTCCCTACCTAGAGTTTTCTGTCCCTAGAATAAATGTTTTTTTTAATCACAATATAGCAAAAGGACAATTCACTCACTGTCCTTCCAGGTCCCTGGAAACAAGGACTTGCAGAGTGAAAGAAACTGACACTGTCCCTACCTAGAGTTTTCTGTCCCTAGAATAAATGTTTTTTTTTAAGCACACTATAGCAGAAGCACAAAACACACTGACACTCTCCCTACCTATCCTTCTCTTTCCCTAAACTAAAGGAATCCAGGTTAAGCAAGAAAGAAATAACAGTCACTGTCCCTGCCTATGCTACTCTATCCCTGCTCCGGAACACACTACACTAGGCCGCCGTGCTGGCGGCCTTTTATAGTGTGGGGCGTGTACTAAACACCCTCAGCAATAATTGGCCACAGGCATCCTGCCTGTGGCCAATCATTGCTCTCCTCGCTGCCGGCGCTGTGATTGGCCAAGCATGCGGGGTCACAGTGCATGCTTGGCCAATCACAGCGCCTGGATGACACTGCGATGGCGTAGTGCATTGTGGGCCGTTCGCGTCACTCGAATTTGGCGCGAACGGCCCAAATCGTTCGATCTTCGTCGAACGATCGAACAGCCAATGTTCGAGTCGAACGTATGTTCGACTCGAACACGAAGCTCATCCCTACTCGCTAATACAGAAGATTATATTGATGGGGCATTGTCTGGATATCTTCTAATCTTCTAATAAGTTCTAATAAAGTGTAATAATGTATTGTATATACAGGGAGTAGAAGACGAGGAAGAAGATGGCGAGATGAGAGAATAAAGCAATTTCCAAATTCATTTTGTAAATTTATTTTGAAACTTCTCTTTTGAGGTTGTTGTTGGACATTATTTTTCTTAACAAAACATAAAATAACAAACAGTTTTTTTTTTCAAAAGTACCTCTTTAGGGTTACGGTGTGAAGGCACCACCAACTTTTCCACACCTGTTACTTCTATCCAAGGTCTGCAAAAGAGACACCAGACTTTATCTAAAAAAAAATTGACAATCATGGCCTGAGTGTACTCTAATTTGGCTTCTTTACATAAGGCTTGCTCACTGTAATGCAAAAATGTGTTATTTTCATCCAAAGTCTGCCAAAGAGACACCAGAATTTATCCAAAAAATCTCTAATCTTGTTCTGAGTGCACTAAATTGTGGCCTCGTCATACAGACTGACTCTCTAAGCTGTTGTTTACAAAATATATTTAAATGTCTTTTTTCCTTATATATGTCAGTTTTACTGCAGCAGGTTCTATACATGGTGCAGGTGCGCCACTTTACAGGCAGACTAAGGGGACCCCCCCAGGCACTATATTTAAATACATTTTTCATTTTTATTGTTTTACTTTAAGCATTATTAATATCACTGTTCCTTAAAAAACAAAATTTAATAAAAAAACATTTGCATTGATTCCTGCCCCCCCGGTGCAGTAACCGGGCCCCCATACTATTTTTATGGCCAAAAACTTGCATATATGACTTCAAAATGGGCACGTTTGATTTGGTTTGGGTCCCATCGACTTTTTTTATTTATTTTT
This sequence comes from Rana muscosa, assembly GCA_029206835.1. Lineage (NCBI taxonomy): Eukaryota > Metazoa > Chordata > Amphibia > Anura > Ranidae > Rana > Rana muscosa. The sequence continues at coordinate 1,235,055,936 of CM055122.1, forward strand.
TATTCTTTTATTTAAATTTTTAACATTGTGTAAGCATGATGTGTCAAGTAACAATACAAAAAAGAAAAAAAGAAAAAACACAAAAGATAAATGAGTCATACATCAGCACAAGTGGCCAGCATGGTCCAATGGATAATAAGGATCTATGTCAGAGCAAGAGCCCACAACACTTTCACATAAAGAATGAGTATTTTCTCATAATAATATCATATTTAACCAAGTACGGTATCCGGATACATACTCAACCTTTCACAGATGGAACTCACATTTTATACTAATACCGAACCTCATCACATCGTAACATAAAGCACTACATGCAGTAACATAGTGTTGATAACAAAGAGAGACAGGGGTTGATTTACTAAAGGCAAATCCACTCTGCACTACAAGTGCACTGCAAGTGCCCCAAAGGACATTTATCAATGCAAAAAAAGTTTTAAAAACTGACGTTTTTTTGGGAGCAGTGATTATAATAATGCATAAAGTGAAACAATAAAAATTAAATATTCCTTGAAATTTCGTACTTGGGGGGTGTATAGTATGCCTGTAAATCAGCGCTTGTTTCCCTTGCTTAGAACTGTCCTTGCACAAAATGTAATTTCTGAAGGAAAAAAAGCCATTTAAAACCACTCCCGGCTATAATGAATTGTCGGCTCCCGGCAATACAGAGAAAAGTCGTTGATAAAAAAAAATGTGTGGGGGTCCCCCCCAATTCAAGTACCAGGCCCTTCAGGTCTGGTATGGATATTAAGGGGAACCCTGCATCAAATTAAAAAAAAAATGACGTGGGGTTCCCCCCAAATATCCATACTAGACCCTTCAGGTCTGGTATGGATTTTAAGGGGTACTTTAAAAAAATGGCGTGGAGTTCCCCCAAAAATCCATACCAGACCCTTTAGCTGAGCACACAACCTGGCAGGCCATAGGAAAAGAGGGGGGGAAGAGAGAGCGCCCCCCCTCCTGAACCGTACCAGGCCACATGCCCTCAACATGGGGAGGATGTCCCCATGTTGATGGGGACAAGGGCCTCATCCCCACAACCCTTGCCCAGTGGTTGTGGGGGTCTGCGGGCAGGAAGCTTATCGTAATCTGGAAGACCCCTTTAACAAAGGGGACCCCCAGATCCCGCCCCCCCTATGTGAATTGGTAAGGGGTACATTGTACCCCTACCATTTCACGAAGAAAGTGTAAAAAAAAATAAAAAAAAACACACAGATGCATAATAATGCATTGATACATGTCCCCTGGGGCAGGACCCGGGTCCCCAAATACTTTTTATGACAATAACTTGCATATAAGCCTTTAAAATTAGCACTTTAGATTTCTTCCATAGACTTTTACAGGGTGCTCCGCGGGTTTTCGAATTTGCCGCGAACACCCCAAATTGTTCGCTGTTCGGCGAACATGCGAACAGGCAATGTTTGAGTCGAACATGAGTTCGACTCGAACTCGAAGCTCATCCCTAGTCTAGATGGCTTCACAGCTATATATTATAAAACTTTTTTGGACCATCTACTCAAACCGTTACTAAATGCCCTCAATTCCCTGTCTGACCCCAGGGAGATTCCACAAGCTTTTCTCTCAGCACATATCACAGTTCTTCCCAAGCCGAACAAAGATCCCACTGATTGTGCCAGCTACAGACCAATTTCTCTGCTTAATCTAGACGTTAAACTCATGTCAAAAATTATAGCCAACAGGCTGAAACCCCTGCTCCACAACCTGATAGGTCCTGAGCAGGCTGGATTTATGCCAGGCAGATAAATTAGATAATGTTATTAAAGCACTTAATTTAATATATGCTACCAGAACAAGAAACATAGAAGGTCTTCTCCTGTCAATTGACGCGGAGAAGGCCTTCGACAGAGTGGTTTGGGACTTCATGCTGGAAACTTGTAAACATATCGGCTTGAGAACTCATATGATGACGTGGATATCCTCCCTGTATAAGAACCCAACCGCACAACTTAAGATCAATTGCTCCCTATCAAACACAGTCAGAAAAAGTAATTGGAACAAGGCAGGGCTGCTTCCTTTCACCCCTTCTATTTATTTTGACTCTAGAGCCATTTATCAGAAGGATAATAGTGAACGATTCAATACAGGGGTTCACAGTGACAGGAAAAGAATACAAAGTGGCGGCTTATGCCGACGATCTATTGTTTTTCGTCACCAAACCGCACACATCGTTGCCCGCTTTAATGAAAGATTTTTCCCTGTTTGGATATATTTCCAACTTAAAGACAAATTATTCTAAGTCGGAAGCTATGAATTTGACCATCCCCACAGACGACATCAATAACATTAAATCTAAATGCCCCTTTAAATAGATAGATACGACACTCAAATACCTGGGGATCTGGCTAACCCCTAAATTGTCCCAGATCTATGACCAAAACCTTTTACCACTACTGAAAATGATTAGCACAGACACTTTTCCTGGTTTGGAAGAGCAGCAAACTGCAAAAGTACTCTACCTGTTTAGGAACCTACCTATCATAATTCCCCAAAGCTTTTTCAAAATTCTCCACTCGACTCAAATGAAATTCATTTGGACCCATAAGAACCCCAGAGTCAGATTTGCTTTACTAACTCAGACCAAGGCGAGAGGGGGGATGGGCATTCCCAATTTTAAACACTACTACCTCGCTTCACATGTCACTAGGATTATTGACTGGCACTGTCATTACAAATTCAAAGACTGGGTTGAACTAGAAGAAGTGTTAAGTCCCACCCCAATACGGTTCTCCCCTTGGACTCCCTGGAATAGTTACTCAAAAGTCTTAAAATCACACCTCCTTATCGGAACCACATTGGCAATTTTTCGTAATTTAGCAAAAATCTTCAAATTCTCATCTCACCTAAGTCCGATTACTCCTTTGCAGGATAATCCTGACTTCCCACCAGGCCAGAGGAACCAAACCCTTCACCTCTCCGAATTAAATATGCCACTGCTAGCCACTCACTGCTTCCAAGACAACAATTTCAAAGACTCCACAGTTATTAAGACAGACAATAAACTACCAGAACTACCACTATGGACATACTTCCAGATTTGCAGTTATCTTAATCACACAGCCAGAAAAGTTAACTTAAGCAGACAACTAACTGAACTAGAGACAGTGTGCCTGAAAGGGTAACCATTGCCTAAAGCGACATCTATCGCATATACCTGGATTCTGGAGGGCAGTGCCAGGGACAATGGACTCAGGGAACGCTGGTCAGAAGAACTAGGCATCCCCATCTCGGAAAAATAATGGCATGTTTGCTTATAAGTGTTCACTCAGCACCAGAACTCAGGAGACAGCGTACAAATTGCTCACACGTTGGTATGCCACACCTGTGAAACTCCATTCTTGGTTTCCACAAACCCCAGACACCTGCTGGTGCTGCAATAGTGAGAGAGGCACTTTATTGCACATATGGTGGCAATGCTCTGGGATACAACCCTTTTGGTCCAAGGTTAAGGAAGTGATATTTCAGATCACAGAAACTAAATTGAAGTTAGATGGGTTGCCTCCTTCATGTCACAAACTTTACCATCAAGAATTACAAAAACTCACTCTCTAAGCACTTACTTAATGCTGCCAAAGCTCTCATCCCCCCACTCTGGAAATCCTCTTGCATCCCAACCATTCAGGAGTGGTTACGTAAAGTTTCTGAGATCTGTGAGATGGAGGAGACTGTGGCACAGGCAGGAGACAATGCTACATCCTTCCAAGAATCTTGGTTACCCTTGTTTATATTTAAGTACTCTCAGGCTTACACAACCCTGATAGATACATATACAGATACATATACAGATATGGTGTGCTGTTCATTACAGACGCTGCCCTACAGGAAACATTTCATCCTTGAAAAACACCATCCTGGTAAGTAATTATCCTATTTCTTCTTTCTCAAGATCAACCCAAAACCCCCCTCCCCTTTTTTCTCCTTTATGTTGTAAATTCTGATAATAGAGATGCTGACCTGGGGAAGTGTGGCTTTCTAGCCTCTTCCTTCCTTTTCCCTCTATATTTATAGGCAAAAAACTCTTTAAGTAATTTATGTGAATAAAGTTCATTAAACATTGTCATCGCATGCGACTGACAACATTGTTGTTTTTCTAATGTGATGATAATTAGGTGATATAATATATTTACTAATGCATATACTCTTCTTTTCTCTTTCTTTTTTTATATCAGGATACTTGATTATCCTTTGGTTATCATTTATCCTGCTTGATGATTGAATGATGGAAGTGTCTCCATTGGGACGCCTGTGAGGGCTGTTCCGGGCCTAGAAGGGGCTCATCGTTCACCGATGAATGGGCAACGATAGTTCTATTCTTTCAGAAGAAAATACACTTACACTTACATACACTTACATACACTTAAAGAAAATACACTTACATGGATCAATTTATAAGTCAAGTACTGGTATGTATTCCGGACATGCTTACATGCTTCAGTGTTATTGCTGTCTTGAAACATTATTTTGAGTCTTTCCCCTTTTTTGTTTCATTTCAGATTATTTTTAATTTCTCCTGCAGTGTCTCTGAAGAAAGGTCAAAACCTGAAACATGTAAGACCAAGGGAGAAAAAAATCTGTTTCCTGACTGTAAACTGTTCAAACTCATTTGTATATAAGTTTGTATTTTTAATGATATTCTATGTCAATTTCTGATATATATATATATATATATATATACTGATATCTATATATACTATTTTAAACAAACTACTTTTTCTAAATAAATGATATTTTTATGATACTTTTTTGTCTTCAGTAAAATAATAGTATTCAGCGCTGAAAAAATAAATAAACAAATAACAAATAATGCAGCCAGCACTTGGGGGTAAATTCATAAAAAACCTCAAAAGGAACATAAATATAAAAGAGTGCAGCGCAAAAAGAAAATTAGATAAAAAAGTCCTTTAAAATCAGCAGAAGTCCATAGGGTGAATAGTGCACAATAAGCATGCTATGTGGATCACACACATTGACCAGAAGAAGATCCCTCCACCACACACAGAATTGCCTTTCACCTCTATGCTTCGACCTCCAGGAGATCACAAGGCATAAGATAGATCATACATGGACAACCGATGACATCCAATCTCTCAGCCTCCCCTCCAAGCAGCATATATCAGCATAGGCAACAAATGACTTGATAAGCCTCCTCCACCGTCATTCAGTTATGAAAATTAACAGAGGAAACTTCCTAGTGCTCTCCGATATGCAATGATTTTATTCATAAAAATACAGAGTAACAAATGGATACTCACATTAGAAAGCACTCATGTGCGAGTGCGGACAGAAAACAGCATGTAAAACAATCATAAGATCACAGATGCTCGGAGATAATCGCGGCAGCGTCCGGAATAGCTCCTCCGCCCGTACGTGTTACGTCAATGGGCGTGACTTCCTCAGCGTGGGGCAGGGCACGGACTCGCCGCAATTGTTTAAATAGGTAACATGGCAACCTATGACCAATCATGATTCACAAAAGGAATAACCTATCCCAGCTGACCTTTCAGAAGACAAGCTTCTTGCTAAAAGGAGAATGGTAACATAGATAAAATACAGCGGTCAGCATATATGCAACTGGTCAACCGTTGCAAATAAAAAAATGAGGGGTGTAGTGGTGGCGCTGCTCTTACGTGAAACCAATCTGCTGGGAGCCAGATATTGGTAATAATAGGTCTACAAATGAGAAACACAAAGGGGGTTCTCTCTGATATAATCAGAACCTAAGTGGGACCACACATAGAATGTAAAAATCAAATAAATAAATGAAATAAGTAAATAAAGTGGGGTGTCTCTGCCAGGTGTTTACTTGGCTTTAGCAATAGCCTTCAGAAGGTGATAGTGATAATGGACGTAAAGTGAGTGAATGATTTAGTAAGAATACATTAATTAGTTGAAATAAATAAGTAATATGAATTTTCCAATTCCGGCTCGGCTGGGTGTTTACTAGCAGAGGATTAGCTATTGGAAGTGCTGTGAAGTAAATTGATGCTACCAATGTGGTGCTGTAAGAGATGCAGTGTAAACAAAGTAAAAAACAATGAATTACAATGGATTGGGATGTTGTCTCGGCCGGGTGTTTACTAAACCCAACTGGAATTATACTCGGTCCCAAACAGTTAGAAAAAAGTGTTTACGTGATCCGTAATACACTCTGACAATGTACATCAAATGTTCAGCATAAAAATTGAAGTTGATAAAATAAAGTGAAGATCAATGGTGACAATCCAGAATATAGTGACAGAATAAATTGGTGACTTTGCTTCAGTGCTTGTTCTAGTAGCCTGTGCCGTGAATGTGATTATCCGTGATTGTTTATGATGTTGCACTCACCAGATTCTTCATACCCTCAGGGGGTATGGTGCAGTCACAGTATATGCCACTGTGTAGCAATCTCAGGAATCCAGGGTGGCTCCTTTGGTCCCTTGTGGTTCTCCGGGAAGGTGAGGGTTATGGAAAGGAAAAAAGGATACCCATAGTGTGAACCCGTGAAAAAATTGGTTTATTGATATATCGGGAAAAAGGGTACTCACATAGTATTAGACAATAAAAAGCATTAACCACTTGACCACTGGGCACTTAAACCCCCTTAATAACCAGACCAATTTTCAGCTTTCGGTGCTCTCACATTTTGAATGACAATTACTCAGTCATACAACACTGTACCCATATGAAATTTTTGTCCTTTTTTTCACACAAATAGAGCTTTCTTTTGGTGGTATTTAATCACTGTTGGGTTTTTTATTTTTTGCGCTATAAGAGAAAAAAGACTGAAAATTTTGTAAAAAAATGATTTTTTTTTCGTTTCTGTTATAAAATTTTGCAAATTACTATTTTTTCTTCATAAATTTTGGCCAAAATTTATACTGCTACATATCTTTGGTAAAAATAAGTACAAATTGGTGGATATTATTTGGTCTTTGTGAAAGTTATAGAGTCCACAAGCTATGGTGCCAATATCTGAAAATTGATCACACCTGAAGTACTGACGGCCTATCTCAATTCTTGAGACCCTAACATGCCAGAAAAGTACAAATACCCCCCAAATGACCCCTTTTTGGAAAGAAGACATTCCAAGGTATTCAGAAAGAGGCATTGTGAGTTTTTTGAAGTTGTCATTTTTTCCCACAATTCTTTGCAAAATCAAGATTTTTTTTTTCTCTTTTTTTTTTTTCACAAAATTGTCATATTAGCAGGTTATTTCTCACACACAGCATATGCATTCCACAAATTACACCCCAAAACACATTCTGCTATTACTCCCGAGTATGGCGATACCACATGTGTGAGACTTTTACACAGCGTGGCCACATAGAGAGGCCCAACATGCAGGGAGCACCTTCAGGCGTTCTGGAGCACCCAGGCCAATTCTGACATTTCTCTCCTACATGTAAAAATCATCATTTATTTGCTAGAAAATTACATAGAACCCCAAAACATTATATATGTTTTTTTAGCAAAGACCTTAGAGAATATAATGGTGGTTGTTGCAACTTTTTATCTCGCACGATATTTGCGCAGCAATTTTTTTAACGCGTTTTTTACGGAAAAAAAAACGTTTTGTGCTTAAAAAAAAAAAAAAACAGTAAAGTTAGCCCAATGTTTTTGCATAATGTGAAAGATGAAGTTACGCCGAGTAAATAGATACCTAACATGTCGCCCTTAAAAATTGCACACACTCGTGGAATGGCGCCAAACTTCTTAAAAAATCCCCATAGGCGACGCTTTAAATATTTTTACTGGTTACATGTTTTGAGTTACAGAGGAGGTCTAGGGCCAAAATGATTGCTCTCGCTCTAACGTTCGCAACGATACCTCACATGTGTGGTTTGAAAACCGTTTTCATATGTGGGCGGGACTTACGTATGCGTTCGCTTCTGTATGCGAGCTCACGGGGACAGGGGCGCTTTAAAAAAAATATATATTTTATTCTTCATTTTACTTTATTTATTTTAGTTTGACATGTTTTTCCGCCCTAAACATTTTTTTGATCACTTTTATACCTATTACAAGGAACGTAAACATCCCTTGTAATAGGAATATGGCATGACAGGTCCTCTTTACAGTGAGATATGGGGGGGGGGGTGTCAATAAGACCCCACATCTCACCTCTAGGCTGGGAAGCCTGAAAAAAATACAAAAAAAAAAACAACAATCCTGGCTTTGATCGTAGCGGTGAGTCGGTAGAAGCACCGGAGGGCAGCGGGAGGGGGGGCATCCCCTCTCGCCTCCCATAAGAATGATCAAGCGGCGGAACAGCCGCTATGATTGTTCTTATGGTGTAGGGAATCGCCGGCTGAAAAACCTAATATCTGAATGATGCCTGTAGCTGCTCCCATCATTCAGATATCCCCGCACAAAGTCAAGGACGTCATATGACGGCCGGAGGGCGGGAAGTGGTTATTGCAGAGTATTGCCGGGCATTGCGGAGTATTGCTGGGCATTGCGGAGTATTGCCGGGCATTGCGGAGTATTGCCGGGCATTGCGGAGTATTGCGGAGTATTGCAGGGAATTGCGGAGTATTGCGGACTATGGCAGGGTATTGCGGTGTATGGCAGGGTATTGCGGTGTATGGCAGGGTATTGCACGGGTATTGCACAGGGTATTGTGGAGGGTATTGCACAGGGTATTGTGGAGGGTATTGCAGAGTATTGTGGAGGGTATTGCAGAGTATTGTGGAGGGTATTGCAGAGTATTGTGGCGGGTATTGCAGAGTATTGTGGCGGGTATTGCAGAGTATTGTGCAGGGTATTGCAGAGTATTGTGCAGGGTATTGCAGAGTATTGTGCAGGGTATTGCAGAGTATTGTGCAGGGTATTGCAGAGTATTGTGCAGAGTATTTTGCAGGGTATTGCAGAGTATTTTGCAGGGTATTGCAGAGTATTTTGCAGGGTATTGCAGAGTATTGTGCAGGGTATTGCAGAGTATTGTGCAGGGTATTGCAGAGTATTGCACCAGGGTATTGCAGAGTATTGCACCAGGGTATTGCAGAGTATTGCGCAGGGTATTGCAGAGTATTGCACCAGGGTATTGCAGAGTATTGCACCAGGGTATTGCAGAGTATTTCGCAGGGTATTGCAGAGTATTTCGCAGGGTATTGCAGAGTATTGCACCAGGGTATTGCAGAGTATTGCACCAGGGTATTGCAGAGTATTGCACCAGGGTATTGCAGAGTATTGGCAGGGTATTTTGCAGAGTATTGGCAGGGTGTATTGCAGAGTATTGGCAGGGTATAGCACAGGGATGGCTGAGCAGGGATGGATGGATGGATGGATCTGTGACTGCAATTGTCACAGATCCAGCCCACAGTGCTGCTGCTGCCATCCGCTCCCTCCCCCTCCCCTCTCACACTGTACCGATCGGTACAGAGAGGGGAGGGAGGAACCGGCATCATCAAATGACGCCGGTCTGTTTACAAGTGATTGCTCCGTCATTTGACGGAGCGATCACGTAGTAAACGGCCGCTATCAGCGGCGATTTACCGCGATTCGTGATCCGCCGGGTCCTCTGGACCCGGCGGTCACGGAGTTTCCCGTGTGCGCGCCCCAGGGGGCGCGCGGGAGCGCGATTCTGGGAGGACGTTATATAACGTCCTCCCAGAGTTAAGCAACCACCTTGTCGACGTTATTTGTCGGCAGGTGGTTGTTAAGTGGTTAAAATGGCGCTTGGCCAGTGAAGAGCGATCCAAGGTTCAGGAAGTGATGAAGCGATGTGACTCCGCCCAGGGCGGAGTCACGTCGCTTCATCACTTCCTGAACCTTGGATCGCTCTTCACTGGCCAAGCGCCATTTTAATGCTTTTTATTGTCTAATACTATGTGAGTACCCTTTTTCCCGATATATCAATAAACCAATTTTTTCACGGGTTCACACTATGGGTATCCTTTTTTCCTTTCCATAACCCTCACCTTCCCGGAGAAAAATTCAAATAGCTTAGGCTGTGTTAAAGTGGGCGGATCTATAACCCCAGGGGCTAAACTGTCCCGAAGGCTAGGTGCTTTTCTATATATGAATTGGGGACGTTCTGGCAGAACTGGACCAAGGATACGATCATTAGGGATGAGCTTCGTGTTTGAGTCGAACATACGTTCGACTCAAACATCGGCTGTTCGATCGTTCGACGAAGATCGAACGATTTGGGCCGTTCGCGCCAAATTCGAGTGACGCGAACGGCCCACAATGCACTACGCCATCGCAGTGTCATCCAGGCGCTGTGATTGGCCAAGCATGCACTGTGACCCCGCATGCTTGGCCAATCACAGCGCCGGCAGCGAGGAGAGCAATGATTGGCCACAGGCAGGATGCCTGTGGCCAATTATTGCTGAGGGGGTTTAGTACACGCCCCACACTATAAAAGGCCGCCAGCGCGGCGGCCTTGTGTAGTGTGTTCCGGAGCAGGGAAAGAGAAGCATAGGCAGGGACAGTGTCATTATTTTTCCTTTACTAATCCTGGATTCCTTGTGTTTAGGGACAAATAAGGATAGGTAGGGAGAGTGTCAGTGACAGTGTGCTATTCTGTGCTAATCCTTGTTTGTAGGGACAGAGAGGTACAGTGAGGGAAAGTGTCAGTGTGCTATTCTGTTCTAAACCAATCTTGCTGAACCATATTTTCAATCCTTGAGTTTAGGGACAGAGAGGTACAGTGAGGGAAAGTGTCAGTGTGCTATTCTGTTCTAAAACTATTTTGCTGAACCATATTTTCAATCCTTGAGTTGAGGGACAGAGAGGTACAGTGAGTGAAACTGACAGTGTGCTATTCTGTTCTAAACCAATTTTGCTGTTCCATATTTTCAATCCTTGAGTTTAGGGACAGAGAAGGACACTCGTAGAAATTATCAGTGTGCTATTCTGTGCTAAATCTTGTTTGTAGGGAGGGACAGAGTAGGACAGTGAGGGAAAGTGTCAGTGTGCTATTCTGTTCTAAAACTATTTTGCTGAACCATATTTTCAATCCTTGAGTTGAGGGACAGAGAGGTACAGTGAGTGAAACTGACAGTGTGCTATTCTGTTCTAAACCAATTTTGCTGTTCCATATTTTCAATCCTTGAGTTTAGGGACAGAGAAGGACACTCGTAGAAATTATCAGTGTGCTATTCTGTGCTAAATCTTGTTTGTAGGGAGGGACAGAGTAGGACAGTGAGGGAAAGTGTCAGTGTGCTATTCTGTTCTAAAACTATTTTGCTGAACCATATTTTCAATCCTTGAGTTGAGGGACAGAGAGGTACAGTGAGTGAAACTGACAGTGTGCTATTCTGTTCTAAACCAATTTTGCTGTTCCATATTTTCAATCCTTGAGTTTAGGGACAGAGAAGGACACTCGTAGAAATTATCAGTGTGCTATTCTGTGCTAAATCTTGTTTGTAGGGAGGGACAGAGTAGGACAGTGAGGGAAAGTGTCAGTGTGCTATTCTGTTCTAAAACTATTTTGCTGAACCATATTTTCAATCCTTGAGTTGAGGGACAGAGAGGTACAGTGAGTGAAACTGACAGTGTGCTATTCTGTTCTAAACCAATTTTGCTGTTCCATATTTTCAATCCTTGAGTTTAGGGACAGAGAAGGACACTCGTAGAAATTATCAGTGTGCTATTCTGTGCTAAATCTTGTTTGTAGGGAGGGACAGAGTAGGACAGTGAGGGAAAGTGTCAGTGTGCTATTCTGTTCTAAAACTATTTTGCTGAACCATATTTTCAATCCTTGAGTTGAGGGACAGAGAGGTACAGTGAGTGAAACTGACAGTGTGCTATTCTGTTCTAAACCAATTTTGCTGTTCCATATTTTCAATCCTTGAGTTTAGGGACAGAGAAGGACACTCGTAGAAATGATCAGTGTGCTATTCTGTGCTAAATCTTGTTTGTAGGGAGGGACAGAGTAGGACAGTGAGGGAAAGTGTCAGTGTGCTATTCTGTTCTAAAACTATTTTGCTGAACCATATTTTCAATCCTTGAGTTGAGGGACAGAGAGGTACAGTGAGTGAAACTGACAGTGTGCTATTCTGTTCTAAACCAATTTTGCTGTTCCATATTTTCAATCCTTGAGTTTAGGGACAGAGAAGGACACTCGTAGAAATTATCAGTGTGCTATTCTGTGCTAAATCTTGTTTGTAGGGAGGGACAGAGTAGGACAGTGAGGGAAAGTGTCAGTGTGCTAATCTGTTCTAAAACTATTTTGCTGAACCATATTTTCAATCCTAGAGTTGAGGGACAGAGAGGTACAGTGAGTGAAACTGACAGTGTGCTATTCTGTTCTAAACCAATTTTGCTGTTCCATATTTTCAATCCTTGAGTTTAGGGACAGAGAAAGACACTCGTAGAAATTATCAGTGTGCTATTCTGTGCTAAATCTTGTTTGTAGGGAGGGACAGAGTAGGACAGTGAGGGAAAGTGTCAGTGTGCTATTCTGTTCTAAAACTATTTTGCTGAACCATATTTTCAATCCTTGAGTTGAGGGACAGAGAGGTACAGTGAGTGAAACTGACAGTGTGCTATTCTGTTCTAAACCAATTTTGCTGTTCCATATTTTCAATCCTTGAGTTTAGGGACAGAGAAGGACACTCGTAGAAATTATCAGTGTGCTATTCTGTGCTAAATCTTGTTTGTAGGGAGGGACAGAGTAGGACAGTGAGGGAAAGTGTCAGTGTGCTATTCTGTTCTAAAACTATTTTGCTGAACCATATTTTCAATCCTAGAGTTGAGGGACAGAGAGGTACAGTGAGTGAAACTGACAGTGTGCTATTCTGTTCTAAACCAATTTTGCTGTTCCATATTTTCAATCCTTGAGTTTAGGGACAGAGAAGGACACTCGTAGAAATTATCAGTGTGCTATTCTGTGCTAAATCTTGTTTGTAGGGAGGGACAGAGTAGGACAGTGAGGGAAAGTGTCAGTGTGCTATTCTGTTCTAAAACTATTTTGCTGAACCATATTTTCAATCCTTGAGTTGAGGGACAGAGAGGTACAGTGAGTGAAACTGACAGTGTGCTATTCTGTTCTAAACCAATTTTGCTGTTCCATATTTTCAATCCTTGAGTTTAGGGACAGAGAAGGACACTCGTAGAAATTATCAGTGTGCTATTCTGTGCTAAATCTTGTTTGTAGGGAGGGACAGAGTAGGACAGTGAGGGAAAGTGTCAGTGTGCTATTCTGTTCTAAAACTATTTTGCTGAACCATATTTTCAATCCTAGAGTTGAGGGACAGAGAGGTACAGTGAGTGAAACTGACAGTGTGCTATTCTGTTCTAAACCAATTTTGCTGTTCCATATTTTCAATCCTTGAGTTTAGGGACAGAGAAGGACACTCGTAGAAATTATCAGTGTGCTATTCTGTGCTAAATCTTGTTTGTAGGGAGGGACAGAGTAGGACAGTGAGGGAAAGTGTCAGTGTGCTATTCTGTTCTAAAACTATTTTGCTGAACCATATTTTCAATCCTTGAGTTGAGGGACAGAGAGGTACAGTGAGTGAAACTGACAGTGTGCTATTCTGTTCTAAACCAATTTTGCTGTTCCATATTTTCAATCCTTGAGTTTAGGGACAGAGAAGGATAGGCAGGGGACAGTGTCAGTGTCATTGTTGCTAAGCCTCCTGCACAGTATACACCTGAAGGTAGCCCTTATTGCTCTTTTTCCCATCTCCCTGCAGGCCATCCATTAAAATGTCTGGAAGGCAACCAAGGAGAGGCAGACAGTCAGGAGGCAAAAAAAGAGGGCAAGCAGGCTCTGTGTCTGGGGGCAAGAGTGCTGGTCGTGGACGCGGTGCATTGTCATCAGCACATGGCCATGGGACACGCTTGTCCTTGTTTTCGGCAGCTGGACATGTTGAGCCACATCATGCCGAAGACTTGGTAGAGTGGATGACCAAGCCCACCTCATCCTCCTCATCCTCTCTCACCCAGGCTCAGGGTACTGGCAAAGCAGCTGCCAAAGCGTCCTCTTCTCTGGTATCATTATCTTCATTAGTCAATCCTTCCCTAGACCCACCATGTCCTCCTCCTGAGTAGTCCCCCGAACTGTTTGAGCACAGTGTTGGGTACATGCTCCAGGAGGATGCCCAGCGTTTGGAAGGATCTGATGATGATACCCAGCTAGAGGAAGGCAGCAGCGTGAGAGCAGAGAGAGGGGATGCTCAAGAAGGACACCAATCTGGCAGTCATGCTCCAGCAGCTGCAGCATACTGCCAGATTGGCTCCAGTGATGAGGAGGGAGGGGATGATGAGGTCACTGACTCCACGTGGGTGCCTAATAGGAGAGAGGAGGAGGAGGAGGATGAGGAGGAGGCACATCTCCAACGAGGCAGGATGCCCTTGAGTGGCCAGCGTATGGGCAGCACACCGACGGAATCACACCGCAGAGCTCCGCCTGTGCAGGGCGCTGCCTCTGCCCGTCATTCAAAAAGTTCTTTGGTGTGGGCCTTTTTTGAGGCGAGTGCATCAGATCGCACAGCTGCTGTTTGCAACATATGTCTCAAGCGTATATCGCGTGGCCAAAACATCAGCCGCTTGGGCACCACATGCTTGATCAGACATATGTTGACCTGCCATGCAGCTCGTTGGCAAGCCTACCTTAAAGACCCACACCAAAGAACAAAGCTGACCTCTTCTTGCACCGCATCAGCTGGGATCTCCAACCCCACTATACCTTCACTCCTCTCTGAAACCTGCTCTGAGAGGAATGAAGGTGTAGAATTAGGTGTGTCACAGGCAAGTACTTGCGGGCACTCTGCTAGCAGTACACCAACGTCCGATTCTAGCAGGCAAATTTCCCTGCCCCAGCTGCTGGACCGTCGAAAGAAGTTCACTCCCAGCCATCCACATGCCCAGCGGTTGAATGCTAGCTTGGCTAAATTGCTAGCGCTTCAACTGCTGCCTTTTCAGTTGGTAGACTCGGCCCCCTTCCGTGAGTTTGTGCAATGTGCGGTTCCTCAGTGGCAGGTTCCCAAACGCCACTTTTTCGCACGGAAGGCGATTCCGGCTCTCTACAGGCATGTGGAAGGCAATGTCTTGGCCTCGCTGGACAGGGCGGTCAGCGGTAAGGTGCATATTACCGCTGACTCATGGTCCAGCAGGCATGGACAGGGACGTTACCTTTCTTTCACGGCCCATTGGGTCACTCTTTTGGAAGCTGGGAAGGATGCAGGACAAGGTGCAGTAGTGTTGGAGGTTGTTCCACCGCCACGCCTCCAAAATGCTACTACTGGTTGTGACACACCTCTCTCCTCCACCCCCTCCTCTTCTTCTTCCTCCATGGCCTCTTCCTGTGGTTTGTCCTCGGAACCAGCGGTGCTCCGTTGGCGTTCAAGGGGCTACGCAAGTACGCAGGCAAAAAGATGCCATGCCGTGCTTGCGCTGGTGTGTTTGGGGGACAGGAGCCACACTGGGGCAGAGGTCCTGTCTGCTCTGCAGGGGCAGGCCGAGAGGTGGTTGACGCCACGCCAGCTTAAGCCAGGAATGGTGGTTTGCGACAATGGCACCAACCTCCTCTCCGCCCTCCGACAGGGACAACTGACCCATGTGCCCTGTATGGCTCACGTCCTTAACCTGGTGGTACAGCGGTTCTTGGGCAGGTACCCGGGCTTACAGGATGTCCTGAGGCAGGCCAGGAAAGTCTGTGTGCATTTCCGCAGATCTTATAATGCCAGTGCTCGCCTGGCTGAGCTTCAAAAGGAGTTGAACCTGCCCAAGAACCGCCTTATATGTGACATGCCCACCAGGTGGAACTCAACGTTGGCCATGCTGCAGCAGCTGCACACGCAGCAGAGGGCCATCAATGAGTACCTGTGCGACTACGGCACCAGGACAGGGTCAGGGGAGCTCGGTTTTTTTTCACCACGCCAGTGGGTCATGATCAGGGATGCATGCACTGTCCTGGCACCATTTGAGGAGGCCACGAGGATGGTGAGCAGTGACAGTGCATGCATCAGTGACACTGTACCTCTTGTCCACCTGTTGGAGCACACGCTGCGTGGAATAATGGACAGGGCACTTGAGGCAGAACAGAGGCAGGAAGAGGAGGACTTCCTTGCCTCTCAAGGCCCCCTTTACCCAGACAGTGTTCCTTCTGTCCCACCCATCGCACAGGAAGAGGAGGAGGAGGAGGATTGTGTCAGCATGGAGGTGGAGGCTGGCACTCAGCATCATCAGCAGCAGTCTTTTAGGGATGATTTACAGTCCCAAGAAACCAGTGGACTTGTACGTGGCTGGGAGGAGGTGGCTGCGGATCATGTCGTCCTCAGGGATGAGCCGAACACCCCCCTGTTCGGTTCGCACCAGAACCTGCGAACAGACAAAATGTTTGTGTAAACTTTAGAACCCTATTAAATACAATGGACTCGAACGTTCGAAATCTAAAGTGTTAATTATAAAGGCTAATATGCAAGTTATTGTCCTAAAAAGTGTTTGGGGACCCGGGTCCTGCCCCAGGGGACATGTATCAATGCAAAAAGAAGTTTTAAAAACGGCCGTTTTTTCGGGAGCAGTGATTTTAATAATGCTTAAAATGAAAAAATAAAAGTGAAATATTCCTTTAAATTTCGTACCTGGGGGGTGTGTATGATATGCATGTAAAGTGGCGCATGTTTCCTGTGCTTAGAACTGTCCCTGCAAAAAATGTCATTTTTGAAAGAAAAAAATGCATTTAAAACTGACTCGCGGCTATTAATGAATTGTCGGCTCCCGGCAATACATACAAAAGTCATTGATAAAAAAAAAAAAAAAAGCGTGGGGGTTCCCCAGAATTCAATTACCAGGCCCTTCAGGTCTGGAATGGATATTAAGGGGAACCCTGCCGCAAATTAAAAAAAAAATTGACGTGGGGTTCCCCCAAATATCCATTTTCAGATCTGGCATGGATTTTAAGGGGAACTCCACCCCAAATTTTTTTAAAAAATGGCGTGGAGTCCCCCTAAAAATCCATACCAGACCCCTTATCCGAGCACGCAACCTGGCCGGCCGCAGGGGAAAAGGGGGGGACGAGAGAGCGGCCCCCCTCCCTCCTGAACCGTACCAAGCCACATGCCCTCAACATGGGGAGGATGTCCCCATGTTGATGGGGACAAGGGCCTCATCCCCACAACCCTTGCCCGGTGGTTGTGGGGGTCTGCGGGCGGGGGGCTTATCGGAACCTGGAAGACCCCTTTAACAAAGGGGACCCCCAGATCCCGGCCCCCCCCTATGTGAATTGGTAAGGGGTACATTGTACCCCTACCATTTCACGAAGAAAGCGTAAAAAAATGTTTAAAAAAACACACAAACACCTTGAAAAAGTCCTTTATTTAAAAAAAAAACTAAAAAAATTCCAGCGGTGAAATCCAGTGTCCCGCGGCGATCCCGATGTCCAGCGCTGTCCTTCATTGGTTGTGCCTGAGCGGACCTGATGGGGAACTCCATGCATATCTGAATCCATGCCAGATCTGAAAATGGATATTTGGGGGAACCCCACGTCAATTTTTTTTTTTAATTTGCGGCAGGGTTCCCCTTAATATCCATTCCAGACCTGAAGGGCCTGGTAATTGAATTCTGGGGAACCCCCACGCTTTTTTTTTTTTTTTTTATCAATGACTTTTGTATGTATTGCCGGGAGCCGACAATTCATTAATAGCCGCGAGTCAGTTTTAAATGCATTTTTTTCTTTCAAAAATGACATTTTTTGCAGGGACAGTTCTAAGCACAGGAAACATGCGCCACTTTACATGCATATCATACACACCCCCCAGGTACGAAATTTAAAGGAATATTTAGATTAGATTTCTCCCATAGATTTTTCGAATTTGCCGCGAACACCCCAATTTGTTCGCTGTTCGGCGAACAGGCAATGTTCGAGTCGAACATGAGTTCGACTCGAACTCCAAGCTCATCCCTAGTCGTCCTTAGTGACCCAGAGGACTCCGGACTGAATGCCTCAGCTAAGCTACGCTGCATGGCCTCCCTGATCCTGCAAAGTCTGCGGAAGGATCCTCGTATTCTTCGGATCAAGGAGAGGGACCATTACTGGCTGGCCACTCTCCTTGATCCACGGTACAAGGGTAAGGTTGCGGACCTTATCGTACCGTCGCAGAGGGAGCAGAGGATGAGACAACTCCGGGAGGCCTTGCAGAAAGGTCTGTGCAACGCGTTCCCAGAGACTGGGAGGTTACAAACTCCTGGTCCTGGACAACGAGTTGCTGAGGCTTCGGGCAGTCAAAGAAGGAGCGGTGGGGAAGGTGGCCGTCTGACCGATGCGTTCAGACAATTCTTTAGTCCGCAGCCCCAAAGTATGATCGGTTCCAGCAACCATCGCCAGCGTCTGATATACATGGTGCAGGAATACCTAGGGGCAAGGTTAGACTTGGACACCTTCCCCACCAAAAATCCTCTGGCTTACTGGGTCTTGAGGATGGATCACTGGCCAGAGCTTGCACAGTATGCAATTGAGCTACTGGCCTTTCCTGCATCCAGCGTTCTTTCAGAACGCACATTCAGTGCTGCTGGAGGATTTGTCACGGATCACAGGGTGCGCCTGTCCACCGACTCGGTTGATCGACTGACTTTCATCAAGATGAACCAGTCTTGGATCACCACCAGCTACCACACACCAGATGCTGATATAACAGACTAATTGATTTTAAAATGTCACATCCCTTCAAGACTGATGCTGATGCTGAGTGCCTGTGCTGTTATGTTGACTGGCTTTCATCCTCCTCCTCCTCAATGATACGATTAACGATGATAGCTTGGAAGATCATTTTGGTTTATGGGTGACGCCACCAGTGGCTAAGGCCCAATTTTTCAGCCCCTGTTTAACAGGGGCGTGTAATTAAAATTTTTGATGCAATACTTTGCAACAGGCCTCATTGCTGTGCTCCAAGTACAGTATCTGTGAGGGGTTGCAGTGTTGTGCCACCAGTGCCTAAGGCCCAATTTTTCAGCCCCTGTTCAACAGGGGCATGCAATTATAATTATTGATCTAATAATTCACAGCAGGGCCCATTGCTGCGCCCACCAAGAGTAACTGTCAGGCCTTACAGTGTTGTGGCACCAGCACCACCATCACCACCACCACCACCACCAAAGGCCCAATTTTTCAGCCCCTGTTCAACAGGGGCATGCAATTATAATTATTGATCGAATAATTCACAGCAGGGAGCATTGCTGCGCCCACCAAGAGTAACTGTCAGGCCTTACAGTGTTGTGGCACCAGCACCACCATCACCACCACCACCACCACCAAAGGCCCAATTTTTAAGCCCCTGTTCAACAGGGGCATGCAATTATAATTATTGATCTAATAATTCACAGCAGGGCCCATTGCTGCGCCCACCAAGAGTAACTGTCAGGCCTTACAGTGTTGTGGCACCAGCACCACCATCACCACCCCCACCACCACCAAAGGCCCAATTTTTAAGCCCCTGTTCAACAGGGGCATGCAATTATAATTATTGATCTAATAATTCACAGCAGGGCCCATTGCTGCGCCCACCAAGAGTAACTGTCAGGCCTTACAGTGTTGTGGCACCAGCACCACCATCACCACCACCAAAGGCCCAATTTTTCAGCCCCTGTTCAACAGGGGCATGCAATTATAATTATTGATCGAATAATTCACAGCAGGGAGCATTGCTGCGCCCACCAAGAGTAACTGTCAGGCCTTACAGTGTTGTGGCACCAGCACCACCATCACCACCACCACCACCACCACCAAAGGCCCAATTTTTAAGCCCCTGTTCAACAGGGGCATGCAATTATAATTATTGATCTAATAATTCACAGCAGGGCCCATTGCTGCGCCCACCAAGAGTAACTGTCAGGCCTTACAGTGTTGTGGCACCAGCACCACCATCACCACCACCACCAAAGGCCCAATTTTTCAGCCCCTGTTCAACAGGGGCATGCAATTATAATTATTGATCTAATAATTCACAGCAGGGACCATTGCTGCGCCCACCAAGAGTAACTGTCAGGCCTTACAGTGTTGTGGCACCAGCACCACCATCAAAGGCCCAATTTTTACTACCACTGATCAACAATTATATGTTATTACAATTCCTGATATTATACTTGACAGCAGGGCGTTCCAGCACCCACCAAGAATAACTGTGAGTGCTTTCAGTGTTGTGCCAACACCAACACCTAAGGGGCCAATTTCTGCAGAGTATATACGGAAGGTCCCTACTTTCAAACATCCAACTTACAAACTACTACTACTTGCAAACGGAAGAAGACAACAGGAAGTGAGAGGAAATCTACCCCTTGGAAGGAAAATTCTCTCCTGTAAGAATTAATATGGGAGAAAGGTGTCTCCTCTCTACTGATGCTTTATCACCAATCCTTGTTTCAATAAAAACACCACATTTCAAAAACAGTTGTCATTGGGACGCAAAGTGAGGTGAAATGTTCTGAACAGGGGCACAGACAGCAAAAAAAATGTGACAGGGGTGATAACCGTTCCCTATGTTTTACAAAAAGCTAAAAAAAAGGAATTGGCCATGGAGCTCCACTTAAACAATGCAGCTGTTCAAAATTACAAACAGATTCTACATAAGAACAAACCTACAGTCCCTGTCTTGTATGCACCGCCTGTATACGGCTGTTCAGAGTATATAGGTCCTTTTTTATTTTGTGTGCGGGGTTCCCCTTAATATCCATACAAGACCCAATGGGGCTGGTAATGGGCTGGGGTAGGGGGGGGGGGGGGTTGATGGGGTAGCTATGCCATTTTTCCTAAAGATTTTCATCCATATTACCAGACATTGCATTAAAGCCGCAAGCAGTTTTAAATGGCTTTTTTCCCTTTAGAAATGTTATTTTGTGCAGGGACAGTTCTAAACACGGGAAACACGTGGCACTTTTTTTTTTCACTTTATGCATCATTAAAATGACTTCTCCCGGAAAACGTCCGTTTTTAAAACTTCTTTTTGCATTGATACATGTCCCCTGGTGCAGAAGCCGGGTTCCCAAACTCTGTTTCGGACAATAACATGGATAATAGTCGTTATAATTAGCACTTTAGAATCCGAACGTTCGCATCCATTGTATTTAATAGGGTTCTAATGTTCGTGCGAACTTTCGGTCCGTTTGCGGTTTCTGGTGCGAACCGAACCCGGGGGTGTTCGGCTCATCACTAACGATCATATTTGAGAATGGGCCAATGTTTGGCAACTATTTTTTCAAAACTCTTATGCTGAATACTGTAATCCATAATAAGCTTATAACCATTCGCATTAAGATTATTATCCACTATGTCAACCGGCTCGTCCGCCACAATAACCCCTCTATCCATTAACCTCACCCGTTCAATTTCTTTATTAATATCATCAGAATTATATCCCTTTTGTTTGAATCTTGCAGCTAGAATTTGAGATTGAGCAAGAAAATCAGACTCCATTGTATAATTACGTTGAAGCCTCACAAATTGCCCTCTTGGTATGTTACACAACCAAAGTCTATGATGACAACTAGACAGTGGAATATAACCATTGCGGTCTGTAGTTTTAAAATGGTTTCTGGTGTGAAAACTACCATCTTGCTTAAAAATCTCGAGATCCAAAAAAGTTATCTGATTGAAATCAACATTCCAGGTGAGCAAAATTTTTTTGTCATTGCCATTAAGCTTATCCATAAACATTTGAAGACTAGGCATATCGCCTTCCCACACCATAATAAGGTCATCAATATACCTTTTATAGCACCGTAGTTGTGATGGGCGATCACGAAAGACCGCATCCGCCTCCCAGTGGGCCATAAACAAATTGGCCACACTGGGAGGAAAACGAGCGCCCATCGTAACTCCGCACAGCTGTAAATAGTAGTCTCTGTCAAACCAGAAATAATTACTGGAGAGACAGAACTGCAAACTATCCAACAGAAATTGTATATGGTCAGGGGCAAGATCAGTCTCTGTCAATGCCCACCTCACAGAAGCAATAGCTGCATCGTGATCTATAATTGTATACAAAGAACCTAGGTCAGCTGTAATGAGGATAGAGTTAGGTGTGCAAGGCAAGGTATTCAAAAACTGAATTATTTGTTTGGTGTCACGTAGATAAGCTTCCATTTTTCTTACCAAAGGCTGCAAAAAGAAATCAAGATACTGACCTAACCTGGACATTACAGAGTCAATGCCATTAACAATCGGACGTCCAGGTGGTCGTTCAGAATTCTTATGTAACTTAGGTAGAAAATAAATATCCGGAGTACGGCAATAAAAGGGATCTAGGTATAATGCCTCTTTGGCATTCAAAATGCCATCACTTTTACCATTCTCAATCAGAGAGTGCAACTGATTCTTGAACTTAACCATAGGATTTCCATTCAAAAGTGAATAGGTGCTATGGTCGCTCAACAATCGTTTCATTTCTCCTTGATAGTAGGTTTTACTCAGTACCACCAGACCTCCTCCTTTATCCGCCGGTCGGATTATGATATCATTTCTCTGCTCAAGAGATAAAATACCCCGCTTAATATGCTGAGAGTCCCTGACTCTCTTAACTTTAAGAGAATCCAGGTCACTACATACCATATTTTTAAAGACATCCAAATGTCTATTGTCATTCGACTGGGGGTTAAACACCGAACAGTTCCTTAAATTAGAGTGGTTAATACTCATTTGTGAAGAATTTCTCTGGATGGGATCAGAGAGAAAATACTTCTTCATATTTAATCCCCTAACAAATTTCTGGACATTCACATATGTCTGAAATTTGTTAAGGTTGCGTATGGGGGCAAATTTAAGACCTCTATCCAAAACTCGTGTCTCATCTTCAGACAGAGGGACACCACTCAGATTGAATATCCCTGTTCCTAATACGGTCTTTGCCTTTTGGGCTCGTCTCCCTCCCCTGATTCCTCTCGGTTTTTTCTTTTTTGACTGGGAGGACCATTTCCACTGGGGCCTTGTAATACAGGATATTCCCTCCAATCCCCCGTCCAAGCGGTCCTCTCCTGACCTAAAAAATGATTATCATAGGGTGATTCCTCCCAATGATCCTGCAAGGGAGCATAACTGTTGCGAGTAGGCAGAGGTGCATCCCTCAAGGGATAACCACCCCTACCCCTCGGGAAACCATTACCCCTCACAGGAGCAGGTCTCCAAGGAGGATTATCTTGGTAGTTAGAATACTGACCCTGTCCATTTCTAACAGGGACCGAATTTAAAATTCCCTTACCCTTACCTTTACCTTTTCCCCTAGGGCGGGCAGATCCTCGTCCCCTAGGACCAGGGGAATAATTTCTATTAGGTGTATTATGGGCCACATTGGCCCACGAAATCTGAGGACCCTGACTAGCCAAACGAGGGGCATCAACAGCCACTTCAGTAGTATCCATAGAGTATTGCTCAGGAATATTATTTTGCGCAGGACCCATAGAGTGCCATTTAAAGACCTGTTGACCCCCAAAGTCATTCAAATCTCGCAGAATTTTTTTCAGTTTTTTGTCCTGGGTCTCCTTGTCCCACATAACTAATTTTAACTTGAGGTCCCCTGATAGCTGAATAAATTCTGGGGTATCCTTAAATATCTCAATATGATCAGTAATTTCTTTAATCTGGTTCTCAAGCCATTTTTTCTTACGCTGTTTGCGAGAAAGCAATAATCGCATAAGCTCAAATCCTTTACAGACAAAAAAATCACACCATTCTTTATTTGACTCATCATCAAATAAGCCATCATTCGGTGGTAAATCCCACCTAAGACGTCTAGGGATAATCTGGGCAGCCAAATAGTGCGCAAATGAAACTATATCCCACCATGTTTTAATTTTCTTATTGAATAAGTTTCCCAATTTTCTAAACGAAAAGCTCAAATCACCATGATTAGAAGTGCTAATCGTTTTATAAAAAACATCGGTGAGAATCGCTTCTCTACTTTCCAAGTAAGAAAATACATCCATTTCTGCAGCCAAATATAAATGAATTAAATGCAAATAGTAAAATAATAGTATTCAGCGCTGAAAAAATAAATAAACAAATAACAAATAACAGGAGGCACTGATGAGGCTGCACTGATAGGTGGCACTGATGGGCACTGATAGGTGGAACTGAAGGGCAATTATCGGCAGCACTGAAGGGCACTGAGAGGTGGCACTGATGAGTGGCACTGATGGGCACTGATAGGTGGCACTGGTGGGCACTGATTAACAATACTGATGGGCACTGGTTAGCAGCACAGGTGGGCACTGGTTAGCAGCACTGGTGGGCACTGTGTGGGACCGATGTCCCTTTTACAAAAGCCGGTTATCAACTTTATTTATTCTTTTCTCCTCATGTTGTCAGCTTAAGGAAAACAAAAGCCGATAACCGGATTCTGTTTACATCATGTGATCAACTGCCATTGGCTGACAGCTGATCACGTGGTAAAGAGCCATGATCAGCCCTTTACTCCAATCTGTAATAAGCCGAGTCCCAATGACTCAGTGATCACAGATTGCGCCGCCGGCGTGCTGCAGGGGGTGCACGGACAAATCAAGCACATGAGGACATGCATGTATGCCCTCCCAGCAGGCGCCAAGTGATTAATGACCCATTTTCTATATTCCTTTAGTCCATAGCGGTTTTATGGTGGTGAATCCCAACATGTGAGCTGGGCTTCTTCAGGGGATGTACCATATGCTAAGGGGTCATGGCACTAAATCAAAAAAAGATAAAATATAAATATGCATCGATTTCACAACAAATGTGTACATATATTCAGAAATGCTGATCCAACATGCTTACCACATAACTATATCAAAATAAAATAGAATATCTAGTCAGAGTTGTCAGATGATGTTTACAATGATGCCAGACAAATTAGGACCTTGAGTAACCACAGGAGGTTTATTAGAAGGGAATTAATTAAGTATAAAGATATAGAAAAGAAAGCACATAGCCTCAATCTAATTGTTTCCAAGTGATAATGTAATTGTTCATAATGCTGTAGAACATGTTCACCTGCTTTTGGAGAACTGATGTCATGTTGGATCTGGGTGGTCTTGAACCTGGATCCTTCTGGTTCTGCATTCAATCTGCAATCAGCTCAGCCTTTAAATAACAGTGCATCTTGTACTCTGTGCCAGTTTATGTAGATTTGTTCCCTGGGTGTCTGCCTTCATGTGTGAACAGCTGAATTTCCAGGTTTGGACTTCTGCCTAGTGTATGGACAGCTTAACCACTTGCTGATCAGCCACAGTACATATACTGTGGGGCAGCGTGTGCAGGCTCCTTAACGTTCATTTACATCTCTTGCCTGCTCCAGGTTAAGGAGCATGATGTGTGCTCCCCCCCCCCCCCATGACCGATGTGTCAGCGGACTGTGGATCCCAGTACTTGGGGCCCAGTGATCATGTGATCGCTATATATCGCTGTGGTATAGCTATTACAATGGTGACACTGAACTCTGAGGAATGTATGTTAAAAAAAAAAAAGAAAAAAAAAAAAAGAAAAAATGTTTAGAAAATGTAATAAAAATTATTAAAAAAATTTCTTAACATACTGTTAACAGTCAGTGTCCCTGATCACCGCCACATCAGTCATATGCTGCACTGTACTGCACTGATGAAAGTATGTAAAAAAAAAAAAAAAAGTGTCAAAAAATGTATTTAATTTCTTGATTTTCAAAAAAATTTGGACAAAAAAATTACAACTTCAAAAAACTCGCCGTGCTTCTTACTAAATGCCTCAGACTTTCTACTTTCCAAAAAAGGGGTCATTGGGGGGAAATTTGTACAGCATTTTAGGGTGTCAAGAAATGAGATAGGCCGATAGTAAATCAGAATGACTCAATTTTAAAATATACTGTTGTACTGGGTATACACTTTTCTGTGTGTCTAAAACTGGCAGAGACACCAGTGATGTGCAGTTCCCTGCAGCCCCACGGGTGGTGCTGTCGCCTTTGGCAGGGGTTGAACCATTGCTGTGTGCTGTGCTCCCTTTTTGTCCTCCCTCGGCAGCGGTATGGTGGGGCGGGGAACCCGCCGTGCTTGCTGGGAGAGGGTATAAAGGGGCCAGCCATCTTGGTCACGGGGTCGAGTCCCGGGCACCTTCAGCCTGAGGGCGGTGGTTCGTGTCAGTCCCCTAGGCGGCCTAGGCCTAGAGGACGTTCGGAGGTCGTGTTCCATCCCAGGCACCTTTAGCCTGGGGTGAGGTACTCGGATGGAGGTCTGGAGCTCAGTGCCCACCACTGAGTTCCGCGAGGGAAGGAGATCCTAGGGAACCGCGGGAGTGGGTACCCGAATCCGGAGGGCGTAATGGACCGGTGGGAGACACTTGCTTGAAGACCCGGTGCAGCATATTGCCGGTGACAGGTGAGCCTTCCATCGGAGACCGCCTGGAAGGAAATTCCCCCTCGCTCGGAGACCGCAACCCACTTTCAGGAAGGAAAGTGAAGAGTTCATTGTTTCTGGGCCTACTCGCATCCTCACCTCCTTGTCTGTTCTGTTCTCTAAGGAGTCCAACTGATGGTGTTCACTTTTGCATTGAGAAGAATAAAGGAGTGTTGGACTTTAATGGTGTGGGGCTCGTTTTCTGACAGACATTGTTCAAGGTAACTCTCTTTGGAGGTCCCAGGTGCAGAACACCGACCCGAAGGTAACATAAGAACTTTGCTTACACCACACAAACATCTGCGGTGAAGGCTTGGCGTGGTGACCCCGCACTCTCTCCTCTAAGGTACCCCTAGACAAGAGACAGATGAGCTGATAAAGAGAGGAGAGAGAGTAGGCCGCTACACTGTATATGCCATTGTTTGTAGACGCTATAATGTTCACACAATCCAGTCAAAATACACTTATTGGGATTCTTTTTTTAATTCTTTATTTACACAAAAAAAGCATTCAACAAACCGCATCCAGGCAAGACCAACAGTAATATCATACAATATACGAGATATACAAGAGACAAACCGGCAGGATACCATTTTTTTTTATTTTTAGAGCAAGAGAGGACAAGGTATGTAAGAAAAGAGTGGAAATGGGGAAAAGAGTGGGGGAGAGAGAGAAATAAAAAGGAGGGGGTTCTTAAGCGGGCATGTGCAGGACCGTGAGAATGTCAGGGAGAAGTCAATCCCCAGAACAGGTTTCCTTTAGAGCAGGGGTCTCCAAATTTTTAAAAACAAAGGGCCAGTTTATTTTCCTTCAGACTTTAGAAGGGCCGGATTGTGCCCAGCGGGGGGCAGAAAACGTCCTGGGCCCGGCATCAGTGAGAATAAATATGGCCTCAGGGTTGGTGGTCAATAAGAGGGGGAGTAGTGCCCCTAATTGGTAGCAGGAATAGTATTCCATCATTGGTATTGGTGGAAGAAATAGTGCTCCGTTGTTGGTATCAGTGGGACAAAAAGTGCCCCAAGGGCCAGATAAAGGTTAGCAAAGGGCCACATCTGGCCCTCGGGCCGCAGTTTGGAGACCCCTGCTTTAGAGCCTTGTCCTCATCAGAATATACAAACATGTTCCAAAGGAGCCACGTTTTTGAGTATTGCTCTGGTCTATTCTAAGCAGTAAGCACTAAGTCTTCCATCCTGTGTCTCCACCCTCGGGTGGAGCCACACCTGTGACATCATCACGCACGAGCTGGTGGGTGAAGATCGCAGCTGTGTTTGTAGTGAAACAGCTCTTGTTTATCTTCTAAGTGTAAGTGCATTTGTTACCATATTAAATACATGGTTTTAAACATACTGCACTATGACGTGTCCTCCTCTTTCCATGTCTGCTTGAGAACTACAGCAAGTTAGTGTATCTACATCCTTTGCTCTGGATGATACGGCTGTGGAGATTTGCTTTGGGCTGATCCGTTTCCAGTGGTTGGATGTTTATTATAGCTTGATTGATCTCTATAACCTGAGATCCACATTGTCCGGTAAGAGGCATGAATATATGTGGTGAAGGCAATGTGATGAGCACCTCTACACGCAGTTTTTTTGGAGATGCAAAAGAAAAAGACCTAGTGCTCAAGGCACGGTATGACCCCTCTGGATTTTTAAGAGGCACACCAGGTATAAGGTAAGGTCTGCCTCCTAAAAATCCAGAGGGGTCATACTGTGCCTTGAGCACTAGGTCTTTTTCTTTTGTTTGCCTATTGGATTAGTCGGACCAGGTTGTTACACACACTGCCAATCCCTACCTTATTAATTTGTTGAAGATACAGCACGACTCTTCACTGGGAAACCTTTTTTATTCACTGGACTGTTTCACAATATAGTTATATGAATCATTACACTTTATTTTTTTATGTTTTAATTTTAAAGCTGTTATCACTCAGATAAGCTATTGGAATTTTTGAGAAGTGCACTGTTTTAAAAAAATAAATAAAAATAGTTTTAAGTCTTGTGTTCAGACTTACTGTGTCACACACAGCTCTCGTGTTAGATCATTTATTATTCATAATATTTTTTAATATATCACATTAGGAGGATTGTTATTATTTTTTGATGTGGGGATAAGCGCAAAGATTTTGAATATAAGCTAGATTGGCAGTCTAGTAAATAGTCTGAATTATACGTATACATGAAATGTACAGATGTATGTGGTTCATATGTTAGAAGACAGATATAGACCTGTAGTTTAAAAATAAGAATAAAAGTACAGATGGGGTGAAAAGGAAAAATAGCAATGGAGAAGAAAATGGGCAAGAGAGGGGTGGGGATATAGGGAAATGTGTGTGTGTGTGTGGGGGGGGGGGGGGGGGTACTTCAGGGATTCTCAAGTATTACCTTCAAAACTGAGCTGGTATAGATTTGTTAGACTGTTACCTGGGAGTGCAGTATGAGTATACGGGTGAGTTTTTTTGTTAACAAAATATGCATCTATGAGTTGTTTAATGTTAAATTATTAAACAAATTACTTCTCCTACACTTTGGCAATGCAGCACATATATAGCCAATTTAAATTGGGATATGGTGAGGGAGTGAAGTTTTATGCCGCGTACACACGATCGGATTCCGAAAACAAAACTGTGGATTTTTTTCCGACGGATGTTGGCTCAAACTTGTCTTGCATACACACGGTCACACAAATGTTGTCTGAAATTGCGAACGTCAAGAACGGGGTGACGTACAACACTACGACGAGCCGAGAAAAATTACGTTCAATGATTCCGAGCATGCGTCGAATTGATTCCGAGCATGCGTAGAATTTTTGTGCGTTGAATTGTGTACACACGGTCGGAATTTCAGACAACAACTTTTGTTGTCGGAAAATTTAAGAACCAGCTGTCAAATTTTTGTTGTCGGAAACTCCGACAGCAAATGTCCGATGGAGCATACACACGGTCGGATTTTCCGACAAAAAGCTCACATCGAACATTTGTTGTTGGAAATTCCCACCGTGTGTACGCGGCATTAGATGGAAGAGTGCAAATCATTGGTCCTTCGGAAAAGAACAATGAAATAGATTGTGAAGAAGTCCAGAGTCTGCCCCTCAATATTTATTTTCATTTACTGATAACATACTTGACATTGATACCACAATTTAGACTTGACCAGACAGTGGGGGTGCTGAAAACTGTTCATTTATTTTCCCAGCGTATCACATAAGCTTTTTGCAAAATTAAAGGCATTTTGAAAGGGTAGGCAGCAGGGAGTGAGTGTAGGCAGCATGGAGTGTGTTTGAAGCACCTTGTAGATTTAATTACACTTGCATCAAATTTACAACTGTTCCAAATCACAAAGGATCCTTAATAAGGTAAGGCAGGCACATACTGTATATGTGCAAACTACACACAATATAAATATCCCAATAACTGGAAATCCGTGTCACCTGCAGTATTTAACTATGTAAAAATCAATCTAGAGCAACATTCAATGACACTCTAAGGAAACACAGAAGTGCCTCTGGCTAATTTACGAGGAAACTCCCTGGATAAAAGAGAATACAAAATTACCAAATTAAAGTAAAGTAAAAAATGCAAACCAAAATCAACATTTAACTTTTATGCTAAACTGTTTTAATGACTGGTATTCACTGTACTACTCCGTGTTTTATTGTAATTTCCTGTCACCGCATCTACATGATCACAGCATATGATCAATAATTAGGCTTGTGCAATTCGTTTCGTAACGAATCGAAATTCGTCCGAATTTAGCAACTTTCTGACATTCGGAAGCATTCGAATTTCCGAACAAAGTAATTACGAATAAAACCGAATCCGAACTAAAATTATCATAAATAGCGAATGCTTTCGGCATAATTCGTTAATGCGTTAACGCGGCCTAATGCAAGTCGACTTGTGATCGTAATCACATAACAAATAATTTAATTATATTCGAATCGATTCGTTTTACTCCCTAGTGAGCTACTAACAATTGGAAAGAAATTGATTCATCAGAATGATTGTCCGCTAAATTTAACGAATAGTGAAATGAAATCATTCGTCATGCAAAACCACGAGTCGAATTGGTGTTGCATTAGGCCGTGTTAAAGCATCAACAAATTACACCAAAGCCATTCGTTATTTGAGATAATTTTTGTCGGATTCGGTGTTATTCGTAATTGCTTTGAACCGAAATTCAAATGCATCCGAATGTCCGAAAGTTGCAAAATTCAGACGAATTTCAATGCAAATGCATTCGTTATTCCGGATATTAGAGAATTACATTTTTTTTAGCCAATCAGTTGATCCCTTGGGGGCTGGATTACTGGCATGGAGTAATTTACAGGCCAATCAGTTGATTTATTTTGTGCTGGAGGTTGGATTAAGGGCAAAAGGTCACTGCATTGTGCATTCCACCAGTGGTAACTGAGTTAGAAAGGGAGTTTGAGCAGAGGAGGGGAGACAATATTTGAGAAGTAGCAGAAGAGAGTCCAGCCTAGTAAATTTTTTTGTAAAGATGGATTCAAGCTCTCAACATGAGGTTCCTCCTCCTGGTACCAGCAGCAGCAGTGACACAGCAACAACAACCACTACCAGCACCTGTGAGTTTGTACCACCATTGTCTGTGTCATGTATGTCAGCATCTGTATTGCCAGGCCCAGACAGTCATACTTCCACCACCAGTACTACACGTTCCAGTAGTCGTGTTAAGTCTAAAAGGAGTGACTTTTCAAAGGGGAGGCAAATGAAGCAGCAGAAGCAGCTTGCCTGTCCTGTTTCAGTGCCTCAGCCAAAGCGTTCAGGCAGATCTAGCTGCAAAAGGCCTAGCTCTGATACTTTGACTATCAGTAGTAGTGCTATGCTAAGGCCACCTTCCAAACAGAAAAGGTCAGAGAGGGAAACTGTTGGTTCAAAATCCCCTACTAGCAGGGCTGAGAGGTCCTGCTCTGAGACCAGGAAGCAGTCGGCATCTATTGCATGTCGTCGCCTTTTTCAGGATCTTCCCCCAAGAACAACCTGCACAATAACTACTAGTGCCAGTTGTGTCACCACCACCTCTGCTATGGGCACTTTGAGAAATGTGGTGACACCAAGTATTTTTTACAGGAAAGGCCTGACACTACCACCTACACAGGCTTTTGATTCTGCGCATCCATTTAAGCAGCCTAAAAGTGAAATATTAGAATATGAGCAAGACATTTTGTGCGCTCATAGTTCCACCACCACCACTATTGCTACTCCCATTGGCACCACCATCACCACTGAAAAAATGACATCTGCAGGTCATAGAAGTAATGACGGAGATTTTTTAGTCACATTTCCCTTTAGCCATCCGAGAGAAAAGGTAATTCAGCAGGACCCCCCAACATCTGATGGTGCTAAATCCTCCTTCGCAAACATGGAAGATTCAGATTATACCTTACCTTTTAATCTCGATCAGGAACCAAATGTTTATGAGACAGAATATTCTCCTTCCAATATTAAATTTGATTCCCCACTGTTGTATTCCCCTGAAAGAACGGCACCAGTGGCACCTGCCTCTCCTGTTCCGGTTGAGTCTCCCATAAACATTAGAGCCGCCAGCACAACTGTTAATCAAGTAACCTCCTTCACTATCCCTGACATGAGGCCACCTCCCATTTTATCACAAAAACACTGCAGCATAGCAGAGTGCATAGGCCAGGCTACAACCAAAATTAAGCAACTTGCTCTAGCATCTGCGGCTGAAGAGGAAACTCTCTCTAAAAAATCTTCACCACACAGTGGCAGCACCCGTCGTTCTAAAATTTGGCAACATTTCGTGACAGTTGGTGATGGCCGCACAGCTACATGTAAAATATGCAGCAGAGAAGTCAGCCGTGGGAGAATGTTGGGTCATCTCACGAACGCTGGGATGAAGCAACACATGCTTAGCCACCATAGGCCAGTGGTGCTGAGGGAAGAAATGGGTGTGACTCCCCCATCTACCACCACTATTACCAGCAGCAGTGTCAAAGTCACAGCCACTTCTGGAGCTGCAGGTCGTAAAATGCTAAATAAATCCATACAGCCCACTATTGAACATTTTGGAGGGGTACATTACCGGGGTATGTCAAAACAGCAGTCCCGCAAACTTACGCGCCTCATTGGACAACTTATAGCTGTTGGGGGGGCTTCTTTCAGTTTTGTGGAAGGGGAGCCCTTCAAGCAGCTGATGCAGGCTGTGGCACCACAATACCAGGTCCCTTCACGCACCACATTCAGTAGAACTGTAGTGCCCTCGCTGTACCGGTCATGTGTTGGGGTTTTGAAGGATTTGCTGGGGAAGGCTGCTGGCCAATCAGTTCACTTTACAACTGATTTATGGAGTGCTACTAGTGGCCAGCATGCCTTCCTGTCCTTGACTGCCCATTGGTGGCAGCCCAATGAGTCGCAAGATATACAACCACCACCACAAACAATTGCACGGTCAAGAAAAACCTCAAGTGCTGTGGCCGCTGCCACAGTGCACAAGACAGGATTGCACTCCTTCCTCCTCCATGCTGAGGTGATGGATCAGCAGCACACATCACAGAATATTTTAAATGCACTTCAGAAAATGATAGGGAGGTGGCTAGGGGAACAGGCAGGCACTAATGTCAAAATGGGATTTGTTGTCAGTGATGGTGGAGCGAACATGACAAAGGCTATCCGTGATGGAAGATTTGTTGGTGTGCGCTGCTGTGCACACATCCTTCATCTAGTTGTTAGGTCTGCTCTCGATGATAACACTAACAGTGGAAGGTTAGCAGCACTTTTAGAGTCGTGCCGCAAAATTGCTGGTCACTTCCACCGGAGTGTGAAGGATAGCCACCTTCTCAGGCAGGAACAGAGAAAGGCAGGCCTCGTGGAGCACTGCCTTAAACAGGATGTGGGAACAAGGTGGAACTCAACTTTACATATGCTAAAGCGTATCCTTGAGCAACAGAGGGCAATTCACGCAATGGCATGTGAACATTTTATTGGTATTGCCAGACCACTAGGCAGGGAGGACTGGGTAATGATTGACCAAGTTGTCACAGTGCTCAGGCCTTTTGAGGATGTCACTGACAATTTAAGCCAAGAGAGTGCTAGCCTGGCACAAGTGGTTCCCCTCTTTGCACACCTTACAAATAAAATAGATTTGTTCCTTTCCAATAGGGAATGATTGCCTGGTGGCAATATACTTGCTGAAGTTGATGCCCTTCTGAGGAGGCTGAAGGAGCAACTCAGTTCGCGCATAAAAGAGCTCATCGACTCTCGCACCGAGTTCATGTTAGCCACAATTTGTGACCCCAGATTCAAAGGCAGGATAGCACTCCGCAAAAATACTCTCACCACCTGGAGGGATAGATTAATAGAGAGGGTACGTGAGAGGGAAAGGCAAATGGGAGTACATTTAGAGGAGGGAGAAGAAGAGGAGCGTGATGATACTCTGTTAGCTGGTACTAGCAGCACTGCTGCCGGTGCTCACTCCACCAGAGCATCAGCTTTTTGGGCTGAGGCACTTCACAGTTTGGTGGGACCCACTGAACAGCCCCTTAGAAAAGCAAAAAATGCTGGTGACATAGTTAGGGCTTACCTAGCAGAACCTCCTTTGCCCCCCAGTACAGATCCCTTGAGTTTTTGGGATGAGAAGAAGGATGTGTGGCCTGCTTTGTCCTCGGTAGCCCAGGAGCTTCTTTCCTGTCCCTCAACCACGGTCCAGAGTGAGCGGGTGTTTTCTGTAACAGGAAATATATTATGCCCTGAGCGCTCACAATTGCTCCCCCAGCTCTTAGAGCAAATGGCTTTTTTAAAAATCAACATGCCAAAGCTTGGTTACCCTGCTCTTGACTTTGATGCTGCATAAAAAAATAATACTCATCCATGATGATAACATAATCTCCAAATCTCCACCTGACCCAGTTCCACGTCTCCCCTAAGGCCCTCATTCCATGCCAGAAATCATCACATGTCCCATCCTGACCATTTCCGTGAGGGCTTAAATGTCAGATATGGTAGTTACTCCATGTCTGACCCTATACCATCCTATCAAATTTAATGAACATCTGAGATGGTCAGGTTGAAAACAAAGTTCCATTTAGTTTGTGATGATTTGGCATGGAATGTTCCTCTACTAAGTCCCACCTCATACCTCCTGCCCTGCTATTTTACTGCCCAAGGTTTTAGCTACTGATCTGGTATTATAACTTATATTGTTGTCCTTTTGAGACAACTGTGTCATTTAGTACTAGCATAATAAATAAACGGGACAGCTGTATCATTTGTACATTTCAATTAAAACTTTAAACCATTCAGTTTGTGAAACGTTCCTGCTGCAATAGTTCTGCTATTTCCATTCCACCTGCCTTCTTCTCAAATCTCGAATACCTAGGACACTGGAATACAAACGCAGTCCCTTTAAGTTCGGTATAAGCAAGCAGCGCCATGAAGGTGAAAGGCAAACCGTTTGTCAGTGCGACTGCGCACATGGTCATGCAATATATCAGGAAAGCACAGACCACGCATGAGTGCAAACAGCACCTTGGAGGATTGCCTCCTGTCAGGGTTTCACTACCTGGACAGGTGTCAAAACTGTCTCAAGCCGCTGTATTTATGTACTTATAAGAATTAATGTTATAAAATTATTCCAGTCATTTTCAGAATTTAAACAGTGCACTTTAAACATAATATAATACCATTGGATTTTCTCCTAGTTAGTAGTTACTTAGTTAAACCATTATTTGTATTTTATAAGTTAAATCTGTTGTTGTTTTCCTTTAGTTATGCAGCTTGCCAACCAGGCTGCTTGCTTGCTTATACTTGTAGTACTGGTGGTAGAAATAGTGGTGATACTAATTCTGCTGCTAATATACATACAGACACAGGAAAATGAAGGCCTACAATGGTACTACGATTCTCCTATACTCCCACCACCAAAATGTTTTTTCTTTCCACCCTCTGATGGCACCTACATCGTGGCAAGGAGATTTTGCTGCTAATGCTAATATATCCAGTCCACCAAGATATTCATGTAATCTCCAGGCCACAGTGTTGGCAACATGGCACATGTAAGTTGGCACTATGGAAAGTCATCACCCACGACAAGGAAGGAAAGACTGTAATTGCGTTGCCGTGAGTCAGAAGGTGAGTACCTGCTCTCCTGGCCACTTACTCCCATATCCATCATTGATTTCCATTCATTTATGTAACTCTTGTTTTATTTGCCAATTTAGTGAAAGTACCACTGGAATGAGTGGATGAGGCTTCTTCATGACAGACACATACAAGTCGAAGATTTCACAGGTATGTATTAACCATACACATCTTTTAGGATGTATGAATAACGGCAAACTTGTATGTAGGGATGCACGATAGCAGTATTGGATACGAGTAATTTTTTATCTGTACTTGTCGTCAATACCAAAGACCTTTCAGGTGCATCCAGGTGCTGTTAGAGAGCATGACGCCGGCTTCACAGCTTATCAGGAAGCCAGGCCTCCCGGATTCTTGGTTGGCAGGGAAGCTGGCGCCAAGCTCCCTCGCGGCACCTGGACGCAGGTAATGGTATTTGGTATTGACGAGTACAGATAAAAGATTACTCGTATCCATTCAATACCGGTATCAGACGTATCCATACGTAGAGGGAATCTCAAATGATGCATGTTCCTTTCAAACATAAAATCAGGACAGCTGTATAGAACACTTATACACTTTTCCAGATCATTATATGTTGTAGTTCAAAGTTGCAGTAACAGAACTGGAAATAGTATTAGCCATCATCATCACGACTCGACTAATACTATTTCCATTTCTGTTACTGCAACTTTGAACTACAACATATAATGATGCGAAAAAAGAAAGAGAATACTAAGGTCAGCGAGGCAGTATAATACCTAGCTAAACCTAAATGAAGTTGTTGGTGACAACTGGCAAGGATGTTCTTTTAACTGTTTAAGTTGATTACCATGTGTGATAGCATGTGATTTTTTATATTAAGCAACCAGATATGTAATAAAGTGTACAATGTCACATAATAATCATCAATATATAAGCACTAAAGTATGCTTTTATTAGGCAAAAATTATTTGCATTTATTTATTTGCACAAACAAACGTAGAAAAAAAATGTATGTTAACACGTATACATATATACAACTATTAATAACAAAAAGGTGAGCTGAGCTGCCTTGGGTCCTGGAGCAGAGGAAGAACTAGCCCTCAGATTTCCTAAGGAGAGGGTTCTCTGCTGCTCTGAGTACTACTACCAGACGAGCTCCCAGGCAATGGAGCATTGTGCCTGGAAATTGCTTCCATCAAAGACAGTCTTAAATGCTCCATTGCCTGGTTATGCTGTTGGTTTACCCGGGCGAACATACGCTCCATATTGTCAGTCTGTTGCCTGGCTACAAGTTCAATGATCCGGGTTAATCTCCTGATGTCCCGCCATGACAATCTTCTATTGTCACTTGCCTGCCTCTGAAGTCCTGTGACGACCCTCTGATGCTCTGCATCATGGACAGTTGCTGGTCCAGGCGGTACAGCAGTAGGTGCCAGTGCCATCTGGGTAGGAGGGGGCAACAGCTGTGGCTGCTCCTGTAGAGGCACACCAGGGGCAGCATCAGATGGTGGCAGGATGCGGGAAACATGGCCCATGACCTCCTCCTCTGGCCATGGGGAGAAGTCCGGAGTATCGGTAATCACAGGGGTCAGCTCTGGCTCATTCTGGAGCTCAATGCCCTCGCAAATAAGGACAGGTGAGCGAGGCGAGCTGCACTGCGCTCTCCCCTCTGACTGGTCTTGTTGATCTGAAATAGACGAGATAGCCAATGTTGATGATAGCATTCAAAGAAATAGATTTCTAGAGATTAGAATAAAAATATTTATTTAACTTTTAATTTTTTATAGGACACTGTCCTTTAAAAAATAAATACATTTTGTGTCACATATATTCCTATTACAAGGAATGTAAACATCCCTTGTAATAGAAAAAAAGAATGTAATAGAATAAACAATCATAGGTTACAATACAAACAGTGGGGTCTATTTACTAAAGGAAAATACACTTTCCACTACAAGTACACTTGGAAGTGCAGTCACTGTAGATCTGAGGGGGACATGCAAGGAAAATAAAAAAACAGAATGTTTGCTTGTACATGATTGGATGATAAAATCAGCAGAGCTTCCCCTCATTTCAGAGTTTCTCCTCAGATTTACAGCGACTGCACTTCTGGGGAGGACATCCCCTCCGGCTGTTTGTAATAACAGACAAGCGGCTGCTTCTCCACATCGGTTGTTAAAAAACGGTACCAGGTGATGTCTGCCGCTGCAAGCATCACCCCAGTACAACACCTCGAAGCACTATATTCAATTGGTAAGTTTGTCAACGATAACGATTATTACAAAAAAGTGGCCACCAATAATCGGTCGACCCCTAGTTTGAGGTGTGTGTGTGTGTATGAACTTAAAAATGGATGGTTGTTAAATAGCTTTTTTTGTGTTTTATAATGCCTGTTTGTAAAGTGTGGATGATGATGGTGCCTTGTGTCCTGTTTCTTTATATTGGCAGCTTGCGTATTCTACTTACGTTGAGGAGAAATGGGCCGCTGCTTCCTGACAGAAGCTGATGCTGGAGGGTCCGGGATATGGCTCAGGCTTTCTGTTAAAGATAGAATAAAAGAGTTAAGGTAACCACTTCTGGACCAAGCCTATTTCTGACAGTTATTCTTGCCAATTTAAAATCATTATTTTTTGCTAGAAAATTACTGAGAACCACAAACATTATATATATATATATATATATATATATATATATATATATATATATATATATATATAATATATGTATTTGCACAGCGGCCTTTCAAAAGCAATTTTTGGGGAAAAATTTACTGAATTAAAAAAATAAATTTACATTAAATTTATTTATCCCAATTTTTGGGGATATTGCGATAGACGATGTTACTCCAAGTAAATAGATATCGAACATGTTATGGTTTAAAATTGCAAACGCTGTTGGAATGGCGAGAAACTACGGTACTTAAAAATCACTATAGATGAGCATGTAATTTTTGTTTTACGATTACAAGTTTAGAGTTACAGAGGAGATCTTTTGCTATAATTATTTCTCTCGATGTGAGGATTGCGGCGATACCTCACGTGTGATTTGAACACCATTTACATTTGCGGGCGCCACATATGTGTTTTCTTTGGTAAGCGAGCATGCGGGGCACTTTTCAAATATTTTTTTTTGTTATTTTTTGTTTATTTTTTCAAGTTTTACTTTAAAAAAAATTCCAATCCCCAAATCCCTCCTTTGCATGTACAAGTATTCAAAAAGCAAAAATCTGCATATTTGAATACTGTGGATTTTTTCATATCGGCGCCATTGGCAGCCAAGTAAATGAGTATGTAACTTCTGAGTTACTACATTGGAGACTCGATTGAAGCCGATTCCGGCTTTGTTTGCAACTCTGGTCGCTCCGGACTGGAGACCCGGGCGAAGCGGTGTAAGGCGGCGGGCGGAGGGCTTGTCGTGTCCTCTCCCACTCCTTATGATGACAGCTGAGCAGCTTCTGAGCATTCTCAGCTTCTCATAACAAAGCCGACCACCAAATCTAAAAAGCGGTACCGGGGTGACGGCTGCAGCTGCTTATCACCCCGGTACAACCACTTCCTCAAAGAACTGGACAGATACATTGTTTTGCGGGAAGTGGAATGCTACAGGACCTATTTGAGCTTTCATTTTTTTTATTTCCTTGCACAGTGTGCCATTTATTGGCCGAGTACAATCAGCTAATCTCTCAGCCAGAGAATGGACGGCAGAGGATTGTCACCCGGCTTCGGCAGCACAGCAGAAGCCAGATGTCGTAAATCTGACTTCATAACAAAAAAGGATCCTAGCAAGGTAAGAGGACAAATCATTGCTAAATGGTTTGTGCTTTGACAGCCCCTCCTCTCTTATTTCTCCATCCCATTCTTACATCAGTTTCCTCAGTCCCCTGGCATATCACAATCCCCCTTCACATCACAGTTTACAGTAGTGTTCTGAACCTCCGTTCACAATGGTATCTTAATCTTCTCTGCCACCTTCACAGCACCGCCCCACAGCTTTGTCCACTGCCCTCCTTCACATCACAGCCCCCTGCAACTCTTGCCCCCTTCACATTACACAGCACCCTGCATCTCTGGCCCCCTTCACATTACACAGCACCCTGCATCTCTGGCCCCTTCACATTACACAGCACCCTGCATCTCTGGCCCCCTTCACATTACACAGCACCCTGCATCTCTGGGCCCCTTCACATTACACAGCACCCTGCATCTCTGCCAGTTTCCCATCTTAACCTCCCAGCTCTGCCCCCATCAGAATACAGCCTCCACAGCTCTGCCCCTTGCATTATTTGGGCTCACAGAGCTGGAGACACAATGGGAGACACAGCAGCACTGAATAGTGGGCAGGAGCGGGAGGTGCTGAAGTTAACCAGCAGGTGATTGGTTGCTAGGGCTGCCTAGCAACCAATCACCTGCTGGTTAACTTGGAAAGTTATCTTCAGAAGCTCCGTTCTTGCCCAATATTCAGATCTGATGTGTCTCCGGCTCTGTGTGCAGAACGGCACATAAATGGCTGGACTGTGGCGGTCTGGATGGCACAGTGTCTCGTATGCATTTAGCCCACAGTCCGCCATTTAGTGATGTCTGCTTTAAATGTTAAATAGATGTTTGTTACTATGTTGTTTATTATTATGTTTGCTTTGTGTTTATGTTAGGTAGGTACTACTCACCACCACCACTGCCAGAATCTTGAGGGCACGAACTTGGAGCTGTTCCCTCCACAGATGACGTTGCTCGATCTGGAAAACATGAATGTAAAGCAAAACGTAAGTCTCACATGCGTAGTCATAAAAAAAATAGTGAGCTGGAAACAACCATATAACTGCAATATATAATGATATATTTTATTTTACTCACCAGCTCTCTGATGCTCGGCTGGACCCTTTCTGCTGACTCCAGGGACATCCTCCTCATCTGCAAGCAGGCCATCTCTCAGCTCTGCCTCCCACTGTCTGAAGACCACAGCCTTTCCTCCAGTAGACTGGGCCAGAAGATGCTTCTCTATCTTTTTATGAACTGACGCCCGGCAATCATAAAACCTGCAAATGATTACAGATACACGTTACAACAATATTATTTTTATTTTACATGTTACTTTTCTGGGCCAAATAAATATTTGTGTTACGTTCAAATCAGTTTATTGACTATTGACTAACTACTATACTGTGTATTTTTCACATATATGTGGTGTGTTCTAAGAGTGATATAATATTTGAATACTTACCTGTGCCTGACACCATCGGTGGCCCTGCG
The DNA here is from genome assembly GCA_029206835.1 of Rana muscosa. Taxonomy (NCBI): domain Eukaryota; kingdom Metazoa; phylum Chordata; class Amphibia; order Anura; family Ranidae; genus Rana; species Rana muscosa. The sequence goes on from CM055122.1 coordinate 1,235,096,535, forward strand.
AACCTTGGAGACTGCATTCACTGAGTCCCGGACTCGTTCCCAGGCTGCTCTCTTCGCAGAGGTTGAGACATTTAGGCTGAAGAGTCTCACTTTTTCTATGTTCACTGCAGCAACCAATGCAGAATTCTCCTCTGGGGTAAATACGGGCCCCCTTGATGTTTTCTGTCTCTTGGTTCGCTGGTGCTGCTGCAGGTCGGTGTCAGAATTCTCTTCTGATGTAGGGGTGGACACTTGCCTCTTTTTTTTGCCATGCTCCCGCTCCACTCCACCTCCATGGGCATGCCCTCTTCCATGCCTTGGCTCCACTCCATGCCTCCGTTCACCTCCACTCTTCCTCTCCCCTTCACGCCTCTCCTCTCCTCCACGCCTCCTCTTCCCTCCACGCTTACTCTTCTCTACTCTCCCCTCTACACCTCCTCTTCCCTCCTCTCCCCTCCATGCCTCCTCTTCTCTCCTCAACCCCCCACTGATCCTCCTCTCATCTCCACGCCTCCGCTCCCCTCCACACCCCTCCTCCCCTCCACTCCTCCTCTCCCCTCCATGCCTCTCCTCCACTACACTCCTCTCCCCTCCATGCCTCTCCTCCACTACACTCCTCCTCTTCCCTGAGTCCCCTCCACTCCTCCCCTTCCCTCCACGCCCCTCCTCCCCTACACTCCTCCTCTCCCCTCCATGCCTCTCCTCCACTACACTCCTCTCCCCTCCATGCCTCTCCTCCACTACACTCCTCCTTTTCCCTGAGTCCCCTCCACTCCTCCCCTTCCCTCCACGCCCCTCCTCCCCTACACTCCTCCTCTCCCCTCCATGCCTCTCCTCCACTACACTCCTCTCCCCTCCGTGCCTCTCCTCCACTACACTCCTCCTCTTCCCTGAGTCCCCTCCACACCTCCCCTCCCCTACACTTCTCCTCTCCCCTCCATGCCTCTCCTCAACTACACTCCTCCTCTCCCCTGAGTCCCCTCCTCCACTTCTCTGCTCCCCTCCACTACTCTGCTCCCCTCCACTTCTCTGCTCCCCTCCACTTCTCTGCTCCCCTCCACTCTCACCAACAACTCTCATACCAACACCAACATTCTCACTCACAAGACTCACACGTCCATTCTCACTCCCAGACATTCTAATTCACCAAAACAAACAAAAACAATCACACATCTAACACAATAACACTCTCTGCTCTGCTCTCTGCTCCTCCCTCACTTCACCACTATACAACCTCTCAAAATGACATACAGGGGCGGAGACTATAGGCATTAGGCACATGTCAAAAACGAAAGTAAAAAATCGAGATTTAGAATAGTTACGAATAACTGCGATGTATTAGAAAAGTACGAATCCATTCGAAGCACGCAGCGCCACTGTCAGACATGTAAATTTTCGAATCAACGACCAAAAAAAGTTACGAATGTACGAATCCATTCGAAGCACAATAACACTCTGCTCTGCTCTCTGCTTCTCCCTCACCGTGCTGAACTCCCTCTCAAAATTGTGTACAGGGGGGGGCGGAGGCTAATGCTATAGCCGCATGTCAAAAACGAAAGTAAAATACGAGATTTCGAATCGTTACAAATAACCGCTATGTATTTAGAAAAGTACAAATCCAATCGAAGCACATTTGGCATAATAGGGCAGAGACACGGAAAATTACGAATCAACGAACCCAAAAAAAGTTAGGAAAGTAGGAGTTGTTTCCAGAATCAACGAAAAACAATGTACTCTACCGAAAGTACGAATTGGTGTACAGGGGCGGAGGCTATAGGCGCATGTACAAAAACTAAAGTAAAATACGAGATTATGAATCGTTACAAATAATTGCTATGTATGTATGAAAAGTACAAATCCATTCGAAGCACATTAGGCATAATAGGTCAGCGTCGTTGTGAGAGAGACACGGAAAATTACGAATCAACAAACCCAAAAAAAGTTACGAAAGTTGTGTCCAGAATCAACGAAAAACAATGTACTCTACCGAAAGTACGAATTATAAATCAACTAAATATAAGGCTTTCAGTAATACGAAGCATTCCGATTCAACGAAAAATTTCGCTTTCGAAAATACGAATTAGTCCGAACACGAAAAATCCCGGCTAGCAAAATTACGAACGATTACGAATCAACAGGACCGAAAAGAAACGAACCGAAACTAAACGAATTTTTCCGTTGTGCACAAGCCTATCAATAATCATAAATCTCAGCTGGGATACAGAGAATTCACATTGTATAAAATGTCTACCTAAAGGTAAATCCAATTATAGGGTTTGGATGGAGTGCTTATAGTTTACTGGCCTGTTTTTCATTTTTTCCATGGCTTTATACACATAATAGACCCCGATGAGCATTTAAATATACACTATATTGTCAAAAGTATTGGGACACCTGCCTTTACATGCACATGAATTTTAATGGCAACCCTGTCTTAGTCAATATTGAGTTGGCCCACCCTTAGCAGCTATAACTACTTCAACTCTTCTAGGGAGGCTATCCACAAGGTTTATGAGTGTGTCTATGGGAAAGTTTGACCATTCCTCCAGAAGCGCACTTGTGAGGCCAGTCAGGCACTGATGTTGGATGAGAAGGCCTGGTTCACAGTCTCCACTCTAATTCATCCCAAAGATGTTATATCGGGTTAAGATCAGGCCAGTCAAGGTCCTCCACTCCAAACTCGCTTATCCATGTCTTTATGGACCTTGCATTGTGCACTGGTGCACAGTCATGTTGGAACAGGAAGGGGCCATCCTCAAACTGTTCCCACAAAGTTGGGAGGATAAAATTGTCCAAAATGTCTTAGTATGCTTACACCTTAAGAGTTCCCTTCACTGGAACTAAGGGTCAAAGCACAACTCCTGAAAAACAACCCCACACCATAACCCCCCCTCCACCAAATGATTTGGACCAATTCACAAAGCAAGGTCCAAAAAGACATTGATGAGTGAGTTCAACATCAGTGCCTGACCTTACAAATGCGCTTCTGAAAGAATGGTCAGACATTACCATAGACACACCCCTAAACCTTGTGGACAGCCTTTCCAGAAGAGTTGAAGCTGTTATAGCTGCAAAGGTTGGGCCAACACAATATTGAACCCTACGAACTAAGACTGGGATGCCATCAAAGTTCATGTGCGTGTAAAGGCAGGCTTCTCAATACTTTTGACAATATAGTGTATATAAAACAAATATCTTTTTGCAAGTAAAATAAACTTTAATGTTGATATTGATGAGTACAATAGGAGCTGCAAGAGGCGTAATGATTTTCTTTTGGCAGAGGAGGGCTGAATAACCCCTGCATGAGTAACCCTTTGTTGTGTTACAGACTTTTCTTTTTTTTAAAGTGGGCAAAATAGCCCTTAACTGGAGATTTTGTAAAAGTCTACTTTTGGGCAAGTTCCCACATATTATTAAGTTTGCAATGAGTCCCCCAGTAAGAAATAAGTGCTGTTAATTTGAACTGGGTGTTCTGTACCTGAAATAACATATTGTGTAAGGTGAGGAGAACCTGACATTTTTTCTGGAACTATGCAAAAGTGCTTGAATGTCTTCAACTACCTTTCAAAGGTTAAGAGAGTTTCATGGCTTGTGTGTAGTGATGGGCCGAACACCTCCCGGTTCGGTTCATACCAGAACTCCCAAACAGAGAAAAAGGTTCAGACCTGAGCCACAAACTATATTAAAGTCTATGGGACTCAAACATGAAAAATCAAAAGTCCCCATTTCGAAGGCTTATATGCAAAGTATTGTACATAAAAAGGGTATGGGGCCTGGGTACTGCCACAGGGGACATGTATCGATGCAGAAAAAACTTTTAAAAAATATTGTTTTTAAAGGAGCAGTGATTTTAATAATGCTTAAAGTGAAACAATAAAAATGAAAAATGTATTTAAATATGGTGACGGGGGGTTCCCTTACACTGCCTGTAAAGTGGCACATCTGTACCATGTACAAAACTTGTTGCAACAAAACTGATACAGAAAAAAAAATTACATTGAAACTGATTATCATGGTGCAACCATTGCTGTCAATACAAAAAAAGGGAAAAAAAACAGTGTGGGCCCCCCCCATGCCAAATTGTAAAATAAATGGTGTGGGGTCCCCCCTAATATCCATGCCAGACCCTTATCCGAGCATGGAGCCTGTCAGGCCAGGAAAGGAAAGGCGAATGAGTATGGGGTCGTTTTTGACAATTTCAGTGCCACCAGGTAGACCTACCCCCTACCTATTTAAGAACAGCAGAGCTTTTTTTTTCAGGTCTTGTTCATAAAGGAATTGTCAAAAACTGTGTGTGTGTTTTTATTTATTTTTTACACTTTTTGGGTGAATTGGTATGGGGTACAGTGTACCCCATACTCCTTCACATGGGGGGTCGGGATCCAGAGGCCCTCTTGGTAAAGGGGGCTTCCAGATTGCAATAAGCTTCCTGCCCACAGACCACCACAACCACAGCCCAGGCAGAGGCCCCCCTGCCCCAAAACACCCCCCATGTTGAGGGCTAAGTGGCCTGGTATGGTTCATGAGGGGGGGTGCTCGCTTGTCCCCCCCTTTCCTGGCCTTCTGGGCTCCATGCTCGGATAAGGGTCTGGTATAAATTTTCTGGGGACCCCACACGATTTTTTGCTTTAATTTTGACATGGGGTTCCCCTTAAAATCCATACCAGACCTAAAGTGCCTGGTATGGATTGGGGGGACCCCCGCACCATATTTTTTACATTTTCTATTGTCGCTAATCTTTTTTTTTTTCATTCAGCTGTCAGCGGGGGAAGCCCGTTGACAACTGATGACCCATCCAATGTTAAGGACACAGCGGCCGGCTTTCCAGCTCACTCCTTAACAACCAGCTATTCACTGTGCCCTCATCAAGGCTTAGAATGCTCTGGGCAGCGCACAGTGCATTGTGGGGAGCTCAGCGGGCGAACATCGTCCTGCAAATTTTGGTGTTCGCCGAACGGGCTATGTTCGGGCCAAACTTATGTTTGGTCCAAACCGTTCACCCAACACTACTTGTGTGGATGTCACCACCTGTAGAAGCCCCAGAGGTGCCCAGACAAGAGAATCTGCTGACTCTGGAGTTTGACATGGAATGGTGTGAACACTAATTTGCAGCAGTGACCCTGGTTATGGCAAAAGGCAATCCATTTCTCAGAGCTTTGAAAGAGCCACTGTCTTTCCAGACCCAAGATGTGTGTGCTGTTGCCCCTGGCAATGCTGCGGAAAGTAGACCAGCTGATGTGGTACAGAGCAATATAAGTACATCTTATCGTGCAAGGGGATGCTGCGTGGGAAGCCCTGATGAGACACAGAGGCTAGTGCACTGTTTACAGTGCAGTTGGTAGAATTATGCTATCTCCAAGTATCCCTTTCCCAGTATACAGAACAAGGCAATATTGCCAGGCAGAAATCTGAGACCACAGCATCTGAAATTCGTAAGCCCACTCTGAGTGTCATGAGAGAATTTGAGGCTGACCAGGAACAAAAAAGTGTATGCAGTTGCGCATAGCAATGCAGGTGAGGTCAATTTGTTTACCAAAGTAGGTTTATGGTGAGTCTAAATCAAGGGTTCTCCAAGAAAAGAAGAACCTGCATATCTGGTAGAGCCAGCAAACTCCATGTAAGACGTTAGAATCTGAAGACAATGACAGAATCATCTCTAACCCAATGCTCTCAAGTTGGCAATGCCCACTGCAGTGGTGGTGGATATGACTGTCTTTAAAAAAGAAGTCCATGTTTCCTGTCACTTTAAAAATTTGGGATAACTTGGTTGATATGAATGGTTATTGTTACAGAAGTATGTGGCCACTGTGTATGCTGAAACAAGAAAATGGTAAATGGCGCAATGATTGTTGTGGCATAGAAAATTGTCCAATGTCAATGAAAATTAATAAGCACCAGCGGCAGCTACCATAAAGCAGAAGCAGGCTCTGGAAGATACAATGGAAAAAGGAAGGTGCGCCAAACTAAGTGCAGTATATAAGAGTATTTAATAAATGGCAGTAATACAAACAGCCAAATGGCTACTCACAAGATTATGTAAAATAAAGGCATGTATGGTAGGTGGTCCGGTGTCAGCAACAGCAGTCTGTGGAGTAGATGTTAGGTCCAGATGGTGAAGCACTGGAGGAAGTGGCAGAGATCCGGTGTCTGCAAGGAAATCCTTGGCATGTAAGCACTCTGGCCGTATGCGATGCATAACCTCCTAGGACCCAGGAACGGATCAGGAAGTGCGCCTCAGCGTGCGCCTGAGTGTGGAGCGCAGCGCTATGTCGGACCGGAAGTGACGTAGGAGAGGGAACGGACCAATGGGATGATGCGTTTCTCAGCATCCGCTGTTTCATCAGATCCATGCAGTCCATTACAAAAGGTAAACAATATATATTTCATTTTTTTATATGGTTGTGGATAACCAACTAATAAATATGGCACCGAATCCCAAAAGTAGTAAATGGATAGAAGCAAAGAGGATGGGATTCTTGATGGTGCATGAATAACAATTGTATCAAGTAGATTATAATAAAATATTTTTATTTTGTCACCAAAACAAAAATAAGAGCAATAATAAAATTGGAATAGAAGGTGATTTTTACAGACAATACAATTCAGTTGGACAGTTGGATGCCATGGCTCCCGACATGTTTCGCCCCTGATTCGGGCTTCTTCAAAAGGGAAAGCACTGTCCAATACGGTATACACTTTCTACAAAGTACAAAGAATACACAAATACATATACAATTCATTAAACCAAATAGTGAAACATATGTAATTAGAAAATCCATGCATGCTAAGTTCACACCCCCCAAGGTCAAGCCCCTTACCTCTCTCCACACTCCAGCCGGCTAAGATGGCCACACCCCAAACAGCAGCGCTGGGCCTCCACCAAGTGCACATCCACAGATCACAAGGGGTAGCACGAAACAGCAAGCGAGAGGGGGGCGGCCCGTGACTTGGGTAGTATCTATAGTTGGAATAATCCAATAAAAAACGGATACCTGTGAGAATGCGGACCCACATACATCCACATGTATATACCCCCAGAGAACACACTACCAACAAGGCAGTATGTCTCCTGGCAACACAACCAGGATTACCAAAAAATAAATAAATACAATTAATACTGGCAACTTACACAAGCTAGAGTGGTAATCAACTAAGTTCCTGGGACGGCACGAAAAAACAGTTCAAACGTGTGTAGGCAATAATTCCCAACAAACTGGAAAAGATAAATGGATTGTAGTACATAGTAAGGAAGAGGTTAACGAAGCCCCAGCATAGTTGTGAGAGCAGACTTGAAAGGAAATAGGTTTAATCATTGAATGAAGTTTACAAAGGGGCAAACCATGCCTCCAATTCAAACATCTCAAAGTAAGAGTGCTGAAGTAAACATGCTTAAGAGGAAAAGGGGAAGCAAAAGAAAAGTAACCATGCACTACTATATCAATTGGAGAAAGATTTACCTTATGAACGTGAGCAATCGTGTGGTCCCAGGGGCTCAGCAGCATCTCTGCACTGAAGCCCCTGGTCTATATATACCCCCCATCTGGTCACATGGACCGGAAGCGGACACGGGCTGTACCGCACATGCGCAGATGCCGCCGCATGATGTCATTCCGCATCTCCAGTCTACAATAGAGTCAGGAGAGCAGAAAGAGAATTGCCATTGGACGCCCGCCTCCCTGACCAACATGCAGGCCTTCCGCCGCAGCATTCATTCCTTTCATTCCTAGAGAAGCCCCAGACGGGTGTCTTCCCAAATTCCACCACAAGAGTGTCCCATAACTATTTTTCTCTTTCTGCTCTCCTGACTCTATTATAGACTGGAGATGCGGAATGACATCATGCGGCGGCGTCTGAGCATGTGCGGTACAGCCCGTGTCCGCTTCCGGTTCATTGCAGTAAGTCACAAAATCAGTGACAGAACTAGCTGGCCCATCCCAAATAATAATGATATTGTCTATGTAACGGCCATAGAAGACCAGGTCTGCCGAGAAGGGGTTGTTGACCTCGACACACCTGGACTCCCACAGCCCCATGGTGAGGTTGGGGTAGCTGGGTGCGAAGTTCGCGCCCATCGCAGTTCCTTGTTTTTGTAGGTAAAATTCTCCAGCAAACTGAAAGTAATTATGTTCAAGGCAAAAACGAGTGGCCAAGAGAATAAATTCTATTTGTAGTATATTCAAAATGGGTTCATCCTTAAGAAAATGGGCCACTGCCTCGAGTCCCACTGAGTGTTGTATGGATGTATATAGCGAGCATACATCAAGGGATACCCATAGATATGACGGTTCCCAAGTGTAAGGTTTCAATAGGTCAATCAGATGTGTGCCATCACGGAAAAAGGAAGGGAGTGCCTGGGCTAATGGCTGTAAGAAATGATCTATGTAAAGAGAAAAACTGGTGGTAATACTGTCCATGGAGGCGACAATAGGCCGGCCTGGTGGATTAATGGTGTCTTTATCGATTTTTGGCAGATGGTTTAAGTACGGCACTTGGAAAAAAGGTTTCAGGAAGAAGGCAGCCTCTAACTTGCTCAAGATACCATCAGCACAAGCTTGCTTAATAATGCTGGTGGATTCTTCTGTAAATTTTGGTAAGGGATCTGTTTTTAGTTTTTCATAGGTGTTTTTATCAGAGAGGAGTTGTGTTGCTTCCTTCATGTAATCTGTTTTAACTTGTAACACTATGCCTCCTCCCTTATCAGCGGATCTGATGATAATGTCTGGATTTGTGCTTAGAGATTTCAGAGCTTGATGTTCCAAAGAGCTAAGATTGTTGTTGAATCATTGAGATTTGGAAGATTCGGGTGCACACAAGTCTGTAAGTTCTTTGAAAACTACCCGATAGAAGGTAGAGAGGTAGGGGCCTTTAGACTGAGTAGGATTGAAGATGGATTTAGGTCTGAAGGAGGTATGGGCTATGGAAGGGGTGGATTGGGAATATTGTGACCACACTATCAGGTCATCTTCTTCATCTACTTTCCATAGGTCGCAAAGGTCTTGAATCGCCTGTTGGTCCGCAGAGATATCTAAAGAGCTGGATGTCACATCAAAAGGGGTGGCAGATACATTGGTAATATTATTGGCTTTCATGTTATAGTGCCTTTTAAGAGTTAAATTACGAATGAATTTGTTTAAATCTTTAAACATGGTAAAGCAATTGGGGAGGGTGGTAGGGGTAAAATTCTGACCTCTAGCTAATAATGAAGATTCTTGCGCATTTAAGGTGAGTGAAGATAAGTTATATAGCTTTACAGTTTTCGCAGTTTGTCTTGACGTGATGGATTGAGATTTGTGTTTCCCCCCTCCTCCTCTCTTGCCTCTTCTACGTGTTTTCTTTTTGTGTTGGAAAGTGATGGGCTGAGTAGGGGGGTCTGCAGTAAAAAAAGAAACAGGAATGGGTGCCAGTGGGCCTCCAAATGTAACTATGGGGGTATCAGTGGATACTGGTCTTACCGAATCATGAACATGGGGATAAACAGTAGGTGTAACATCGGAAATGGCATGGGACACAGAATCAGCAACAAGCGGTATATCAAGGGGAGGATCCAATTGGTTGGTTATAGTAGGGGTGGTGGTGGAGTGGATATTTCTAGTTTTGGCAATGTCAGGGGGAAGATGTCACTTTAAGAGGTTTGGTAACAGTGGTAGTGGCAGGACGTTTTGAAGCAGTGGTAGTGGCAGAACGTGGCACTGAATGATGAGATGTACCTGCAAGCGGGGGAGGGGGAGGTTTGGGTAGGGACAAGAGAGGTATGAGGGGGGGAGTGGAATGAGAGAAATTCCTTTTCCAATTGAAAACTCTATTATTGGTGTAGTCATCCAAGTCTCTCCTGAATTTTCCTAATTTGTTTTGTATCAGGGAGTCTTCACTTCTTTTGGTGTTGATTTTGAAAGTTTTAAGCCATTCAATGGGTAGGGAGGGATAAGTGGAGTGTAGATTGGAAATATTGTCCTTGATTTTTTGTCTGAGAATGTGGTAACGTTAGTCTCTATGACTGATAAGGATTCTAATCCATTTCTGAGTGCAGAATTCTGCTATGCCCTCCCATTCTGTACGTGAGCAGGGATGAGCCGAACACCCCCCTGTTCGGTTCGCACCAGAACCTGCGAACAGACAAAATGTTTGTGTGAAATTTAGAACCCTATTAAATACAATGGACTCGAAAGTTCGAAATCTAAAGTGTTAATTATAAAGGCTAATATGCAAGTTATTGTCCTAAAAAGTGTTTGGGGACCCGGGTCCTGCCCCAGGGGACATGTATCAATGCAAAAAAAAGTTTTAAAAACTGCAGTTTTTTCGGGAGCAGTGATTTTAATAATGCTTAAAATGAAAAAATAAAAGTGAAATATTCCTTTAAATTTCGTACCTGGGGGGTGTGTATGATATGCATGTAAAGTGGCGCATGTTTCCCGTGCTTAGAACTGTCCCTGCAAAAAATGTCATTTTTGAAAGAAAAAAAGGCATTTAAAATTCACTCGCGGTTATTAACCACTTAAGCCCCAGACCATTTGGTAGCTAAAGGACCAGAGGTGAATTCAGAATTTTGCACTGTGCTGCTTTAACTGTAAATTGTGCGGACATGCAATGTTGTACCCAAACAAAATTTGCGTCCTTTTCTTCCCACAAATAGAGCTTTCTTTTAATGGTATTTGATTGCCTCTGCGATTTTTATTTTCTGCGATATAAACGGAAAAATACCGAAAATTTTGAAAAAAAATGATATTTTCTACTTTTTGTTATAAGAAAAATCGAATAAACTAAATTTTAGTCACACATTTAAGCCAAAATGTATTCAGCCACATGTTTTTAGTAAAAAAAATGTCAATAAGCGTATATTTATTGGTTTACGCAAAAGTTATAGAGTTTACAAACTAGGGTACATTTTCTGAAATTTACACAGCTTTAAATTTATGACTGCCTATCTCATTTCTTGAGGTGCTAAAATGACAGGGCAGTACAAAACCCCCCCAAATGACCCCATTTTGGAAAGTAGACACCCCAAGGAAATTGCTGAGAGGCATGTTGAGCCCATTGAATTTTTTTTTTTGTCTTAAGTGATTGAATAATGACAAAAAAAAAAAAATTACAAAAAGTTGTCACTAAATGATATATTGCTCACACATGCAATGGTTATATGTGGAATTGCACCCCAAAATACATTTTGCTGCTTCTCCTGAGTACGGGGATACCACATGTGTGGGACTTTTTGGGAGCCTAGCCGCGTACGGGACCCCGGAAACCAAGCACCGCCTTCAGGATTTCTAAGGGCGCAAATTTTTGATTTCACTCCTCACTACCTATCACAGTTTCGAAGGCCATAAAATGCCAAAATAGCACAAAACCCCCCCAAATGACCCCATTTTGGAATATAGACACCCCAAGCTATTTGCTGAGAAGCATGGCGAGTATTTTACAGCTCTCATTTGTTTTTGAAAATGAAGAAAGAAAATATATATATATATTTTTTTTTTTTTCAATTTTCAAAACTTTGTGACAAAAAGCGAGATCTGCAAAATACTCACAATACCTCTCAGCAAATAGCTTGAGGTGTCTACTTTCCAAAATAGGGTCATTTGGGGGGGGGTTTGTGCCATCTGGGCATTCCATGGCCTCCGAAACTGTGATAGGCAGTGAGAAGTGAAATCAAAAATTTACACCCTTAGAAAGCCTGAAGGCGGTGCTTGGTTTTTGGGGTCCCGTACGCGGCTAGGCTCCCAAAAAGTCTCACACATGTGGTATCCCCGTACTCAGGAGAAGCAACAGAATGTATTTTGGGGTGTAATTCCACATATGCCCATGGCATGTTTGAGCAATATATCATTTAGTGACAACTTTGTGCAAAAAAAACAAAAAAACAAAACAAATTGTCGTTTTTCCGCAACTTGTATCAACATATAAAATATTCCATGGACTCGACATGCCTCTCAGTATATAGCTTGGGGTGTCTACTTTCCAAAATAGGGTCATTTAGGGGGGTTTTGAACTGTTCTGGCATTTTATACACAACATTAGGAAGCTTACATCCACTCTTCTAACCACTTGAAGACAAAGCCCTTTTTGACACTTTTTGTTTACATGAAAACATTTTTTTTTTTTTGCAAGAAAATTATGTTGAACCCCCAAACATTATATATATTTTTAAAGCAAAGGCCCTACAGATTAAAATGGTGGGTGTTGCATTTTTTTTCTACACAGTATTTGCGCAGCGATTTTTCAAACGCATTTTTTGGGTTAAAAATACACTTTTTTTAATTTTAATGCACTAAAACACACTATATTGCCCAAATGTTTGATGAAATAAAAGAGATGATCTTAGGCCGAGTACATAGATACCAAACACGACATGCTTTAAGATTTCGCACAAACGTGCATTGGCCACAAACTACATACATTTTTAAAAGCCTTCAAAAGCCTTTACAGGTTACCCCAGTAGATTTACAGAGGAGGTCTACTGCTAAAATGACTGCCCTCGATCTGACCTTCGCGGTGATACTTCACATGCATGGTGCAATTTCTGTTTACATATGACGCCAGACCGACGCTTGCGTTCGCCATTGGGCAAGAGCAGGGCAGGACAGGGGTGCTTTTTTTTTTTTTATTATTAATTTTGCTTTTTTATTTTATTTTTAAATTGTTCCTTCCAAGTATTTATTTATTTTTATCATTTTTATTGTTATCTCAGGGAATGTAAATATCCCCTATGATAGCAATAGGTAGTGACAGGTACTCTTTTTTAAAAAAAACTGGGGTCTTCTAGACCCTAGATTTTTCCTCTGCCCTCAAAGCATCTGACCACACCAAGATCGGTGTGATAAAATGCTTTCCCAATTTCCCAATGACGCTTTTTATATCCGGGGGGGGCATTCCCTCCCACTGCTTGTAAAAGCAGTCCAGAGGCTAATTAGCCGCTAGGATTGCTTTTACATTAAAGCCGGCAGCAGGCTGAAAAGAATGATACCAATATGATACCTAAACCCGCAGGCATCATTCTGGTATAAACATTCAAAGTCCAGCAACATACCAGTACGTTGCTGGTCCTTGTTGGACATGTATTGTAATCTTTTTTTTTCATGCAGCCAGTTGGCTGAACGAAAAAAGAGATTGATCGGTGGGTATGCCCACCATTAGAATACCGCCCTTCATCCACCCACTTCCAATGATGGGCATACACGCACCATTTATATATGCCGAAGCATGGGGGCATCCTCCCGCAAAAAAGTTATGCCGCACACACATGGTCGGACTTTTCCACGGGCAAGCCTCCGTCGGAATTTCGACCGTATGTACGCGGCATTAGGAGCAAAATCGCTCCTCCGCTCCTGCTGCCCCAATGCTTCGGCATATATGCTTTTTTTATTTAACTGTGGTGGTGAAATCACCTCCTACAGCACTGGAGTCGCAGGGATCAGGCCTGTCTCTGCGAACGCTGCAGTTATGTGTGTTTTTGTTTTGTAAGTGACAGTGATCGATCGATACTGCACTTGGGTGGCCTGGGCTGGAAGGAGGGGCAAAACGCAGGTGCCAGCAGGTATCTGGGCTGATCCCGCTAACACTGCGTTTTTGGGAACCCTAAACTGCTGGGGACGCTAGTATAGATCTGATCAGATCAGATATTGATCTGTTCAGATACTATACCACTAAGGGGGGTGTATGCTTCATGCGTGGGTGTTAGCGTTACTGGCACTAACCTGACGCTGCCTGGGGTGTGACGCAGATCCTCTCTGACGCTAAAACCTAATTGATATCATCCGCCGGGCGATCAGGGGGTTAAACCTTTATTGGGTTATATACGGCGGGTGCCCTGACACTATAAAAAGCAAACCAACTAACCAGCGTCACCCGTAACACTTATATGGTGATCTAGGGGCAATCAGGGGGTTAAAACCTTTATTAGACAATATATCGGGGTACCTGACGCTATAAAAACCTGCGGCGAAACTAAAAAAAATTACTGGCTACCGATCTGCATCACCGACACTAAGACAGCGATCAGAAAAACGATCGCTTAGCGACAGTGGTGATAGGGGGTGAAAGGGTTACCTGGGGGGCGATCAAAGGGGTTAAACCTTTACTAGATAATATATTGGGGTACCTGACGCTATAAAAACCTGCGGCGAACCTAAAAAAAATTACTGGCTACCGATCTGAATCACCGACACTAAGACAGCGTTTAGAAAAAGGATCGCTTAGCGACAGTGGTGATAGGGGGTGAAAGGGTTACCTGGGGGGCGATCAAGGGGGTTAAACCTTTATTAGATAATATATTGGGGTACCTGACGCTATAAAAACCTGCGGCGAACCTAAAAAAAATTACCAGCTACCGATCTGCATCACCGACACTAAGACAGCATTTAGAAAAACGATCGCTTAGTGACAGTGGTGATAGGGGGTGAAAGGGTTACCTGGGGGGCGATCAAGGGGGTTAAACCTTTATTAGATAATATATTGGGGTACCTGACGCTATAAAAACATGCGGCGAACCTAAAAAAAATTACTGGCTACCGATCTGCATCACCGACACTAAGACAGCGTTTAGAAAAACGATCGCTTAGCGACAGTGGTGATAGGGGTGAAAGGGTTACCTGGGGGGCGATCAAGGGGGTTAAAATTTTATTAGATAGAATATTGGGGTACCTGACACTATAAAAACCTGCGGCGAACCTAAAAAAATTTACCGGCTACCGATCTGCATCACCGACACTAAGACAGCGTTTAGAAAAACGATCGCTTAGCGACAGTGGTGATAGGGGGTGAAAGGGTTACCTGGGGGGCGATCAAGGGGGTTAAACCTTTATTAGATAATATATTGGGGTACCTGACGCTATAAAAACATGCAGCGAACCTAAAAAAAATTACTGGCTGCCGATCGGCATCACCGACGCTAAGACAGCTATCAAAAAAATGATCGCTTAGCGACAGTGGTGATAGGGGGTGAAAGGGTTATCTGGGGGGGTGATCAGGGGGTTAAACCTTTATTAGGGGGGGTTAGGGGGCTGCACTGGACCTAAAACTGAATGTACTGACACTTTTACAGTCTCAAATGTCACTGATTGCAGTGATCAGTATATAAATGGTCACTGCAATCAGTGACACTGTGACTGGGGGCTGGGGGGTGATCTGGGGGGTGATCTGGGGGTGTCTGGGGGGGCCTGGGGGGCGATTTATGTCCCTATGTGTCCTGGTGTCAGTGTAGTGTTGTGTGCACTGACCTGATGTCTTCTCTTGTACGGCGCTCGGTATATGTGAGCGCCGCACCAGAGATGACATCACTTCCTCCTGCTTCCTCTGCCTGACACAGACAGAGGGGGCATTTCTATTCGCCGGGAGCGATCGCGAGGGGGTGGCCAGAAACAAATGGCTGCCCCCTCATCCCGGAACGCTCCCGGACACTTAGCCACCGCTCACTGTATAGGAGGGGGGTCCGATTGGACCCCCCAACTATACAAAGGCAATAACGTATGCTCTACGTGATTGTGCCTGTCGGTGCCATTCTGCCGACGTATATATACAGTGAGCGGTCGTTAAGTGGTTAATGAATTGTCGGCTCCCGGCAATACATTCAAAAGTCATTGATAAAAAAAAAAAAAGCGTGGGGGTTCCCCAGAATTCAATTACCAGGCCCTTCAGGTCTGGAATGGATATTAAGGGGAACCCCGCCGCAAATTTAAAAAAAAATTGACGTGGGGTTCCCCCAAATATCCATTCCAGGCCCTTCAGATCTGGCATGGATTTTAAGGGGAACTCCACCCCAAATTTAAAAAAAAATGGCGTGTAGTCCCCCTAAAAATCCATACCAGACCCCTTATCCGAGCACGCAACCTGGCCAGCCGCAGGGGAAAAGGGGGGGACGAGAGAGCAGCCCCCCTCCCTCCTGAACCGTACCAGGCCACATGCCCTCAACATGGGGAGGATGTCCCCATGTTGATGGGGACAAGGGCCTCATCCCCACAACCCTTGCCCGGTGGTTGTGGGGGTCTGCGGGCGGGGGGCTTATCGGAATCTGGAAGACCCCTTTAACAAAGGGGACCCCCAGATCCCGGCCCCCCCCTATGTGAATTGGTAAGGGGTACATTGTACCCCTACCATTTCACAAAGAAAGCGTAAAAAATGTTTAAAAAAACACACAAACACCTTGAAAAAGTCCTTTATTTAAAAAAAAAAAAAAACATTCCAGTGGTGAAATCCAGTGTCCCGCGGCGATCCCGATGTCCAGCGCTGTCCTTCATTGGTTGTGCCTGAGCGGACCTGATGGGGAACTCCCTCTCAGTGTTTTAAATGTATAGACCCGCCCCTTCTAAAGTTCCCCATCAGGTCCGCTCAGCGGACCAGATGCTGAACATGAGAAGGGGCGGGTCTATACATGTATTACCAACGTGAGAGCAGTTCCCCATCAGGTCCGCCCCCTCGGTATGTCGGACCCGCCTACGTCATTGGCTTGAGCGGGGAACTTCCTTCACTATGTAAATTTAAATTACACAGTGAAGGAAGTTCCCCGCTCAAGCCAATGACGTAGGCAGGTCCGACATACCGAGCGGGCAGACCTGATGGGGAACTGCTCTCACTTTGGTAATACATGTATAGACCCGCCCCTTCTCATGTTCCGCATCTGGTCCGCTGAGCGGACCTGATGGGGAACTTTAGAAGGGGCGGGTCTATACATTTAAAATACTGAGAGGGAGTTCCCCATCAGGTCCGCTCAGGCACAACCAATGAAGGACAGCGATGGACATCGGGATCGCCGCGGGACACTGGATTTCACCGCTGGAATGTTTTTTTTTTTTAAATAAAGGACTTTTTCAAGGTGTTTGTGTGTCTTTTTAAACATTTTTTTACGCTTTCTTCGTGAAATGGTAGGGGTACAATGTACCCCTTACCAATTCACATAAGGGGGGGCCGGGTTCTGGGGGTCCCCTTTGTTAAATGGGTCTTTCAGATTCCGATAAGCCCCCCGCCCGCAGACCCCCACAACCACCGGGCAAGGGTTGTGGGGATGAGGCCCTTGTCCCCATCAACATGGGGACATCCTCCCCATGTTGAGGGCATGTGGCCTGGTACGGTTCAGGAGGGAGGGGGGGCGCTCTCTCGTCCCCCCTTTTCCCCTGCGGCCGGCCAGGTTGCGTGCTCGGCTAAGGGGTCTGGTATGGATTTTTAGGGGGACTCCACGCCATTTTTTTTTTTATTTGGGGAGGAGTTCCCCTTAAAATCCATGCCAGATCTGAAGGGCCTGAAATGGATATTTGGGGGAACCCCACGTCAATTTTTTTTTTAATTTGCGGCGGGGTTCCCCTTAATATCCATTCCAGACCTGAAGGGCCTGGTAATTGAATTCTGGGGAACCCCCACGTTTTTTTTTTTTTTTTTATCAATGACTTTTGTATGTATTGCCGGGAGCCGACAATTCATTAATAGCCGCGAGTGAGTTTTAAATGACTTTTTTTCTTTCAAAAATGACATTTTTTGCAGGGACAGTACTAAGCACGGGAAACATGCGCCACTTTACATGCATATCATACACACCCCCCAGGTACGAAATTTAAAGGAATATTTCACTTTTATTTTTTCATTTTAAGCATTATTAAAATCACTGCTCCCGAAAAAACGGCCGTTTTTAAAACTTCTTTTTGCATTGATACATGTCCCCTGGGGCAGGACCCGGGTCCCCAAACACTTTTTAGGACAATAACTTGCATATAAGCCTTTATAATTAGCACTTTAGATTTCTCCCATAGATTTTTCGAATTTGCCGCGAACACCCCAATTTGTTCGCTGTTCGGCGAACGGGCGAACAGGCAATGTTCTAGTCGAACATGAGTTCGACTCGAACTCGAAGCTCATCCCTACACGTGAGTCAATATCCAGAAAGGAGCACCCCTTGAGGACACCAAGTCCAGGAGGAGAAATTTTGGATTGAAAGTATTGTTTGAGAAAGAATCAATCCCACCATTGTTGATTGGCCGAATTGGTGAGATCTTCTATTCGTCTCATTCTGGTGCATGTGTCTCTGTATTTGGCATCCGGCCATGCACGAGAATGGAAAAGTTGGGAGGGAAAAAAGTATAGAAATCATCTAATAAATCATATTTATGTTTCTGTATTTGATCTATAATGTCCATATTGGGAGGATGAGGTAAACAAGAAGCTAAAAAATAGCTATTAATGAGCTAAAAAAACACAGCAAATGCATATGTACTGTACCCAGTAACACAACAGGGTAAATGACTAAGGGGCAACAATAAAATAAGTATATAAAAATATATAACGGTAAGGAATAGAGATAAAAGAGCAAATGAAAATGCAATAAAAACGACTTCCATATAAAGGAAAAAATGCACATGAAGGGATGAGTATATACCAAGAACCAATCTGCAGCACATGAAAGGCTTCAAATATATCAACAAGAAAAGGGAAAATGGCGCAATGATTGTTCTGGCATAGCAAATTGTCCAATGTCAATGAAAATGAATAAGCACCAGCGGCAGCTACCATAAAGCAGAAGCAGGCTCTGGAAGATACAATGGAAAAAGGAAGGTGTGCCAACCAAATGCAGTATATAAGAGTATTTAATAAATGGCAGTAATACAAACAGCCAAATGGCTTCTCACAAGATGATGTAAAATAAAGGCATGTATGGTAGGTGGTCCGGTGTCAGCAACAGCAGTCCGTGGGGTAGATGTTAGGCCCAGATGGTGAAGCGCTGGAGGAAGTGGCAGCGATCCGGTGTCTGCAAGGAAATCATCGGCATGTAAGCACTCTGGCCATATGCGATGCGTAACCTCCTTGGAGCCAGGAACGTATCAGGAAGTGCGCCTCAGCGTGGAGCGCAGCGCCGCGTTGGACCGGAAGTGACGTAGGAGAGGGAACGGACCAATGGGATGACGCGTTTCTCAGCATCCACTGTTTCATCAGATCCATGCAGTCCATTACAAAAGGTAAATAATATATAGTAGAGAAAGGTGCTGTGATAGGTCAACAGCACACATGCATTTGTATAAGAATCGCTTTGATTGGGGTAGGTTATATACTGCACTTAGATGGCGAACCTTCCTTTTTCCACTGTGTATGCTGAACTGTGCAGCAATTTATTCTGCATACCATAAGCTAAGCTGTGTTCCTGTCCAAGTCCTATACACTTCCCTTCTATAGCCAGAAAGGAACAATTTGTCATTTGGTGTTCTCTGATTGGTTGAGATAGATAGGTGGGTGGATGGCATCCAACGATAAAAATACAAGACACTTTCTGAATAGCTGAGATGCTACATAAACAACTCTCAGATCTCCCTTATGGTTCTCTGTCATATGATGTGTATGCCACACAACTAGAAACAAGAGGTTGGAATAAAAACATACTTTTTTGTATGCCATACTGATAAGATGTCTCGAATATTATTGAAAACTGGTGCCAAAATGCATTTCATCTCTTGGCTCTCATCTGCGTGTTGACCCTGACCATTGAGACCCTGTGATTATGTTCAATTGTTATAACAGATCCACAGAAACTAGAACCATTGGGTAAATGGCAATATACTACTCTCTCTCCTAATTTGCTGTTTTAGTGGAATTACAGAATAGAGTACCAGAAAAGTAATCAGGTAAACAGGAGCCCCATGCCCTGTCAGGATCACTCTGCTCGACATCCTTACTATGAAAAATCAAAGGAGTTGGGAGGAAAATTATTGGGCAAACAGCACCTGCATCCAATCAGTTATACTGTAGGCACTGTCCAGGTATTCTGACAACTGGTGAAGCTGACTGTCAAACCTGTAGGTTGAAGGAAAAAATCTTTAAGTGCATGGCCAGTTTTAGGCAGAAGATCTTTTCATAGGAACATCAAAATCCTCAGTTTTATATAATTATGTATAGAGTAGGATTAGAAACGAATATACTGAATCAATGTTTCTGTACACATTTGAAACATTTCTTCTGACTTTTTGTTAATACGACAGCAAGAAACAGCAAAATATTATATAAGACATCAGAGATATCTATGATTAAAATGTATTCTTTTAAATCAGTTCCAGATCTTTTTTGCATGAATCATGACCCGATCAAATTGGTTTATATTATTTTGAGAAATAAAACAAAGCTCCAAATCTGTTAAGGTCCAATTGCTCATCTGTTCTATTAAAAAAATAAATGTCCTTCATTTTAAAGAGGAGAAGCACATTTGTAGACAGGCATGGTGTTCTGACATTCTATTTAAGAATTGAGTAACTAAGAGTTCCCTTTAGGCTCTTTGCATTGCAAAATGAAGTGTAGTTAATTTAGTCGCTAATGCCTTATATTCTTATTCCCCTCTGAAGAAAACTTTACTTCAGCAGATGTTTTCAGAATAATTAAATGCTTGTGAGCAATACATTATTGACAAAGGTGGATGCTACACTAATTCACTCCACATTTCTCGAAGTACACATTTGTCACCAGCAGACCAGGTTGATCCATAATATTGTGCCTTTTATTTTCAACTACAGAACACTTAATTTGGTGTTCAGGAAGCATTAACTTTAAATTAGAATACATTAAGTTCATTGAAAGTTATAATAAGATCAACAGAACAACAGTGAAAGTAGCAATAATATTGATTTCTGTTTGAAATAGCATACAACTTTAACCATTTCAGCTCCAGAGAGATGTTTTCATTTCAGCTATGGGCCTATTAAGCAATAGCTTTGTTATAATTTATGATTCAGAAGTGAGACATATACTGAATTTTTGGGACCAGCATGGCTTTCTTTTTGTAATATTGTCACCCAAAAAAGTTTTTTCTGTATATTTCAACCACTTGCCGACCCCGCACTGTACAGTGAAGGCTGCCTGTGCAGAATCATGTGTATATACAGTAAGTTGCTGTTTGTAGATGCTATAACTTTTTTTACGCAAACCAATGAATGTATATTCATTGGGATTTTTTTCTTTACCAAAGACATGTAGCAGAATACATTTTGGCCAATGTTTATTAAGAGTTTTTTTATGGGATATGTTGTATAGAAGAAAGTAGAAAATATATATATTTTTTCAAAACTGTTGGTCTTTTTTTTGTTTATATAATAAATAAAAAAAACTCAGTGGTGATAAAATACCGCCTAAAGAAACCTCTGTTTGTGTGGAAAAAATTATATCAATTTTGTTTGGGTACAGTGTTGTTAACATGAGCCAGCCACCACCCTGTTCAGTTTGCAGCAGAACTCCCGAACAGGGGAAATGTTCTAACCCGAACAACGAACCCCATTGAAGTCTATGGGAGCCGAACAAGAAACATCAAAAGTGCCAAATTTGGAAGCTTATATGCAAGTATTTGGTCATAAAAAGGGGTATGAAGGTTTGGGTACTGCCCTGGGGGACATGTATCAATAAATGAAAAAAATAAATAAAAATTTGTTCAGGAGGAGTGACTTTAATTATGCTTAAAGTGCAACAATAAAAATTAATTCCTCTAAATATAGTGACTGTGCCCTTAATGTGCCTGTAAAGTGGTGCATCTGTAGCTGTATAAAATATATATAAAATAATAATAAGTAAAATCCCATTTAAAATGACTCGCGGTTGCAATTGACGGCACCCGGCTATTAAAAAAAATTAAATAAAAATGGCGTGGGGTTCCCTCAGTCCAAACCAAACTCTTTGGGACTGGTATGGATTTGGAGGGGAACTCCATGCCAATTTGGGGACCCCCCCAAAATCCATGACAGACCCTTATCCGGGCATGCAGCCTGGCAGGTCAGGAAAGGGGAAATGAGCATGCGCACCCTTCCTGAACCATTCCAGGCATGGTGACCCCACCCCCTTGTGATGTCACATTCCCAGCATGCATCAGGCAGTGATATCAGAAGGGGGCCATGCCCCCGAGTGAGGTACCAGGTGGCCCCGTCCTTTGCCTATATAAGTATATAAATGTCAAAGTGCAGAGCAGGCACTCGGCGGGAGGCCTCCCAGGAGGTGGGAGCGTTTTTAATTTTTTTTATTTTTCAGGTCGGGGGGCGTTGTGATTGACGATGGATTTACATTGAAGGTAACTATTTTTTTTACATTTTTAATAAAGGAATTGTCAAAAATTTGTCTCTTGTGTTTATTACTTTTTGTACACTTTTTTGGTAAATTGGTAGGGGTACTATGTACCCAATAGTCATTCACATAGGGGGCCGGGATCTGGGGGCCCCCTTGGTAAAGGTGGCTTTTTAGATTTCAATAAGTTCCCCGCCCACAGACCCCTACAACCACCGGCTACAGTTGTGGGAATGAGGCCCTTGCCCCCATCAACATGGGGACAAGGTGCTTTGGGGTGGGGGGGCAGAGTGGCCTGGTATGGTTCAGGGGGGCACTTGGTCATCCCCCTTTCATGACCTGCCAGGCCGCATCCCCGAATAAGGGTCTGGTATGGATTTTGGGGGGGGCATGCCGTTTTATTTTAAAAAATTTGCCATGGGGTTCCCCTCCAAATCCATACCAGATCTGAAGGGCCTGGTATGGACTGGGGGGACCCCACACCATTTTTTTCTTTATTTTTATAGCGTCACTTTTTTTATTGTTCAGCTGTCACCAGGGAAACCCATTGACAGCTGATGACTCATTGGTTGTTAAGGATGCCACGGCTGACTTCCCGGCCACGCTCCTTAACAACCAGCTTACACTGCATCCTGATAGGGCAAAGATTTGCCCAATCAGGGTCGCAGAATGCACTGTGCAGCGCTCAGTGCATTGCAAGGTGTTCATCAGGGAACACCCAGAGAATACCATGCAAATTCGGGTGTTCGGCGAACGGCCGAACAAGCAAATGCTCGGCCTGAACTATTGCTAAAGCCAAACTGTTCACCCATCCCTACAGGGTTGCATGGCCGCTCAATTATCAGTTAAACTAGATCAGTGCCACATAGCAAAAAATGGCCTTATCATTTAAGTATTATTAACATATTGTGCTTATCTTCTTTTGGTTCTTTCCAGTAATATTTCCTGGAGCTCTCAAGTTTTTCACCTATTCTAAATGGTTTTATGAAAAGGGGGTGTTACATACTATCTTATAGGAAATCTGTGACAGGAGATATTTTAGGCTCTGCGAGTCTCACTTGAGTAGCTTAGTATTTTATCTGTGTCTTGCCTCACTGTGAAATTGTCAGAACTGTACCCTACCTTTAGAGGTATTATCAACATCAATCCCCAACCACCAGACTGAAGAGTAGTAATGATGTTCAAGTTCATCACTACAATGCATTCAAGGCAAGTACTTCAGGTTTAAAGTTTGTGGTCCTATGAAATGTATATTTTTTTCCACCAGACCAGCCATATGATGATCCAGTACATTGCTGATGACATAACAAAAAAATTGTGAAATAAAAAACACATTTTATTTAATTGTGTTCATTTAAAAAAAAAAAAAGGTGACAAAACATTACAACTTCAAAAAACTTGCCTCTTACTAAATGCCCTAGACTGTCTACTTTGCAAAAAATTGGTTATTTGGGGGGTATTGGGGGGTATATGTACTGTCTTGCCATTGTAAGTATATACAGTATGCCATAGTTTAAAGATGCTATAACTTTCACACAAACCAATCAATATACACTTGCCGGGATTATTTTACCAAAGACATGTTGCTGAATACATTTTGGCCTAAATTTATTAAGACATTATTGGATATGTTTGATAACAGAAAGTAGAAAATATTGGTTTTAGTTTCAAAATTTTCAGTCTTTTTTCATTTATATCACAAAAATAAAAAACTCAGTGGTGATCAAACGTAACCAAAAGAAAGCTCTAATTGTGTGAAAAAATGATAACCATATTCTATTTGCTTACAGTGTTGTATAAACAAAAAAAAATCTGTAGGCGCTGCAAACTTCCAGGCTTAGCGTGAGAATGTCCAACCTGTAAGGATTCAAGAGGGCCAGTACCAGTGCAGCTGCAAAACCACTGGAAGGGCAGATAAGAATACACAAAAAACACAAGAGCAGCGCTCGATGGAACCAGCATAAAACTTTATAGTCTTGTATTGGATAAAATTACATAATTATTGCACATGTTGATGAAGACACTAAAAGCACATAATCAGCAATGATTGTGGAAAAAAAAGGAACAATGCTGATGCCACTGTGGAATCTAAGATGAAAGGGGTTAACATCAATCCATGGTGTGGTATGGGTCCCCAGGGACAGCCTGTCAAAGTACAATAAGGTAACCACCCAATACAGGTGAAGTGGATATCTGATGTAATGGCTCAGATCTACCTGCTAGGAAGACGTCACAGCTGTCCACCGAGATATGGAGCATAAAGCTGGGGTCCCAGGGATAGTGGGTGTCACACCGGATTGCGGGCAGGCAGACCGCTTCAAGAAACCAACCTGTGTAGGAGCAGATGAGTGTAGCCGCTCCTGTACTGGAAGCTCCGTGGCGGTGGATGGATGGGCAGCTCAGCGGGAACGCGGAGGGCGACGAATCCACCAATGGGAATTCAGGGGCACTCGGATGATGTCAGTGCTGTCCAATACGAAGGAGAGAGGTATGTCAGCGAATAGGGGACCCGGGCGCACTAGTAGTGGCGTTAGCAATGGTATAGATGCAACCCAGCGATGGAGATAATGAAAATGATGGAAAGTAGGACTCAAACTACCGTGGCAGTAATGTGGCATAAAAAGGTGGCCGTGACTGACATGTTTTGCGTTGCTACGCTTTATCAAAGTCACGGAAGGGAGGACAGACCCATCAATATAAGCGCAATGGGAGGGGTAATGGAGGGGCAGAACACTGACATAGAAACTGATGTTAACCCCTCCATGACTAGTATCAGACACAAACTAGTCTTGCAAACATAAATACGGGTTGCAAATTTAAACAGGTAAAAAAGAGCAATTGCAAAACAGGTAACAATGACACAACAAGTAACATGTATATGTGTGTGTGTATATAAATATGTGTGTATAAAAAAATACATATGCGGTCAATAGGGGGGAATAAAAGCAGGAGAAAATAAAAATGCAATGGTTTGTAAAAAAAAACATAACTATATGCTGAGACAAAATTGGAAAAGCAATATAGTCTGATGTCGTATATACCAATGTAACAGAGGTCCTCGCAGTTGTGGTAAAAATTGGTGATAAAAATTATATAACATATAATAACTGTATATAAATTATTTATATTGTTGCTATTATAATAAAGATATTAATTGATATCCATATAGAGGAGAGGAGAAATAATGGCGCTATGTAAATGTCCATCAGTGGCTAGACAATACAAAAATTTGTAATTAATAATTAATAATAGAATACTAATTAATTGTAAGTAAATAACAAAGAATTGTATTATAAAAGTATATTGAAAAGTATTAAAAAGACAGGGTAAGTAGCTCATTGTATCAATCTTAGGCTGGATTATCAGACAATGCTCAGAATGTCCAGCTCTTCATTCATACCCCCAGGCGAGAGTGAACCAAACTGGTAGATTCAGAAGGTTTCTCTCCTGCATAGGAGAGAAAACCTTTCATTGTCTGTTAGTGTCCCTTTTGGTATGGCCTCAATTGCCATAACCTCCAGTACCCTAAAATCTTTGTTGTGTGCCTGGAGGAAATGGCGTGGGACACTATGTTTGTGGCAGCCTTTTTAATGAGTCTGCGGTGCTCACCTACCCTCACACAGAGAGTGCGAATCGCAGGCCCTACGTACAGGAGTTTGCAGGGACAATGCAAAACATATATAAAATGCTTGTTAATAATTTTGGAAATAGCCCTATATTTGATATTGAACGTTGATATAAACCTGGCAGTGTTTTCTTTATAGTTTATATCTTTGTGTCTGTCTTTATTCTTTGTTCATTTATCGGTATTTAAAAGAAACGCTTGTTCCACCAGATCACGAGGGTACCCCTTTTCTTCAAATTTATTTTTCATGAGAGACCCTTGTATAGTATAATCTTCAACTTTAGCACAATTTCTACGCAATCTATGAAACTGACCGTTCGGGATGTTGGTTTTCCAGGAGGGATGATGAAAACTTTCAAAATGTAGATAAGAATTACCACCAGTAGGTTTAGTATGATTACTGGTGGTAATCGTACTCAGGTCATGGGAAAGGACAAGGTCAAGAAAAAACAGTTTATCAGTGTTGAGCGCGTGCGTAAATGACAATTCAAATGTATTGCCATTACAATGGTCAACAAATAGAGAGAACATGTATGGGCTACCATAAAAGATAATATATTCCAAAAAAGGGTTGTTATTCCAGATTTGCATGTCCTCCCAATATCCCATAGTGAGATTCGCCTACACGGGGGCAAAATTAGCCCCCATCGCAGTGCCTTTCTCCTGGAGATAAAATTGATTCAAAAACGAGAAAAAGTTGTGTTGCAGACAGAACTCTATGCCTCTCAGCAAGAACTCTGACTGCAATGAATTTATCTCTCCATTTTTGCTGAGGAAGTACTCTATTGCTGGAAGACCAACATTGTGAGGTATAGACGTGTAAAGAGAAGCTACGTCAAGTGAGGCCCATAGATATCCATCCTCCCTAGAATAATTTTGTAAAGTGTAGATGATGTGACTCGAATCTCTGATATAGGAGGGCATAGGACGAAGAGCTGGACATTCTGAGCATTGTCTGATAATCCAGCCTAAGATTGATACAATGAGCTACTTAACCTGTCTTTTTAATACTTTTCAATATACTTTTATAATACCATTCTTTGTTATTTACTTACAATTAATTATTAGTCTATTATTAATTATTAATTACTAATTTTTGTATTGTCTAGCCACTGATAGACATTTACATAGCGCCATTATTTCTCCTCTCCTCTATACGGATATCAATTAATATCTTTATTATAATAGCAACGATATAAATTATTTATATACAGTTATTATATGTATATATCTGTTTCTATCTATTATTATGGGCATTACCAATTTTTACCACCAATTTTTACCACAACTGTGAGGACCTCTGTTACATTGGTATATACGACATCAGACTATATTGCTTTTCCAATTTTGTCTCAGCATATAGTTATATATTTATTTTTTTTACAAACCATTGCATTTTTATTTTCTCCTGCTTTTATTCCCTCCTATTGACCACATATGTACATTTTTATACACACTTATTTATATACACACACACATATACATGTTACTTGTTGTGTCATTGTTACCTGTTTTGCAATTGCTCTTTTTTACCTGTTTAAATTTGCAACCCGTATTTATGTTTGCAAGACTAGTTTGTGATAAAGCGTAGCAACGCAAAACATGTCAGTCACGGCCCCCTTTTTATGCCACATTACTGCCACGGTAGTTTGAGTCCTACTTTCCATCATTTTCATTATCTCCATCGCTAGGTTGCATCTATACCATTGCTGACGCCACTACTAGTGCGCCCGGGTCCCCTATTCGCTGACATACCTCTCTCCTTCGTATTGGACGGCACTGACATCATCCGAGTGCGCCTGGCTTCCCATTGGTGGATTTGTCGCCCTCCGCTTTCCCTCTGAGCTACCCATCCATCCACTGCCACGGAGCTTCCAGTACAGGAGCGGCTACACTCATCTGCTCCCACAGGTTGGTTTCTTGGAGCGGTCTGCCTGCCCGCAATACCACACCATGGATTGATGTTAACCCCTTTTATCTTAGACTCCACAGTGGCATCAGCATTGTTCCTTTTATTTTTCCACAATCATTGCTGATTATGTGCTTTTAGTGTCTTCATCAACATGTGCAATAATTATGTAATTTTATCCAATACAATACTATAAAGTTTTATGCTGGTTCCATCGAATGCTGCTCTTGTGTTTTTTACAGTTTTGTATGACCGTGCAATTGACAGTTAAAGTGGCACAGTGCTGAATAGCAAAAAATGCCATGGTGAGAAGAGGGTAAAACTTTCTGGAGCTGAGGTGGTTAAGCAATACATTCCTTAATGGGATGTATCTCTAAATTCAGGCTTGCCAAAGTTCCAGAAAGATTTGACAAACCCCTGGGGAATCGAACATTCAAAATATCTCGAAATATATCTTACATTTTCCCCATGCAAATCCCCATATGAGAATGTCGCCCTAATTTATCTTTCTGGTATAGGCCATTCTTTCAAATCCTTTTTTCAAACTTTTGAAGAGTTGGCAGGTTTTAGGGTAAACTGAGATAAATCAGTTTTGCTTCCTCTTGACCCTGAAAATGTAACTCACATTCATCTATCTTCTCAACTCCAAGTCATTGACAAAGTTTAATGTTTAGACGTTTCCATACAGCTTCCCTCAACCACTTACCTAGATAATAGCTAGTCCCCAATATTAAAGTCTCTTTCTGACAAAACTAAACAACAAATATCTTCCCGATTGATTTTTTGGGTAGAGCCAATTTAATAAAACATGTTTTTGCCTAAATTATTTCGTTTTATTGAATTCTCTGGTCTAAATTCCATTGCCATTCTGTAAATGTATTATTTATATCTATACGTTTCTATGGAATCAACACCGTAAATAACCTCAAATTGCCTTGGACACCTTGCAACTTCCCCTACATCAAGCTTATCTGATTTTTTTCTTATTTCAAATTTTATTATCCAGCTTCCCAATTAATATATATAAAGACTGGCTCCTCCCTTCCAGGCATAATTCATGCACAGCTACAGAGGTGGCCATGATATCCTCATATGAATCTCTGTGCAATCCGATGTATAGAAAATCATCAGTATTGGTGCCATGTGCTCAGTTTATCAAAACCTCTCTCAAAGTCTTGCCTCAAGTTGTTAAATAATTCCCTTGAGATAACTAGTCTCTACAAACAAGCCAATTTTGGACAATCCATCTGTAGCGGGTATTTGAATTTAGGGGAGGCATCTGGGTGGTAGTGTAACCCAGATGCATTGATTGTTAGGGAATCTGAGACCCTTTGTGGTTCTTGGAGGACTCTGGTGGTGTGAGGTTCCCTGCGGCCTGCAGGTGGCGCTGTCGCCCTGGGCTGGAGCTGAACATTCACCGCAAGACTGCATCCCGTTTTGTCCTTTCCTGGCGCTGGTACAGCGGGGCGGAGAACCTGCTGTGACGCAAAGGGAGAGGAGATAAAAGGGGCGGACACCCTGACCTTGGGGTTCAGAGTCGGAGAACGCGGCCGCACCCAGGCACTTTCAGCCTGGGTGCTGGCGTTCCGGAGTTCCGGGTCCAGGTGCCCTTGACCTGGCCGGAGCGGGAGATGGCGTCCATCTCAGGCACCTTTAGCCTGGGGTGAGGTACTATGGCGGAGGCTCGTACTCAGGCAAAGGTTTACTTTTAAGGCCTCATGCCCACAGACGTTTTTAAAAGCGAGCTGTAAATCTAGGTTGTACGCCAGGAAATCCGGCGTTAAAAAATTTACCGCGTTTTTCATTAGCGTTAGTGCGCGTTTTTTAGCGTCCGCGTTAGTTAGCGTTTTTAAAAAAAAAACACATCTCCAGGCTATATACACTCCCATATTTCCCACAATGCCACAGAAAACAAAGAAAACATGTTAGAGAGCATGTGTCGGTGCCATTTTGGTAGGAGAGAGAGAGGAGAGAGCATTACACAGCCTATTATAGCATTTTAGCATTCGGGAGTAATATGGATCCTGTAATGTTGAAAATTGATGAGGCGATCCTTCTGATCATTTTGCGGAGGATGCGGAGAAGGAGACAGGAAGAGGACAGAAGGAGGAGAACTCGTCAGTATTGGATGCATCCAATGGTATCCCATCGGGTGTCAACGGGGTACTTTGCTAATATGTATTCGCAACTGTGGGTATACCCTTCTAAATTCCATAATTTCACAAGGATGTCAGTGCCACGCTTTGATGATCTGCTGGAGAAGCTCAGGCCAAGGATGACCAGGATGGACACAGTGATGCGGATCTCTGTGTCACTGGACGAACGGCTCCTAGTGACACTCAGGTAAGTGCAATACAGATATGGGTTAGGGTTAGGGGATAGGGTTAGGGGTTAGGGTTAGGGTTAGGGGTTAGGGTTAGGCTCAGGGGTTAGGGTTAGGGTTAGGGTTAAGGGGTTAGGGTTAAGGGTTAGGGTTAGGCTTAGGGGTTAGGGATTAGGGTTAGGGTTAGGGGTTAGGGTTAGGGGTTAGGGGTTAGGGTTAGTGTTTAGGGTTAGGGTTTAGGGGTTAGGGTTAGGGGTTAGGGGTTAGGCTTAGGGGTTAGGGTTAGGCTTAGGGGTTAGGGGTTAGGGTTAGGCTTAGAGGTTAGGGTTAGTGTTAGGGTTAGGGTTTAGGGGTTAGGGTTAGGGGTTAGGGGTTAGGGTTAGGGTTAGGGTTTAGGGTTAGGGGTTAGGGTTAGGGGTTAGGGGTAGGGTTAGGGGTTAGGGGTAGGGTTAGGGGTAGGGTTTAGGGGTTAGGGGTAGGGGTTAGGGTTAGGGGTTAGGGTTAGGGGTAGGGTTAGGGTTAGGGTTAGGGGTTAGGGTTAGGGGTTAGGGGATAGGGTTAGGGTTAGGGGTTAGGGGTTAGGGTTAGGGTTAAGGGTTAGGGTTAGGGGTTAGGGTTAGGGGTTAGGGGTAGGGTTAGGGGTTAGGGGGTAGGGTTTAGGGGTTAGGGGTTAGGGGTTAGGGTTAGGGGTAGGGTTAGGGGTTAGGGTTAGGGGTTAGGGTTAGGGTTAGGGGTTAGGGTTAGGGGTAGGGTTAGGGTTAGGGGTTAGGGGTTAGGGTTAGGGTTAGGGTTTAGGGGTAGGGTTAGGGGTAGGGTTTAGGGGTTAGGGGTAGGGGTTAGGGTTAGGGGTTAGGGGTTGGGGTTAGGGTTAGGGTTAGGGGTTAGGGTTAGGGGTAGGGGTAGGGTTTAGGGGTTAGGGTTAGGGTTAGGGGTTAGGGTTAGGGTTTAGGGGTTAGGGGTAGGGGTTAGGGTTAGGGGTTAGGGGTTAGGGTTAGGGTTTAGGGTTACTGTTAGGGGTAGGGTTAGGGGTAGGGGTTAGGGTTAGGTTTAGGGGTTAGGGTTAGGGTTAGGGGTTAGGGTTAGGGGTTAGGGTTAGGGTTAGGGTTAGGGGTTAGGGTTAGGGGAAGGGAAAGTTTTTATTTTTATTCAATAGTTTTTTAATATGTGAAATTTTTATCTTATCTTAGGTTCCTTGCCACAGGACAAAGTTACATGTCCCTGCATCATTGTTTTCTACTTGGCCTCACAACAGTGTCCAGGGTGATAAGGGAAACATGTGTGGCAATATGGGAGGAGTTACATGAGGTGGTAATGCCAGAGCCCACAGAAGAGATCTGGGAATCTGTGGTTGACACCTTTTGGGAGAAAACTCAGTTCCCAAATTGTATCGGTGCCCTTGATGGAAAACACATCAGGGTGAAGAAGCCTCCCCACTCTGGATCATCGTATTTTAACTATAAAAAATATTTTTCAGTGGTCCTCCTGGCATTGTCCGATGCACATCTCAAATTTCTTTTTGTGGATGTGGGAGCGTATGGCAGCCAAGGTGACGCCCGTATATTCCGGGAGTCGGCCTTTGGACGTCGTGTCCATCAGGGACGACTCAATATC
This sequence comes from Rana muscosa, assembly GCA_029206835.1. NCBI lineage: Eukaryota > Metazoa > Chordata > Amphibia > Anura > Ranidae > Rana > Rana muscosa. Next base: position 1,235,127,981 of record CM055122.1, read on the forward strand.
CCTGAAAGCAGGCCTCTACCCTGCACTGAGGAACCCAGCTTACCCTTAGTGATGGTGGCAGACGAGGCCTTTGGACTGGCTGAAAATCTTATGAGGCCATACAGTGGCTATGGTCTCAGCCATCGTCAGAAAATCTACAATTACAGACTCAGCCGTGCACGCCGTGTTGTTGAATGTGCATTTGGGGTGTGCACAGCCAAATGGCGGGTTTTGCTTACAAGTATGCAACTGGATGTGGAGAACGCAATTAAAGTAGTCCTGGCATGCTGCGTTTTACATAACTTTCTAAGGGACAGTGACAGCAGCAATGTTGAACCGGAGCCCAGTAACCAAAGTCAGAGGGTCCAATTTATGGACTTGCGTTCAGCGGCACGTGTCACGAGCATTCGAAACCAATTTGCTGCATTCTTTGAATCCCCTGATGGAGAGATGTCATGGCAGAATGATCATGTATAATTTTAACAAAACCGAACACAGATGTATTCAGATTCAGAAAAATTTGATACAGATATAGATCCTTCCTGATAAATTTTCAGTACAGATGTATACAGCTTAACTTTCTTGTGTTTTCTTGGAAATAAATCATTTAAAAAAGATTTGTCTATTTTTCAATGATTGTTCAACAAGTCCATTTGACTGTGCCTTCTGTCAAGTATATGCTAAGCCCCTTTTGAGTCCTTTGCTCTCTGTCTTTGGTCAAGCGTATGCTAAGCCCGTAATGGGCTAGCATAGGCTCGTCTGAAGGCAGAGGGCAAAGGAGTCCTTTGCCCTCTGTCTTTGGTCAAGCGTATGCTAAGCCCGTAATGGGCTAGCATAGGCTCGTCTGAAGGCAGAGGGCAAAGGAGTCCTTTGCCCTCTGTCTTTGGTCAAGCGTATGCTAAGCCCGTAATGGGCTAGCATAGGCTCGTCTGAAGGCAGAGGGCAAAGGAGTCCTTTGCCCTCTGTCTTTGGTCAAGCGTATGCTAAGCCCGTAATGGGCTAGCATAGGCTCGTCTGAAGGCAGAGGGCAAAGGAGTCCTTTGCCCTCTGTCTTTGGTCAAGCGTATGCTAAGCCCGTAATGGAGTGCTGTTGTGCATCATATAAAACACCAATTGAACAATTTTTTATTCAAACAAAAAAGATATTTATTAAACAATTGGTACATCAAGGCTGGTGATAGGTGGGGTTGGACATGTGATCACTACGGGGATGTGGGGATTGGGGACGGGGCTGGTGTTCATTCCAGAATTCTTGCTGGTAGCGGGGGGTAATGGATTTAAGGGGTGAAAATGGGAGGTTGAAGGAGGAAGTTCACTTTGTGAACATGGCATAAAAAACGATGCCTGAGACGGGGTAGGTGGTGGCTGGCATTGCTGAGTCGGCTGATGATGAGAGGGGGGTGCTAGCACTGCTGAGGTCCTGGGGGCCATTGGGGGATCATGAGAAGGATTATATATATTGCTCGGCGCTCTCACACCTCTCAATTTATCTTGCCGGCATTGCATTGCCATAGTTTGTACTTTATACATAAAATCCTTCTCTTCTTCTCCCCCAATGTCCTCCAGGAGGTGATAAAGGTTACGGCAGAAGGAGACGCGTGGGTTGCTGTGATCTAAAAAAGGATCCACACTGCGCCTCTCCTGCCGCACTTCCTGCAGCAGTGCTAGCACCCTGTCATCTCCCTCAACAGTGCAGCCACCCCTCGCCTGACGTCCACGTCCACGACCACGGCCACGAACACCGCCACGACCGCGTCGCTCACCACAGTCCTGAATGGCAGTTGAGGATAGTTCCAATGCCCTGGATTCCTGCAAAAGAACAAATCATTTTACATTCACATGTACATGGACAGACAGACAATGAGATAGACAGGCAGACATAAGCACTTACCTCATCAGGGCACTGAACACTGCCCTCATCCACACTGTTTGGCGATTGATTGCCACTACATGTCATCGGACTGCTCGGTCTGTCCACGTTGTCCTCCTCTGCAGACACCTCCCTGGCTGCAGAAATGTTAGATGTTGTCCTGCAGACAATGAAATAAAAGAATAAACTTAAAGTGGTTGTAAACCCACTAATACAACTTGCACCTACAGGTAATCCTAGATTAAGGCTTACCTGTAGGTGCATGAAATATCTCTTTAACCTACACGGTTAAGGAGATATTTACTTTTAAACCCGGCGCCGCTGACGTCACGCGCATACGCATGCGTCTGTTGTCATTGCCGCTCCGGGGCCAATCACAGCGCCGGAGCGGCGATAAACAGAAGAGACGTCGAAGCAAGGTGGCAGCGGTGGAGGTGTCCCAGCATCGCTGCGGGGGCTTCAATCTCAGGTAAGTCATTCATAATGAGCTTGTATGCTATGCATACTAGCTCATTATGGTTTTGTCTTGCAGGTTGGTTAAAAAAAAATATATATATTATATATATATATATATATACACATTTACAACCAATAGTCGTAGAAAATACCGCCAGAAAAGATATGTACATAGGCAACTATATTGTGAAAAAAAAAAACTTACGGTCTGCTGCTGTTCCTCATATTTTCTCTAAGGAACTTGAGCTCATTGTGAAAAACGTGAGGCTTCTTGGTCGGGGCTGCCATTCCACTTTTTGATGACTTTTCCTCATCGGTTAAATCCCTCCTGACGCGGTCTCTAAGGGATTTCCAGCGTTTCTGCAAAATCTTGGCTAAAAAAAACATGGAAAAAAAGGTTTTATATGCATTCCCAAAGTGATCTAATTTTTTTTTTATCCCCTGTGCCTATGTGCTCGCACACAGAAGCGAACGCATACGCAACTCCCGCCCACATATGACATTGTTGTTCAGACCACACATGTGAGGTGTCGCCCCGAACGTTAGAGCGAGATAAATAATTCTAGCCCTTGACCTCCTCTGTAACTCAAAACATGCAACCAGTATGATTTCTAAGTACGAAAGTTTGGCGCCATTCTACGAGCATGTGCAATTTTGAAGGGTGACATGTAAGTTACCTATTTACTAGGCTTAACATAAAGTTTCAAATTAGGTAAAAAAAAAAAAAATTGTAAAAGCATTAAACTGTCTTTTTTTTTAAAACAATACGGTCGAAAAATGTATGCGCTAATAACGTGTGAGATTACGCCATTGTATTCTCTAGGGTCTCTGCCAAAAAAACATATATAATGTTTGGGGTTTCTATGTAATTTACTATGACAAAAAAGAAGATTTTCATGTAGGAAAGAAATGTCAGAATTGGCCAGGATGTGAAGTGGTTAAAAAAAGATCATGCATTCAAGGAAAATACTTACTTATCTCCTTTCTTTCTCCATGTAAACTGTCTTCCCAGCCAGGGGTGATGGCAGCACTTATATCATCCCATATCGAGACCCTTAGGTGGTCTCCATGCTGCAGATGAGACACATCCCACAGTTCAGGATGGGCCTGAACAGCCGTTATCAGCTCCCGTTGTCCCACAGCTTGTGCCATCTTACAAGCCATGTTCTCTTCTCTTCTTCTCAAGCACAAGTCTGTGCAAAGGACTCCTGGGAAATAATATTGTCCAGACAGGAAGTTCCTGTCTTTACATTGTCCAATCATCTTTTTACATATTTTTACATAGGAAAACACCGGAGCTAAAAAAACGCGATCTTCGGCGTTAGTGCGCATTTGTACGCGTTTGTGCGCGTTTGTGCGCGTTTTTTGACGCTTCACATTTTTTCCTGCCTAACGTCGGCGCCGCGGACAGCACTGGTCCTGGTTTTTTTTTACAGCTTACAAACGCCTATGCTCTTTACAGCTCAAAAACGCCTAGGTGGGCATGAAGCTATAGACTAACATGGACAGGAGTTTTTAAGCTGTAAAAAACGCTCAAAAACGCGGCTGAAAAAACGCCCGTGGGCATGAGGCCTAAGACTTTTCCTGATCCAGATGGAAGTTATACTGTGCAAGCCTAAGGCAGCTACATAAGCTTCTAAGGGCTATCTAAACAATAAAAACGTCCACCAGTGTTATATTGTACCTAGCTGATTTGGAAAAACCCTTTTAAAACAAAGCTGGAGAGTTGCAAGTCTGATGGCTGCCTCGAACAAGCTTCTGAATTCTGTGCTTCTACTTGCAGAGAATGTTTAGAAAGTGAGGTAAACCTTTGCAGACTCTTTACATATAAATGTAGCCAACTTGAAGAAACTAAAGTGATCTGAACTTGTTACAGACAGGTTGAGTGAACAAATTGTTTGAATAGATTATATTTAAATATAATTTCAAATGACGAATCATTAAATCAGTTACCTTTTTTAAGACCATAACTATGGAAACCAGTAAATCCAGCATTCCAGAAATAAAACAAATTATATTTCTTAATTTGTAAAAAATATATAAGTACCCGCAAAAAAACAGCAGCAGCTAGCACAGCATGTGACAACAAGCCAAAAAACAAAATTATATAAAAGATTGCAGAGCTTAAATTGAAAAGTCCTAAAAAGGACTATGTGATGTATAGTGTAAACAACTATTAAAGCTTATTACAACTCTAAATCAATAGTCCACTCTGTGAAAAAGTGAAAAATTTAAATGCAGATATGTTAATTAAAACATTGCAAAAATCCAACTGGGTGGAAAAATAGTAGTATTGGTGAAGCAATAGTCCAAACATATAAATGTGAATCTTCAATTAGTAGCAACCGCGAAGATAAAAAATGGAGACAGCTACCACCGATAGGAATAAGGCTTACCAAATTGAATGGACTCAACAGGGCATACGCCGAGTGAGTCTTGAGAGCTGTATGGTGACACTGCACCGAGGATGGATGACGTCAGCACTGGAGATAACAGACACCAGAATGTGGCAATCACAATTTCATCTCAGGAACTTGTAGTGTTGGACCACGACTCAAGGGTGAATTCAATGGCAAGGATGGTCAGGTTTACCAAAAATAAGGAAAACGTATCCACATAGTGTAAGTCCATTTAACAGGAATACATTTATTTGAAAGAATATAAAAACACACTCACATTTGGTGAAGCACTTATAAAAATGGGGATGTTTTAACGCAGTAGTAGCTGTAGATTCGAGCTGACGCGTTTCATCTGAGAAGACATCATCTGGGGATACTAGTGTACTGCATTGTTTTTTGTGTGAAAGGTAGGAGATTTTTATTCAATGTTGTTACATCTAATAAAATAAAAAAACAATATCCATTAGTATAGTTTCTCCATTTTCAGAAAAATGCAAGTGGTTCTGGGGCCAAGAAACATAACACTATTAGTAAACGTAAATAGTACAAGATCTACACTATGAAAGTTTTAATATAAACCCAATGTTTGCTTTGGTCAAGTTTATGTCAATGGCTTTTTACAAATGCAATGAAATTTAAAAATTATTATTCTTAGATTCTAATCTCTAACAAGCATAACTGTATTGAAAGTGTAGTGTCCACCCTTATGTTGTAAAGCGCTGCATAAACTGTTGTCGCCATATAAGTCCTGTATAATAATAATTAAAGGGTAGGTCCACATTCGTGGGAGGGGGATAGCAAATAAATAAATAAAAAAGTAGCGTATTCAATTGTGACACAAGTCATATTGTAATTGACTGTTATTAAAAATGACCTTTCCTTTTTTAACTGCAGCCAATGTAATTTTCTGAGAATGCATTGCAATATGGCTACCTGGAGTTGTTCTGTACACAGAGTGTGTACTGACCACCCCCAGAAGCATAATTTCCTGCTTGTGTGATTGGCTCACCAATTTTCCTAGAAGTCTGCCTAAGATACAAGTCAGATTTCAGGCATCTCCTGCAACAAAAAAATCATTTTTGGTGAGACACTCCCAGTCTGAACATGTCTAAAGGGATGTAGGCCCAGCAGATTTCCTCATTAGTGCCCTGCAGGTGCACACCTGATAGATAATTATGAAACTACTCCCATTAGACCCACTCATCACTGAGAACATACAGGGATTACTTCCGAATAACAAAAGGTAGGAATCTGAAAAAAAATGTTGTTATTATCCTTGCAATGTACATAGATCCCCCAGAGGGGAATGTTTTTTTTTCCAATAAAAGTGGAGTTACTCTTTAAGTATTCAAATAATACATATTAGAGGATCCTAAGGTGTAAGACCACAACTTTTCATTACACACTTTTCCTTTATTCAAAAGAAATTCAGTGTGTAAGAACCCTTCTTGCTTTTCACACAGTCTCCAGATATCTTTAAATGCCGGCAATGACATGTACAACAATATTTGCATTTCAAACAATTAAAGATGAACTTTAGACAAATATATAAGATACACGTTATCACAGCTCTACAATTATTAACATATCATTAATTGTATATTTTATTTTCAATGAAAGCAAAGTAAGTACTAACACTTGACCTGTTACCAGCCTGGTAGCAACACATAGAGCCAGTCAGCTAATGTGCTACAAAGATAATGCTGTTTGTAGGAGAAAACAGAGTGACAGAGAAATTAGCTTTTTACTGTTCAATTACAAGCCAGGAAAGGGTACACTTTAACAGGGTATACTTTAATGGGCTATTATAATTTTATTTAGAGCACTGCGCCTGGAGCCCACCCAGTTGTGTGTCATTAGCGAATTAATATTCGCTAATGTCTTCCTGTTTCTCCTCCCAGCCAATCAGGAAGTGGGTCCTGAGACTCGATTGGCTGGGAGTCCTAAGACCTGATCGGCCAATGGTCCTAAGTCCTGATTGCCTGGGAGGAGAAGCGACCGCCGGGACTCGGGAGGAGACGAAGAGGGCGGGCGACAGGAGGAGTAATGCGGCGATTGAGCGATGGGGGGGGTCCAGGTTTCACTGATTCCCTTCCTGTGAATACCCACCTCCTTTTTTTTATAAATTCTTTATTTAAGAAGAACGAACATGCGGATATACAGAAAACCACCACAATACATATCAAAGAAACATTGAGCACCCCCCAAGTACAGTCAAGAATACAAACATCACTGTAATGTAGGATAGGTCTACTTGTCATTAGGGAGTAGCAGCAATCTACAGAGGATAAGGGAGGTTCTGCACCCCGCATGACCAATTTTCTATGGCAAACACCGTTTTATATTAAGGAAAAGAAGAAAACTCAGACTAACACTGCATAGACCCCAACATCGAGACAACCTTGGAGATATAGTAGAGAGATATCCGCGGAGATAGAGAAGAAAGAATTAGGGAGGGGAAGAAAGAGGGAAGAGATAGGAGAGAGGGGCAGTGTGAGCAAAACAAAAGGGGGGAGAAGGGGGGTTTATCCCCTGTCCTCAACGGAGGGAGGAGGGGGGAGGTAGAGAGACAAGAAAAAGAGGCGTCTATGGGTGCCGACTGTATGGTAGATTTTAATCAATAGAGTTAAGTGATGGCAACTCACATTTCAGTAGTTAAAAACAGGCATGGTCTAGTCCCAATCAACGGGGGGTCTTCAGTGTGGTCAGTCCCCTTGGTCAGCCCGTGGATGTGCTCTCTTCAGCAGTCGTCTACTGAACCGCTAGATGGTGCTCGACCGGCTGCGGTGGATGGAAATCAGGACGAGGCTTGGGGAGCAAGTTGGAATCCAGGCGAAGGGTGATGACGTCACTGGAAATGCAACGTGTTTCTGAGTGTACTGGCCGTGAATGACGTGACAGCCGAGCTCCTTTCTCAAGCTAATTGACAGGGACACATTGCAGGCAATATATGAGGGGAGGGGAGGGGAGTGGCCAGTATATTAGTCCTGCCCTGTGCAATGGTATGTAATAAAACGGCAAATGAAGGGGAACATTATGTAAAGCAAGCTTAAAAGTTACATAAATAAAACATCAGAGAAATACAATTAAAAGGCAAACAGGTGAGCAACCATCACAGGCTAAAATATGTACATAAAAAAATTAATCAAAAATAGGATGGACACAAAAACAATAACAGTTAGGGGCATGTATAAGGAATGGGAATATGTGGACCTATGTGGGAGGAATGGTAGAGGGAGGTGATGTATGGACAATTGCAAAAACACCTGATATATGCCAAATAGCAGGGACAAGCGTGGTGGTGGGACGGGGACTAGGGATGAGCCGAACACCCCCCTGTTCGGTTCGCACCAGAACCTGCGAACAGACAGAAAGTTCACGTGAACCCCATTAAATACAATGGACTCGAACGTTCAAAATCAAAAGTGCTAATTATCAAGGCTAATGTAGCGGGGCTCACCCCTCTCTCTATCTTCATCGGTTATATGGCTGTTGTCTAGGGGTACCTGGGAGAGAGGGATAAGACACACCACGGCCCATGTCCTGCATAGCTAAGAGGTCAAGGCCAGCAAATTGGGTTTTGTGTAGGTGTCCTAGAGTCAAGTCCAGTACTTCGTCCCTGACTCCTTTGCTTCTAGTAATCAGAGTTCCACACAGTGAATAGGTCCAACTAAAGCCTCGTACACACGACCGAGTTTCTCGTCCAAAACCGGCAAGAAAAGTGCCACGAAAGCTTTTTTGTCGAGAAAACCGTTTGTGTGTATGGTTTTACGACGAGAAAACTGCCGTGAATCTCAACGAGAAAATAGAGAACCTGCTCTCTATTTTCTCGTCAGGATTCCAGATTTCCTCGTCGTGTTTCTCGTCGGCCTGTTTTGTGACGAGAAATGGTTCGTGTGTATGCTTTTACGACTCTTCCAAAAGCGCGCATGCTCACAAGCAACTATGAGATGGGAGCGCATCTTCTGGTAAAACAAGCCTTCGTAATGGAGATAGCACATTCGTCACGCTCCAAATTTTTGCATCGTTTAAATGTTGTGCATTGAAATCTTCGTTAGAATGTGACATTAATCCAAACGAATGAACTTCTTTTGCTGCTGATATTCACACAGAGTTATGACTATCTTTTTTTAACCTTTTTCATGCTGCTCTTAAGAAGATTTATGTGTATTATATCGTGCAAGTTTTTAGGAAAATTTAAAAATTAGTTATTTTTCTAACTGATGTTAATTGTAATTTCGCAATGTTTTGGTAGTGATCTCCCATTGAATCTTTTAATATATATGATTTAAATTTACACACTTTTTTTGGAAACACGATTTAGTTATGTTTTGGGGGGTTGTTATCTGTCCCTTTTTTGGTCAGTCAAATGTATCTGCTTACTCCAAAGCTAGATTTTACATTTTTACAAATACACATAGTCAAGTATGAACTTAAACAAAAATAACATTTATTCATGTTTCAAATAAAATAAAGAGAAGGCAGCGCTGGAGAAGCTGCTGCCATTTGTGCATCCCAGGGACCCCAGAGCACACAGCAACCCTGTGTGGACACTAAAATTGGGAGCTTGAGAAGGCCAACATTTCTGAACACAATCTGATGCTGGCCTCCCAGAGATCAGGAACAGCAGCAGGTGATATATATGTCCCAAGTGTGTGGTACTACAACAGGCTGCCTTCTGTCCGACCACAATGAAGCAAGGCCATCACTTCCTCGTCTTCCTGGCAACCTTCCCTGCAACCTTTCCTGAAGCCTTCCCTGCAGCCTTCCTTCTTCGTTTGGCTGGAGGCTGGGCCACTGGAGGGGTACTCCTGCCACCTCCTGGCTGCCACTGGGCCCTGCCACCTCCTGGCTGCCACTGGGCCCTTCCTCCTCCTGTCTGACAGTTTCCAGACCCTCCTCCTGGCTGATTTCATCCTGTGTATGAAAAAGGGACATAGTTTAATATGTTGTTTTAATCTTTGCATCAAACTTTATAAACATGATTGAAGCAATTAGAATGTAAATCCAGAAATCATTTTTTAGAATTTACACCTACATCAGATTGACTATTTAGCACCCAATTAAGTGCAGACTAATGTCTCGAGATCTTGATTTCACTTGTGGAACCCAAAATATTGTATGTTTCTCATCTTGACATATTTGTCAAACATTAATTTTATCCCAATACATTTTCATTTAATACTATACCTGGCTCCAGATGGCCAAATCAGGATCATCCAGGATGGCTGCCTCCTCTTGCTCCAGAGAAGGCTCAGGTTGGCTGCAGGGAAGTCTGGGGGGAAGAGTGGAGAGTGATGGCCTTGCCTCAATGTGGTCATCCAGGAAGGACATCCTGCTGTAGTACCACAAAATCGGGACATACACATCATCTGCTGCTGCTCCTGACCTCTGAGAAGCCAGGACCTTAGAGCGTTCAGTCCTGTAGGTGCCTCTCAAGCTCCCAATTTTAGTGTCCACTTGTTTTGCTGTGGCTGTGGGCACCTTGGTCTGCACAAATGGGAGCAGCTTCTCCAGCGTTGCTTTTCTCACCCCTCTTTTTTTTATGGATGGGGTTTTTCGTCTCCCACAGAGCGGGCAGCTCCCTTACCCGGTCAATAAATTCCGCCAGGAACTCTTTGTCGCTAATAAAGACATTCATATTGTATCTGCAAGTTTAAGAAATAATATATAACTAATGTGAGGCAAACAGTCTAACCTCCTTAACATCGTAGTCACCATATATATCCTACAACATTCTCAAAACAGTATAGGCCAACAATTTTTACAAGTCACAAAATCACATACCTTCGTTCGCACGTCCGTCATTTGAACTCCTCTCTCCGCACACCGAACGTACTATAGTCACATGTGTGTTTGCTATATACACACCACGCATGCGTCAAAATTCGAACACGTCGCTCCGCACACGTCGCCCGCCCATGACGTTCTAACTAACATCTTTTCCCCGCCCCTTCTCTTTCGGCGCGCAGACAGATATGGCGGAGTTACAGCAGGTGTCTGATAATTCCGCAACTAACGAGGAGGAGACAAGCCCGGAGACCGAGGAAACGTCACGATCAAGGAGGAGATTCAAGGCATCGAATATGTCTTTTGCCGAGATGGCGGAGATGGTGGGCATCTTGCTCAAGTCTGATTATGACGCAAAGCATGGGCCGTATAGCAAACCAAATAGAAGGAAGGCCAAAATCCTCACTAAAGTCGTGAAGAGTCTGAAGACGAATTTCGGGGTGAAACGCTCAAATGAGCAGCTCAGAAAGAGGTGGTCAGACCTCAAACTGAGGGAGCCAGAGCAGTTAAGGAGCATTAAGAGAATGCTCGCTAAAAGTAAGTAAAATGTACACTTTTCTGCTATTAATCCTTTTCTAAACTGACATGTTGCTGGTTTTTTTTGTTTTTCTTATTGGACTCCCTTCCAAAATGTTATATTTTGAACTTGGTTGGGCACAGTAATCGTTCGTTACGTTACAGACACTTCGTTTGGCCACTATCCGCTGTTTTGGATTATTTTACAGCCACAAAAGTAATTAGACATCTGCCATTTTTACGCAAATTTGGGGCACAAAGTTTTAGGCTAGATGATGTGTTTGTAAAGAGAATGAAATGCAAACTTTTGTCAGTGTAAAGGAGAGGACACTCAGCAGCTGCTTGCACATCTGTTCTTTAGAGCACTATAGTGTGGGCCACCAGACCCGCCTTTTTTGGGTGTCCCACACAGGTGCTTCAGAGAATTTTTGTGTTGCCTACATGTCTAAAAAATGACAGACAAAGGTGAATACTAAGCATATTCTTGGTCAGAAATAATGCATTCATCTTTAACTTCCGCCCAAACACACACTTGTACCCCACTTCCAAGCAATTTAGCCTGTTTTTTGGTTTTACATAGAGAATTTCTGTGTGATAACTCTACCTTTTTTTTGATTCTCATAGGGGAGAGAAGACTGGGAGGAGGACACTCCAGGGAGCACAAGAACCCCACAGCTTCACAACAACCCCAAACTCCCAAAGACCCACAAACGAAGGATGTAGAGGAAGTTGAGGTGGAGGAAGGAGAAGTGCAGGAAGGAGAGGTGGATGACGTTGTGGAACTGGTCACCACAACAGGTCAGTATCTGTCACCACAGCTTCAGGTAAGAGAGGTAGGCCTGCAGAGTTATAATACCTTTTTATTTTGTTTTTAGGGGATGTGAATGTTGGGGTGAAGGATAGTACAGGTTTCTCTGCTGACAGTGCCCTCCGCCTCATCCAGCAAGTGATGGAATGTAGCACGGAACTGGACAAAATTAAAGAAAGAATCCATGTGATGGATCAAACATTTAAAGACATTCTCGATGTTTTGGGGAGAATTCAATAAGGCATCCAAAACCCCTTTTTTTCATGTTTGTTCTTCCACTTTTAAAAAACTTTTTGACAATCAAACCAGCCAAAAATTGAATCTGCACACAGTGTGTCAACATGTGCTATCTGCCATCAGGGGATATCCATGTACGTCTTTTGGGGGTGCAACCCCTTCCTCGTATCTAAAGTAGGTGAACTGAGGAAGGGGTTGCACCCCCAAAACACGTCCATTGATCACCCCTGATGGCAGATAGCACATGTTGACAATAGGGATCAGGAGTCTAAAATCCCTATAGGAAAATAATCCCAATTGTGTGCATATTCAATTTTTGGCTGGGCAAGGGGTGGCAGGACCCCATATTAGGACGGGCACATAGAGACATATAGTTTGTGTAAGTGAATGTCTCAGATTGCTCCGAGGTATCCAATTTTGTAATTTTTGGAATGCAACTGTTGTTTTTGTATTTTCCTAAGAAAACAATTGCCGGTTTGTGGCCAGGCAAACAAAAAATGTAAACAAAAAAAAAAAAAGTGTGTGAATTTGCACATAGTAAAAGATTTGAACACAAACAACGTGTAGCTTCTTTTTCTAATATGCTCTAACCTTATTTGGTATATTTTTTAAGGTTACATAGTGAAATGGTTGGTATTTACTAAAGGAAAATACACTTGGCACTACAAATGCACTAAGACAAACTAGGAGACAGGAAACCAAGAAAAGGTAGAAGTTTAAACAAGATTTTTATTTGGATCGTTAGACAGCAATCTTTAGACATAGCCTGGCATAGGAATTGCCCCCCTACCCGTGAAATAGTCCATGTATTTGTCCCAAACCTCACAGGCATTTTGGGGGGTAAGCCAGCACGGGCAGATTCCAGGCCCGGCAGGGGATTATCAGGGGAAAGTCCAGCCTCTGGCAAAACTGAGGCCATATATGAATTCGATTTGCGGCAAAGAAAATTGTGTAGCACACAGCAGCATAACACTACATAGTTTATTTTGTAGTCCGCCAAGTGGATGGAAGTCATAAAAAGGCGGAACCGGCTGGCCATTATGCCGAAGGCATTTTCAACGACTCTTCGGCCCCTGGCCAGCCGGTAATTGAACACCCTCTTCTCTGGGGTCAGGGTCCTCTGAGGAAATGGTCTCATAAGATGTGGTCCGAGCCCGAAGGCTTCATCAGCCAAAAAAACAAAGGGGAGTCCTTCAATATTCCCTGCATCCGGTGGCAATGCAAGGTCGTCACTCTGGAGACGGAGGGCAAACTCCGTCTGGATGAAGGATCCCCCATCGGACATCCGGCCATTCTTCCCTACATCAACATAGAGGAATTCATACAGTGCTGACACCACCGCCATCAGCACAATGCTATGAAACCCCTTGTAGTTGTAGTAGTAGGACCCAGAACGGGGTGGCGGCACGATGCGGACGTGCTTCCCGTCTATAGCACCACCGCAGTTGGGGAAGTCCCACCGCGTGGCAAACTCTGATGCCACAGTCTGCCATTCCTGTGGCGTGGAAGGAAGCTGTGGAGTCAAACAAGATGAAAAAATATTAGAATACACAAATCAAACATTACAAGTATATTCTACGAAAATACATTAGAGGCCAACATCAAGCAAAGTCTACGTTTATTAAGGTGTTTTAAATAAGTATAATTGAAGGCTCATGTATCATATTCATCACCCCCTATGATGGTCCATTAATAAATTCTAATGGGGAGGGGGGGGAGATGTGTTTGGCCACAGGATAGTATTACAGTGGCGGTGCGTCCAGAGTGGGCGCTGGAGCACTGCCCCCTCTCTCCTGTGCCCGTCACTCAGAACAATACATAGGTTTATGCCTTGCATTAACCTATGTAGTGTCTATGCCGCCCACTATTCAGGTGGATGGCCCCCTGTTAAGCGACCGACATATGAAGAACTGCGGCATTTATGGGCTTAAAATTGCATATCAGAAACAGTAAGGAAAATTGTCTTGCACATTACAGCCTGAGGGATGTAATTGGCTTCAGAAAAGTTAAATAGGGGACGCAGGGGGGGGGGGGGGGGCATTCCTTGGGTAAACACTGACAGGCTGCTCTGCCAATCATGTTCACCAAGTCTGTTTAATGGTAACATGATTGGCTGATGCAACATCAAGGGAAGGAGAAGACATCAAGGACAGAAGAAGGATGGCGCTGACCACAAGAAGGTAAGTGCAGGGCTGGGGGGGAACTGGCTGCATTTGAGGGAACAAAATGGCTGCATTGGAGGGAACAAAATGGCTGCATTGGAGGGGACAAAATGGCTGCATTGGAGGGGACAAATGGGGGCGTTTAATAGGCACCAGAGCAAAAAAGGAGGAAGTTTATTTCCTAAATTGGGGTTTGAACCCCCAAACATTTGGAGCAACAGGCGCCCCTGCTGGAAAGGTTAGTGAAGGGAAATATGCATGGAGGAGAAAAAAGGGGCAATCTAAAGCTTCCAGCATGCATGGGGACAAAGGGGACATTCTCAGCATATTACAATCATGGTAATTAGGGAAGGATGAAAGAAATACAATAGATTAGCATACATGTAATACATAAAATGTGATGTTAATGGAGAAAACTTACCCTAATATAGTCCTCCTGCAGGACTTGTATAATGGCAGAACAGGTGTCTGGGATTATGAGGCCCAGAGCCTGGGTGGAGATGCCTGTCGTGAACTTCAAGTCCTGAAGACTTCTCCCTGTCGCCAGGTACCGTAAGGTGGCGATGAGCCTCTGCTCAGCACTGATGGCTTCCCGCATAACGGTGTCCTTCCTGGTAATATAGGGGGACACCAAAGCCAACAGTTCCTGAAAAACGGGGTCAGACATCCGCAGAAAATTCCTGTAGTCCTCAGGATTATTCTCGACGATCTCCCGCAGCAGAGGCATGTGGCAGAATTGGTCCCGCTGGAGCAACCAATTCTTGGTCCATGAACTCCTCCTCACACCATTCATGGACTGGTCTTGGTCCAAAACAAGCAGACCAACACCAAGCGCACGCACAGCATGAACTCGACGACGAGAACGTCCAGGCGACATGGCTAGGAAACGGTCATCTTATCAGAACGTACAGAACAGAACGCACTTTAGAACAGCAAGGCCTATGAATAACTAACTGAAAAACAGAAACGAACAGGCAAGAACGCACTGTAAAACAGATACGACCTGCCTAGACGCCCTGAAAGTCAAGATACGAACCCACAAGCACAAACTGAACCGCAGAAAACGATCTGAAAAGTACGAAGACTGAAAAGCGCAAATCGTCTCTTCCCAAACTTTTACTTCACACGCGGTAACACGAGATCAGCAAAAGCAGCCCAAGGGGTGGCGCCAAGAAAAAAGATCTTCCCCTTTATAGTGCCGTCGTACGTGATGGACGTGACCTCGGAGAACAACGAGGAAATTGGGAAATGTCAGTGTGTACGCATGGAAAGCTTGACGAGAAAATCGACAAGCTTAACAAGAATCTCGTCGAAAAAAACGACGTGTTTTTTATGATGAGAAACTCGGTCGTGTGTACGAGGCTTCAGTTTTATTCTTCTTGCCAAGCAATAAAACAGTTTCTTTACTTTGGAAAATGGGGACAGATCGAGGCACAATCCTTTCCCTTCTGCTGCTGACCACTGTGCTGTCACCAGTGGTGAATAGTCACTGCCACTGACTAGGTGATGTAGAACGTGAATTACCTTCGCTCGCTCTGCCCCTGTCAGAGGAAGAAATCCGTCCAAGGGAGAAATGGAGGCCTCTCCGTCACCAGCGATGCTGCACCGGACTCTTCAGAGAAGTTACTGCACACCAGTCCTCACAAACTCAGACACGGGCACCCAAGGAGTTAGGGCCCCCTCGGATTCCTCCACCCTCGCGGAACTCAGTCGAAGGTACTGAGCCCCAGGCATCCGCCATAGTACCTCACCCCAGGCTAAAGGTGCCTGAGATGGACTCCATCTCCGCTCCGGCTAGGTCAAGGGCACCTAGGCCTGGAACACCGGAACACCAGCAACCAGGCTGAAGGTGCCTGGGTGCGGCCGCATCTTCTGACTCCGGACTCTAACCCCATGATCAGGGCGTCCGCCCCTCCCATGACCCCTCCCTTCGCACCACAGCGGGCCGCCCGCCCCGCTGCACCAGCTCCAGGGGAGGACAAAAAGGCACAGTCCTGCGGTGCGAGCCCAACCCCGGTCCAAGGCAACAATGCCACCCATAGGCCGGCGGAAACCCCACGCCACCAGAGTCCTCCAAGACTCACAAAGGGAACCTTGAATTTCCTAACAATCAAGGCATCTGGGTTACACTACCACCCAAATGCTTCCCCTAAATTCAAGTACCCGCTACACTAATATGCAAGTTATTGTCCTAAAAAGTATTTGGGGACCGGGGACCTGCCCCAGGGGACATGTATCAATTCAAAAAAAAGTTTTAAAAACTGACGTTTTTTCGGGAGCAGTGATTTTAATAATGCTTAAAGTGAAACAATAAAAGTGAAATATTCCTTTAAATTTCATACCTAGGGTGTGTGTATAGTATGCCTGTAAAGTTGCGCTTGTTTCCCGTGCTTAGAACTGTCCCTTCACAAAGTGTCATTTCTGAAGGAAAAAAAGTCATTTAAAACTCACTCGCAGGCTATAATGAATTGTCGGCTCCCGGCAATACATAGAAAAGTCATTGGTAAAAAAAAAATATGCGTGGGGGTCCCCCCAAATTAAATTACCAGGCCCTTCAGGTCTGGTATGGATATTAAGGGGAACCATGCTGCAAATTAAAAAAAAAAATGACGTGGGGTTCCCCCCAAATATCCATACCAGGCCCTTCAGGTCTGGTATGGATTTTAAGGGGAACTCCACCCCAAATTGAAAAAAAAATGGCGTGGAGTTCTTAAAAACTCCCGTTTTTAAAACTTTTTTTTGCATTGATACATGTCCCCTGGGGCAGGACCCGGGTCCCCAAACACTTTTTATGACAATAACTTGCATATAAGCCTTTAAAATTAGCACTTTAGATTTCTCCCATAGACTTTTCGAATTTGCAGCGAACACCCCAAATTGTTCGCTGTTCGGCGAACGGGCGAACAGGCAATGTTCGAGTCGAACATGAGTTCGACTCGAACTCGAAGCTCATCCCTAACGGGGACACAGGGGACACAGGAAGGGAGTGATGTGGCAAGAAGAATGATGGATTATTTAATATTTAATATGGTGGGAATGGGGGAGTAGTATAGATGAAATAGATATATATGTATAAAAATGTATAAACGGGGAAGGGCAAATACAAGAAATATACATAATAATGACATGACACATAGCCAATGACCAATTGGGGCCATCACAGGTACCATCATTCCCATCTAATTTTTTGTTTTTGTTTTTAATTTACATTTTTATTTTTATTTTAATGTTCTATTTTATTGATCTTTACTTTGATTACCCAATTTTGACTATTGGTCACTTATCCCAGCTTTCCAGATAAGTTACCTCATTCACACCATTGTATATATATAATTTTTCCCATTTCCCTCCCACCCTACCTTTTGTTCAACCATCTTAATGATGGATCTCCCATCCATCATAGATAGTCAGAGATATGTGGTTTTGGAAAAACTATATTCTTCTATGGCGCCTGTCACATTCTCCAATGAGGCCAAACTCACGGGAAAACACGACAGAGCCTCTGTGGAAAATTTAAACAACTGCAAAGAATGGTACACACCACCAACCAACAATGGTGGGATAAATTCTTCCTAGAACACTACATCAACACCAGAATTTCACCCAGAGGCCTAAGAACCATGAAGGATTGCCCCATCTTGCTAGATGATGACAACAAAAAGGAATTGACTAGCCTCTCTGAATTCTGCACTGCTAAGTGGATGGGCGTATTAATCTCCCACAGAAATAGTAGGTTTGAAAAATTACATGACCAGATAAAAACAATAGTCAACGATATTAACAGTCGTTCCACACCCATCCCTCTAACATGGCTAGAGGTTCTAAAGAAGAATACCAACAGAGACAAAGATCTCCTTGTCAACACAAAAATGGGAAAATTCAAAAGAGACTTAGATGACTACAACTTTGATAGAATCTTCACATGGAACAAAAAACACTTTCCTCACTCTGCTGCTGCCTGCATCTCCAACATCCACTCATCCTCCACGCAACCAAGGACCACTTGCCCCCCCCCACCCCTTATGCGTTTACGATCCTAAAGACCTTGTGGGTCTATAATCTCTAACAGAAATCATAAATACCCGCCTCCTTCTCCAGTTATCCATCCACCGCATATTTTCCAACGTTATTCCAAAACTATTCTAAGAAAAACAAGTATAAGCATAATAATGTTAAAAACAGAGATTTGATAATTGCCCTCAACCGTTTTTACAATAGACCTAGTCCTGTACCTGCCCCTGATGCCACTCTATCCACCTTCAGACACCCTACCAACTCTACCACCACGGCTTGCAGTCCCTCAGATCAATCCATCACTGATGTGGTCATTTCGCCATCTAGCAATGATAACCTACAAATGACTATCCCGAATAGCATTTTGATAAATTCCACCTTGGCACCTTGTACAGATCTGCATGATCCACCCTCAAGTGCCTCAGTCTCCAACATCCCCACCAGCTATGCATCACCCTCAACCAATGGCCAAGCTTCTTTTTTAGTGCCCAGTCCTCCTCCAGCAACAATATCACAAAAAAGAAAACTCACAGGAGAGGCTGCAGAGGAGGACGAACTAGACAACTACTGTATCAAAATGTCCAGAAACTACAAAAACTGTGAAAATCTTCAATTTGTAAAAACACACTCTCTCTCTCTTGCAGACATCTCATTGCTCAGCCGTGGCCTTAATTTTCCTCCCATTAATAGACCTAATCCCTTTTTGCTTTTTAAGGATCTTAACAGCTACATTAGAAATTTGACCCTTAAGAGACACTTTCACATTAAAAATGAAAAAGATAAGAACAACATCTCTGCTGAATCCATCATCAGCTCCACATCTGTATCCTTATTGAACGAGTCTGTATCCACTTCCGAAATCTATGACTGTGATGATCTTGGCATCCCTTCCACTGAGGAGGATTTGTCCAGATTGCTCACACAACATTTAGCCACATCTCCCCCCATCATTCATCCACTCCCAAACCCAAAACCATATTTTTTCCAATGCATTCCAAGGGCCCATACCTAGAAAGCTTCTACAGAGTGGTTTTCTCAGACATGGTCAAACTGTGCAATTCCACGTCAGCATCAAGCTCCCACAACCTCTCATCACTTGAAATTAGAGCCCTTAATCATCTCACGCATGCTGAAGACCTCATAATAAAGTCTGCCGACAAAGGAGGAGGAATTGTTCTTCAGAATAAAGCTGAATATATCCTGGAAGCAGAAAGACTTCTGTCAGACCAGGGGCGTAACTAGAAATCACAGGGCCCCATAGCAAAATGTTGTATGGCCCCCCCCCCCACAAAAAAATGGCAGACGTAAATTAAATAGTGGGTGTGGTTTAAAGGGCAATGCAGCCTCACTGTGCCCATCAATGCAGCCTTACTGTGCCTACCATTGCAGCCTCACTGTGCCCATAAATGCAGCCTCACTGTGCCCACCATTGCAGCCTCACTGTGCCAATCATTGCAGCCTCACTGTTTCAATCATTGCAGCCTCACTGTGCCCATCAAATGCAGCTTTACTGTGCCCATGAATGCAGTCTCACTTTACCCACAAATTCAGCCTCACTGTGCCCATCATTGCAGCCCCTCCTATGCCCCATGTCCCAGTCTGCAGTCCCTGTCTGTGGGTAAGTGTGTTGTTGATGCTCGGTACAGTACCTTCTATGCCAGCAGAATATCCATGATCGCCATCAGCAGGCAGGGTCTGTTCTAGTTTTGGATGGGGACAGTGCTCCTTCCAGAGGATCTGTTTGCTGTGAGATGGAGTGGTCCCTGGCCACCTGCACCTTCAGCTGTCCTCATTTTCTGCCCCCAGACAGCCTGTCCTCTGGTCCTGGGGAAGTGAGAGCACTGGGTGGGAGCTGAAGAGAAGGGGGAGCAGAGAGCACTGGCGGGGTTGGAGAGCACATGGGTGGGGAGAGTGGAGATCACAGGGGTGGGGAGCGGAGATCGCTGGGGGGGGGGCTTGAGAGCACTGGGGGGGAGCCAAAAAGAACAGGGGTGGAGAGCATGGGAGGCTGAGAGAGGGGGCTGGAGAGCACTGAAGGGGCTAAGAGTGTGGGGGGTAAAGATCACTGGGGGGGATCTTGAGAGCACTGGGGGGGCAGAAAGAACAGGGGTGGAGAGCACGGGGCTGGAGAGCACTGGGGGTACAAAGAGCAGGGGGGAGTGGAAAGCACTGGGGGGGAGTGGAGAGCACTGGGGGGAGCTTGAGAGCACCAGTGGGGGCCAGAAAAAAAGGGGTGGAAAGTACAGGGGGCTGGAGAGCACTATGGTGGGCGGAGAGCACTGGCGGGGTTGGAGAGCACATGGGTGGGGCAAAATGCAGGGGGGAGCGGAGAGAGCACTGGCGGGAGTTGGAGAGCATGTGGGTGGGGGCAAAATGCAGGGGGGAGTGGAGAGTAGTACAGGAGTGGGGAGCGGAGAGTGCTGGAGGGGAGCTTGAGAGCAATGGAGGGGGAGCCAAAAAGAACGGGGGTGGAGAGCACGGGGGGCTGGAGAGCAAAGGGTGGAGCTTGAGAGCACTGGGGGGGGGGACAGGGGTGGATGGCACTGGGGGGGAACAGGGGTGGAGAGCACTGGGGGGGGGGCAGGGGTGGAGAGCACTGGGGGGGAACAGGGGTGGAGAGCACTGGGGGGGGTGGAAACAGGGGTGGAGAGCACTGGGGGGGGAACAGGGGTGGAGAGCACTGGGGGGGGACAGGGGTGGAGAGCACTGGGGGGGGCAGGGGTGGAGTGCACTGGGGGGGGGACAGGGGTGGAGAGCACTGGGGGGGGACAGGGGTGGAGAGCACTGGGGGGGACAGGGGTGGAGAGCACTGGGGGGGGCAGGGGTGGAGAGCACTGGGGGGGGACAGGGGTGGAGAGCACTGGGGGGGGGACAGGGGTGGAGAGCACTGGGGGGGACAGGGGTGGAGAGCACTGGGGGGGAACAGGGGTGGAGAGCACTGGGGGGGACAGGGGTGGAGAGCACTGGGGGGGGAACAGGGGTGGAGAGCACTGGGGGGGGACAGGGGTGGAGAGCACTGGGGGGGGAGAGCACAGTCTGGGGGGAGTGGAGAGCACTGGGATGGTGGCTGGAGAAGGATGGGGAGAGCTTGAGAGCAGGGGGGGCAGCAAGAACAGGGGTGGAGAGAACTGTGAGGGGGGGGCATGAGAGTGTGG
This sequence comes from Rana muscosa, assembly GCA_029206835.1. Lineage (NCBI taxonomy): Eukaryota > Metazoa > Chordata > Amphibia > Anura > Ranidae > Rana > Rana muscosa. Next base: position 1,235,149,367 of record CM055122.1, read on the forward strand.
TGGGGGGGGAGGAGCACTGGGGGTCAGCAAAAGAAGTTGGATAGGAGGAGAAGCAGGGCGGCTACATATAGAGGAATTGAGCTTTCTATTGTCCTCCATACAGCCGCGGAATGCTTGTTTCTCCTCCTCTCCCTCCTGCAAGCATTCTGCATGGAGGACAGTAGAAAGCTCAATTCCTCTATATGCGGCCACCCTGCCGAATCCGATCCTCCTATCCAGGCAGTGCAGGCACATACGGCGGGCATCTCCTCAGAGCTGGCTGGGTCTGTGTGTGTTCGACGGCGGGCGGCACTGTAACGCGGTCCCGCCCCCCCTAGACCGGCTTGTGTGATAGGCTGAACACTCATTCCATCTACTATCACACGAGCCAGTCTAGGGGGGGCGGGACCGCGTTACAGTGCCGCCCGCCGGCGAACACACACAGACCCAGCCAGCTCCGTAATGCATAGGAGCAGGAGAGAGGGGACAGGGAGGGGCACTGCAGCAACTGAAACCGGCCCCAGCCCACGGGCCCCTCTCGGTTGCGGGCCCCATAGCGGTCGCGTGTGTCGCTATGGCGGTAGTTCCGCCACTGTGTCAGACCAATCCACATATACCAAGCTTAAGAAAGATCCAACCAGTGACTTTGCCAAAGAAGCAGACACCCTTATCTCGACCGCCTTATTAGATGGTATCATCTCCAAAGTAGAAAGTAATTTTTTCATAAATCATTCTACTCCATACCCTACTTCTACCACTTACCCAAAATCCACAAAAACATGCAACATCCCCCAGGAAGACCAATTGTAGCCTCCATGGACAGCGTCACATCAGGCTTCAGCCTATATGTAGATTAGGGATGAGCTTCGAGTTAGAGTCGAACTCATGTTCGACTCGAACATTGCCTGTTCGCCCCGTTCGCCGAACAGCGAACAAATTGGGGTGTTCGCTGCAAATTCGAAAAGTCTATGGGAGAAATCTAAAGTGCTAATTATAAAGGCTTATATGCAAGTTATTGTCCTAAAAAGTGTTTGGGGACCCGGGTCCTGCCCCAGGGGACATGTATCAATGCAAAAATGTTTTTTAAAGACTGACGTTTTTTCGGGAGCAGTGATTTTAATAATGCTTAAAGTGAAACAATAAAAGTGAAATATTCCTTTAAATTTCGTACCTGGGGGGTGTGTATGATATGCATGTAAAGTGGCGCATGTTTCCCGTGTTTAGAACTGTCCCTGCAAAAAAAGTCATTTTTGAAGGAAAAAAGTCATTTAAAACTCACTCGCGGCTAATAATGAATTGGCCTGAGCGGGAAACTTCCTTCACTGTGTAAATTTAAATTTAAAGGGGTCTTCCAGATTCCGATAAGCCCCCCGCCTGCAGACCCCCACAACCACCGGGCAAGGGTTGTGGGGATGAGGCCCTTGTCCCCATCAACATGGGGACATCCTCCCCATGTTGAGGGCATGTGGCCTGGTACGGTTCAGGAGGGAGGGGGGGCCGCTCTCGTCCCCCCCTTTTCCCCTGCGGCCGGCCAGGTTGTGTGCTCGGATAAGGGTCTAGTATGGATTTTTGGGGGGGACTCCACGCCATTTTTTTTTACATTTGGGGTGGAGTTCCCCTTAAAATCCATGCCAGATCTCAAGGGCCTGGTATGGATATTTAGGGGGAACCCCACGCCATTTATTTATTTTTTGCGGCGGGGTTCCCCTTAATATCCATTCCAGACCTAAAGGGCCTGGTAATTGAATTCTGGGGGACCCCCACGCTTTTTTTTTTATCAATGACTTTTGTATGTATTGCCGGGAGCCGACAATTCATTATTAGCCGCAAGTGAGTTTTAAATGACTTTTTTTCCTTCAAAAATGACATTTTGTGCAGGGACAGTTCTAAGCACGGGAAACATGCGCCACTTTACATGCATATCACACACACCCCCCAGGTACGAAATTTAAAGGAATATTTCACTTTTGTTTTTTAATTTTAAGCATTATTAAAATCACTGCTCCCGAAAAAACGGCAGTTTTTAAAACTTATTTTTGCATTGATACATGTCCCCTGGGGCAGGACCCGGGTCCCCAAACACTTTTTAGGACAATAACTTGCATATAAGCCTTTATAATTAGCACTTTAGATTTCGAACGTTCGAGTCCATTGTATTTAATAGGGTTCTAAAGTTCGCGCGAACATTCTGTCTGTTCGCAGGTTCTGGTGCGAACTGAACAGGGGGGTGTTCGGCTCATCCCTGATGTAGATCAGTTCCTGCAACCAATAGTCCGCCAACTCCAGTCCTACATCCGGTTTGGAACACACCTTTTGTAACTTCTTTCACCTTACACATGGGAGCCAACATACGTCTGGCTATCACTAGATGTGAGCTCTCTTTATACTTCCATCCCTCACTCCTTTGGTATTTTTGCTTTAGAGCACTTCCTGGCCATGGACCCCCTTATTAATTCTCGCCAAGCCTCCTTTATTGTAGATGCCACCAAATTTTGTTTAAAGCATAATTATTTCACCTTCAATGGAGATTTCTACACACAACTACAAGGAACAGCGATAGGGGCCAATTTTGCCCCCTCCTATGCCAATCTGGCTATGGGCTTTTGGGAAAACCAATACATTCACCAAAATAACCAGTTTTCGGCCAACATCATATTTTTCGGAACATACATTGATGATCTTATCATCATCTGGGATGGCACCATCGACCTCATCAACTCGTTTGTTAATTACTGTAATGACAATACGTATACACTGTCATTCACACATCAAAGCAATCAGACCTCTTTAGCCTTTTTAGACTTGAAGCTTGGACATGACGGACAAGAAATATATGCCAAGAACTACACTAAGCCGACAGCTGGTAATTCATACTTACACTTTAACAGCTACCACTACCCGAAATGGATTAAAAACATCCCAAAAGGTCAATTTTGCCACCTCAGACAAAATTGCACAAGAGACACGACTACATCCAACTCAGTGTTCATTTAAAAAATATATTTCTGGAAAAACAATACCCTGATAGTCTAGTAGAAGAAGCATACCAATATTACCTCCACGAAAAAACCCACCAAGACTCAACCACCACTGAGAGACTGTTCCAGCAGGTTCATTACCACTTTCTACTCTAAAGGCCTCGTACACACGACCGAGTTTCTCGTCGTAAAAAACACGTCGTTTTTTTCGACGAGATTCTTGTTAAGCTTGTCGATTTTCTCGTCAAGCTTTCTATGCGTACACACTGTCATTTCCCAATTTCCTCGTTGTTCTCCGCGCTCACGTCCAGCACGTACGACGGCACTATAAAGGGGAAGATCTTTTTTCTTGGCGCCACCCCTTGGGCTGCTTTTACTGATCTCGTGTTACCGCGTGTGAAGTAAAAGTTTGGGAAGAGACGATTCGCGCTTTTCAGTCTTCGTACTTTTCAGATCGTTTTCTGCGGTTCAGTTTGTGCTTGTGGGTTCGTATCTTGACTTTCAGGGCGTCTAGGCAGGTCGTATCTGTTTTACAGTGCGTTCTTGCCTGTTCGTTTCTGATTTTCAGTTCGTTATTCATAGGCCTTGCTGTTCTAAAGTGCGTTCTGTTCTGTACGTTCTGATAAGATGACCGTTTCCTAGCCATGTCGCCTGGACGTTCTCGTCGTCGAGTTTGTGCTGTGCGTGCGCTTGGTGTTGGTCTGCTTGTTTTGGACCAAGACCAGCCCATGAATGGTGTGAGGAGGAGTTCATGGACCAAGAATTGGTTGCTCCAGCGGGACCAATTCTGCCACATGCCTCTGCTGCGGGAGATCGTCGAGAATAATCCTGAGGACTACAGGAATTTTCTGCGGATGTCTGACCCCGTTTTTTAGGAACTGTTGGCTTTGGTGTCCCCCTATATTACCAGGAAGGACACCGTTATGCGGAAAGCCATCAGTGCTGAGCAGAGGCTCATCACCATGTTGCGTTACCTGGCGACAGGGAGAAGTCTTCAGGACTTGAAGTTCACCACAGGCATCTCCCCCCAGGCTCTGGGCCTCATAATCCCAGACACCTGTTCTGCCATCATCCAAGTCCTGCAGGAGGACTATATTAGGGTAAGTTTGCTCCCTTAACATCACATTTTATGTATTACATGTATGCTAATGTATTGTATTTCTTTCATCCTTCCCTAATTACCATGATTGTAATATGCTGAGAATGTCCCCTTTGTCCCCATGCATGTTGGAAGCTTTAGATTGCCCCTTTTTTCTCCTCTATAAATATTTCCCTTCACTAACTTTTCCAGCAGGGGCGCCTGTTGCTCCAAATGTTTGGGGGTTCAAACCGCAATTTAGGAAATAAACTTCCTCCTTTTTTGCTCTGGTGCCTATTAAACGCCCCCAGTTGTCCCCTCCAATGCAGCCATTTTGTTCCCTCAAATGCAGCCATTTAGTCCCCTCTAATGCAGCCAGTTTCCCCCCAGCCCTGCACTTACCTTCTTGTGGTCAGCACCATCCTTCTTCTGTCCTTGATGTCTTCTCCTTCCCTTCATGTTGCATCAGCCAATCATGTTACCATTAAACAGACTTGGTGAACATGATTGGCAGAGCAGCCTGTCAGTGTTTACCCAAGGAATGCCCCCCCCCTGCGTCCCCGATTTTACTTTTAGGAAGCCAATTACATCCCTCAGGTTGTAATGTGCAAGACTATTTTACTACCTGTTTCTGCTATGCAATTTTAACCCCCTAAATGCCGCAATGATTCATATGTCGGTCGCTTTACAAGAGGCCATCCACCTGAATAGTGTGCGGCATAGACAATACATAGGTTCATGCAACGCATGAACCTATGTATTGTTCTGAGTGATGGGCACAGGAGAGAGGGGGCAATGCTCCAGCGCCCACTCTGGACGCACCGCCACTACAATGCTATCCTGTGGCCAAACACATCTCCCCCCCCCAAAATAATTTAGTAATGGCCCATCAGAGGGGGTGATGAATATGATAAATGAGCCTTCCATTATACTTTTTTTAAACACCTTAATAAACATATAATTTGATTGATGTTAGCCTCTAATTTTTTGGGATAGAATTTCCTTGTAATGTATGACTTTGTTTTTCTAATATTATTTCATCTTGTTTCACTCCACAGCTTCCTTCCACGCCACAGGAATGGCAGACTGTGGCATCGGAGTTTGCCATGCGGTGGGACTTCCCCAACTGCGGTGGTGCCATAGACGGAAAGCACGTCCGCATCGTGCCGCCACCCTGTTCTGGGTCCTACTACTACAACTACAAGGGGTTTCATAGCATTGTGCTGATGGCGGTGGTGTCAGCACGGTATGAATTCCTCTATGTTGATGTAGGGAAGAATGGCCGGATGTCCGATGGGGGATCCTTCATCCAGACGGAGTTTGCCCTCCGTCTCCAGAGTGACGACCTTGCATTGCCACCGGATGCAGGGAATATTGAAGGACTCCCCTTTGTTTTTTTGGCTGATGAAGCCTTCGGACTCGGATGGCATCTTATGAGGCCATTTCCACAGAGGACCCTGACCCCAGAGAAGAGGGTGTTCAATTACCGGCTGGCCAGGGGCCGAAGAGTCGTTAAAAATGCCTTCGGCATAATGGCCAGCCGGTTCCGCCTTTTTATGACTTCCATCCACTTGGCGGACTACAAAATAAACTATGTAGTGTTATGCTGCTGTGTGCTACACAATTTTCTTTGCCGCAAATCTAATTCATATATGGCCTCAGTTTTGCCAGAGGCTGGACTTTCCCCTGCAAATCCCCTGCCGGGCCTGGAATCTGCCCGTCTTTGCTTGCCCCCCCAAAATGCCCGTGAGGTTCGGGACAAATACATGGAGTATTTCACGGGTAGGGGGACAATTCCTATGCCAGCCTATGTCTAAGTATCCCAATAAAAATCTTGTTTAAACCTTTAATTATTTGTTCTTTCCTGTCTCCTAGTTTGTCTTTGTGCATTTGTAGTGGCAAGTGTATTTTACTTTAGTAAATAACAACCATTTCACTATGTAACCTTACAAAAGAACCAAATAAGCTTAGAGGGTATTATAAAAAGAAGCTACACGTTGTTTGTGGTCAAATATTTTACTCTGTGCACATTCTCTTCATTTTTTTTTTTTTTTTTTAATTTGGGTTGGCCTGGCCCCAACCCGGCAATTTTTTGCTTATGAAAATACAAAAATAACAGTTGCATTTCAAAAATTACAACATTGGATACCTCTGAGCAATCGGAGACATTCACTTACACAAACTATGTCTCTATGTGCCCGTCCTAATATGGGGTCCTGCCACCCCTTGGCCAGCCAAAAATTAAATATGCACACATTTGGGATTTTTTTCATCTAGGAAGTTTACAACCCTGATCCCTATTGTCAACATTTGCTATCTGCCATCAGGGGTGATCAATGGACGTGTTTTGGGGGTGCATCCCCTTCCTCAGTTCACCGACTTTAGATACGAGGAAGGGGTTGCACCCACAAAAGACGTACATGGATATCCCCTGATGGCAGATAGCACATGTTGACACACTGTGTGCATATTCAATTTTTGGCTGGTTTGATAGTCAAAAAAATTCAAAAAATTACAAAAACAAACATGTAAAAACAAATGTGTTTGGATGGCTTATTGAATTCTCCCCAAAACATCGAGAATGTCTTTAAATGTTTGTTCCATCACATGGATTCTTTGTTTAATTAGGTCCAGTTCCGTGCTACATTCCATCACTTGCTGGATGAGGCGGAGGGCACTGTCAGCAGAGAACCGTGTACTATCCTTCACAACATTTACATCCCCTAAAAACCCCCAAAAAAATGTATTATAACTCTGCAGGCCTACCTCTCTTACCTGAAGCTGTGGTGACAGATACTGACCTGTTGTGGTGACCAGATCCACAACGTCATCCACCTCTCCTTCCTGCACTTCTCCTTCCTCCACCTCAACTTCCTCTACATCCTTCGGTTGTGGGTCTTTGGGAGTTTGTGGTTGCTTGGAAGTTGTGGGGTGCATGTGCTCCCTGGAGTGTCCTCCTCCCAGTCTCCTCTCCCCTATGAGAATAAAACAAAAGGTCTATTTATCACACTGTAAATCTCATTGTTAAAATAAAAACAGGCTAAATTGCTTGGAAGTGGGGTACAAGTGTGTGTTTGTGCGGAATTTAAAGAAGAATGCATTATTTATGACCCAAAATATGTTTAGTATTCACATTTGGATGTAATTTTTTTGACATGGAGGCACCACAAAAATTCTCTGATGCACCTGTGTGGGACACCCAAAAAAGGCGGGTCTGGTGGCCCACACTATAGTGCTCCAAAGTACAGATGTGGAAGCAGCTGCTGAGTGTCCTCTCCTTTACACTGATAAAAGTTTGCATTTCATTCTCTTTACAAACACATCATCTAGACTAAAAAAATATCAACAATATTTGATCAAAAATGGCAGATGTCTTATTACTTTTGTGGCTCTAAAATAAGCCAAAACCGTGGATAGTGGCCGAACGAAGTGTCGGTAACGTAACGAATGATTACTGTGCCCAACCAAGTTCAAAATATTACATTTTGGAAGGGAGTCCAATATGAGAAAAAAAAAAATAACATGTCAGTTTATAAAAAGATTAATAGCAGAAAAGTCTACATTTTACTTACTTTTAGCGAGCATTCTCTTTATGCTCCTCAACTGGTCTGGCTCCCTCAGTTTGAGGTCTGACCACCTCTTTCTGAGCTGCTCATTTGAGCGTTTCACCCCGAACTTCGCCTTCAGACTCTTCACAACTTTAGTGAGGATTTTGGCCTTCCTTCTATTTGGTTTGCTATACGGCCCATGCTTGGCATCATAATCAGCCTTGAGCAAGATGTCCACCATCTCCGCCATCTCCGCCAAAGACATATTCGATGCCTTGAATCTCCTCCTTGATCGTGACGTGTCCTCGGTCTCCGGGCTTGTCTCCTCGTTAGTTGCGGAATTATCAGACACCTGCTGTAACTCCGCCATATCTGTCTGCGCGCCGAAAGAGAAGGGGCGGGGAAAAGATGTTAGTCAGAACGTCATGGGCGGGCGACGTGTGCGGAGCGACGTGTTCGAATTTTGACGCATGCGTGGTGTGTATATAGCAAACACACATGTGACTATAGTACGTTCTGTGTGCGGAGAGAGGAGTTCAAGTGACGGACGTGCGAACGAAGGTATGTGATTTTGTGACTTGTAAAAATTGTTGGCCTATACTGTCTTGAGATTGTTGGAGGATATATATGGTGACTAGGATGTTAAGGAGGTTAGACTGTTTGCCTCACATTAGTTAAATATAATTTATTTAACTTGCAGATACAATATGAATGTCTTTATTAGCGACAAAGAGTTCCTGGCGGAATTTATTGACCGTGTAAGGGAGCTGCCGGCTCTTTGGGAGACGAAAAACCCCATCCATAAAAAAAGAGGGGTGAGAAAAGCAGCGCTGGAGAAGCTGCTCCCATTTGTGCATACCAAGGTGCCCACAGCCACAGCAAAACAAGTGGACACTAAAATTGGGAGCTTGAGAGGTACCTACAGGACTGAACGCTCTAAGGTGCTGGCTTCTCAGAGGTCAGGAGCAGCAGCAGATGATGTTTATGTCCCGATTTTGTGGTACTACAACAGGATGTCCTTCCTGGATGACCACATTGAGACAAGGCCATCACTCTCCACTCTTCCCCCCAGACTTCCCTGTAGCCAACCGGAGCCTTCTCTGGAGCAAGAGGAGGCAGCCATCCTGGATGATCCTGATTTGGCCATCTGGAGCCAGGTATAGTATTAACTGAAAATGTATTGGGATAAAATTAATGTTTGACAAATATGTCAAGATGAGAAACATACATTATTTTGGATTCCACAAGTGAAATCAAGATCTGTAGACATTATTCTGCACTTAATTGGGTGCTAAATAGTCAATCTGATGTAGTGGTAAATTTAAAGCAAGGATTTATGCATTTACATTCTAATTGCTTCAATCAGGATTACAAAGTTTGATGCAAAGATTAAACCAACATATTAAACTATGTTCCTTTTTCATACACAGGATGAAATCAGCCAGGAGGAGGGTCTGGAAACTGTCAGGCAGGAGGAGGAAGGGCCCAGTGGCAGCCAGGAGGTGGCAGGGCCCAGTGCCAGCCAGGAGGTGGCAGAGCCCAGTGCCAGCCAGGAGGTGGCAGGGCCCAGTGGCAGACAGGAGGTGGCAGGGCAAAGGAGAAGCACCAGATCCCTGGTGCCTCCCATCCGGCTTCACAAAAGAGGCAGGAGGGACAGGACCACCAGTGAGGCAGCAATGGCCCTTATTAAAGAGGCCCATGCCACCCTCAAGGAGCCCACATCCCCTGAAGAGGCCATTGCCGGCCTAGTGGAGGCTAAGTTCAAGGTGATGAGCATGGAGCAACGCCTCCTATGTGAGCCCCTGCTCATCACCTTGCTCAACAAGGGGGTGATGGAGAAAATTACACCCAATACCGCCATATGTGAGGTGGCCCAACTGACCCAACCTCAACCTCCACCTCCACCTTCTTCTTCTGCCCCACCCCCTTCTGCTACACCTCCACCTTCTTCTTCTGCCCCACCCCCTTCTGCTACACCTCCACCTTCTTCTTCTGCCCCACCCCCTTCTGCTACACCTCCACCTTCTTCTTCTGCCCCACCCCCTTCTGCTACACCACCACCTTCTGCCCCACCCCCTTCTGCTACACCTCCACCTTCTGCCCCACCCCTTCTGCTACACCTCCACCTTCTTCTTCTGCCCCACCCCCTTCTGCTACACCTCCACCTTCTGCCCCACCCCCTTCTGCTACACCTCCACCTTCTTCTTCTGCCCCACCCCCTTCTGCTACACCTCCACCTTCTTCTTCTGCCCCACCCCCTTCTGCTACACCTCCACCTCCTCCTCCTGACAGGAGTACCCCTCCAGTGGGCCAGCCTCCAGCCAAACAAAGAAGGAAGGCTGCAGGGAAGGCTTCAGGAAAGGCTGCAGGGAAGGCTTCAGGAAAGGCTGCAGGGAAGGTTGCCAGGAAGAAGAGGAAGTGATGGCCTTGCTTCATTGTGGTCGGACAGAAGGCAGCCTGTTGTAGTACCACACACTTGGGACATATATATCACCTGCTGCTGTTCCTGACCTCTGGGAGGCCAGCATCAGATTGTGTTCAGAAATGTTGGCCTTCTCAAGCTCCCAATTTTAGTGTCCACACAGGGTTGCTGTGTGCTCTGGGGTCCCTGGGATGCACAAATGGCAGCAGCTTCTCCAGCGCTTCCTTCTCTTTATTTAATTTATAAACATGAATAAATGTGATTTTTGTTTAAGTTCATACTTGACTATGTGTATTTTTAAATAAACAAAATCAAGCTTTGGAGTAAGCAGATACATTTGACTGACAATAAAAGGGACAGATATCACCCCCCCAAAAGAATAACTAAATCTGATTAGCACAAAAACATGGTGGGAAATTTAAATAATATAGATTCCAAAATTAAATGGGAGATCACTATTAAAACATTGTGAAATTATAATTAACATCATTTTGAAAAATCTAACCATTTAAATTATTCCTAAAAACTTGCACGATATAATACACATAAATCTTATAAAGAGCAGCATGAAAAAGGTTAAAAATAAGGCATAACTCTGTGTGAATATCAGCAGCAAAAGAAGGTCACTCGTTTTGATTAATGTAACATTCTAACGAAGATTTCAATGCAGAACATTTAAACGATGAAATATTTTTGAGCGTGACGAATATGCTCTCTCCATTACGAAGGCTTGTTTTACCAGAAGATGCGCTCCCGTCTCATAGTTGCTTGTGAGCATGCACGCTTTTGGAAGAGTCGTAAAAGCATACACACGAACCATTTTCTCATCACAAAACAGGCCGACGAGAAACACGATGAGGAAATCTGGAATCTTGACGAGAAAATAGAGAGCAGGTTCTCTATTTTCTTGTCGAGATTCTCGGCAATTTTCTCGTCGTAAAACCATACACACGAACGTTTTTCTAGACAAAAAAACTCTCGCGGCACTTTTCTTGACTGTTTTGGACGAGAAACTCGGTCGTGTGTACGAGGCTTAAACACAAAAAAATGGAAAAAATATTGTCCAATCATTGGGGCATTTTACAACAAGACCCTCGTCTCAAAACTATCCTTCCTCCACATCCGAGAGTCACATACCGAAAGGCCCCTAACCTCATAAATAAAATTGCCCCCAGCAAAATCAAAACCACCTCAGCTTTCTCTCCAATACCCACCCTCATACCCTTGGTAGGGATGTTCCAATGCCGCAAGAAACTTTGCAAGACGTGTAAATTTGTAGAACATGGTCAAAAAATGTTCTGTACCAAAGGAAAAACCGATCCCCTTAAAGACTAAAACTGCTCCTCCGACTACGTAGTATATGGCCTCACCTGCCCATGTGGCCTTATCTACGTTGGCCGTACAATCCGACCCCTCAGACAGAGCTTCAGAGAGCATAGGAGGTACATTGAGGGTGGTACAGATCCACACAGCGTCCGTAGACACGTTGCTGTGGCCCATAAAGGCTCTACCGCCGGTTTGAGAGTTTGGTTTATAGAACAGGTCTCTAGATCTCTCTCGGCAGCTGAATGTTTTAAAAAATTATGCGTGAGAGAGACCTACTGGATCTACAGTCTTTATGTCCTCTCACCAGGAGGAATCAATGAATGTATTAAAGTTTCCACCATCCTCTAATGATCAGTATTCTCTATTTGATGTTATTTATATATTATTTATTCCTTCCCTACCATTAGGGATGAGCTTCGTGTTCGAGTCAAACCCATGTTCGACTCGAACATCGGCTGCTCGGATGTTCGCCGAATTGCGAACATTATGGGGAGTTCGCACCAAAATCGAGTGGCGCGTCACGGCCCATAATTCACTGCGGCATCGCAGTGCATTTCTGGCTGATGATTGGCCAAGCATGCACTATGACCCGCATGCTTTGGCCAATCACAGCGCGCAAAAAACGGAGAGCCATAATTGGCCAAAGCCAGGGTGGCTTTGGCCAATTTTGTCTCAGGAGGTTTAGTACATGCCCCACCCTATATAAGGCCGCCTCCGTGGTGGCCTTGTGTAGTGTGTTGCGGTGTTGGTTAAAGAGAGAGTTTACAGAGAGAGAGAGACAGTGTCATTTATATTGAGTTAGATAGAGCAGGCAGGCAAGTCAGTTAGCTGCAGTTACAGTGTGTAGAGGATATATATGCATCCTAGGTGTTGTATATATATTTATACACTGTATTCAGTTTAGCTAGATTCATTCCTGTTATTCTCTATACTGTGACAGGCAGGCAGGTGATTGTGCTAGCTGCAGTGTTTCACTTAATGTACTGTGTGCTTTCCATAGCGTTCACCTAAAGCTTACCTGAATACAATTAGTGGTGTTCTCATAATAAAACCACAGGCAGGGAGCTGCATTAATTTCATTTAGTGTACTGCAGTACTTCTATCCTTTGCACAGCGTTCACTTAAAGGAACCTGAATACAATTTGTGGTGTTCTCATAATAAAACCACAGGCAGAGAGCTGCAAGTATTTTCAGTTAGTGTACTGTGTCCTCTGCACAGTGTTCACCTAAAACTAACTGAAGACAATTGCTTCTTTTCTCATACTAATACCACAGCAGGCAGTTGATTCTGATAGCTGCATTATAATCAGTACAGATATATATATATATATATATATATATATATATATATATATATATATATATATATATATATATATCCCACCTTTGTGCAGCTACATCTCACTGCAGGCCATTAGTATGTCTGGAAGGCAAACAAGGAGAGGCAGACAGTCACAAGGCAATAAAAGAGGGCAAGCAGGCTCTGTGTCTAGAGGCAACAGTGCTGGTCGTGGACACGGTGCATCCTCATCAGCACGTGGCCGTGGGACACGCTTGTCCTTCTTTTCGGCAGCTGGCCATGTTGAGCCGCAACATGACCAAGACTTGGTAGAGTGGATGACCAAGCCGTCCTCATCCTCCTCATCCTCCTCATCCTCTCTCACCCAGGCTCAGGGTACTTTGTCTGGCAAAGCAGCTGCCGAAGCGGCCTCTTCCCTCGGCTCAATGGCATCAGTCACTCATTCCCTAGCTCCACCATGTCCTCTTGAGGAGTCCCCCGATCTGTTTGACCACAGTGTTGGGTACATGCTTCAGGAGGATGCCCAGCATTTTGAAGGCTCCAATGGTGGAGCCCAGCTATAGGAAGGCAGTAACGTGAGCCCAGAGAGAGGGGGTAGTAACGTGAGCCCAGAGAGAGGGGGTGCCCAACAAGGACAGCTATCTGGCAGTCATGTTCCCCCAGCTGCAGCATACTCCAAGATTTGCTCCAGTGAAGAGGAGGGAGGGGATGATGAGGTCACTGACTCCACGTGGGTGCCTGATAGGAGAGGGGAGGAGGAGGAGGCACATCTCCAACGAGGCAGAAAGCCCTCCAGGGACCAGCTTAAGGGCAGAACACTGACTGCAACACACTGCAGAGCTCCTCATGTGCAGGGCACTGCTGTCTCCGCGCGTTATTTCTTTGGTGTGGGCCTTTTTTCAGACATGTGCATCAGATCGCACCGTTGCCATTTGCAACATATGTCTGAAGTGTATCTCGCGTGGCCAAAACATCAGCCGCTTGGGCACCACGTGCTTGACCAGACATATGTTGATCTGCCATGCAGTTTGTTGGCAAGCGTACCTAAAAGACCCACACCAAAGAACAAAGCGGACCTCTCCTTGCTCCTCATCAGCTGGGATCTCCAACCCCACTATACCTTCAGTCCTCTCTGAAACCTGCACTGAGAGGAATGAAGGTGTAGAATTAGGTGTGTCACAGCCAATACTTGCGGGCAATCTGCTATCAGTACACCGATGTCCGATTGTACCAGGCAAATTTCCCTTCTCCAGCTGCTGCACCGCCAAAAGAAGTTTGCTCCCAGCCATCCACATGCCCAGCAGTTGAATGCTAGCTTGGCTAAATTGCTAGCACTTCAACTGCTGCCTTTTCAGTTGGTAGACTCTGCCCCCTTCCGTGAGTTTGTGGAATGTGCGGTTCCTCAGTGGCAGGTTCACAAACGCCACTTTTTCTCACGGAAGGTGATTCCGGCTCTCTACCGGCATGTGGAAGGCAATGTCTTGGTCTCGCTGGACAGGGCGGCCAGCGGTAAGGTGCATATTACCGCTGACTCATGGTCCAGCAGGCATGGACAGGGACATTACCTATCTTTCACGGCGCATTGGGTGACTCTGCTGGTAGCTGGGAAGGATGCAGGACAAGGTGCAGTAGTGTTGGAGGTTGTTCCGCCACCACGCCTCCAAAATGTTACTACTGGTGATTCTGACACACCTCTCTCCTCCACCCCCTCCTCTTCTTCTTCCTCCATGGTCTCTACCTGTACTTTGTCCTTGGAACCAGCGGTGCTCCGTAGGCGTTAAAGAGGCTATTTTTGGGACGGAATGTGAGGTGAAATGTTCTGAACAGGTGCACACTGCACAGACAGCAAAACAAATGTTACAGGGGTGATAACCCTTCCCTATGTTTTCCAAAAAGCTTAAAAATTTATTTTTTGGCTGGAGCTACACTTAAAAAATTTACCTGTTCCAAATTACAAACAGATTCTCCTTAAGAACAAACCTACAGTCCCGTCTTGTTTGCACCGCCTGTATACTGCTGTTCAGAGTATATAGGGCCTTTTTTTAATTTGGGTGCGGGGTTCCCCTTATCCATACAAGACCCAAAGGGCCTGGTAATAGGCTGGGGGTGGGGGGGTACCCATGCCATTTATCTCAATGATTTTCATCCATATTGCCAGGACCAGACATTACATTAAATCCGCAAGCAGTGCGGTCTAGTCTTATTTCTTAATTATGGGATTCGGGGTTCTTTTCCTCCCCTTACCCCCCTTTTTTTTATTTCCCCCTCTCTCATTCCTTCTCTCTTTGTCTTATCTTCTCTCTCCTATTTCATTGTCTCTACTACTCTTTTTGCATTTCTATCACTTGGGTCGGATTCAGCCCTTGTTCGACTCTTTTTTATTTTCCTTTGGTTTACTTATATCTAAAGGACCATTGTCAAGGCTGAACTTGAGAGGCGCCCGAACGATCGGTGGTGTAGAGCCCCCCCGGTAAATGGATGGGGGGATGGCACCTCCGGGCGGGTGGACCTCTTTATGGTGATGATGTTGGATATCATCCCTTCTGCATTGAAACGCCATTTCCCCTGCACTAGCTGGTTTTGGTAGTGTGCCCCCCAACCCAGCTGACTTGCGTCTGATGTGAGAACGGTCCATGAGACCGGTCCGAGGGAACAAGCAGTCAGCAGGTTTGGAGGCCTTGTCCACCACCAGAGGCTGGATTTCATTGCAGGAGTGATAGTTATCATTTGGCCGAGATACTTCTTCCTCCACTGTGCCAGAAAACCTTGCTGAAAACCTCGCAGATGACCCCTGGCCCACTTTACCATTGGTATGCAAGCTGAGAGGGATCCTATGAGGCTCAGGCAGTCTGAAGCTCGCATGGCACGGCTCCCCAATGTCCCTTTCACCTTCTGTATTAACAATGGTATTTTGGCTGGTGGAAGCGACACTGACTTCTTTGGAGTGTCGAATAAGGCTCACAGATACGTCATTTTTTGTGTAGGAGTGAATTGACTCTTTGAGTGATTGATAAGCCAACCGAACTGTGTCAAGGTGTTCAGGACCACCTGTAGGTGTGACTGTAGAGATTCTTTGCGCTGAGATAGTACTAGGTTATCGTCCAAGTAGTGTAGTACTCTTATCCCCTTCTCCCGAAGGGGAGCTAAGATGGCTACCAGAACTTTGGTGAAGGTTCTGGGCACTGATGAGATTCCAAAGGGGAGGCATTGGAACTGAAAATGTAAATTGCCTATCTTGAACCGAAGAAAATGCTGGAAGTTGGGTGGATGGGAATGTGAAGGTATGCGTCTTGGAGATCTATAGACACCATCCAGTCCTCTGGTTGTACCGACAGGATTACTGTGTTCAGTGACTCCATTTTGAAGTGCTCTACTTAAATGTACCTGTTTAATTTTTTTAGGTCTAATACCGGCCTCCAGCCCCCCGACTTCTTGGGGACTAAAAAGACTGGGGAATATAACCCTGAGTGCTTCTCCGACTCTGGTACAGGCAGTATTGCCTGTTGGCAAAGAAGTATGTGTATGTATTGAATGAGAGCTTCTCTCTTCTCTCTGGAGGCTGGTATCTTGGTTGGTTGGAAGGAGAAGGGTGGAGGGCGGGATCTGAATTTCCAGAAATGCCCCCTGATGGACTGTGGAGACTGCATACTGGTCTGTACAGTTTTCCACCCAAACCCGGGCGAAAGACTTGAGTCTCGCTCCTACTGGACCGGTTTGGGTGGGGAAGGAGTCAAAAGGACTTCTGGTTTTCTATCGCTGGTGTAGGGGTTTTAGGTTTACCCAGTTTAAGGAATGAGGCCTGTGAGCCCTTCCAGCCCCTTCTGTATTCTTTCCCCGGACGGTATGTCCTGGAGTCTCTTGCCCTTTGTTGAAAGGTTAGTCACGGAGTAAACTTTCTCCTTCTGCTTCTGTCTTGGGGAATAAGGCCGCTCTTTCTGCCTGTGACTCTGGATATTGCCATATCCATCTTATCCCCAAACAGGGACTTCCCATCATACGGGATGCGACACCATGATTGCTTCGATGAAGGATCTGCTGACCATGGTTTCAGCCATAACGCTCTCCTAGCCGTGATAGAGTAAAGCATGGCCCTGGAGGAACATCTTAGGACGTCGATGGCTGCTTCTGCCATAAAATCAGAAGTTAACTTTAGCTCATGTAGAGCTTTAATGATTTCATCCGTACTTAGACCACGTCTGAGGGCCATTTCGATATTATCCGTCCACACCCTGGTGGCTCTGGAGATGGAAGATAGGGCCACTGCCGGTCTGCAGGCTCCTCCCGATGCTTGATATACTTTCTGCAGATCAGAATCTATTCTAAAGGAGACTGCACCCTCTAGGGGCAGCGTTGTATTCCTGGCCAGCCTCATGACGGATGCATCTACCGACGGGATGGCATCAAAGAGCTGGGCGTCCGCTTCTGTTAGTGGGTATAGCTTAGAGAAGTGATTGAAGGCGATGGGTCTTCTATCTACCTTTTTCCATTCTTTCATAACCACTCCTCTAATCTCCTCTATTAGGGGGAAGGCTGATCTCTTCTTGGTCAGATGAGGGAAATACTTCCCTGCTTTGGGTGGAGATTCAGGATCTTCCTCCCACTGAATTGCGTCTTTAACTGCATTAATAAAAGGTTCCACTAACCCGAAATCAAATGTTGATGTGCTCTCCTCGATTGTGTTTGCGTCATCTTCCGAATTGATTTCTGAGTCCGGCTGGAGACTAGTTGTCTCTACTGCCCTTTGCTCCACAGGTGGAGTAGACTGATCCTGAGATAAGGCCAACTCTCGAATGGTGTCCTTGACCAAATCTTTGATTGAGCTTATGGACCCCTGTTTGTCTGTCGTAGCCTCCAAAAAACACTGACCACATGCCAGCTTATCTGGTAAGGCTTGCTTGCCACACACCCAGCAATCCTTTCTCCCTGGCTGTAAAGGCTTGCGCTGGGAGTCATGCCTGCTTGAGGTGTGATGGGGTGATCTTTGGCTGCTACGAGAAGCATGAGCTGAGGATGAATGACCAGAGGTTCTGTGTCCCCCCGATCGTCTATTGTGAGAATCTCGATGAGAAGAAGTACGGGTAGACTCACGGTGTGGGCTGTGAAGAACTAGACAAAGAAGTGTTTTTATATACCCCTTAAAACAGTGCTCTTTGAATGCGGAACTTACCTGATTGATGCGGCATTACGGGGGCAGCTGAGTAAATTTTATTTGAGAGTGAACCAATCAGTAGGATCTAAGTGTCATGTATATATATATATATATATATATATATATATAAAATATTTAACCACTTGGCAACCACCTGCCGACAAATAACGTCGACAAGGTGGTTGCTTAACTCTGGGAGGACGTTATATAACGTCCTCCCAGAATCGCGCTCCCGCGCGCCCCCTGGGGCGCGCACACGGGAAACTCGTTGATAGCGGCCGTTTACCACGTGATCGCTCCGTCAAATGACGGAGCAATCACTTGTAAACAGACCGGCGTCATGTGATGACGCCGGTTCCTCCCTCCCCTCTCTGTACCGATCGGTACAGTGTGAGAGGAGAGGGGGAGAGAGCGGATGGCAGCAGCAGCTCTGTGGGCTGGATCTGTGACAATTGCAGTCACAGATCCAGCCATCCATCCATCCCTGCTCAGCCATCCCTGGTGCAATACCCTGCCAATACTCTGCAATACACCCTGCCAATACTCTGCAAAATACCCTGCGCAATACTCTGCAAAATACCCTGCGCAATACTCTGCAAAATACTCTGCAATACCCTGGTGCAATACTCTGCAATACCCTGGCGCAATACTCTGCAATACCCTGCGCAATACTCTGCAATACCCTGCGCAATACTCTGCAATACCCTGCACAATACTCTGCAATACCCTGCGCAATACTCTGCAATACCCTGCCCAATACCCTGCAAAATACTCTGCAATACCCTGCGCAATACCCTGCAAAATACTCTGCAATACCCTGCGCAATACTCTGCAATACCCTGTGCAATACTCTGCAATACCCTGCGCAATACCCTGCGCAATACCATGCAATACCCTGTGCAATACTCTGCAATACCCTGCGCAATACTCTGCAATACCCTGCACAATACCCTGCAAAATACTCTGCATTACCCTGCGCAATACCCTGCAAAATACTCTGCAATACCTTGCGCAATACCCTGCAAAATACTCTGCAATACCCTGCGCAATACTCTGCAATACCCTGCGCAATACTCTGCAATACCCTGCGCAATACCCTGCAAAATACTCTGCAATACCCTGCGCAATACTCTGCAATACCCTGCACAATACTCTGCAATACCCTGTGCAATACTCTGCAAAATACTCTGCAATACCCTGCACAATACTCTGCAATACCCTGCACAATACTCTGCAATACCCTGCACAATACTCTGCAATACCCTGCAATACCCTGTGCAATACCCCCTGTGCAATACCCCGCGCAATACCCTGCCATACTCCGCAATACCCTGCCATAGTCCGCAATACTCCGCAATGCCCTGCAATACTCCGCAATACTCCGCAATGCCCGGCAATACTCCGCAATGCCCGGCAATACTCCGCAATGCCCGGCAATACTCTGCAATAACCACTTCCCGCCCGCCGGCCGTCATATGACGTCCTTGACTTTGTGCGGAGATATCTGAATAATGGGTGCAGCTACAGGCATCATTCAGATATTAGTTTTTTCAGCCGGCGATTCCCTACACCATAAGAACAATCATAGCAGCTGTTCCACCGCTTGATCATTCTTACGGGAGGTGAGAGGGGATGCCCCCCCCTCCCGCTGCCCTCCGGTGCTTCTACCGACTCACCGCTACGATCAAAGCCAGGATTGTTGTTTTTTTTTTGTTTTTTTTTCAGGCTTCCCAGCCTAGAGGTGAGATGTGGGGTCTTATTGACCCCATATCTCACTGTAAAGAGGACCTGTCATGCTATATTCCTATTACAAGGGATGTTTACGTTCCTTGTAATAGGTATAAAAGTGATCAAAAAAATTTTTGGGGTGGAAAAACATGTCAAACTAAAATAAAAAAAGTAAAATGAACAATAAAAAAATATAATTTTTTTTAAAGCGCCCCTGTCCCCGTGAGCTCGCATACAGAAGCGAACGCATACGTAAGTCCCGCCCACATATGAAAACGGTGTTCAAACCACACATGTGAGGTATCTCTGTGAACGTTAGAGCAAGAGCAATCATTTTAGCCCTAGACCTCCTCTGTAACTCAAAACATGTAACCAGTAAAAATATTTAAAGCGTCGCCTATGGGGATTTTTTAAGTAGCGAAGTTTGGCGCCATTCCACTAGTGTGTGCAATTTTTAAGGGTGACATGTTAGGTATCTATTTACTCGGCGTAACTTCATCTTTCACATTATGCAAAAACATTGGGCTAACTTTACTGTTTTTTTTAAGCACAAAACATTTTTTTCCCGTAAAAAACGAGTTAAAAAATTGCTGCGCAAATATCGTGCGAGATAAAAAGTTGCAACAACCACCATTATATTCTCTAAGGTCTTTGCTAAAAAACATATATAATGTTTTGGGGCTCTATGTAATTTTCTAGCAAACAAATGATGATTTTTACATGTAGGAGAGAAATGTCAGAATTGGCCTGGGTGCTCCAGAACGCCTGAAGGTGCTCCCTGCATGTTGGGCCTCTCTATGTGGCCACGCTGTGTAAAAGTCTCACACATGTGGTATCGCCATACTCGGGAGTAATAGCAGAATGTGTTTTGGGGTGTAATTTGTGGAATGCATATGCTGTGTGTGAGAAATAACCTGCTAATATGACAATTTTGTGAGAAAAAAAAAAGAGAAAAAAAAAATCTTGATTTTGCAAAGAATTGTGGGAAAAAATGACAACTTCAAAAAACTCACAATGCCTCTTTCTGAATACCTTGGAATGTCTTCTTTCCAAAAAGGGGTCATTTGGGGGGTATTTGTACTTTTCTGGCATGTTAGGGTCTCAAGAAATGAGATCGGCCGTCAGTACTTCAGGTGTGATCAATTTTCAGATATTGGCACCATAGCTTGTGGACTCTATAACTTTCACAAAGACCAAATAATATCCACCAATTTGTACTTATTTTTACCAAAGATATGTAGCAGTATAAATTTTGGCCAAAATTTATGAAGAAAAAATAGTAATTTGCAAAATTTTATAACAGAAACGAAAAAAAAATCATTTTTTTACAAAATTTTCAGTCTTTTTTCTCTTATAGCGCAAAAAATAAAAAACCCAACAGTGATTAAATACCACCAAAAGAAAGCTCTATTTGTGTGAAAAAAAAGACAAAAAATTCATATGGGTACAGTGTTGTATGACTGAGTAATTGTCATTCAAAATGTGAGAGCACCGAAAGCTGAAAATTGGTCTGGTTATTAAGGGGGTTTAAGTGCCCAGTGGTCAAGTGGTTAAATGCAAGCATAGGCATTCATAGCATAAAGACCATAGGTATGCATGTCTTTTACCTTGGCTGGGCTCCATCGGGTGAGGTAGACAGGACAGATTCACCTGGAGATGGTCCCTCCCTGACAGCCTGCCTTTGACTGGGCTAGCAGGCTGTTTAAATAAGAAAGTCCCGCCTGGGTGTACAAAGATGGCCGCGGTTTGGCTTCTCCCGGCTACTGCGCATGCGCCATTGCGTCACGTCGTGACCCCGCCTCCCGAGATGACGAGGCTAAGCTTTGTGGCGCTCGCGAAGCGTCCAAACAGGCTGGAGGGGAGCAGGGAGCCGGATAGTGCAGTGGCAGCGCAAACGATTATGGACCGGATGTCGGTCCTACTGAGGCTAGACAGGCACTGCAGGATGGGTGAGGTAATATGTGACCCAAAAATGCTTTCAGATACGGCTAGCCAATGCCCATAGAGGAGTGAGAATATGCTCCTGGGATACCTTAGCCCTAAAAAGATCCACAAAAAAACGGGCTCCCATACTTATCTGGCGCGTTTAGCAGCCCAAGACATGGGACTCCATACTGCAGGAGAGCATGAACCTGCAATGATAACACCATAAGACGGTGAGGCAGGGCTGATCTGTGATCCTGTAGGGATGAGGACAGCAAAAAAGAATGCCTGAGGGGGGGGGAGTAACTCTTTATTTTATAGAGTTACGTGGTCCTGGGGGTTGATCGGGGCGGAGCCATCAACCATTGGTATGCTGCCATGGAGGCACCAGGAAAATAAAATGTTGCTTTCTTACAATATGTCAATAAGAAGGCGTTCTATATATTACTGGTGTAGAAAATGCCAAAGAATATTTAATTCTTTATGGTGGGAATAGCTCAAACTTTTCTATAATTCAGATAAATTATATAAGTAAAATTTTAAGCATTGACTACAAAAAGATTTTAATTTTGGTGATGTAGTCTCTGAGTCCTGTTCTCTCTAAAGGAATGCAGGTAGCTTTTTCTCAGGGCAACAATGACTTTGCTCAAGTGGTTACAATGTTGGCAGACCTGGTGATTCAGAAATCGATGGGAGGAAAGACATGGAAAAACAAACAGCGAAATCTTCAGAAAAGTGAGATGAATCTGCAAAAATGTTTCCTAAAATCCTTGCAATGTATATATGGTTAATTTAAACTCTATATGTGCTTTTACTAACATAGGCAGTTAAAAATGAGCATAAAATAATAAAAAATAACAACATTCTAAGCTTGCCTTCAGTGAAAAGTATGTTTCATAATAATTAGGTGGACTTACAGATAGAGTTATATGAAAATCTTGACTTTTAAAACTAAACTCCCTCTTGCAAATTCCAAGCCAGTCAGTGAGGTCAGTGATACTGCACATAACATTTTTTAAACAACTATGATATATCTTTCAGGATCTACTTATCAATATGACATGCAGTTTTTACTCAAAGAATCCTATGTTGATGCATGCCATCATATTGCCTAAAGCGGAGCTCCAGCACCCCCCCCCCCCAAACTTTAAGAGACAGCAGCTACAAATCCTGTAGCTGCTTACTTTTAATATTAGGACACTTACCTGTTCAGGGATCCCGCAATGTCAGCACCCAAGCCAATTTTTCAATCGGCACTCAGGGAGCTGCCACTGCCATTACTTGCAAAGGAAACCGGTAGGGAAGCCTTGCGGCTTCACAGCCAGTTCCCTACTGTGCAAGCGCGAAGTGCGCTGCGCTTTTTGAATGGCCTGGTGACGGTGAAAGGGAGAGGAGGGTGAGGTGTCCCAGAAGTGGGGATGGGTACCTGTCAAAAACAGGTACCCACTCTCTCCTCCCCCCAAAAGGTGTCAAATATGGCAGCGGAGGGGGGAGGAAGCAAACAAGCGGAGCGTCCTTTTTTGGGTGGAGCTCTGCTTTAATTCACATTTTCTAGTTTTGTAAAGTGTGTATTTTAACCTCACATATTTTTTTTATAGTGCCAAAATGTTAGCACCAGTAATCTGGAATTCACATAATTAATTTCTACATTCACAGCATCCTCTTCCTTAATTTAAATTTTCTATACAGTCACACAAGTATCAATGTACCAAACAAAAAACTGCCAGACTTTGAATTTCAGGGGAATACTAGATTACCTGTATTATTATAGGAGAGCAACATTTAAATGTGGATTTGGCTGGGTCAAGATTCACTCATGAACTTATATGACTCATGTAGTACTCATGTAGTATGTAGTAAATGTACTGTATTTATCGGCGTATAACACGCACAGGCGTATAGCACGCACCCTAACTTTAAGAGGGAAGTTTCAGGAAAAAAACTTTCCACAGACCCCTGCGTATAACACGCAGGCACAGTTTACCCTCTATTTTCAGGGTTAAAAAGTGAGTGTTATACGCCAATAAATACAGTAATTCTTCAAAAAAAAATCTTTATTTTCATGACTCCACCATGAATACAGATAGCTGTCAATACATATACTCTAGTGTAAAATGGATATTCCAAGTTTAGATTATTTTGATGTAATGTATGTTTACTACTAAAATATTGTGGATACTTGTCTGGAAAGGGATTTTACATGAAATGGAGTTCAGCTAAAATAATTGTATGGAGAAATAGAATTGCTTTATGCATACTAAGATACTAAGATACCAATAATTTGGAATTGTCTAACTAATGTGGTTTACCCAGTAAATGACACACATCAGTTACAATATACAAATACTTATATTTTTGTACTGTTTAGTTAGACCACTAAATAACACCCATTTCATGTCCTGGTGAGTGTCGTTTTCTATTAGTAGTTATAGATTATCTCTTTTTCAGCTGGAGCATATGTGCTAATTAACTATTCATAAGACACCCACACTCAGCAAAGCTTTATTCTTTTGATTAATAGCATTTTAATTAAGTTAACCCTCATTCTCCTTTATTCTTCCCACTGGAGGACTACAATTGTTAGAACTTTATCATGTATACAAAATATTGCAGTAAAATTAGGGACATTAATTCATGCAACACTAGATATCATAAACTAGAGGAACGAAATACAGAGATTTTGTGTCGTTTGTATCTTTTATTTAGTCTTGAATTCATTTGGTTTATAATATTTTGTATTCCTATATCTTTAAAGGAAAATAAAGTTTTGCTTTAGTGGGCACATGTTTTTAGTTAATATTACAGCTTTCTGTTTAAAGGGACTCTTTCTTTTCCCCATACAAGGTAAGTGTTCAATGCATGTACTTTTCTTTTCTTGATTGGTTCCCCTGGTGAGTAATGAAGTGAAATACCTGTCACTTTCAGGTATAGGTGAGCATATGACTTGATTCCCTTATTCCCATGTTACATAGTAATTGGCCCAGTCCTTTCACTTCGGGCCAGAAGGAGTCCATAGCTCTGCATAATCTCAAAAAGTCAGTTTGAAACATACAAAAGGCTTACTTTCCCTTACCCCCAATAGTCAACAGAGCCATGAAGAATTTGTGATGTGACTTTCACATTTTTACATGCTTGCAATTTCATATTTTTGTGATTTTATTGTAAATCTGCAGAAAGTTGTAGATGAACTAGTAGAGGAATGATTTGGCTTACTTTTTTAAGGTTAATTTGTTATGTAATGGGCAATTATAAAATTACCCTAATTCTATGTTGTTACAGGCATATACAAAGAAAGAAGATTTTTTAAATATTAACGAACAATAATGTATTTTTTAATCGTTTCATTTAATAATTAATAAGGTATTTACATGAAGCTAATTTATCTAACCTATGTATACACACACACAATGTATACATACATACTTAAACGTGATGTAAAAAAATTTCACATTCTACTTGGTCACTAGTTTCCACACTTCACTCGTTATCTTTCTTGATTCTTGCATTGCACTGTTAATTACGGTGTTATGTCGCGTACACACGATCGTTTTTAATGTCATTTTCAAAAACAACGTTTTTCTCAACGTGATTTTTCTTGTTTCCTCCCAAGCCTGTCTTGCATACACACGTTCATTTAAAAAAACGCTTGAGCAAAGCGCAGTGACGTACAACACGTACAACGGCACTATAAAGGGGAAGTTCCGTTCGAATGGCGCCACCCTTCATGTTAGTAAAGTTTGTTGAGCGACGATTCGTGCTTTTCAGCCTCGTACTTTTCAGTCCGTTACAGCGTGACAAATGTGCTATCTCCATTACGAACGCTAGTTTTACCAGAACGAGTGCTCCCGTCTCATACTTGATTCTGAGCATGCGCATTTTTTTTCCCTTCGTAAAAGCATACACACTACCGTTTTTCACGTCGTTAAAAAAAACACATCATATATTGTAATCTACATATTGTTCTGAGATAGTAATTCATCAAGAAAAAGGACAGCCAGGAAACTAGGGTTTACAGCAGAAGTCAGCTATAGCTTTGTTGGACTATAGGAGCATTGGGTGGAATATGAGCTTGGGATTACTTCCTTGCTAATATTTTCTCATTTGCAACCAACAGAAACAAACATTTTGAAAATGCTGCTCATTTCTGCATGTGCCCTTTATATGTATTTTGTTTAATTGCTATGCAAAGTCAATGAGATTCCACAATAATAATTTCCCATGTTGCAATTGTGTAAAACATATACCAAACTTTAACAAATAGCTGTGAATAGCCATATGTGAAAGAATAGAATATCTACTTTGCATGCATTTGTTTTACTGCTGAAAAACTGACAAGTGTCCTATTTAGATACAGGAGATAATTATCTCCTGATCCAGCTAATAATGACTTAATTGGGAAGCAAAATCCATGTGTATGGATATATTACAACCTCTGCAGACAATCCCAGCTGACCTATTTTACAGGAAAACTCAATCATCTGGATTTTTAAAGATTTTCATTACTGTTTCCTTGAGATAAGGTGTTGCTAAAGGTGTCTGTACAGTGAATTATTATACAATACAATAAACAATAAATAATGATACAATTACACATGTTTATGGAAAGATGGTTTATGAGCTGTTACTGGTCATCATGTCTATGGATTTTCTAACTTAACATAAGTGAAATAAGCATGCTTTTTAATAAACATGTGCTGCTGTCAGGCAGCATGAATGATGTTTACTGTTAGGGCACATTCAAACAGGTAAGAGCATGTGCTAACATCTTGATGCTAAGGTCTCCTGATGTTTAGGCAGTGCATTGCTGCATGCATTAAAGACTAAATTTGTCTCTATGGTAAACTCAGTCTTCTTTTCAGCAAGCAAATCTGAGAGACCTCAGAAGTGCATATGATAAGGTTGTCACTGTAATAACATATTGAAAGCGCAGAAGAAAAAAAAACTGTTAAAGAGGAACAGTTAAAAAGGAGGTGTTGCTCATAAAGCATTATATCACTTTGACAATACATTAAAGCTGAACTGCATACTCACATTGGTCCACTTTGGCACAATGTATGCATTAATCATACATGATAGAAAGCTGGGGAAGCTTGAAATCACTGCAGTTGCTACAGTGGCGCTATTAGCCCCCAGTCACACCAGTACAACTTCAGGTACGACAGGTACGACATCTGATGTACAAATCGTACCTGAAGTAGCATCTAATGTGTTTACATGGCAGTGTCTTAATAGGTACGATTTCAAGTAGTGTGTTTTGAGAAGTAATTCATGTGTTACTTTTTCAGGA
Source organism: Rana muscosa (assembly GCA_029206835.1). Classification (NCBI taxonomy): domain Eukaryota; kingdom Metazoa; phylum Chordata; class Amphibia; order Anura; family Ranidae; genus Rana; species Rana muscosa. The sequence continues at coordinate 1,235,176,085 of CM055122.1, forward strand.
CATCAGCATGATTTCACTTCCATAGACTATAATGTAAATATAATTATAAACTGTGTCTATATCAGCACTACTTAATCCTGAAAGAAGTTAAATAATAACCCTTTGCTAGCTAAACTTTGGCTCATAACATCACTGTTCCTCCCTGTGACATGAACAGGCCCTCTCACTGAAGTAGCACTGAAGTCGTATTAAATCATAACAAGTGGTCACAGAAGTAGTGCTGAAGTAGTAATAAATTGTGGTTGAAGTCAGGCTTTAAATCGCACCACTTTAAATCGTACCCGGTGTGACTGCAGGCTTACAGTGATAGCTGTGATCCTCTGGGTCCTGGTATGGTTCAATGCAACAGTTACCTCACTGCACAGTGGCCACAGAGGGTCACTTGCTCAGCACTGCCACCATTCATAGAATGCAATATATATTTTTTCTCTGATCGGATGAGTTGGAGATCATAATGTCACTACCCCTCCTCTCAACCTTTTACAATCATAAAATGGCCTTCTGTAAAGAAAAAAAAAGGGCATCAAAGGGCAGTAGTGCCAAGCAAGAAACTTACATTTCTTACTTACTTACGTTGTGCCAAACTGAAGCAATGTATGTACAGTATGCAACATAAATAATTCCTTGAGTTTAACTTTGGCTTTTTTTTTTTTAAATCATGATACATTTGAGGCCAGAATGCATTTAAAAGTAAAAAAAAGTAAAAATGTTGTAAATCAAATAATAAAAAAAAGTAATCACTTGTAAACACATTTGTACATTGTTTTGTTACTAAAGCATGTCTTTATTATTTTATTAACCTAATCTCTACAGTATGAAATTTCAATCCAATTTTTTTTTTCCAGTATAGTATACACAGAAATTACTGATCATGTTGGAGATAAGTGTTTGACAGGATTTGGTTGTTATTGTTGTTAGTGTGACCCTTTAACTAGGTTATGCTACTCAATATTGCTACGTAAACTTTTAAGAAAAAAACCTTCATTAATCAATGACTTCACTTCTCTTGAGCAAGCCTTTAGTCAAAGCAGCTGCTATTTTAGATTGGCAGAAACATAGTTTAATAAACATTTATGAGATTCGTCAGATGGAGTAATCCCTTTTCTCCAAACAATATGGCTGCCAGGGATAGCTCCCCAAGAGGCGTTCTACCTGAGTGCACTTTGCCAGATTGATGTGTTGCATTCCGACAGTTGCTTTTTTATGTACAAAATTTGTTTGGCATGACCAAGCTGCTCACATCAATATATTATTAAAAGGAAAAAAACAAACAAGCAAGACGAAAGGTGAACTAAATATTTACAGTTTTTGCAATTTCCTTTGTAAATGTCTCACGTTTCACATCCAGTGTTAGACTACTAGCATGACAAAGCTGTATACCCCATTTTTGTTTTAGTCCTAGTTAAATGCATCTCTCTCATTCTTTATGAGAAAACAAAAGTGGAGGGAAAGATTACTCAGTGGATCTGAATAGTAAACACGAATGGATATTGCTCTTGACATCTTGTGAAGTTGTCTCTCTCCCTTGTACCTTGAGAGAACAACGGGACCTTCTGGGCCTGTACGAGAAGTCTTCAATTTTTAATGAAGGTCCCTGAAATACAGGGCAGCAAGATGTTGTCACCTCGGCATATTTTATCCCTGATCAAACATTAGTTGGCAGATGTTATAAACTTGTAACAGTGTCTTATCTACACTGGCTGCTGGTCTGGTAACAAAAGTACAAGTTCTCACCCAATTGCTATTCTAGCATATAATATCTTGATTGTCCTTCTCTATTCATTTATGTATCATACAGTTTGTGTTCAGAATGCAGAGCATTTTGAAACCATTGTGTTTAATATAAGCATATTTTTAAAGTTTTCAAACATAATACCAATACAAATTCAAGGCTTAACTGTTACATGTCCGTTTATACAGTAATAAAGTGGTGTCATATGCCTAAGATCAGACTTGCAGTTTGTTGCAAATTATGTAGACTATATTGTGTAACATTGTTAAAATGGGTAATCTTTTTTTTTTATATCTAAAATGGTTGTGTATCTTAAGCTTATATGCTTTCTGAGAAGGTAGGGTGTCATGACATACTGTACTGGCTGTTCTCCTGTAACAAATACATGAATTAAAAGAGTTAAATTAATATATTTTTTGATTTCAACATTCTTTATTTTAATACATGATTGAAGGTATTTAATAAGACTGGACTTATTCTTAAAGATGTGTATTTAATCATTATAATATTGAGATGAATTGTATTGTATTTAAAAAAATGCAGTATTTTAAAGAAAGTTAATTTTGCCAAATGCCAATAGTCAATGCCATTAGGCATTCAGTGAATAATACAGTGAGAATGTATAAACTGCCAATTATTACAGAAAATAACAATAAGTGCACTTTTTGAAAATATAGAGGCTATGGTCTCAAGCATCCAACAAGGCTACATTTTGCACCTGCTGTGTTAAAGTGATTACAAACAAGGCAAGACATGGCAACCCTATAATATAACATATATTATTTATACAAATAAAAAAATGCTCATGTAAATGCAATTTATATAATGTTTGCAAAGAGAGTTTGAGGTGTCTGTAAAAATGGCTTTATAGAGATTATGTATTAGCAAGCTTTGTTCAAAAAAAAATAAAAAAAAAAATATATATATATATATATATATATATACACACACACACACACATTTACAGTGGGTAAGATATACTGTCTATCTTGTGCACTGTAAATGGATATTATTCAGATTTTTCATTATTCATACATGCATGTGTCAACTGAAATAAGAGCCTAAACATGTGTATGTTTTTCTTACTCCTTTGAGTAAACCATCCTTTTCAAAATGCTTTTTTGTTTTAATGTAATTATGCAGTGAAATTAAAATGTCAGTCCGCTGTGGCCCAGTAGCAAGCAGTCCAGATGTGAATGATTATACTCTATGCCATGTAAGAAACATCTCTATACCTTCATCTAATGCCACCATAAGCTCATTTCACATTGCTTCCTCTTTACATGATGAAATGTGCTTTATTTATTTTTTTCCCTTCTTCCAACAGCAAGATCCCACACTGGCCTGCCTTGTTGGCAATGATTGATTACCCAATATCTAATTAAACCTGATCTAGTCACTTATTATGCAGAGTGGAACAAACAAACTGAAGTTGACTGTCAGGCAGGTGATTGATGATACTGCCAATCTAGCTTTTGTTGAGTCTAATGTCCTGACGCTTGTAACAACCAGCCAAAGCTGTGCTGGACAAAGTGTTCTGTCATTCTCCACATGAATTCTGCCTTGCACCTTTTACTTTTCAAATTAACCCTTCTTACATTGATGAGACAGAAATAGTGAAAAGCATATATTTATGTTTGCTTATATAATTATATAAAGACTCCCTAAGGATTCATGCTGAATTTAAATTATATGAGACATGTGTATGCCCTGGTTGGGGGAAGCAGAAATTAGAAACTAGCTGTAGGGGATCTTCCAAGTTATAATGAACCTACCTGGTTGTTTCATGTTGCCTATAAAATAGGTCAGAATTAATAGGTGTAAAAGCAAGTGCTATCTATGTTTTCCCAAGCATTTTTGATTTTTATATCCAGAGTAATACCTTTGCCTATTTTGTGTAAAGTACACTATTTGAATGTTGAATTGAAAATGATTTATATTTAATAAAAAATATTGATGAATTGCAGGTAAATACAAACAAGCATATTCTTGCTGATTTCGACTCAAAATGGGAAAGAATTTAAACAACATTTAAATGTAAGTAAAATAACCATTATCGCAAATATTACAGTAAAAGAGGTCACATTCCACAGGATCATGTTACCCAGTGAGCATGAGATGGTTAGAATTTTATCAGAAATGGTAATACACTGGCTAAATATGAAACACCCAACACTTTTAAGCCCAAGCTGAAACTCTAGATTGCGAAGAGGACAGAATCATAAACTAATACATGTTAATCAACCATTGTACTGTATCAGATACATATGCATGAATATTTTAAAAAGCAAGTTACTTACATTTCTTTTGCAAGATTCTCAGTAATACTTTTTGAATAAATTAATGGGATTATGAATAAATAACAAACATTATTTTTATTTTATTCATAGTTATTTATTGATTTTCAAATACATTTTTAACCTGATCACAATAGTTTTTTTTCCTGCATGTGTAGCACTTGAGACTTGATTGGCAAAAGAGCTATTTGTCTTGCAACTACTTCATTGAAGCTCCCAATTGAGGTTGAGCAACAATGATGTATATTACTTTCTAATGTCCTAAGCATTATAAAAACATTGCTGTGATCCTTGTGTGGGTTGGTAATAGTGCTGGATTGGGACAGGGAACAGATACATGCAAGTATATGTAGCGGGTATGTACTTTCCCGGGTGTAATTTGAACTTGGCAGAGACATCAGTGATGTGTAATTCCCTGCGGCCCAGCGGGTGGCGCTGTCGCCCTGGACTGGCGTTGAATCATTGCTGTGTGCCGTGCCTCCCTTTTTGGGAACCCACCGTGCTTGCCGGGAGAGGGTATAAAGGGCCGGCCATCTTTGTCACGGGGTCGAGTCCCGGGCACCTTCAGCCTGTGGGCGGTGGTTCGTGTCGGTCCTCTAGGCGGGCCTAGGCCTAGAGGATGTTCGGAGGTCGTGTTCCATCCCAGGCACCTTTGGCCTGGGGTGAGGTACTGGGATGGAGGTCTGGAGCTCAGTGCCCAACACTGAGTTCCGCGAGGGAAGGAGATCCTAGGGAACCCAGGGGATTGGGAACCCGAATCCAGAAGGCGTAATGGACCGGGGGGAGCTCCTCACTTGAAGACCTGGTGCAGCATATTGCCAGTGACGGGTGAGCCTCTCATCGGAGACCGCCTGGAAGGAAATTCCCCCCTCGCTCGGAGACTGCAGCCCACTTTCAGGGAGGAAAGTGGAGACTACATTGTGTCTGGGCCTACTTGCATCCACACCTCCTTTTCTGTTCTGTTTCTATAAGGGAGTTCAACTGATTGTGTTCATTCGAGAAGAATAAAGGAGTGTTGGACTTTAATGGTGTGGGGCTCATTTCCTGACAGACATTGTTCAAGGTAACTCTCGGTGGAGGCTCCAGGTGCACAGCACTGACCCGAAGGTAAAAGAACTTTGCTATATCACACTGACACCTGTGGTGAAGGCCAGGCGTGGTGTCCCCGCTCCCTTCCCCTCTAAGGTACCCCTAGACAAGAGAGAAGACGAGCTGAAGACGAAGAGGGGAGTGAGGAAGGCGCTACATATACAAGTATGAGTATAGTCAGGTGCATGTTGGTGGTCCTATCAAGATCTCTTCGATACACTCTTGCAGAGTATGTGCAGACCTTCCACTGATGCTGTGCTTGTCTGTAATTTGGGACAGTGAATCCAGATATTTTGTATCAGCCAGGATTACACTGTTAGGAGTTAGCTGGTTATGCAAGTGACTGGGAAAGATAGATATGTGGTAAATCAGCTTTAGTAAATAAAGTTTTATAAAGACTAGTAATAATGTTAACATTATTATGCCTCAATTGAATTTGTATACAGTAGCTTCAGCTTATACATCAGATATTGACACTATAGAGGATTGTAAAGTGTAAGAAATAATGTAGAGTAAAAACAATTATTGAGAAGACCCTAAAGCTGTGTTCATATAAATGTGAAATTGGTTGCATTTTTAACCGCATTCAATTCGCATAACATGTGAATTGGACCGGCTTTCCAAAGAGCCGGTTCACACTTGTGCAGCACTTGCCGTGGTTTTTAAAAAGGATTCTTTGCACTTTTGGGTCCGGTTTGGGTGCAATTTCAGGTAAAAATTTTAACCTGAATCGCACTTGAACCGGTGAACAGAACCACACTGCTGCACTGAAACCGCGGCCGCATATGTGTGAACTCAGTCTTACTGCAAGGGTTTAAATTACTTATTCTTGGGGGCATGGCCGGCTCTTGGGCAAGATGGCCACTTAAGCTGTAGACACTTCACACCAGACCTCCTTTCAACAGCGCCTGCCTGCATACAGGCAGCTCATCTAGTAACCCGGTGCTCCGCTGATATCTCAACAGTCCTCAGGGCGGCATGTCACTGAAGAGAAAAGACAATAGGCACCCTCGGAAGATCACAACCTATATGTTTCAACCGACCTGAGAACCGTCTCTGAGAAGCTCACTACAAGCAGATATGTTCTTCATTATGCACAAATTTAGCAATACCTTCAATGTCCTAGAACAGGGTTCTCCAAACTATGGCCCTTCAGTTGTTCAGGAACTACAATTCTCATCATGCCTAGTCATGTCTGTGAATGTTAGAGTTGTACAATGCCTCATGGGACGTTTAGTTTTTGCAACAGCTGGAGGGCCGCAGTTTGGAGATCCCTGTCCTAGAAGAAAGGGTATCTCACATTGAAGCTAATTTAGGAGATATTCCTACTACCATTAATGATATTATTGACACTCATGAAGACCATGTGGCAGATGCTAAGTGGATCAAAGATAATATTTCAGACATATGTAGCGACCTCACCTCTCGCTCCCTCCTTCTCTGTCAATGTCAATGGCTCTCGTCTAGGGGACCAGGGAGGAGAGTGTGACGCACCACGAGCTCGTATCCTCTAGTGTTTAGAGGTGTGAGCTATAACCAATTACCTTCGGGCCTGTGCCCCTGTCCAGAGCCAAAACTTCCCTTGAGAATGACCTTTAACTCCCAGAAAGCCAAGTTCCACACCATTGAAAGTCCAACACTTATTTATTCTTTTAGCGCAATAAATAGTCCTTTTAGAGCAGACTGGTCAGACAACGAACAGACAAGGTGAAGAGGAAGGTCCAGGCACAAACATGAACTTGTTACTCTCCTGTTTCAGTGTGCGCAAACAGGCTTGGGCACGGTCGCTGCCACCGACCGGGTGAATTGGACTTGAGGTCTCTGCCACCGACCTGGGTTTCAGTTGGGTCGCTGCCACCGACCATGCGAACGTGGACTACCTTCTTGAGATGCGGCCCCTGTCAGGGGAGTCATCCATCTGGACGGTCACCAGAGGCCTCCACCGTCACCAGCCAATGCTGCTCTGGATCTCCGGGAAGGTCACCTCTCTGGTCCCCCTCGCCCCAGATTCGGGTGTCCAACACCGGAGGACACCCTAGGAATCCTCCATCCCATGTGGGACCCAGTCAAAGGTACTGGGCCCCAGGCCTCCAGAGAGTACCTCACCCCAGACCAAAGGTATCTGGGGTGGAATCGCAGCTCCGTCCCCGGGTCGAGGGCGCCCGGAGACTACCAGCACTCACACCCAGGCTGAAGGTGCCTGCGCGTGGATCCCGAGCGGAAGATGTCTGCCCCTTTTATCCCCCCTCCCAGCATGCACAGCAGGTTCTCCGTCCCGCTGTACCACTGCCGCGAGAGGACAAAAAAGCACAGACCTCCAATGGTGGTTCAACCCCGGCCTATGGCAACAGCGCCACCTATAGGCCGCAGGGAACTGGACACCATTGATATCCTCCACTGGCATAAATTGGTCCATGAACGCTAACAATTGCTGCATCTGAGCCTGTTATCACTCAGATGCCTCCCCTAAATGTAACCACCCGCTACACATAGAAGACAGGTCACGCCGCAATAACATAAAGGTCTGCTACATCCCAGAGTTGGTGCAAAATTCTGAGCTTAAAACCTTTCTGCCTGATTTGAAAAATATTGGTTCCCCGAGCCACCATTCCTATCTGAATTGTGCCTATAGATGTGGTTTTGCGCATCTATTTTTATCATGTGAAGGAGCAGCTTATGCAAAAGTCGAGAGCTTTAGGGACCTTTCGGATCCATATGGTCAGCTACAAATATTCACGGATCTCTCATAACACACCCTCAGTCGCTGCAGACAGCTCAACACCATAACTAAAACACCATGCAATCACCACGTCCAGTATCAATGGACAGCGCCAGCAAGAATGTCCATTGCCTATAATGGTTCCAGACATGCAGTCTCCTCACTCCTCACTCCAAGAAAGACTTTGGCTCCTGCAGGGGTGGGGAATTATCCCCGACCCACCTACCAGCTCACCTATTCACCTATGGAATACAGCTCCGCTAAAAATCAACAATTACTGCCGCTGCCTCAACGGTCCATTAAATCCCGCACTCACTAAATAGCTGTTGGGAAGGTGGTCCTACAAAATGAGAACCCATATTTGGTTCTTTGAACCCTTTACCCCAGGATTTTCTTGCTTGGCACTGGTAGTGCCGGTTTTTTAGGAAGCTTTGCTCAGGCTATTGCCTGACATTTTCTCTTTTTCTTTTTTGTTTTTTTCTTACGTGAGTTCTGAGTCTTAACAGTTAATCCTGTACTCTTAAGCCCTGTACACACGATCGGATTTCCTATGGAAGTTTGCGCAAACTTTTGGTCCGTTCGCAGATTCTTGGGCGAACCGAACCGGGGGGTGTTCGGCTCATCCCTAGTGCTCAGAGTGACAATGTCTTGACACTGGCCACCTTCCCACTTCCAGTACGGCTGCACTAAACACACTAATGCAAGGGTATCAAACACAGCACAATACAATTTCTCAAGACCTCCCCTTGAGGTATAATGCAGTCCTTTTTACTGTAACCGAAACACAAAACCTCCCAGTGAGAAGTGTAGTCTCTGGTCTTCTTTCGTCTGCTAGCTATTATATTGCAGTGTTTGTAATCCAAGGGTTTAACAAGTAATGAAGTAACATAAAATGAAGAGTGATAACAATTCCTGCCATGCAACACACTTGTAGATGCCTCCAGTGTAGATATCCCTTGATGTCCAAAACGCAGTGACGTAAAACACTCCGACAAGCCGAGAAAAATGAAGTTCAATGCTTCTGAGCATGCGTCGACTTGATTCTGAGCATGCATGGGTTTTTTGTCCGATGGAGTTCCACACAGACAATCGGAATTTGCTATCGGTTTTTTGCCCATCGGATAAATTTAAAACATGTTCTATTTTTTCTCACCGATGGAAAAAAGACCGATGGGGCCCATACACGATCAGTTTGTCCAATGAAAAAAGTCCATCTGACTGTTTTCATCGGTAAAAACGATCGTGTGTACACGGCTTTAGAGTTTCAACTCCACCCGTACTGGTTGTCGGGTATTTCCTCAGTCTATGAGGCCTCGTACACACGACCGATTTTCTCGTCGTAAAAAACACGTCGTTTTTTTCGACGAGATTCTTGTTAAGCTTGTCGATTTTCTCGTCAAGCTTTCTATGCGTACACACTGTCATTTTCCAATTTCCTCGTGGTTCTCTGCGCTCACGTCCAGCACGTACGACGGCACTATAAAGGGGAAGATCTTTTTTCTTGGCGCCACCCCTTGGGCTGCTTTTGCTGATCTCGTGTTACCGCGTGTGAAGTAAAAGTTTGGGAAGAGACGATTCGCGCTTTTCAGTCTTCGTACTTTTCAGATCGTTTTCTGCCGTTCAGTTTGTGCTTGTGGGTTCGTATCTTGACTTTCAGGGCGTCTAGGCAGGTCGTATCTGTTTTACAGTGCGTTCTTGCCTGTTCGTTTCTGAATTTCAGTTCGTTATTCATAGGCCTTGCTGTTCTAAAGTGCGTTCTGTTCTGTACGTTCTGATTAGACGACCGTTTCCTAGCCATGTCGCCTGGACGTTCTCGTCGTCGAGTTCGTGCTGTGCGTGCGCTTGGTGTTGGTCTGCTTGTTTTGGACCAAGACCAGTCCATGAATGGTGTGAGGAGGAGTTCATGGACCAAGAATTGGTTGCTCCAGCGGGACCAATTCTGCCACATGCCTCTGCTGCGGGAGATCGTCGAGAATAATCCTGAGGACTACAGGAATTTTCTGAGGATGTCTGACCCCGTTTTTCAGGAACTGTTGGCTTTGGTGTCCCCCTATATTACCAGGAAGGACACCGTTATGCGGGAAGCCATCAGTGCTGAGCAGAGGCTCATCGCCACGTTGCGTTACCTGGCGACAGGGAGAAGTCTTCAGGACTTGAAGTTCACCACAGGCATCTCCCCCCAGGCTCTGGGCCTCATAATCCCAGACACCTGTTCTGCTATTATACAAGTCCTGCAGGAGGACTATATTAGGGTAAGTTTTATCCCTTAACATCACATTTTATGTATTACATGTATGCTAATGTATTGTATTTCTTTCATCCTTCCCTAATTACCATGATTGTAATATGCTGAGAATGTCCCCTTTGTCCCCATGCATGTTGGAAGCTTTAGATTGCCCCTTTTTTTTCCTCCCTAAATATTTCCCCTCACTAACTTTTCCAGCAGGGGCGCCTGTTGCTCCAAATGTTGGGGGGTTCCAACCCCAATTTCGGAAATAAACTTCCTCCTTTTTTGCTCTGTTGCCTAATAAACGCCCCCAGTTGTCCCCTCCAATGCAGCCATATGTGAGGTGGCCCAACTGACCCAACCTCAACCTCCACCTCCACCTTCCTCTTCTGCCCCACCCCCTTCTGCTACACCTCCACCTTCTGCCCCACCCCCTTCTGCTACACCTCCACCTTCTGCCCCACCCCCTTCTGCTACACCTCCACCTTCTGCCCCACCCCCTTCTGCTACACCTCCACCTTCTGCCCCACCCTCTTCTGCTACACCTCCACCTTCTGCCCCACCCCCTTCTGCTACACCTCCACCTTCTGCCCCACCCCCTTCTGCTACACCTCCACCTTCTTCTTCTGCCCCACCCCCTTCTGCTACACCTCCACCTCCTCCTCCTGACAGGAGTACCCCTCCAGTGGGCCAGCCTCCAGCTAAACGAAGAAGGAAGGCTGCAGGAAAGGCTGCAGGAAAGGCTTCAGGAAAGGCTTCAGGAAAGGCTGCAGGGAAGGTTGCCAGGAAGAAGAGGAAGTGATGGCCTTGCTTCATTGTGGTCGCACTGGTCGGACAGAAGGCAGCCTGTTGTAGTACCACACACTTGGGACATATATCTCACCTGCTGCTGTTCCTGACCTCTGGGAGGCCAGCATCAGATTGTGTTCTGAAATGTGGGCCTTCTCAAGCTCCCAATTTTAGTGTCCACACAGGGTTGCTGTGTGCTCTGGGGTCCCTGGGATGCACAAATGGCAGCAGCTTCTCCAGCGCTGCCTTCTCTTTATTTAATTTATAAACATGAATAAATGTGTTTTTTGTTTAAGTTCATACTTGACTATGTGTATTTTTAAATAAAAAAAAACAAGCTTTGGAGTAAGCAGATACATTTGACTGACAATAAAAGGCACAGATATCACCCCCCCAAAAGAATAACTAAATCTGATTAGCTCAAAAACATGGTGTGAAATTTTAAAAATATAGATTAGAAAATTAAATGGGAGATCGCTATCAAAACATTGAGAAATTATAATTAACATCATTTTGAAAAATCTAACCATTTAAATTATTCCTAAAAACTTGCACGATATAATACACATAAATCTTATAAAGAGCAGCATGAAAAAGGTTAAAAATAAGGCAGAACTCTGTGTGAATATCAGCAGCAAAAGAAGGTCTCTCGTTTTGATTAATGTAACATTCTAACGAAGAATTCAATGCAGAACATTTAAACAATGAAATATTTATGAGCGTGACGAATGTGCTCTCTCCATTATGAAGGCTTGTTTTACCAGAAGATGCGCTCCCGTCTCATAGTTGCTTGTGAGCATGCGCGCTTTTGGAAGAGTCGTAAAAGCATACACACGAACCATTTTCTCGTCACAAAACAGGCCGACGAGAAACACGACGAGGAAATCTGGAATCCTGACGAGAAAATAGAGAGCAGGTTCTCTATTTTCTCGTCGAGATTCTCGTCAAGTTTCTCGTCGTAAAACCATACACACGAACGTTTTTCTAGACAAAAAAACTCTCGCTGCACTTTTCTTGACTGTTTTGGACGAGAAAATCGGTCGTGTGTACGAGGCCTCACTCCTACATTATTACTTCCGCCTATCCAAGGAATTCCTCCTCACAACAAGCATTCTATCCAGGTGAACCCGCTCTGTTGTCCAGTAGCAAGAACTTCTGCACACTGTTAATCTTTGCCAATCTGTCCTTATTGGAAAAAGCACCCAACCATGACAAATAAAATCTTATCTCTCAATGCTACCAAAAGATCATCTCTATGGAAATTGTCAGCACAAACCCACTGTGACGTCTTGTGTGTACAAGAAACTCACTTTCACGCTTCTAATCCTCCTTCCTGCACCAACAGGAACTTTACTGCTAATGCCCCATCTAAAAAGAAAGGTATTCTTGTTGGCATCCACAACTCCCTCGCTTTTCAACTACAATCTTGCGCATCAAAGACCCAGAAGGACGCTACCTTTTATTGGAAGGCTCCATCAATAGTGTTCCTTATACCATTGTCTCCATATACGCTCCTAACCTACACCAAATTAGTTTTCTGCATAAACACCACATGAAAGTTCATGCAGTACAACAAGGCTCAGTTGTGTGGTGTAGAGACTTTCATATCACCCCTCATCCTCACATGGACTCTACATCCCTTCCCAAGAGGGCTACACCTGCACTCAATCCATTTCTATCTACTCTGCATCTTATCGATATATGGAGGTGCCAACATGCAGATGAACGAGATTTCACGTTCTTTTCCTTCTGCCATAACTCTAAAGCCCTGTGCACATGATCGGATATCCTATGTATTCTAATCCAATGTTTTTTTCCATCGGAAATCCGATTAAACTGTCTTCCATCAGTCTTGCCCACACACCATCAGTCAAAAAACCGACCGTTTCAAACGCGGTGATGTAAAACACTCCGATGAGCCGAGAAAAATGAAGTTCAATGCTTCTGAGCAAGCGTCGACTTGATTCTGAGCATGCGTGGGTTTTTTATCCAATGGAGTTCCCCACAGACGATATTAATTTGCTATCGTTTTTTTAACCATTGGATAAATTTAAAACATGTTCTATTTTTAAACACCGACGGAAAAAAGACCAATGGGGCCCATACACGATCGGTTTGTCTGATGAAAACAGTCCATCGGACTGTTTTCATCGGTAAAACCTATCGTGTGTACACGGCTTTACTCCCGCATCAACTTTTTGTTATCAGACCAGTGGACTCAGCAGAACATTTCATCTTCCACTATTCTCTCTACTGTGTGCAAAAATTGGAAATAACACTGCGCTACCCTTTAAATAAGCAAACAAAGTGCTAATTGGAACATGTGGGTTCTCACACACAGATAACACCAATAGGAAAATCCAGTGTAATTATAATTAAACATATAATGTTAATGGGAACAAAAAAAAAATATACTATTAAAAAATATTAATAAAATATATATATATATATAAAAAAGTGCAAAGTTCCAAATGAGGTTGATTCAGCCGAACAATCACATCTGCTGATGTATGTGCGATGTAATCTTCTAAGCTGTTATAAGTGGAGACTCCATATCCAAATGGTTCAGATAAGAAACAGAAGAAATAGCAGCTTACCGAATCCGGTGGATCTCTATGACGGAGATCTTTAGGGGCTCAAGCTCATATATACTTCCCACCAAGCTGACGACCAAAGAGCACTAGGCTCGGACGGTATCTTCCTCCACTTCCAAGGCTGAAAGAAATCTCCCTCCTGGTATCAGCTGGCGTGCTTATCTCATACGAAAAAAAATATTTTTGGAAGAAAAAAATGGAGAACTCATGGTGCAGTATTTCTTTGTTAAAAAGATAAGATATCCTTTATTTAGGCTGGATAAAAAGCATCAAACAGATAGTCCATTAAGGAGCAACAAGTTCAAAAAACGCTGCAAGTACTCACTCAGCTGTGGTCTCTGCCGATCAGCTGTTTGCGTAGTGACGTCACGTTCGACAGCTCCACCCGACGCTGCGTTTTGGCATACAAGGCGTCCACTGGGAAAGGAGGCTGGAGAACGGACGCCACCCATCACGCTTATGAATGGCAAGGAGAGATGACACCGGAAGTTCAAGGAAAAAACATCCGGCGTCCAGAATGTAAATGTTATGTTCCCTCACTTTTCACAGCTCCGATTAAAGGGACTGTTAGGTGAAACAACATACAGGTCCTTCTCAAAAAATTAGCATATTGTGATAAAGTTCATTATTTTCTGTAATGTACTGATAAACATTAGACTTTCATATATTTTAGATTCATTACACACAACTGAAGTAGTTCAAGCCTTTTCTTGTTTTAATATTGATGATTTTGGCATATAGCTCATGACAACCCAAAATTCCTATCTCAAAAAATTAGCATATCATGAAAAGGTTCTCTAAACAAGCTATTAACCTAATCATCTGAATCAACTAATTAACTCTAAACACCTGCAAAAGATTCCTGAGGCTTTTAAAAACTCCCAGCCTGGTTCATTACTCAAAACCGCAATCATGGGTAAGACTGCCGACCTGACTGCTGTCCAGAAGGCCATCATTGACACCCTCAAGCAAGAGGGTAAGACACAGAAAGACATTTCTGAACGAATAGGCTGTTCCCAGAGTGCTGTATCAAGGCACCTCAGTGGGAAGTCTGTGGGAAGGAAAAAGTGTGGCAGAAAATGCTGCACAACGAGAAGAGGTGACCGGACCCTGAAGAAGATTGTGGACAAGGACCGATTCCAGACCTTGGAGGACCTGCGGAAGCAGTGGACTGAGTCTGGAGTAGAAACATCCAGAGCCACCATGAACAGGCGTGTGCAGAAAATGGGCTACAGGTGCCGCATTCCCCAGGTCAAGCCACTTTTGAGCCAGAAACAGCGGCAGAAGCGCCTGACCTGGGCTACAGAGAAGCAGCACTGGACTGTTGCTCAGTGGTCCAAAGTACTTTTTTCGGATGAAAGCAAATTTTGCATGTCATTCGGAAATCAAGGTGCCAGAGTCTGGAGGAAGACTGGGGAGAGGGAAATGCCAAAATGCCTGAAGTCCAGTGTCAAGTACCCACAGTCAGTGATGGTCTGGGGTGCCATGTCAGCTGCTGGTGTTGGTCCACTGTGTTTTATCAAGGGCAGGGTCAATGCAGCTAGCTATCAGGAGATTTTGGAGCACTTCATGCTTCCATCTGCTGAAAAGCTTTATGGAGATGAAGATTTCATTTTTCAGCACGACCTGGCACCTGCTCACAGTGCCAAAACCACTGGTAAATGGTTTACTGACCATGGTATTATTGTGCTCAATTGGCCTGACAACTCTCCTGACCTGAACCCCATAGAGAATCTGTGGGATATTGGGAAGAGAAAGTTGAGAGACACAAGACCCAACACTCTGGATGAGCTTAAGGCCGCTATTGAAGCATCCTGGGCCTCCATAACACCTCAGCAGTGCCACAGGCTGGTTGCCTCCATGCCACGCCGCATTGAAGCAGTCATTTCTGCAAAAGGATTCCCGACCAAGTATTGAGTGCATAACTGAACATAATTATTTGAAGGTTGACTTTTTTTGTATTAAAAACACTTTTCTTTTATTGGTCTGATGAAATATGCTAATTTTTTGAGATAGGAATTTTGGGTTGTCATGAGCTGTATGCCAAAATCATCAATATTAAAACAAGAAAAAGCTTGAACTACTTCAGTTGTGTGTAATGAATCTAAAATACCGTATTTTTCGCTCCATAAGACGCACCTGACCATAAGACGCACCTAGGTTTTAGAGGAGGAAAACAAGAAAAAAAAATATTCTGAACCAAACAGTGTACTAAAATATTTTATATTATATTATTACTATAGGTGGGTGGTGGACACACAGCAATACCAGCCCCCTATCAAATCAGCTCAGCTACACTATATCTGGTGGTGGTGGTGGACACAGCAACCTCCCCCCCTTCCCAGATCAGCTCAGGGTGGCAGGGCAGACACAAACACTCCTTAAGCCAATTCTATCACAACAGCTCAGGTGACTGGGCTGTGGATACCATGCCAGCTTACACCTCCCACCCCCTTATCAACAGCTCACCTCAGGCAGCGGAGGTCACTGCCATTACAATCCACAACCCCCTCTTGCTGGCTGGCTGGCTCTCAGCCTCAGATGTACCCAGGAAGCAGCTAGAAATAAGGACTGGGGACAGAGTTTACAGCAGCAGATCCCAGGAGAAGGAGCAGGAAGTCAGACTGGACCAGACCACGGCGCCGGGGGGGGGGTTCAGGCTGCAAAAAAAAAAAAACAGCAAGGGCTCTCACAGCTTTCGGGGATGGTGTCACCTCTGGCGGGTAACACCCGACCTGGGTAAGGAGCACACCCCCATAGCAATGCTACTGACACCCCCCATGTTTTGACACCCGGGGCAAAGCGCCTCCCCCCGCTCCCCCTTGGTATGCCCCTGCCAGGATGCTCCTCACTTCCTGTCCTCTCTCCTTTACAGAGAAGCCGAGCGCTGGAATTCTGACGCGGCGACAGGGGGGGGGGCAGTGCCTGGTCAGTATTCGCTCCATAAGACGCAGGGACATTTCCCCCTATTTTTTTGGGGGGGAAAAATGCGTCTTATGGTGCGAAAAATACGGTATATGAAAGTCTAATGTTTATCAGTACATAACAGAAAATAATGAACTTTATCACAATATGCTAATTTTTTGAGAAGGACCTGTATATTCTCCTAATTGCATACCTCGTACAATGATTTAGTGAATACAATTAGCATAATACAAACTAAATTTAAAATATATAAAACTAAATGAAAATATGTGTATATATGGGGTCAAATAATACCTATTATTTTAATTAAGGGAGCACGAGATTCTCATGCAACCATAATCAAACCCCAAATTACAGAGTAATTACCTACTGTTAATTTAAAAACATACACATTAATTATTATTCTAACATGACCCCCCCCCCTCCCGGAGGTCATTAACTAGACAAGAACTGATTGATACAACAGTCAGTTAAACATAATTAAAAATATTTTACCAAACACACATGATAATACAAAAATATATAAAATTAGTACAAAAACCTATGTATCTAAATAACTAAATGCAGACATAAAGGCCTGTAGGCTCAGCACATATGGTGATAGATTCCACTAGGTCAGAAAATACTGCCACCCAGTGGAAAAAAGGAAAAAATTCACTTCTACTCTATCCTCCATTATATATGGAATTAGTATTTACATATGCATATGATTAGGTATGCATATGGGAAAAACGATGCAAACGACCAGACTTCCTACATATGTTACTAATTGCCTCAAACATTGGATTTAAGGATGAAACAATACGATGGTAATTTAATATATTAAAAATTGTTAATGAATGACAGAAAATGAGGGAACATGGGAAACATTCTAAATGAGTGGGATAAGCTATTGTTTATAAAACAATTTATATCCCACTCTATATTCAAGCCTAAGGGTCGATAACATTTTAACTCAAAAATCCACCGCGTTTCTCTACGAGATATTGTACGTTTCAGATCGCTCCCCCTCCAATGGGGGATATAGGCCTCAATGCCTATTACCTCAAGTAGAGAGGGATCTCTGTTGTGGCATAGGTGGAAATGCCATGAAACACTGTGGTCCTTGAATCCCTTACGGATATTAGTCAAATGTTCACCTATCCTAATTTTTAGGGCGCGGGTAGTTCTTCCAACGTATTGAAACCCGCAAGGACAACGGAGTAAATATATCACCCCCACTGTAGCACATGTAATGAAGCTGGTAATTTTATATTCCTTGGAGGTGATATGGGAGGTGAAAGAGGCAGTTTTGTAAGTTCTAGATGATTTACACACTTTACACCTTCTACACGGAAAGAAGCCTTTTAGGTTTCCAAACATACTCATTCGTTGAGGTGGGTCCACCATACTAGGTGCTTATATGTCCTTTAAATTTAGATTTTTCCTAAAAAGGACCTGTGGTTTCTCAGGGAGTGTAGGCCCCAAGGCCTGATCACTCTTAAGCACTCCCCAAAATTTACGTATAACCTTATTAACCCACCAAAATTGTGAAGAGAAGGTGGTCAAAAAAGACCATTGGAAATCCGTTGTAGCATTCACTTCCTTGGCTTTAGGTGTTAATAGATTTTTTCTCTCTATTTTTGCAACATCTCTGAGATCCTTTTCCAAAGTATGGAACTCATATCCCTTTTCAACAAATCGTTTTTGTAAAACAGTGGCCTGAGTCTCATAATCACTCAAACGGGAACAATTCTGTCTTACCCACTGGAACTGACCCTTAGGAATGGCCCTAAGCCAGTTAGGGTGATGCCCACTGTTAATTGGGATATATCCATTTTTATCCGTACTTTTAAAGTGAGTCTTGGTTAGGAGGGAACCCTGTTCTTTAAATATCACCAAATCCAAAAAATTGACCGATAGAGAACTATATTCATATGTGAATCTGATTCCCCAACTGTTGGTATTGAGGGTAGCAATGAAATCACATAGAGACCCCGCATCTCCTCTCCACAAAAAGAAAGCATCATCAATATATCTCCGCCATATGAGTAGGCGGGGCTCATGTAGGGAAAAAAGATGGTCATTTTCCCACAGGGCCATAAACAAACCTGCGAGGCTTGGGGCAAATTTAGCCCCCATAGCAACGCCGGTACTTTGGAGATAATATTGACCACTATAGTAAAAATAATTGTGTTCCATGGCGAAATTCAATAATTTCATCACAAAATCTAGTGTAGAGGATTTGATGGACAAATCTTTATGAAGAAAGAACTCAGCAGCTTTATAACCCAAGTCATGGGGTATAATCGTATAAAGAGAAGCGACGTCCGCTGTTACTAGCAGGACATTTTCTCCGATTTGGTATTCAGACACTTCCCTAATAATCTGCATTGAATCCTTCAAAAATGCGGGGGTTTTTGCTACTACCGGTTGTAAAAATACATCAACAAATTTGCCAATCCTTGAGGTCAGGGAATCAATCCCGCTGACAATGGGATGTCCAGGGGGTTGTACTGGGTTTTTATGGACTTTGGGAATATAGTAGATGATAGGAGTACGCGGGACTAGAGGTATTAGGAAATCAAATTCCTTGTCATTAATGACTCCTTTTCTATGACCCTCTTGAACTATGCTAAACAGCACTTGTCTATAGTTCTCCATAGGGTCCCTGCGTAGGATAGTATAAGTTTTCCTGTCTGCTAACAAAGATTCCATTTCCTTAATGTAGTCATCTTTCTTTAAGACCACTATCCCCCCCCTTGTCAGCTGGTCTTATTATTAGATTCTTTCTTTCACATAAGGATGCTATGCCCTCCTCCGCATTCCCAGGTTTTACCTTCTTAAATTTTACCGATGATAATTCTTGTAAGACAAGATCTTTGAACACCGTGATGCTCGGAGCTGGTTTTCCCGGGGGATTAAACATTGACGCATTTTTCAGGCCTGTCCCTCCTTTGTTTGTCTCTATCATCGGAATACTATTCCTGAGTACTGGATTGGTTTTATGCTCAATTTCCTAGTAAATTTTTGTACATCCAGAAACATCTGGAATTTATTCAGAGGTTTCTTGGGAGCATATTTAAGTCCCTGATTTAATGTAATTTTTTCGGATTTGGTGAGTTCCTCTCCACTAAGATTAAAAACTCCCTGGCATGTTAGTTCTGTCTCAGTTTTTTTGGCGTTGCTCCACTGTCCTCCTCTACATCCTCTCTTAATCTTCCCTTTTTTCCCAGTCCCTTTCCTAAAAAAATATCCGTCTTATTCCTAAGAGGTGCTGCTCCAGGAGGACCTTCATGTGGCCTTCCTTTAGTATTGTTTTGTAACCTAGATCCAGCACCATATTGTTCATTCTCCTCAAAGTCATCATTAGTACGTTGTAAAGGTCCATATTGATTATGCACTGGAATATCATATCTCCATGGCACCTGTGGAGAAATATATGTATTTTCCCTATGTACATCCTCAGAACTATTTCTGTGATTGGGATCTCCATATTGACCATGATGGTCCATATATGCAGGTCTATTCTGGGGATAACCATATGTGTTGGTATTGTATGAATTATATCCATAGGGTTGTCGATTACCCCTATTCGCCCCCTGATTTGGGAACCTTCCCTGATTTCTAGGGTGCTGATGTGGTTGCTGATACGGGGGTGGGTAATGATTACCACCACTCGTAGGCGGTCTCCCTTGATTGGGATTGGCCTTCTTTTTGTTCTGCTGTGGAGTTTTTGGTCCTCCACTTTTTCTCTGTCCTTGGTCTCTGTATCCTGGGGTGGAAGGGGGTGGAGGCCCCATACGAGATTCCGAATATTCTAAACCGGACAAAGTCTGTACTTCTTCTCCAGCATTCTGCTCTTCCATGGCTACTGTTTCAACTGATTTAGCAAAACTTTCACGATGGGTCTCCTGCCATTTAAAGACATTGTGGGACTTGTAGTATTCTCTCTACTACCTGGTCAGATCACTCCCCAGTATGCATTACCATCGAAGATACTCCCAGTTGCTCACCTACATATCTCTGGTGGTTGAATACTAAGATCCTGCAGACCGATCCCTATTCAGACTCTCTTTGTTCCCATCTTGAGAACTTTTTCAGGTGAATAAAGACTCAGTTTCTGGCCCTTGCACTGTTTGAGCCATGCCCAAGGCATTTATGCGTGGTCTCTTTATTCAATTAGAGGTTTGAGTCAAGAGGCAAAGGAAGCAGCGCATTGATGAAATCTTAAATTACATCCAAATAGCCAACTCCCTTAACAACAGCATCCCTGCTCTGAGCTTAAATCTAAAAATTTTGAGCTACGTCTGGAATTAAGATCCCTTCTTCTAGACAACTTTAAAAAGAGCCAGAAATGCCTTTAAAATGCAGTTTTATGCCAGTGGCAACAGAGCAGGTAAATTGCTGGCTCACTAAATTAAAGGGGTTCAAATTAAAGCATGTCCCTTTCATTTATCATCCCATTACAAAACAAAAAGCCTTTAGCACTTATTATGGTACTCTTTAAAGCCTCGTACACACGGCCGAAATTCTTGTCAAGAAAAAACACGTAGTTTTTCTTGACAAGATTCTTGGACAAGAAACTTGTCCCGGCCGAGTGTACACACGCTCAATTCAAAGAACCCGCGGTTCTTTGAATGGAGCAAACGCGGTGACGTCATCGAATACGACGAGCGTGCGCTCGTCACATTCGATGCCGTCGCCGCCATCTTGCTACACCCTATCTATGCCTAGGAAGCTACCGTGCATGCGTCAAAGTCATTTCGAGCATGCGCGGGCTTCCCGGAGGACAGGTAAGTGTACACACACACAATTTTCTCGTCGAGAAACAGGCTGACGAGAATCTCGACGAGAAAATAGAGAGCAGGTTCTCTATATTTCTCGTCGAGATTCTTGTCGGTTTTCTTGACGAGAAACCATACACACAAACGATTTTCTCGGCAAGAAAGCTATCTCGCCAGTTTTCTTGTCGTTTCTTGCCGAGAAACTCGTTCGTGTGTACGAGGCTTTAAGACTTAAAAAATGATCACTCCCTCGACCAATCAGATATTTCCTCCATTCAAACATTCTTAGATTCCATACATCTACCAAGCCTAACTCTTAACCTGCTGACTACTCTCATTACCCCCTTCACAACGGCTGAAATAGGGAAAGACATTGACGCGCTACCAAACAATAAGGCTTCAGGTCTTGATGGATTTGTTGGAGAATACTATAAACAGTTTAAACCCATACTTGTAGACCACATTCCCAAATATTCAATGCTGCTGCTGCTTCCTCTGCCTCTTTTTCGCTGTAGATGCTGTAAGATTGGGGTTTGTTAGCTCTTGTGGTGGATGCATATTTCCAGTGATGCAAGCCAGTCAGCAACTCTGTTTAAGGGCATGGTAGCCCATTTTTATTTAAAAGCACAAATGTTTACAAACACATCTGTAGTATTCACAGGGGGGGTTCCACCATTCCTGTATCTTTCATACTAACAGTAGCCTCGTAGCTTTACCTTCTAGCGATCCAGGCCTTTAGCCTAGGCCTGACGGTCTGTTCCTCAGACCCAAACAGTGTCCAAGAGTTTCAGCTTTCTCCTAGCTTCTCCTGGTCAGCACCTTTGTTGCTGTATCACTAATGGTGTCTGCCTCCTGCAGACATGCACCGACTTTGACTCCACTCAGAGGATGAGAGTCCAGCTGACCCCCATGCACACAGACTTCCTCTCTGTTGGGTGGAGCCCTGTTCCATAATCACCTCTGAACTAAATAGCCCAAGACACAGCTGTTCCATCAGCGTGTCTTTCTTTACCAAATCTGGCATAAACCAACCCTCTTGAAGGTCGCACAAAGTCGCACCACTCACAATGCTCAAAGCCCTGTTTATCACTTTACCAAACCCAGCAAAGGAGCCTACCTCTCCCAAAGATTTTCAACCTATTTCTTTACTCAACCACGACACCAAACTATATGCTAAGGTAATAGCAAACAGACTATTTGACTTTCTCACAAACCCCATCCACCATGACCAATTGGGATTCACAAAAGTGCGTCAATTATTGGACGCAACTCATAGGGTGATCCACATAATTCACTATGCTGAAAGTTAAGGAATGCCTAATCTGCTTTTATCTTTAGAAAGGCATTCAATAGAGTCCATTGAAAGTATCTAGATCTAACGCTATGTAACTTTGGCTTCCAAGGCCACATCCTATCAGCAATTATGTCTCTTTACTCATGCCCCTCCACCCAAGTATACTGCTCTACCATGCTATCCACACATTTTAGCATTACTAATGGCATGAGACAATGTCCCTTCTCGCCCTTAATCTTAAACTTAATCATGGAGCTTCTAGCTGAGCAAATCAGATCCCAGAAAAATATTGAGGGCTTTTTAATAGGTTCTAACGAGCATAAAATATATTTATTTGCAGACAACATTATCCTTCTGTTAACCAACCCCAGCTCCTTTCTGGCTTCGGGAAATTCAATTCTTGATCAATTTAGCTTTGTGTCCTACTATAAAGTAAATGCTGTCAAATCCTTTATCCATCCTCTCCGATTAACGAAAGAACAACAAGCCACATTGAGCAATGCCTACCTGTATGCATGGGCAAAATAGTCTATCTCCTACTTAGGAGTTAAATTAACCAAATTGGTATCTTCCCTATATAAGGGTAATTTTACACCTTTTTTGAACAATCTCCCTAACGAACTAGAGGGTATCTTTAAGCTCTACCTCTCATGGTCAGGCAGACTTGCTGCATTTAAAATGCTCAAATTACCACAACTGCTCTACCTGTTTACATCGCTCCCCATCCTAGTGCCTATGTTTTTTTTCTCCTCCCTCCAAACAACTTTAATGCCGCGTACACGCGGTTGGAATATTCCGACCTTGTGTATGCCCCATCGGACTTTTCCCATCTGAATTTCCGACGGACATAGATAGATGGCAGGTTCTAAATTTTTCTGACATAAAAAAATTCTATTGGAAATTCCGTTCGTCTTAAGGCAATTCCGACGCACCAAAAACCATGCATGCTTAGAATTAAGTACGAGACGGGAGCCCTCGGTGTGGTAAAACTAGCATTCATAATGGAGATAGCTCATTTGTCACGCTGCAAATTATTTTGTTTTTTATAATGCTAGAATAATGAAGTTGTTTGCTGCTGATATTCACACAGAGTTCTGACACACTTATTTCTTTATTTTTTCTCGTGATCTCATGAATAATCTTTTTTTTTTTTTTAAAGCCAGATCTCCATAATAATGTTTAGAATTATTTTTTATAGTCATCTTTTTTTTTTTTTTTTTTTAGCCAGATCTCCTGTTTTGTTATTATTAAAAAAATATTTTCTAGTGATCTCCATATTTTTTTTTTTGTCAAGTTACCACAACAACATTATTATCTTGTATTTTTTAACCTCAAGGAGGTTGGTTGGTGTCCCTTGTTAATTTGACATCGTATTTTTAAAATGTACCTGCCTACTCACAACCAAACTGTCCTATTTGAATAAAAAAAGTATTTTCTGAAACAAAAATATCCATTTATTCTGGGTAACAAAATAAAGAGGAAGGCAACGCTGTAGAAACTGCTGGAGTTAGCAAAGCCTTTGGACCCCAGGGCAGACATCAACTCTGTGGAAAAAAACTTGGTAGCCTGAGAAGTCCATATAATAGGAAGCACAATCTGGTCCAGGACTCCCAGAGATCAGGAACAGCAGCAGATGACATATATGTCCCCAGCCTGTGGTACTACAACAGCCTGCGTCTTCTGTCAGACCAGACTGAAGCCAGGCCATCACTTTTTTGACTTCCTTGCAGCCTTCCCTGTACCCTTCCCTGCATCCTTCCCTGCAGCCTTCACTGCACGCTTCATTGAAGGCTGTGGCTCTGGAGGTGGACTTGTGGCAGGAGGAGGAGAAAGAGGAGGATGGGCGTGTTCACAAATTTGGGATGTTGGTGTCAGCTGGCCCCTCTACCCCTTCTGAAGGGCCTAAAAAAGAAATTCCCTCACAGATGAGGCGTTGGCCCTCCTCCATTTTCTGTAACCGACTAGCTATATAGCAGCCATAGGCCTCTTCAGCGTCGGGGGGGGGGTTTTGAGGGCCTCACTAGCCTCCCTAATGAGGCCCAGTGCTGCCTCATCCACGTTTCTCCCCTTCCTGGGCCTTTTTGTTGTAAGATGGAGGGGAGGCACCTGGGATTGGGTGAGGCCACTGGGCCCGGCCACCTCCTGGCTGCCACTGGGCCCAGCCTCCTTCTGGCTGACACTTACCCCTGCCTCCTCCTGCCTGCCACTTTCCAGACCTGGCTGAGGTCTTCCTGTGTATAAAAAGGGAACATTGTTTTATTATTTTGTTCATCATTCACACACAATTTTCAGCTCATGACTGTTGCAAATTGAATGTTAATAAATAGAAAAGACTCTCATTCTGACCCCAGCAGTTTGCATTCTTGTCCCAATAATTTTTGGCCACTACTGTCTATTGATATGTCAGACACTTTTTCTTAAATCATTAATTTGTTATCAATAATAAATACAATAATAATAAATACAATACCTGGCTCCAGCTGGGCCCATCCACTTCTTCCAGGATGTAAGGACCAGGTTGGTCCTCAGAAGCCTCAGCTAGGGTGGAGGGAAGGGTGGAGGGAAGGCTGCAGGGAAGTGTAGAAAGTGATTCCCTGGCTTCAAGCTGGTCGTCCAGAAACCGTAGTCTGTTGAAGTACCACAGACTGGGTACATACACATCCGCTGCTGCTGCTCCTGATCTGAGGGATTTCTGGGTCTTATTATGCTCCTTCTTATACATGCTCTTCAAGGTACCAATTTTCTTTTCCAGAAACGTAATGTTTGCCTCGGGGACCTGTGTCTTCACCAAAACCATCAGTTTCTCCAGCGTTGCCTTCCTAGCTGATCTATTATAATATAAGGGGTTTTTAACCTCCCAAAGGTTGGTAAGCTCCCTGTACCGGTCTATAAACCTGCCCATGAATTCAGGCTCATTAAAGGGATTCATATTTGCTGCAAGACAAAACACAAGACAAAAACACTAATGTCAGCCTTAACTCTCATAATCTTATCCCAATATAGGCCTCAATCTTGAAGCAGTATAGGCCACTGATGCCCCAAGTTTAAATTTTACCTTCGTTAGGACGATCAGCGCTTCCGTTCCTCCTTCCTACACACACAGAACGTAGGTACATGCGTGTTAGCTTTATATACACTGCGCACGCGTGAAACTATGCATACGTTGCCCGGCCCTGACGTTCTTTCTAGTATATTCCCCGCCCCTTCTCTTTTGGTGCGCAGTGGGAGAGACAGGGTGGAGACACAGCAGGTGCATAATTCCAGTAACAGGGAGAAAAGCCCGGAGCCAGAAACATCACGATCCAGGAGGAGAAATAGAGCCTCAAATATGTCCTTTGTAGAGATGGCGGAGATGGTGGACATCTTAAAGAGGACCGACAATGATGGGAAGCATGGGCTGTACACCAACTATAATGTGAGAAAGGCCAAGATCATGTATAAAGTTGTGAGAAGTCTGCACAGGAATTTTGGGGTACGACGATCCAAGGAGCAATTGAGGAAACGCTGGTCAGACCTGAAATTGAGGGAGCATGATCAGTACAGAAGGATCAAGAAATTGCTTCAAAAAAGTAAGTATTTGTCCTGTGTTCCTATTATTATTATTACTTGCATGTTGCTCCATGTGCTTTTCTTTACTGTTGGACAGTTTAAAATGTCAACTTTCAGGTCGTGGGCACAGTAATCGGTCGTAGAAAACATCGTTCGCACATTAAATACAATGTTTTGGGCAGATACAGGTTAACTACATTTGGTCATGCCTATTTGTATAAAAAGAAGTTTACTACATTGTTGTCTAGATGTGTTTGTAACTAGAATGAAATGCAAACTTGATTCAGTGTAAAGGAGAGGACACTCAGCAGCTGTTTGCACATCTGGACTCAGGAGCACTAGTGTGGGACACCAGAACAACCTTTGTAGGGTGTCCCACACAGGTGCTCCAGTGGATACTTGGGGTGTCTCCATGTGTGAAACTTGGCCACAAAAGTATTCCATCTTTGGTAAGGGAAAAAATTATGTCTTCAGCTTGGAACTCTGCTAAAACAGACAATTGTGCCCCACTTCCAAACAATGTTTCATATTCCTATTTCTGGCCTCAAATATATGTGTGCTAAGTATACCTTTTATTTCATTCTTATAGGGGAGAAAAGACTTGGGACATCTGAGGACACCAGGAACCCCACACCTCAGAAAGAAGGGGAACTCAGCACACCGCAACCTGAGGATGTGGGGGAAGGAGAGGTGGAGGAAGTGGTTGAAATTGTCACCACAACAGGTCAGTGTCTGACACCACAGCTTCAGGTAATATATGTAGGCCTGCATGTTTATAATACATGCTTTTTACATTTTTGTAGGTGATGTGCTGGTTGTGGAAGAACAATCTCCTCATTTCACCAGTGCTAGTGCACAAATCCTAATCCAGGACATCATGGTGTGGAATCGGGAAATAGACATGATAAGGAATAAACTCAATGATCTTGAACAACAAATGAAGAACATGATTGATGTGTTGAGGGGAATCTAAATATCAACAAAATGCCACCATTTTAAAAAAAATTGGACTAAATGTAAACATTTTTAGGACTTTTTAAAAGACAAATTTTGAAGATGCACACAGTGGGGCTGATTTACGAACCGTTTGCGCCATGAGTGTCAGCGCACCGGTGCGTGCAACGGCAGTTTTGGTATTTACGAAACATTTGCGCCGGTAACGCAGCGCTATTCCCCATTTACTATAGTGTTCTCGGCGCACGGGAGGAGGTGCTCAGTGCGCCACTATGGACCTGGCGCACGGCATCTTCAAATCAAAATATAAAGAAGCTGGAAGTGCCAATATAATGGGGTGATGTGAGGAAGTATAGTGACAACTGCCCAAGCAACAAATATGCCCAAAATAGAATGAGAAAGTAACTTTTTCTGAACCAGCCTGCTGCGCCTGCAATTACGTTTATAACTGCGAGAGGTGTATTTGTGCACTGCGCGGCAATTGCGCTCCTTCAAATGCACCGGTTCACTGCGCCGGCAAAATCTTAGTAAATGTCAAGTCACGTAAATGCATTTGCATAAGTTGAACAGGCGCTCCTCTAAACTTGCCATTATATAACAGTCCCTGCACAAAATTACATTTCTAAAGGAAAAAAAGTAATTTAAAAGCACTCGCGGCTATAATGAATTGTCGGCTCCCATCAATACAGAGAAAAGTAATTGAAAGTCTTTGAAAAAAAAATGCATGGGGGTCCCCTCAAATTTTATTACCAGGCCCTTCAGGTCTGGTATGGATATTAAGGGGAACTCTGCGCCAAATAAAAAAAAATGGCGTGGGGTCCCCCTAAAATCCACACCAGACCCTTTATCCGAGCACACAACGTGGCAGGCCGCAGGAAAAGAGGGGGGACGAGAGAGCGCCCCCCCTACTGAACCGTACCAGGCCACATGCCCTCAACATGAGGAGGATGCTTTGGGGGTCTGTGACCCCTCAAAGCACCATGTCCATATGTTGATGGGGACAAGGGCCTCATCCCCACAACCCTTGCCCGGTGGTTGTGGGGGTCTGCGGGCGGGGGGCTTATTGGAATCTGGAAGCCCCCTTTAACAAAGGGGACCCCCAGATCTTGCCCCCCCCTGAGTAAAATGGTAATGGGGTACAAATGTACCCCTACCATTTCACAAAAAAAAGTGTAACATTTTTAAAAAATGACAATAGCCGGTTTTTGACAATTCCTTTATTAATGTCTTCTCCTTTCTTCCATCTTCTCCCATCTTCTTCCTTCTTCTTCTTCTTCCATCTTCTTCTTCCATCTTCCCTTTTTTTCCATTCGGGTTTCTTCCTACATCTTGTTCTTCATCTTCATCTTCATCTTCCTTCTTCCTTCGGTGTTCTCGTCCGCATCTTGCTCCGGCTTCTTGTTCCCCTCTTCTTTCTCCGGACGATCCGCTTGCATTCGAGGTTCCCGCTGTGTGACGCTTCAGTTCTTCTGACAGTTTTCCTCTGAGTCCGCAGCCACCCGGTGACCCAGCCCCCTCTGACGCACATGGACTTCACGGGGACTGTAGTATGGCTTTCCCTGTGGTGTCAGAGGGGGGCGGGGTCACCGGGTGGCTGCGGACTCAGAGGAGAACTGTCAGAAGAACTGAAGCGTCACACAGCGGGAACCTCGAATGCAAGCAGATCGTCTGGAGAAAGAAGAGGGGAACAAGAAGCCGGAGCAAGATGCGAACGAGAACACCGAAGGAAGAAGAAAGATGAAGATGAAGAACAAGATGGAGGAAGAAACCCGAATGGGGAAAAGAAGAATATGGAAGAAGAAGATGGAAGAAGATGGAAGAAAGGAGAAGACATTAATAAAGGAAATGTCAAAAACCGGCTATTGTAATTTTTCACATTTTTGACACTTTTTTGGTGAAATGGTAGGGGTACATTTGTAAGGGGTTGTGGGGATGAGGCCCTTGTCCCTATCAACATGGGGACATGGTGCTTTGAGGGGTCACAGACCATGTTGAGAGCATGTGGCCTGGTACGGTTCAGGAGGGGGGGCGCTCTCTCGCCCCCCCTCTTTTCCTGCGGCCTGCCAGGTTGCGTGCTCGGATAAGGGTCTGGTGTGGATTTTTTTTAAGTTTGGCGCGGGGGTCCCCTTAATATCCATACCAGACATGAAGGGCCTGGTAATGGAATTTGGGGGGACCCCCACGCATTTTTATTTTTTTCAAAGACTTTCAATATCTTTTATCTGTATTGACAGGAACCAGCAATTCATTACAGCCGCGAGTACTTTTAAATGACTATTATATTACTTTAGAAATGTCATTTTGCTCTCGGACTGTTATAAACATGGAAAACATGCGCTACTTTACAGGCATACTATAGACACCCCCCAGGTATGATATTTAGGGCCAGTTCACATCGGATGCAGTGCAGTGCGTTTTTTTGATGCATGAAAGATGCAAAGAAAGTTGATCACATTAATGCCATAGTTCACACCACTGCAGTCCATTCCAGTGCGTTTCAGAAGGGCAAAAAATGGTCATGCTGCATTTTTTATGTACAGAACTGTACTGGACCGCAGTAAAATGCATCAAAAACGCACCGGAACGTTCCAAAAATGCATTGGAACGCACCTAAATGCACCAAAGACACACTGCAACACACTTGTCCTTATTAGGGCCAGTTCACACCAGACGCAGTTCCGTTCAGTTCCATGTGCTTTTTTTCTGCACAAAATGCATGCATAGTATTTTCCATGTATTCCAATGGCTCTAGTTGGCTCTAGTTTACACCATGCAGTCAGTTTCTGGTCAGTTTCTGCACCGGAAACTGCCCGTAAACTGACTGTATGGTGTGAACTAGAGCCAACAAAAGCCATTGGAATACATGGAAAACACCGTGCATGCATTTTTAGTGCAGAAAAATGCGCACGAAACTGAACGGAACTGCATCTGGTGAGAACTGGCCCTTAAGGTTAAGTGAAAAGAGGGGGAAAAAAGCACTGGACTGCATCAAAAACGCACCAAAAACGCATCAGAAATGCAGTGGAACGCATCAAAAACGCGTTCCTGTGCATTTTTGATGCAGTCCAGTGCTTTTTTTCACCCCTCTTTTTTATTAACCATAGATAAGGACAAGTGTGTTCCAGTGCATTTTTGGTGCACTTAGGTGCGTTCTGGGGCGTTCCAGTGCGTTTTTGATGGGTTTTGCAGAGTTTCAGTACAGTCTAGTGCAGGTAAAATGCAGCATGTTCTACCTTTTTTGTGGAACTGGAATGCACTGGAACAAACACTGCCATTTAGAACCATATAACCAACTTTCCATGCATTTTTGATGCATAAAAAACGCAATGGACTGCATGTGGCCCTTAAGCAATATGGCATATTTAAAGTCACTTCTCCTTGTTTTGTTTTTGGTGTTGTCCAAATTGGTGACATTGATATATGTCCCTTAGGGTGGGACCTGGGCCCCCATACCCATTTTAACGCCAATAACTAGAAGATAAGCCAGCCAAGTAGGGACTAGCAAAATTAACAAGTCAGTTCCCAAAGACTGCAATGGTATTAGTTGTATAACTTTTGCCCATGTTAGGCTCTTTGTTTGCCCCCCGGACTGGGGGGTGTTTGTCCCATCTCTAATTTTGTAGCATGCTGGATGATGTGCTTAATTTTGGACGGGGGGGCTTATTTTCTTCTAGCTGCATTTGTGTTGGTCTGAGCATGCTCAGGGACTTCGTTTTTTTTGGTGCTTTTTGTGTGTGAACAGCACCTGGATATTTCTGGGCATGTACCCACTTTGAAGTTCAGTCTCTACATTGGGTGAACTTGCATTTTGGGTGTTTCATGGACTGTGCATGTGTTTTCAATTGCCTCATTAGCACACAAACCTATGTTATATAAAGCTTGCAGATAGCATTCTCTCCCTTGCCCTGAAAAGAGGCAAGATTGTGTGTGTGCGTGCGTGCGTGCGTCCGTCCGTCCGTCCGGCAAAAAGTACATTTTGGTGTCCTTATCGAGTTTGTAAAACATGCATTTTCTTTGTTATGTCTTTGCAAAACAGATGAGATGTTTATTTTACTTTTATTGATTGAATTTTTTTGTATGGGGGAAGTATAGTGACAACTGTCCAAGTAACAAATATGCCCAAAATAGAATGAGAAAGTAACTTTTTCTAAACCAGCCTGCTGCGCCTGCAATTACGTTTATAACTGCGAGAGGTGTATTTGTGCACTGCGCGGCAATTGCGCTCCTTCAAATGCGCCGGTTCACTGCAACGGCAAAATCTTAGTAAATGTCAAGTCACGTAAATGCATTTGCATAAGTTGAACAGGCGCTCCTCTAAACTTGCCATTATATAACAGTCCCTGCACAAAATTACATTTCTAAAGGAAAAAAAGTAATTTAAAAGCACTCGCGGCTATAATGAATTGTCGGCTCCCATCAATACAGAGAAAAGTAATTGAAAGTCTTTGAAAAAAAAATGCGTGGGGGTCCCCCCAAATTCCATTACCAGGCCCTTCAGGTCTGGTATGGATATTAAGGGGAACTCCGTGCCAAATTTTTTAAAAAAAATGGCGTGGGGCTTCCCCTCAAAATCCGTACCAGGCCCTTCAGGTCTGGTATGGATTTTAAGGGGACCCCCACGCCAAACTTAAAAAAAAATGGCGTGGGGTCCCCCTAAAATCCACACCAGACCCTTTATCCGAGCACGCAATGTGGCAGGCCGCAGGAAAAGAGGGGGGACGAGAGAGCGCCCCCCCTCCTGAACCGTACCAGGCCACATGCCTTCAACATGGGGAGGATGCTTTGGGGGTCTGTGACCCCTCAAAGCACCATGTCCCCATGTTGTTGGGGACAAGGGTCTCATCCCCACAACCCTTGCCCGGTGGTTGTGGGGGTCTGCGGGCGGGGGGCTTATGGGAATCTGGAAGCCCCCTTTAACAAAGGGGACCCCCAGATCTTGCCCCCCCTGTGTGAAATGGTAATGGGGTACAAATGTACCCCTACCATTTCACAAAAAAAAGTGTAACATTTTTTAAAAATTACAATAGCCGGTTTTTGACAATTCCTTTATTAATGTCTTCTCCTTTCTTCCATCTTCTTCCTTCTTCTTCTTCCATCTTCTTCTTCCATCTTCTTATTTTCTCCATTCGGGTTTCTTCCTCCATCTTGTTTTTCATCTTCATCTTCCTTCTTCCTTCGGTGTTCTCGTCCGCATCTTGCTCCAGCTTCTTGTTCCCCTCTTCTTTCTCCGGACGATGCACTTGCATTCGAGGTTCCCGCTGTGTGACGCTTCAGTTCTTCTGACAGTTCTCCTCTGAGTCCGCAGCCACCCGGTGGCCCCACCCCCATTGACACCACAGGGAAAGCCTGGAGAGAAGAAGAATACTTTAGAAATGTCATTTTGCTCTCGGACTGTTATAAACATGGAAAACATGCGCTACTTTACAGGCATACTATAGACACCCCCCAGGTATGATATTTAGGGCCAGTTCACATCAGATGCAGTGCAGTGCATTTTTTTTGATGCATGAAAGATGCAAAGAAAGTTGATCACAATGCGCATGAGCTGGACTTCCGGGAAGACGCTCTGAACGGGAGCTCCGCGCTGCTCCGGCCTCTCGCAGCCCCCTGAGCCTACAGACCGAGCGGGAACCGGCCAGGACTGACCCCATCGCCTCCCGGGTGAACCAGGGACACTTTCATATGCCGGGCGGCTCACAAAAGAGGGAGGTGAGCCGCCAGCTCGACTTTACACTGGCAGCCCCTGCATCATCCAAGATGGCGGCCGCAGCTCAAGGCAGCATGGAAGGCCCGGACTCCATTGCGGATCCTCCTTCCCATTACCAGCACCAGATCGGTCTGCTGACAACTCCTGTGAGTACCTGCAACCCCCAAGGGATCTCCCCAGCATCCACTGAGTCCCTGCTGAAACGGACTTTTGGAGATCTCCCCCTCTCTCCCATGCTGCGATCCCCCTTAAGCCTGGCAGGCCCCCACCTCTCCCCCCTTGCAGCCAGTTCACTCCGCTGACATGCAACTTATGCTGCAGAACTTTTCTGAGCTGCTAGCCACAGGCTTAGCCCACAATGCCACTCAGATCACTGCTACCATTAAGGCTGATTTGCAGAGCCTGGGAGCCCGCATGGATGCAATTGAGCAGGCTGTGGATAACACTGCCGCCCGTACTAACCAAAATACCACATGCATCCAAACCTTACAGGATCAACTTGAGACAGCTCTCTCTAAAATCGATGATTTAGAGAACAGGAGTAGAAGGTATAATTTCCGTATACGTGGGATCCCTGAATCTGTTACTGATGTTCCCAGCACAGTTAAATTGTTCATTAAAGAACTCATGCCAGACATTCAGGACCACAGATTGGAACTTGACAGGGCTCACAGAGTCCTCCAGCCCCCCCGCCAAGATGGTCTCCCAAGGGACATTGTAGTCAAGCCCCATTACTATGGTGTGAAGGAGGATGTTATGAGGCAGACCCGCAACCTGGATAATCTCTCCTTCCAAGGGAATAAAATCCAAATCTTTGCTGACATCTCACCCACCACGGTCCAGAAACAGAGTTCCCTTAAACCCCTCCTGGAGGTCCTCAACCAGAACTCCATCAAGTACCGCTGGGCTTTTCCGTTCCGCCTACAATTTCATTTCAGGGACAAACCCTTTGGCTTTTCCACCTTTCAAGACGGCGAACGTCTCCTTCTTCATCTTGGTCTTATCTCCCAAGAACTTGTTGCACAACAAGCGACAACCAAATCAGGCTCCTCAAAGCGTCCACCCCCCGGCAGTCCTCTGACCCCGTTATGGAATAAACAACAAATGAAGAGACAGAGAGAATCCCGACCCCCGAGATGAGGGACTTCTTTTGTTTTTCTCCCGGACGGGAGCTGGGTTGCTTTTGACTATCCCTAATATTTCAGAGAGCTAACTACTCTCCCCCCCTAGTATGGTGGTAGACAGACCCGCACGGCCCTGACTGGCTTCAGGCGGGCCAGGGTCTTGATCTGTTTGGTTTGGGCCCCACTTGCCCATCTTATGGCTAGTGGGGACTCCCAATATCCCCCGTTCCTCCCACCTCGATGAGGAGGACGCTTTCATTGCCTTTCTGACTTGTTGCATATATGATGGGCCTCTCCTAGTTCCAACCTATGGTTAGGCCTAGTAGCTTATACCCTTCCTTACGCCTGTCCCCCCCCCTTTTTTTTTCCCTTTCCCCTCCCCCTTCCTCCCCCTTCCTCTCTTGCCCTCCCTCCCCACCTTCCCTTCCTTTCCCTTGCAGGTTCCACTCCATGCACTGGTTATTTTCTGGTTATACAGTTTTACGGTTCGTTATATTTGTTTGTTTACAGTATTTTCTGCACTTTGGCCGTTCCAGTACTGTTTTACCCCCCATTGGGGGCTCTGACGGCCGGAGCGGCTCAACATGCCGCTCTCTCTGTTGTGACGCGGAGGGACTTTTAATCCCTCTGGTGACATCAGGTAGACAAACCCTACTGGGGTTGCACTCTCTCCAAGACCCCTCTTGCAGGAGTCCTTGGACTTGGACCCGGCTAGCCGGTCCTGTTGAATTTTATCTGAATTTTTGCATATGTTTGTTTTGTTCTCCTTTTGTGATTTAACTGACCAATATAATGACATCTCTGATCTTTCCTCCTCTTTTTCTTCCATTTCTTCTCCCTCCCCTTCTCCCCTCCCTACAGTGTTCTCCTCCTCCCTCCTCCAGGATTCCTCGCGGAGAACTCCCCCAGGCCTTGCTCCAGGGCGTTTGTTGATAGCCTACCTCGCGCTGGCTGTCCGGATTCTCTCTTCTCTCCAGGTAAGCTCCCCTTTTACATTCTCGCACCCCCCCCTCGGGCGCCCATGGCTGAGACTGACGCTCGCAAGCTGCCTTTGAAAGTAGCTTCCCACAATACACAGGGACTTAATTCCCCTTCTAAACGCCGGAAGGCCTTTCAGAGCTACCACGCCAGAAGCCTTGATGTTGTCCTTCTTCAGGAGACCCACTTCCCCGCTAGCTATACCCCCTCCTTCCTACACCGTAGCTTTCCCACCTTCTACCTTGCGAATGCTGACACCAAACAGAGAGGGGTGGCCATTCTCTTGGCTAAACGTATCCCATTTACCCACATTCACACAATTCGTGATGAAGATGGTAGGTACCTGCTGGTCAAAGGGCTCATAGAAGGGGTGACGTATTCTTTTGTTTCATACTATGCCCCCAATCGGGGCCAGGCAAATTTTTTCGCATCCATGTTCTCAACCCTCTCCTCTCATCTAGAAGGTAGAGTCTTAATAGGGGGTGACTCCAATATCACGTTTGACCACACACTTGACAAATCCCACGAGAACAGGCCACGCCTTAAGAGACCCTCCAAACAAAGCCTCAGAATCGCTCGACTCCTACACGACTTGGGCCTGATTGATTCTTGGAGGGAATTGAATCCCACGGCCAAAGACTTTACCCATTACTCTGCCCCACACAAAACATTTGCCAGGATTGACCACATCTTCGTTCCCAATTCGGACATTCACACTGTCTCTCACTCCTCAATACAAGAAGTTCCGTGGTCGGACCACTCCTTAGTAACCCTTAGAATTTCTAGCTCCCTTTCGCCTTCAGGCCCCCCTCAGTGGCGCCTAAGTAAATCCCTCCTTGCCAACCCGGTCCACTGCACCATGCTGGAAAAGGACATCCAAGATTTTTTCCTTCTCAATGATACCGGGGAAACTTCCCCTAGCTCTCTCTGGGGAGCTCATAAAGCCGTCTTGAGGGGGAAGATGATTCAAATGGCTTCCAACCTGAAAAAAGGAAGGAAGGTGGATGTAGAAAACTTGGAAAGGGATTTTACACTACTTAGTAAAGCCCATAAGTCTAACCCCACTCCAGCCAGTCTGGCCAAGTTAGAATCCGCCCGCATTGCTTTAAATCTTGCCTTAACTTCTAATGCAGACAAACACTTGAGCTGGTTAAGTGGCAAATTCTACTTACAAGTTGATAAAATCGGCTCACGCTTGGCGGCCAAACTCTCTCCAAGGATCCAAAATTTCTCCTTACCCAAGATTAAATCGTTATCGGGTTCTCTCACCCAGAACCCCCATAAAATCCTAGAAACCTTCCAGGCTTTCTACTCCAAACTATATGCATCTCCCTCCTCTGCCGACCCTGTTTCCTTAGAATCATTTTTGGCGGACATTGATCTCCCCAAACTTTCAGAGTCCCATAGATCCATGATGGAATCACCTTTTAGCACTGAAGAGGTCCAGGAGGTCATCAAAAATCTCAAAACGGACTCGGCGCCAGGGCCGGACGGTTTCTCCGCCCTTTATTACAAAACTTTCTCTGGGGTCCTATCTCCTCGTCTGGCCAGTCTTTTTAACTCCCTACGAGAAGGCTCCATTCTCGAACCCGCTGCCAACCTCGCATATATCTCTGTGATCCCCAAACAGGGAAAAGATCCTAGTGATGTAGGCAACTATAGGCCGATTTCATTGATCAATAATGATCTGAAAATCATGACCAAGATTTTGGCCAACAGAATAGCCTCCTTCATAGCTTCTTATGTTCATAAGGATCAGGTGGGTTTCATCCCCGGGAGACAGGGACCGGACCAGATCAGGAGAGCAGTAGATTTGATTTCCCTCATGCAATCCTCCTGGGATGGCGGGTCCCCCCAGAAGGGATATATTCTTTCCATAGACCTCCAAAAGGCCTTTGATACGGTCACCTGGCCATACATTTTTACCATTCTACGCCATTGGGGCTTTGGCCCGGAATTCCTAAGAACCCTGGAGTCTCTATATTCCTCCCCGAAAGCCCAGATCAAACTACAGGGACGCCTCTCCGACCAATTCCCAATCTTCAACGGTACCAGACAGGGCTGCCCGCTCTCCCCTATTCTCTTCGCTATAGCGATAGAAACCCTAGCTCTAGCAATTAGACAACACCCGGACATTCACGGGGTTCAATGTGGTCAACATACACACAAATGCGCCCTCTTTGCGGACGATGTCCTCCTTTTCGTCACCTCCCCTCTCAGGTCGACCCCCAATATTCTCCAACTCCTCACCACTTTTGGAAAGGTTTCAGGCCTTCAGGTCAACATGGCAAAGTCAATGGCCTTAAACGTCACTACACCCCAAGATATAGTCGATAGGCTCAAAACAAACTTCCCCTTCTCCTGGTGCGCCTCTTCTCTTCCCTATTTAGGTGTTTTCCTCACCCCAAAAGTAGAGCTCCTATTCCAACACAATTACCCTGCCATGTTCAAAAAACTCACAACTGAACTTACACAATGGTCTCTTTATAAATTGTCCTGGCTGGGTAGAGTCAATTCAGTCAAGATGACCCTCTTGCCCAGATTGCTTTATCTCTTCCGGTCCCTGCCTATCCCTGTCAAGAAGCGAGCACTGGATAGACTCCAATCAAAAATCATACAGTTCATATGGGGGGGCAAGGGACATTGTCTATCTAAAAAAGTTCTGTATAGGGCAAGGAAGAAAGGAGGCCTTGGCCTTCCCAATGTGTGGTGGTACTACCAAGCAGCCCAACTCTGTCAATTCTCAGTAATATATACTAAAGGACCTAAACCGGACTGGGTAGACATAGAAAGGCAGGCAACCCCTAACCACACATTGGACTATTTAGCCTGGAGACCACGTAAGGACCGTCCCTCGATCCTGTCACCCGCCCTCTCTCACTCAATGGCTCTCTGTGATATCCTTCATAAACATCCCGCGCTATCCTCTTCCTGGCATCCCCTAGCTCACATCTTTCACAATCCCCAATTCCCCCCCGGGTCTAAATATCAAGGCTTTTGGATGGTGGCTTGACAAGGGTTTATACAGAATAGGACAATATTTTAACAATGAGGGCCCCATCTCGCTCAAATACTGCACTTCCAAACTGGACATGCCCTCCTCTGAAACCTTCCGCTATTATCAGTTATTACATTTTCTGCGTGGGGTCTGGAAAAGTTCAGACAACCCACTCTCGGTTACCAAATATGAGCATTGGTGTTCCTCAGCCATGGGCGTCAGGGGGGCATCTCCCTGATCTATTCAGCGCTAGCTGACCCTCAGGGCAAAGCGAGCTATATGTTGAAATGGGAGCGTGACCTCCAGTTTGAATGGGATCTAGACACTTGGCACACAAATTTCTCCCGCTCATTCAAGGGTATCTTAAACACCTCCCTGATGGAGGCGGACGTTAAGGTCATCTCCAGATGGTACCTGGTCCCTACGTGCCTTTCTAGGCTCTATCCACAGTCTTCCCCCCTCTGCTTCAGAGGATGTGGCCTCGTAGGCTCTCTCCTCCACACCCTCTGGGAATGCCCTAAAATTAGGGGGTTCTGGAATAGAATTTTCAGCCTCATTCGCAAAGTCACTGGTTTCAAGGTGAAGCAGAACCCTACTATTGCCCTCCTTAATGATGCTCTCCCTAAGGTCCCTAAATTGTCCCGCTCCCTCATACACTTCATCCTTCTGGGGGCCAAGATTACCTTGGCCCACGCCTGGAAGTCGCCCTCGGTGTCATTTCGCCAAGCTAAACACAAGATTTCATGGATAATGACACAGGAAAGGGTTTCTAATACCTTACTAGACAATCCAGAAAAATTCCGTCTTATTTGGGAACCCTGGGCTATGCATGTAGGCATATCCCATTCCCTTCTGCCCCAATAGGTGAGCACTGGACAGCCCCGATTCGGCACGTTGCTGACCATTTTTCCCCCTCTCCCCGAGGAATCCTGATTTCCCCCGCCCCCTTCCTTCCCTCTTATTCTCTGGTTCGCTCCCCCTTCTCTTCCCTAACCCTATTTCTTCCTTTCTTCTCTTCCTATTCTTAATCTCTTTCTTAGACTGTCACTGGCTACTCAGGTTTTACATCTGTGTAGTCTTTCTTGTTTTATGTTGATGGATACAGCTAGATGCTCCGCCTTACAGGCATTTGGAAGCCATTCCATTAGTTGGGTTTTTCAGCCCCTTCAGAATATTAACAGAGGTTCAAGGTCAGACTCCCCCTGGATGGTCCGCATCCTCAGGGGATTAGCAATCTGGACAGGTTTGCGGGTTGCCAAGCCCTTTGTTCATATCCCTCCCTGGGTGTTCTGTTCCCGATCGTTCTGTGCACAGCAGGATCCCAATTGGGGTGCGTGGACTGGTCGGGAGTAGACGTAGGGCAGTTGTCCCTCAGGGTCTGCCCTAAATTTGTTGGCGCCTACTTTTTTTTCTTCTTTTTTTTGTATGCTGAGTCTGCTCTACCCTCTATAATAGGTACTGTGGTCTATGATATTGTGATGGAGCATAACTCCAAGTGACCTTCTTTTGT
This sequence comes from Rana muscosa, assembly GCA_029206835.1. Classification (NCBI taxonomy): domain Eukaryota; kingdom Metazoa; phylum Chordata; class Amphibia; order Anura; family Ranidae; genus Rana; species Rana muscosa. The sequence continues at coordinate 1,235,215,337 of CM055122.1, forward strand.
TTGTTTCTGATGATCATACTTTGTACCGACCTCGCTTGGGGTCTTTTGTTATCTTCTTTTATAATTGTACTGCATCTAATCACAATAAACCTTTTTTTGAAAATTTAAAAAAAAAAAAAAAAAAAAAGTTGATCACATTAATGCCATAGTTCACACCACTGCAGTCCGTTCCAGTGCGTTTCAGAAGGGAAAAAAAATGGGCATGCTGCATTTTTTATGTACAGAACTGTGCTGGACCGCAGTAAAACGCATCAAAAACGCACCGGAACGTACCAAAAGCGCATTGGAACGCACCGGAACGCACCTAAATGCACCAAAGACGCACTGCAACACACTTGTCCTTATTAGGGCCAGTTCACACCAGACGCAGTTCCGTTCAGTTCCATGTGCTTTTTTTCTGCACAAAATGCATGCATAGTATTTTCCATGTATTCCAATGGCTCTAGTTGGCTCTAGTTTACACCATGCAGTCAGTTTCCGGTCAGTTTCTGCACCGGAAACTGACCGTAAACTGACTGTATGGTGTGAACTAGAGCCAACAAAAGCCATTGGAATACATGGAAAACACAGTGCATGCATTTTTAGTGCAGAAAAAATGCGCACAAAACTGAACGGAACTGCATCTGGTGTGAACTGGCCCTTAAGGTTAAGTTAAAAGAGGGGGAAAAAGCACTGGACTGCATCAAAAACGCACCAAAAACGCATCAGAAATGCAGTGGAACGCATCAAAAACACGTTTGATGCAGTCCAGTGCTTTTTTTTCACCCCTCTTTTTTATTAACCATAGATAAGGACAAGTGTGTTCTAGTGCATTTTTGATGCACTTAGGTGCATTCTGGGGCGTTCCAGTGCGTTTTTGATGGGTTTTGCAGCGTTTCAGTACAGTCTAGTGCAGGTAAAATGCAGCATGTTCTACCTTTTTTGTGGAACTGGAACGCACTGGAACAAACACTGCCATTTAGAACCATATAACCAACTTTCCATGCATTTTTGATGCATAAAAAACGCAATGGCCTGCATGTGGTGTGAAATGGCCCTTAAGCAATTTGGCATATTTAAAGGCACTTCTCCTTGTTTTGTTTTTGGTGTTGTCCAAATTGGTGACATTGATATATGTCCCTTAGGGTGGGACCTGGGCCCCCATACCCATTTTAACGCCAATAACTGGAAGATAAGCCAGCCAAGTAGGGACTAGCAAAATTAACAAGTCAGTTCCCAAAGACTGCAATGGTATTAGTTGTATAACTTTTGCCCATGTTAGTCTCTGTGTTTGCCCCCCGGACCGGGGGGTGTTTGTCCCATCTTTAATTTTGTAGCATGCTGGATGATGTGCTTAATTTTGGACGGGGGGGGGGGGCTTATTTTCTTCTAGCTGCATTTGTGTTGGTCTGAGCATGCTCAGGGACTTCGTTTTTTTTTTGGTGCTTTTTGTGTGTGAACAGCACCTGGATATTTCTGGGCATGTACCCACTTTGAAGTTCAGTCTCTACATTAGGTGAACTTGCATTTTGGGTGTTTCATGGACTGTGCATGTGTTTTCAATTGCCTCATTAGCACACAAACATATGTTATATAAAGCTTGCAGATAGCATTCTCTCCCTTGCCCTGAAAAGAGGCAAGATTGTGTGCGTGCGTGGGTGCGTCCTGCAAAAAGTACATTTTGGTGTCCTTATCGAGCTTGTAACACATGCATTTTCTTTGTTATGTCTTTGCAAAACAGATGAGATGTTTATTTTACTTTTGTTGATTGAATTTTTTTGTGTGGGGGATATGTTCCCCTGAAATATTTTTGATGTTGTTAATGTGTGTCGTTTGTTCACTTTGATTTAATTGTCTGTGCTGCATTATTTTGCAAAATCTTTCTCAAGATGTTGTGACTAATTTTTCAAATTTACCTTCATGTGATTTTTTATTTATTTTTGCTTCCCTTTGTTTTTTCCAAGTCCTGTTTTGTTGACCAATACAATTTGATGCAAAGTTTGATGTTTGTTTTTTGTCTTCTATGCAACAAATGTGACAGCTGCAGCTTAACTATGCTGATTGGCATGTCAAAACAGGTGTGATTTGTCAAACCTGGTGCCTTCATGGTAGCATAGGCATGTTTGTGTGCTGCCATGGATAGTCACCAGGAAATGAAAAATACAGAGCGGTAAGTATTCAATTTTCCTTTTTACTGCAGTGGTTCTCAGCCTCAGTCCTCAAGTACCCCCAACAGGACATGTTTTGTGAATTTATCTTATCGATAATTGCTGTCCAAAATACCAAACCATTGACTGTGATTTAAAGCACACATGCAAGATGAAGGAAAACCTGAAAACATTGCCTATTGGGGGTACTTGAGAAGCACTAATTTAGAGCACTGCACTTAAAAATAGCTCAAGGCAATACTATTCTAATTGTGGGCATTTTGAGGGAAACCAAGTAAGTGTTAGAACCCCTGCTTGTTTTTTTTTTAGGTTGGGCTTTGTTTCACTTTTGGTAAAATTGGCTTCACTTCCTGTCACACAGCTAAACAGGAAGTGAAGGTAAAACCCTAACAATGTCTTTTTTTGGGGACACACAGATCAATCTAACTAGTGTCCCCATTAAGTAAATTGCACTTTGTTGTGTACACCCCAAATCATTAGGTAGTTTGGGGTTTAGTAAAGGCAAATCCACTCTGCAGTACAAGTGTAGTTGCTGAAAATCTGAGGGGAAGCACTGGTGATTTTAACATCCAATCATGTAGAAGCAAAGATGGTGTTTTTTTTTTTGTTTCCTTGCATGTCCCCCTCGGATATCCAGCATGTGCACTTGTAGAGCAAAGTGGATTTGCCTTTAGTAAATAAACCCCAATGTCCAAAATACCTAATCATTTGGGGTGTACCAAGCAAAATGCTGGAGTGCAATGTGCATAATGGGGAAACTATTTAGATTGACCTGTGTGTCCCCAAGGAAAGACATTGGTAAGGATTTCCCCTCACTTCCTGTGTGGCTATGTGACATGAAGTGAATTATTTGGAAGGATAAAGTGGCCAAATTTGGGAGTTGTCTTCACCCTATCAGGGGTGCAGACATCCCCAAAAACTGTCCAGACTTCTAATCCCTCTGCACTCTATCCCCAAGCAAAAATAAGAAAGGATTTCATTTAGTTTAACCTTGCAAAGACACATTCCCAAGTTCAATTGTGATGCATGTCAATGGCCCATGTAGACCCTATTTAACCACTTGAGATCAGCGCTATAGCTGATCGACAGCCACAGCACGGTCCTCAATTGCCGGGAGTCTGTCAATAGACGTCCTCCCCTTCGCGAACGCGCTGTGGTCACCGAGTCACTGAGACTCGGGTGATCACAGATCCGAGTAAGGGGCCGATCCCTGCCCCTTACCACGTGATCAGCTGTCAGCCAATGACAGCTAATTACGTGATGTAAACAAAAGTTCGGTAATGGTTTTTGTTTTCTGTGCTGACAGCGTGAGAATAAAAAAAGGCAATCACCGGCTTATGTGCAAGGGACATCGGGCCCGAAGAGGAAGAGGCAATTCTGCATCATCTGTGACAATCAGCCAGCGCCACCTATCAATGCCCACAACTGGTGCCAATCAGTGATACCTAGCAGTGCTGCCTATCAGTGCCCATCATTGCCACCTAGCAGTGCCACTTCTCAATGCCCACCAGTGCCAACTAGCAATGCCACCTCTCAGTGCCCACCCTTGCCACCTTATCGGTGCCCATCAGTACAGCCCATCAGTGCAGTCTCATCAGTGTACATCAATGAAGGAGAAAAGTTACCTTTTTTCTAAATTTTAAAACTAAATATTAAAATATCCTAGTTTTTTTTTTTAGTCGGTCTTTTGTATTTATATAAAAAAAACAAAAAACAAACGCAGAGGTGATCAAATAGCACCAAAAGAAAGCTCTATTTGTGTGAAAAAAATTATTACATTTCCATTGGGTTACAGTGTTGTATGACCGCGCAATTGTCATTCTAAGTGCAACAGCGCTGAAAGTTGAAAATTGGTCTGGGCAGGAAGGGGGTTTAAGTGCCCAGTAAGCAAGTGGTTAATATAAGGCTACATGCACACGGACGTTTTTACAGCCGCTTGTTTGAGCGTTTTTTGCAGCTTAAAAACGCCTCTCCATGTTAGCCTATGGCCTCACGCTCACCATGGCGTTTTTGAGCTGTAAATAGCATAGCCGTTTTTAGGCCCCATATACACGAGACGCTGGTGCAAAGTCTTCTGAACTAAGGTTGAAACCGGCGTTTAGAAACACGCGTTTTGCCGCGTTTGCATGCCGAGTTTTACCGCATTTGCGTCTATAAGCGTTTAGTTATAAAACATAATAAGGACCCTCCCTAAGCTCAAAAAACAGTATTATTAACCATTTCAGCTATTTTGTGAGACCAGAGTGAGTAGCAGCAGCTGAGAGAGCAGCAGTGTACTTGTATTTAGCGTGTCACTTGCCACATCACTTGCCACAAGTTGTGGATTGTCCACTTGCCACGTCACCTGCCACAAGTTGTGGATTGTTCACTTGCCACGTCACCTGCCACAAGTTGTGGATTGTCCACTTGCCATGTCACCTGGCACAAGTTGTGGATTGTCCACTTGCCACGTCACCTGGCCATGTCACCTGCCACATCACCTGCCACAAGTTGTTGATTGTCCACAATGCAATGCAAGCAATTACATTTTTTTAATATATTTTTTATGGTTTTTCATCATTTGCCATCATTTTTGAGTTTTTCAATGTAAAAAAATAGGTAAAAAAAAGAATGCAGGGGGTGTGGCTTGGCGTGCGGAGGAGATGGCAGCTTAGCTGAGAAGCTCCATTCAGAATCGTGGCCCTAACCCATCTCTCTGCACGGTAGACACTCGATGATGAGTAAGCAGAGTCGCCACTCACATCACACCCGTTCCCGACGCTCCACGGCGGTTAGTTCTGGTTGGAACATATCGGATATCTTCAAGAACCAGGCCGCAGTCTTGAAAGTCACGGCGGGAGGCAAAATGGCGCCGGTCCACACTGAGGAGGTGTTCAGCGAGGACTCACAGCCCGTCATGGAGGACAACGGTAGGAGAAATGCCCGCTCTGATCATCCCCTCACTTATGATGGCATGTCCGGCTTCGCAGCAGACATCAAGGCCTCCTTTTCAGCCGCAATTACAGACCTGAAAACCAGCTTGCTGGTATCTCAGGAAAAGATGGCCACTGCAGAGACTGAGGGAAAGCATAGGGACAGAGCTATACAGAGACTGGACAGAGTTACTTCTACTCAAGCTCTCCACTTCATAGAAGTAAATTTAGAAGACCTCGAGAATAGGGGGAGACACAATAACATCAGAGTCCGTGGTATCCCAGAGTCGGTTGATACCGATCAGATTATACCTGTCCTCCAGAAAGTCTTCAACAGCCTCCTTGAATGGCCGGAGGACTCGTCCATAGATTTTGTTAGAGCGCACAGGGCTCTCAGAGCTAGAGGCCCAGACACGCTACTGCCTCGTGTCATTCTCTGTTGTCTGCAGAACTTTGGCCTTAAAGAAGACGTTATGCTGAAAGCGCAGAGAAATGAACATATTGTGTTTAACGGGGAAAACATTAAACTGTTTCAGGATCCCTCCCAGATAACCCTGAAAAACCGTAGGGTTCTACGGCCTCTTTTGGATAAACTGAGGGAAAGAGATCTTCGCTACACCTGGTGCTTCCCTTTTGCGCTGCTGGTCACTCATGGGGGCAGACAGCATACACTCCGCACGCTTAATTATCTCCCTGACTTTTGCAATCCCCTGCAGTTAGGTCGGGTTGAGCTCCCGGAGTGCTACCAAGAGTTTGCTTTGCCATCTAAAGACAGGGGCCCTCCACACTCTCCCCTGACGACACCAGAGAAACAACTTGCCAAGAAGCAGAAGCCCAATCGACATGATGGCCAGCTGCTGGGGACCCCAAACAGCCGTGCTCACTCCTCCAGGAACTTGCTGGAGGCCTGATCCTGAGGTCTTGTCTTCATCCAGTCTCCAGGTGACATAGATCGTTTGCTTTTGAAGGTGACTTTGACTTCTTTACCCCTCATATGACAATCAGATCTGGATCCCTATCCACACTTGCTGTTCACATTTTCAACGTTTTTTCAGGATTTTTATTTTTGCCATTCAGAAACATCAGGTTACTTTTGCCTGATCATTCACCGTCCTATTTGTTGATGATTCTGCCAGTTTTTTCCTCGCTTCCTCTCATATTTTACGCCATTAAGCACACTGAACTGTGGTTGATATTAATGTTTCTGCTGCACTATGGCAAAGGTATTTCCATGAGCCTTCTTATGCTGTGAGATTGATAGTGCCTTATACAAACGCTGGTTGTGGAGGATACTGGTTTAGGGGTCACCTAAATTCATTATTACTATGTTTTGTTTTGTTTTTTCTGTTTTTTTCTAATATGTCATCCTGGTTACACTGAGACTTAATTTAGGGGGTGTGGGTGAGGCGAGAAGAGTTATTGGCTCTCACCCTTGACCACACTCCCTGATGACTATTTTTGATTATGCTTCAGTTTTTTCTTTCTGACCAGTTTACCCACTGATTATGCTACTTCTACTTGTGCAGAGTAGACCCTTAAGCACATGTTATGCTATACTTTAGGGCCACTGCCCGACCGTTTTCAAGTTTTATCCATTCTACATTTTACACCTATCTCCGCGAGATATAGGTTCAGCTGTTAGATCCTTAGTGTGTCTCCCTCGTCCCCACATAGGGTACCGGGCTGGACCCTTTTGGGTTCATCTTGATACACTAAATTGGGTTCTCTGGGATGTTGTATACGTCTAGGAGAAGTGTTCTCCTCAATCTCTTCTCACTTACTTCTATACATTTTCTCTACCTCTTTGATTTCATTCTATCTCTCTATCCTACTCTAGGGCTCTTTAGATAAGATCTGTTGGTGATTTCTGTGAATAACCGATATATTCTGAGTTGATTTATAGGTTTGGGGATTTCTCTCTCTGCATCTGTACCATGGCTTATTCCGATCTTGGTCGCAATCCTACGGTGATTTGCCACAATGTTAGAGGCCTAAACATCCCCAAGAAGCGCTCTACCTTGCTAAGGGAACTCAAAAAAGGTAGGCCTAGCTTTGTTTTTCTGCATGAAATGCATTTTAGAATGAACCAGGTTCCAAGGCTCACTGACTCCTAATTTATAGAAGCACACCACGCTACCAATGACAAGTCTAATTCCAAAGGGGTCTCAATCCTAGTTAGGAAAAATGCATCATTCGAGTTAACTGACAAAGTAGTGGACCCTGGGGGTAGATTTATTTTTCTTAAAGGGAAATGTAGTGGGATCCCCATCACTTTAGCGAATGCTTATTTTCCTAACACCTCACACCGGACCTTCTGCCAGAGATTGATTAGGGAATTGAAAGGCTTTAGCACAGGTCGATTAATTCTTCTTCTTTATTGTCCCTCTCAATCCCTTAGAGGATACATCTTCGGGGAAGTCTTACATTACTTATCGGATTTTTAAAAAAAATTAATCTCTCTTACACTCCCTCAATATGATTGACACCTGGCGCTTTATGCATCCAGATGACAAAGACTTCACTTTTTATTCCACCCCCCATGATCGATACTCCAGGATAGATTATCTATTCATTTCACAGCAGGACCTCCATGTCATAACAGGAACCCACATAGGAACACAGACCCTCTCTGATCACGCCCCTGTCTCCCTCTCTTTAAACCTCACTGCCCCCCCTGTTAGATCCAATATGTGGAGATTGAATTCTTCCTTATTGTCGGATCCAACCTTGCTTCCAAATTTGAATTCAGCACTCCTCGAGTTTTTCAAACACAATATTGCGCCAGGCGCAGACCCCTTGATGGTGTGGGAGGCTCATAAATGTACCATCAGAGGGGAATTAATTAAAATGGGCACATGGAAAAAAAGAGAGAGGGACAGAGATATTTCACATCTTCTAAAAACAATTTGTTTATTGGAAGCTTCACACAAACAATCCTTGACGACTCAGTCAGCGACCTCCCTACTGGAATCTAGAAAAGCTCTCAGGCAGATCTTAGACACCAAAACTAAATGATTCCTGTTTTTCAGGAAAAAACTGTATTATGAGCATGATGACAAACCGGGTAACTTGCTGGCCAGGGCTCTGAAGGGCTCGGTCCTAAACCGTAACATCACAGGCATACAAAACAGAAATGGTAAAGTCGACAGAGAGACAGACAAGATAGCACAACATTTCCAGGAGTTCTACACCAACCTATATAACCTTCCGACACAACACAGCTCACCTAACACCGCTAACACTAGGTTACAGGTTTTTCAGGACTATTTGAGAGACTCCTCTTTACCAACACTTACTGTGGAAGATGCCTTTCTGTTAGAAAGCCCTATAGACGCCTCTGAAATCAGGCTTGCCATCAAAGACCTAAAGACGGGTAAAAGCCCTGGTCCTGATGGGTTCAGTGCCATATACTACAAGACATTTACTGACATTCTCACCACCCCTTTAAGAGATGCCCTGAACTCCTTATCAAAGCCAAGAGACATACCCACAGATTTCTTATCGGCTCACATCACAGTCCTGCCCAAGCCGGGCAAAGACCCATTACATTGCGCAAGCTACAGGCCAATTTCCTTGTTAAACCTGGATGTCAAACTGATGGTGAGAATTGTCGCCAACAGGTTGAGACCCCTGCTTCATGATTTGATAGGTCCCAGTCAAGCCAGCTTCATGCCAGGCAGAGAGGCCAGGGACAACGTAACTAAATCCCTAAATCTCATCCATGCAGCTCACGAGCGAAAGATCAAAGGTTTTCTCCTATCGAAGGATGCGAAGAAGGCCGTCGATCGAATAGCGTGGGATTACATGTTGGAAACCTGTAAACATATAGGGTTGGGCCCCCACATGATGGCGTGGATATCCTCGCTTTACAAGAATCCCTTGGTCAAACTCAAAATAAACGGTTCCCTTTAAAACATTGTGAATATCATGAATGGAACAAAGCAGGGCTGTCCTTTATCGCCCTTGCTCTTTATAATCTCTTTGGAACTGTTTGTTAGGCAAATTTTGGCTAATTCATCCATCAGAGGATTTCAATTGGCAGATCAGGAGTTCAAAGTTGCTGCTTACGCAGATGATCTCCTTTTTTTCCTGACGGACCCACACATCTCTATACCATCCCTGCTCAAGGAATTCTCAATATATGGCCGCATCTCCAATCTCAAAATAAAGTATTCCAAATCCGAAGCGCTAAATATCACATTGCCAGATCCTAAACTGGAAGCTGCACAAAATAACAATTCCTTCACCTGGGTAACATCCGCCATTAAGTACCTTGGAGTGTGGCTTACACCCAGACTCTTGTCAATCTTTTATTTTTTTAATCAAATATTCTTTATTTTCCTTTTTTACCACTTAATACAATAATACAACCATTTTCCTTATGTGCATTTTGTTTATCATATACATAAAATTCATAAAGAGCATCACTTACCCCTCCCCCCCACCACATGTTCTCAATCATTCTCTTTCCCCCTCAGCCTTACCCCGCATTAAAGCATCTCTACTAACCAGACCCAAGAGGTTTGGGGGCTTAGGTGTCCCTGACTTCAAAAAATATTATTTCGCTTCGCATACTGCCAGAATTGTTGATTGGCACTGCCACTCTGGCTTTAAGGATTGGGTTACGATCGAATCAAGTCTCAATCCCATACCCTTGCAGTTCTCTCCATGGATACCAAAGCCAATTACCCACGGGTTATGACCTCCCACCCCCTGATTGGAACTACACTCGAAATTTTCCACCAACTGACCAAACATCCCAAATTCTCTTCACCTCTCAGCCCCCTCACTCCACTCATGAACAACCCAAATTTTCCACCAGGATTAGGGAACAGCCTTTTGAGAGCCACTGACACCAAGACGCCTCTCCTTACTCGAAACTGTTTTGACAACAAGACAATGAAAGACCTGACTCAATTTAAAAGAGACAACTCCGGCGCCGCATGAGGTAGCTGCGCCTTCTCACAGCTCCTGCACCAGGGCCCGAAAAACGGCATATAAAACCAGCCTGAGCGGCCCCCCATAGCCATCCAACACACCCGGGTGCCCCCCCTCACTGAGATAGACCGCTTTGTGGAAAAGACCGGCGCCCGCTCGTTCGCGGCCGCTGCGGCGCCGCCGGGCAAGCTGCAAATCGAGGCCCCGGCTTCGGCCTACACACACGCCGCGGAGGAACCACAGGCGGCCGACATGGAGGTGAGTGGACATCCCTCCCAGCAGACCACCACCCCCTCTGCTAATCCATCTCAGGGTCCAGCTCTGCTATTAACCCAGCCAGCCACACCAGGGGGTTTTTCCAATCCCTCACCCCCCGGGGACACAGACAATACACACCGCATTGCTGCTGCTGTAGCAGCCCTTCTCTCCCCCATGATCTCTGCCTCGGGGGAAAAGGCAGTCAATACGGGCATGCAGCAAATCAAAGCCCAAATTGCTGAACACTCCAATAGACTTAATGAGATGGAACACCGCCTCTCAGAGGTAGAAGACGAACTCTACCAAGCACAGGCCACGGAACAGTCGCAGGACAAAACTAACCAATATATCATTCAAAAATTGGAAGATTTGGAAAATAGATCCAGAAGGAGCAACCTGCGATTTGTAGGCATCCCCAAATCGCTTCCCTCTGCAGCTCTGGCAGAATTCTGCTCAAAACGCATCCCGGAGGCTTTGGGCCTTTCAGGCCTGTTCACAGTGGAACGCGCACACCGTATGGGGTCCTTCAATTCAGAGCGCAAGACTCCCCGTCCCATTATTGCCAAGTACCTCAACTATGCTGACAAATCCCTCATTGTACAGACATTCCGGCAGTCCCCATCTCTCCAAATAGACGGGGTAAAAATCCTCATTTTTGCAGACTACTCGATCGAAGTCTCCAAGAAAAGAAAAGCTTTTCAACCAATCTGTTCTGAACTCTTCAAGCAACAAATAAAATTTACCCTGGCATTTCCTGCAACTCTACGCCTCAAATCACCTAAAGGGGAACAACTTTCGTTCCAGGATCCTTCGGAAGCTGAATCATTTCTCCGCTCCCTACGGGGTGAAGCAAACCCGTACACGCCCTCCAAGTCGAATTCCAATCTCCGATCTCTGGAACAGAGAAGCCCTCGCAAGGCCTCTCCAAAAAGTTTTAGACATTCTGCTCCGGACCAGCGCTACCAAAACTCCCGGTGATGAACTTCCTTTCACCGCCATGAACTTCCATCCACGCCATTACAGGTCGTAAGTTTTTTTTTTTTGCTGTCATTCCGGGTGTTGGTGATGCTAGATCTAATTTACGTGGTCACCATGAGTCCACGACCGGGCACTGACACCTGGGTGATCACCCAGTGTTCTCTCCCACAACTGTCCTGAATTCATTTGTCGTTTCTTTTTTTTACTCAATCTACTGTTCTGTATGTTATGCCTGAAACCAGTTTTTTTTTTTCCACTAGGGTAGTATTGCGAACAAGCCGCACTGTACACAAGTTTGTTTACATTTAAATTGCCCTCCATGGCTCCACTGTGCGACTTTTCTGGCTCCCTGCCATAATCTCCACTCCGGGGGTCCCTTGCACATTATTGATGTCCCTGGGGCGCTCAGACACCATAACTGGTCTTATTTTTCCATGAAGGGTCCTGTATGGGGAGCTACCTTGCACAGCGAACTCATGCGGAAAAAAGCGAAGTTCTTTCTGATGCTTACTTTAATTAGTTGTTTTGTTTTACCTTGTTCTCTTTTCTTTCCCCCCCCTTCATCCCCCCTCCCCCACTCCACATTTCAACCTGCACTCTTGACCCGAGGGCTCCACATACAGATGCTCACATCCCTCCCGAGCTTAAAGGAGTTGTAAAGGTACATTTTTTATTTTCTAAATAGGTTCCTTTAAGCTAGTGCATTGTTGCTTCACTTACCTTTTCCTTTGATTTACCCTCTAAAGGTTTGTTTTCTTTGTCAAAATTTCTCACTTCCTGTTTCTCCTCACTGAACTCCACACCATCATCCGAGTGGTGTGGAGTCATCCAGAACAGCTTACTGAACAGCTTACTGAGGATAAACAGGAAGTGAGAAATTCAGACAAAGAAAACAAAGAAAAAAAATATTTAGAAGGGAAATCTAAGGAAAAGGTAAGTGAAGCAACAATGCACTAGCTTAAAGGAACCTATTTAGAAAATAAAAAATGTACCTTTACAACTCCTTTAAGCTATGCCTCCTGATCCCCACTTATACTCTTACAGCTACTAAATCGCCGCCTATACACCTCATCATCCATGTTATCTTAAGGTAATCTCTTGGAATGTGAAGGGTCTCCGTTCTCCTAACAAGAGAATGAAGATTCTTCGCCATCTCAAAAGGCTAAAAGCTGACGTAGCGCTACTTCAGGAATCTCATCTTTCGGCATCTGACTTCAGTCGTATGCAGAAACTTTGGGTCGGAACGGTCTTGGGGTCAGAATCAGTTGGACGGAAGGCTGGTGTCCTCCTTCTATTCAACAAAAACCTCCCATGTACTGTTCTATCCACGCACACGGATGACCAAGGACGTTTCATCTCTTTCAGGGTTAGAATTGGCACTAAAGACCTAGTAATTTCCAATGTATACGATCCTAACAGTCCCACAAAGACATTTTACTCTCAACTCTCTACTTAGCTCCTCAATACCTCCCACTTACCTCACCTAGTTGGGGGAGATTTTAATGACCTCATGCATCCTCCAGATGACAGGTCCTCTCCGAAACAATCTACCCCAGCACCCGTTACATCTGCTCCCACCCTATTTGCCTCCACCATGGACTCCCTCCATCTCACCGACATCTGGCGCTTAACGCACCCGGTGGACAGGGAGTTCACCTTTTACTTTAATCCTCACAAGATCCTCACTAGGATCGATTACTTTTTTGGGACAGATAATCTTATTCTTCCTCTTGTTTCAGACACAGAGGTTGGGGACATAGCCATATTGGACCATGCCCCAATACACCTTACCCGTGACAATTTAGACCTCCCCCCCACCCTAATATCTGGCGCTTCCCATCTTTCCTCCACAATAATGCTGAATTCAGCGCATACATGGAACGAGCATGGGCGGAGTTCTCCTCCGCTAATGCTCCACACGCAGGGGATCCGAACCTTCTCTGGGATGCAGGAAAAGCATACTTGAGGGGTCGGATCATCTCATATGCCACTTCCTTTAAAAGAAATGCACTTTCGAAGTTTAAACTGGCCAGCGATAGACTTCACCTCGCACAACGCATTCTCGCCACCTCGACTTCGCCGGCTGACACGGCGAAATGGTCGGCGGCTAAAAATGCCTTCGACACCTGGGCAGACACCCTGGAACTCACAAAAAAATCACATCTAGATGCCTCCCTACATAAATATGGTAATAAGGCTGGCAAACTCCTATCCAGACTCTGCAAGGGCGCCTACCGTCCGACGCACATTACCTCGCTGCGGGACCACACAGGAACTACACATTCTACCCCACTTCACATAAATAAAACCATGCTGGAATACTACACGGCCCTCTACGCACCCGACCCTATCGACCATAAAATAGCCCAGGCCTTCCTTGAAAAAAATAATCTACCAACTATCTCCACTGCCCATCTGGAATCCCTGAATGCCCCCATCACCCTCGATGAAATAGAAGGCACCATACATGCTCTCCGCCCCTCAAAAGCCCCCGGCCCAGACGGCCTCACAAGTGAATTTGATAAAACTCTCCATAATATAACTGCACCCATACTCCACTCGGTTTATTCCAATATCTGGGCGGGTGGTCCCTATCACCCGACAGGCAACCAGGCTATCATCAAGCTACTTTCTAAAAAGGGCAAAGACCCTCTAGAACCGGGCTCCTACAGGCCTATTTCACTACTCAACCTGGATGTCAAAATTCTTTTGAAGATTGTGGCCTCCAGCCTAGCGGTCATCATCCCGGACCTCATCCACCCAGCCCAATCAGGCTTTGTGAAAGGGCGGACAGCCACCCTTAACATACGTAAGGTACTCCTGGCCCTTGAGCGAGCCAAACAAGATCCCACGGGAGACTATGCCATCATCACGCTAGACGCAGAAAAAGCCTTTGACAATGTAAGTTTTGACTGGCTTTCCCTTACTCTGTCTAAAATGGGATTCTCAGGCCCCTTCTGCCACCTTATCAATGCCATGTATACAGCGCCCTCAGCTAGACTTGTTGCTGCTGGACTCCTTTCAGAGGACTTCCGCCTTTATAAGGGGACCAGGCAGGGATGCCCTCTCCCCCCCCTCCTGTTCAACTTAGCCTTAGAACCTCTGTCTAAATACCTTTCCCAGATAGCCCCCCTACAAGGCATCAAAATAGGCAAAACGGAACTTCGCACCACACTATTTGCAGACAACGTCCTCAGATTTACGGGTAACCTCAGAGACGACATCTTGACCATTAAAACCACCTTTGACGACTTTCGACTGTGCTCCGGCCTCCGTATTAATTATTCCAAGAGCGAAATTCTACCCATAGGGACACACTCCCCACCCCCCTGGACTCAACACTCTCTGTTTAAGGTTGCCGCTTCTTACATCACCTATCTAGGTATAAAGATTGGGAAACTACCCTCTTCCATCTACCACCTCAATTTTCCCCCTTTTCACAAAACTCTACCAGGAACTGTCAAACTGGATGGATCTCCCCCTCTCACTCCTGGGAAGGTGTCACCTTGTCAAAATGATTAGCTTCGCCAGACTGCTTTATCCTTTACAAACCATACCTTTGCTCTTGAAACACAAAGATGTCAAATCCCTCAACTCCAAAATTTCACATTTCATCTGGCACGGCAAAAGACCTCGGATAGCCTTTAAAAAACGACACCATCCTAGACGTGACGGGGGTTTCAGTCTACCTCATATTAGATTGTATAATTTAGCATGTTTGTTCAGGACCAGCTTAGATTGGATAGCCCACTCATCCCAATACTCTAACTATGTCCTGGAATCCGAAATGGCTCACCCTTACTCTCTGGTGGCCCTCCTACACTGCAGATGGAAAACTGCCGCCCCCCCCCCCCTTATCAACATAATCTCCTGCTGAGGGACACAGCTCTAGCTTGGAGAGAAATCAGGAAAACACTCAAGCTATCTCCCTTTATCTCTCCCCATCTGCCAATCCAAGGTAATCCCAACTTCGTCCCTGGTCTTCATTGCAAAGCCTTTTCGGTCTGGCAGGCTCAAGGACTGTCAAATTTTTCCTCATTGTGCGATGGCAACACTGGAAAACCACGTCCTTTTTCCACAATATCCTTGTCATTTTCTCTGCCCCCCTCTCACGTATTCCATTACAACCAATGCATTAGCTTCTTATCTAACACCTGCAAAGACAATCTCCTGAGATTCGAAAACAGCTTTTCTGAACTTTTATTGTGAGGTGGACGTTATAAAATTTCGGACATCTACAAACCTCTCCTGCAAGAATCATCACCGTCCTTGTCCTCCTCATCTATTGCTAACTGGGCTGTGGATTTCCCAGTACCAGATATAACTGACAAAATCCTATCTGGTCTACAGAAAACTCCGCGACTGACACCCAACGAAATTTGGAGAGAAACCCAACTCAAGATCGCACACCGGGCTTATATCCCTTTTATCTCCCCTAAATCCAATAAAGATGGCGCCTCTTGTCCTTTATGCAAGGTACCCAGACCTTCTCTCTCTCACCGCTTCTGGTCCTGCTCCTTAATTTCCTCATTTTGGGAGCAAGTCATGTCTTACATATTCAAAACCACTTTATTGAAACTCCCCAAACACCCTTTACTTCTAATATTCGGACACTGGGACCCTCTATTGCTACCCTGGTCTCTGTCCCCAGCTGCATCATTCTCCTCTGGGACCACCAAACATCCCCCCTCCAAAGACTGGATTTTGCTATGTTTGCTTGTCGCCAGGAGACTTATTCTCAGGCACTGGATCTTTTCTCAAAGCCCTTCTCTCATCCAACTCGAAAAGGACTGCCTCAACCTTTTCTATAAAGAACGACTTCTTATGCGGCATACACATGATCGTTTTTCATGCCATTTTTTTAACCAACGTTTTTCTCGTCTTTTTTTTCATGTTTCCTCTCAAGCCTGTCTTGCATCCACACGATCATTAAAAAAAACGCTCGAGCAAAGCGCAGTGACGTACAACATGTACGACGGCACTATGAAGGGGAAGTTCCATTCGAATGGCGCCACCCTTCATGTTAGTAAACTTTGTTGAGCGGCAATTCGCGCTTTTCAGCCTCGTGCTTTTCAGTCCGTTACAGCGTGACGAATGTGCTATCTCCATTACGAACGCTAGTTTTACCAGAACGAGCGCTCCCGTCTCATACTTGATTCTGAGCATGCGCGTTTTTTTTTCCCCTCGTAAAAGCATACACACTATCGTTTTTCACGTCGTTAAAAAAAACGACATGAAAAACGACGTGAAAAAATAGAGCATGTTCGAAATTTTTAATGCCCGTTTTTCACGCCGTTAAAAATGCTCTGGAGCATACACACGATCGGTTTTAATGGCCATTTTAAAAAATGGCATTTTTAACGGCATGAAAAACGATCGTGTGTACGCCGCATTACAGACTTCAAAGAACCCAGATCTAGAGCTCGCTTTTACTACAGATGGGAATCCTTCATCATATCAACCCTCTCGTCAGCTGATCAGGCTGCTCTGGAACAACTCTCCTTCTCATACGCTGACCCTATCTCAAAAGGGCTGTAAAAATTGGTGGCACTGCATAGACTATACTTTCCGGATGGCCCACCATGGCTGTTTCACTCTCGGGACAATCCACGTATTGGAACGGACAGCCTGCCATTGTCTCTGGAGCTCCTCCCCCCTCCCCCCCTTCACTTATTAGTTTCTGTTATGATCTTTCCCCTATTCCCGATTCTAAACATAGGGGCGCGTAGACAGATCCATCCAGTACTCACCTTCTGGTCACATTGCAGTATCGGTATTTGTCTAGGATGACCTATTGTACCCTCACTAGGGGAGAATTATGTCTATACAGCACCCTCTCTCTATAACCCCACAATGTTAGTCTCCTAGCGATTTAGTGTCAAGTTTTATCTTTTGTTTCTGCCCTACTTGATGTACCCAACTAGCTACATCGATATTTCTATGTACCATTGCTTGAACCTGACTGACAACTTTTTTTTGTACTTTTGTACTTATCTTTACACTTGTTCAATTGTCTTTTATTTTCCAATAAAAATTTGTTAAAAAAATAAAAAATAAAAAAATAAAAATAAAAGAGACAACGATACACCTCTTCTACCCATGTGGTCATACCTCCAAATACGAAGCTTTGTTAATAGCAGCACACGTAAGAGACATTTCACCAGAGAACTCACTGAGTTGGAGTCGGTGTGCCTTAGGGGGAAACTGGTTCCTAGATCAACTTCCACCACCTACGCGTGGTTACAGGAGCTGGGGTTGCCTGACTGGGACAGATGCAGAGAGAAATGGTCGGATAGTCTTGGTTTGTCAATTTCCGAGGCTCAGTGGTCAAGAGCTTGCATTTTATCTCACAAGTGTTCGCTCAGCACAAAAATGCAGGAAACTGCTTACAAGATTTTGACTCAATGGTACGCCACTCCAGAGAAGATAAACAAATGGTATCCCCAGTCATCCGCTATGTGCTGGAGATGTCACAAAAAAAAAGTAACCTTATTACATATTTGGTGGCAATGTGATAAGATAACATCTTACTGGTCAAAGGTGAAGGAGATTATTAGACAGATCATGGAGACCAAACTTTCCCTTGATGAGGCGTGTTGCCTGCTACATATTTCACATTTATCCCTCAGGAAATATAAAAAATCCCTTTCCAGGCATTTGTTGAATGTGGCCAAGTCGCTCATTCCATTACACTGGAAATCCACAAGGGTCCCTACTGTATCAAACTGGCTACACAGAGTTTCCGAAATCTGTGAAATGGAGGATACTGCTGCTCAGTCCAATGAGAATGTGGAATGATACCACGAAACCAGGTCTCCTTGGTTTGTTTTTAGATACTCCCGGAATTACGAGGCTCTACTCGGAAAATCTCCCTCAGCTGATCAGTAACAATGGCCTCAGGGCCTCCCCACCCCTTCCAGATTCCGATAAGCCCCCCGCCCGCAGACCCCGACAACCACCGGGAAGAGGCCCTCGCCCCCATCAACATGGGGGCAGGGTGCTTTGGGGTGGGGGGCGCAGAGCCCCCCTGCCCCAAAGCACCCATCCCCCATGTTGAGGGCATGCGGCCTGGTATGTTTCAGGAGGGGGGGCGCTCGCTCGTCTCCTCCCTTTCCTGACCTGCCGGGCTGCATGCTTGGATAAGGGTCTGGTATGGATTTTGAGGGGACCCCCACGCCATTTTTTTTAATTTTGGTGTGGGGGGTCCCCTCTGAATCCATGCTAGACCCAATGGCCTGGTATTGACCTGGGGCGGGGGACCCCATGCTGTTTTTTTCCCAATTTTGTTTTATAGCCGTCAATGTTTATTTTTTAACATTTCCTTTAACAACAAGCTATAAACAGGTTAAAAAACGCAAATCGCGACAAAAACGCGGCAAAATCGTGGTACTTGCATTTTGTATGCGGGTCCATTGAATTCTATTGCACGCAAAACGCTGTCCCTGACCCTTTCCAAAAACGCAGAGGCACAAAAATGCATTGATGTGAACATGTTCCATAGGAACAATGTTAAAAAATTTCCCTGCATTTCTGTAAAATGCACCAAAAAACACATTAGTGTGAATCGAGCCTCAAGCTAGTACAGACGCCAGGAAAAAAGCGACATTTTTTAACGTGATTTTTTCCGCGTTTTGCATTGAATTCAAAGCAAGTTTCCCCACGCTAGCTTTCAGCCGCGTTTTTCTTTCTCTATTTAAAATGAATGGTTCCCTATGGGAGCCCATTGATTTGAATAGAGTTCGCACCAGAAGTCGGATCGAGATGATCCGATTTGCGGGGCGACTCGTGTGCGGAGAATCTTGAAGGGGAACTCTGCGAAAATGTAAAAAAAAAATTTGCGTGAAGTTCCCCCCAGGACGATACCAGACCCTTCGGTCTGGTATGGATCTTGAGGGGAAGCCCCACAACAAAAAAAATGGTGTGGGGGTTCCCCCAGGATCCATACCAGACCCTTATCCGAGCACGCAGCCCAGCAGGTCAGGAAAGGGGGGCGAGCGAGCGCCCCCCCCACCTAGACCATACCAAGCCACATGCCCTCAACATGGGGGACAAGGGCCTCTTCCCGACAACCCTGGCCGTTGGTTGTCGGGGTCTGTGGGCGAGGGGCTTATCGAAATCCGGGAGCCCCCTTTAATAAGGGAGCCCCCAGATCCCGGCCACCCACCCTATGTGAATGAGTATGGCGTACATCGTACCCCTACCCATTCACCTGGTGGAAAAAAATATCAATAAAAAAACACTAGACTAGCTCTGGGGGTCTTCTTCCGACTTCGGGGGTCTTCTTACAACTTCAGGGGTCTCTTCCGACTTTGGGGGTCTTTTCTTCTGCTCTCCGGTTGTCATCTCTGTGCTCTCTGGTTCTTCTCCCTCTCTCCGGTGCCTTCTTCGCGCGCTTCGGTTCTTTCTGCCTTCTGCTGGGCGCCTCTGTTCTCTTCTTCCAGCTCTTTTGCTAGCGGGGGACCGGTCTTCATCGTCGTCTTCTTCCCTCTTATCTCTTCCTGATGTTGCCTCGACGCTCTCTGCTGCTATAATGCCGTGTGCGCGGAGCGCAAAGACTTATATAGGCATGGGGCATGATGCCACCCGGTGACCCCGCCCCCGTATGACGTGACAGTCCCAGGGAATGATGGAGGTCGGGGTTGTAGCGGCAAAAAGCGACGAGGCAACATCGGAAGGAGAGAAGAGGGAAGACGACGATGAAGACCGGGCCCCCACTAGCAAAAGAGCTGGAAGAGAGCGGAGGCGCCCGGCAGAAGGCAGAAAGAACCGGAGAGTGCGGATA
Source organism: Rana muscosa (assembly GCA_029206835.1). NCBI lineage: Eukaryota > Metazoa > Chordata > Amphibia > Anura > Ranidae > Rana > Rana muscosa. The sequence continues at coordinate 1,235,235,352 of CM055122.1, forward strand.
AGGCACCAGAGAGCGAGAGAAGAACCAGAGAGCGCGGAGACGACACCGGAGAGCAGAAGAAGAGACCCCCAAAGTCGGAAGAGACCCCTGAAGTTGTAAGAAGACCCCTGAAGTTGGAAGAAGACCCCCGAAGTCGGAAGAAGACCCCCGGAGCTGCCTAATAAATTACTATAAAAACCTGTCTAGTGTTTTTTTATTGACATTTTTTTCAACCAGGTGAATGGGTAGGGGTACGATGTACCCCATACTCATTCAATTAGGGTTGGGGGCCGGGATCTGGGGGCCCCCTTATTAAAGGGGGCTCCCGGATTTCGATAAGCCCCCCGCCCGCAGACCCCGGCAACCAACGGCCAGGGTTGTCGGGAAGAGGCCTTTGTCCCCATCAACATGGGGCAGGGTGCTTTGGGGTGAGGGGCGCAGTGCCCCCCCTGCCCCAAAGCACGAACCCCCCCATGTTGAGGGCATGTGGCTTGGTATGGTCTAGGAGGGGGGGCACTCTCTCGCCCCCCTTTCCTGACCTGCCGGGCTGCGTGCTCGGATAAGAGTCTGGTATGGATTTTGGGGGAATCGTCTCTCACCAAACTTTTACTAACACGATATTTGCAAAAGCAGCCCAAATGGTGGCGCCGTTGGAATTGAATTTCCGTTTTATAGTGCCATCGTACGTGTTGTACATCACCGCATTCTTGACAGTCAGAATTTGGTGTGACCGTGTGTATGCAAGCCAAGCTTGAGCGGAAAATCCGTTCGTGTGTACGGGGCATAAGTAAGTTTGTCTGCCGGAATTTGAAAGCTAGGAGCTCCCGAGCTATCCTAACCAAACATAAATTGGTTGGAGGGACAGGGTACATTGACTTCAAGGTCTACTATTATGTCCATATTTTAGCACAACTTAAAGGCTGGTTTGCCCATGACTCTAAAATCCATTGGAGAAATATTGAACCAGGCAGAGGACCTAGCCCTGTGGCTTCCTAGCAAACCCAGACCTAAACCGAACAATGGAACCATATCTCCCACTGCTGCTGCCACTGTGACCTTTAATTATCTAATTTCACATGCACCTCCAAAGGACAAACCACACAAAATCTCACTACCAATCTCCATCTTCTCCCTGCTTATCGCCAACTTATCCACACACCTGTGGCAAGATTTAGGCATTCTAAAGGTGTCAAACCTATACTCTGAAAATCTAATCAAACCCTTTCCAACATTACAGGAGGAGTTTCACTCCCACCCACAGAATAGTTCAAATACATTCAAATAACCCATTGCATAATACACAATACTAAATTAACACCAATGATAAAATGGGAATGAGACATTAGTGAATCTCAGTGGTAAGTGGCACTGTCAACTAGTTACCAAGCGACTCGTTCTTCCAGTCTTTGGGAACTAGTTTATGAATACCACTCTTTACTGGTATATTACTCCATCCCAGATTCACACATTTACTCCTTCCAACTCCCTTGCTTGCTGGAGAAATTGCGGTGAATCAGGTAGTTTAATCCACATTCTATGAAAATGTAACAGGCTATCTTCCTTCTGATCGAAAGTGTTTACACTCCTGTACAATGTGACTAATATCTCTCTAAACCCAACCCCAGAATTTGCCTTACTGAGTATTGGTATAACAAAATTCCCCAGCACCTCCGTTGTGTAACAATTCATATTCTCTTAGCAGTGAGATTGGTCATTGCCCATCAATAGAAAGCTTCTTACTCAATCACGATAGACAGAGTCATTTCCCTGGTGCCTTCCCATGGTTCCTATGAGTGCATGTTTGCAGCTTCGGAAGGGCGTCTATCTACCACTAATGAACATTGGTCTTATTCAGGGTCATCTTTAATATTGATTGGACCCTGGGCAAAAAATGTCTTGCCCCCCCCCCCCATGCAATTTTGCTCTCCACCTGTTTTGAAACATACAATAAATAGAAGCTAGACTCAAAATCAGTTTACTGTATCAGATCAGGCAGCGATTGCGATTGGTTGCCAGAGGTTACAGCATATCATTACCGCTTACTGACTGGTTGCTAGAGGTTACAGCCCACATTACGGCTCACTGATAAGTGGCTAGAGGTTACAGCATATGATTTCTGCTTGTTGATTGGTTGCTAGAGATTACTGTTCAGTAATACTGCTCATTGATTGGTTGCTAGAGGTTACTGCACATCATTACTGCTCACTGATTGGTTGCTAGAGGTTACAGCACATCATCTCCTCACTGCCTCTGACCCATCAATAGACTGACAAGGGAATTTAAACCAGGATAGTTGGAAAGTATGAGGCTGCTGCTTTGGGCCCCACAACAATGACAGGGCCCAGGGCAGCTGCCCCTTTTGCCCTGCCTAAAGACGGCCCTGGTCTTATTGGTTCAAATGGTATAACCAAGTTTTCTGCTGTACTTCATAATATCTTTACTTTCTATATTTATCCTTATAACCAAGAGTAGCTGACTGTCACATGGTTCTCTTTTCATCATGTGACAGTCAGCTACTCTTGGTTGCTAATTTTCTTCACTTTTTTAAAAATGTTTTACCTCAGATTCTATTTGAAGAGTGAAACATGTTAGGTTTGGGTGATTTGATTTTGGGAGCAACTTCTGACTTTATTTTCATGTAGGTTAACATGATTTAATTTTTGTCCTGACACATTCTCTCTCCCCTCTATTTTTATTTTTTGTGGGTTGAGATATGCCCTGTGTCAATGCAGTCTTGATTAAGAGAGAAGCTTTTTTATGGATATGGTGATATATGGGGCTCATCCATCAGTGGTTATTTGTGCCCACATGGATGAGTGTACCCGTATTGCATATCTGAGAGATAGATAATTTCATAGCACAGAAGATAGATAGCCCAAATCCTCAGTAAGACAGTATTTACTAGCATACCTTCTCTTTTTCTGTTCATCTCATTGTTATATGTGGCCAATAGATGGGAGGAGAGACAGATATACCCCCATCTCTTGATACCAGGTGGTGTTGGTGAGTAGACCTTTAATTTGCATATCCTCTAATACATCCTGGAGCCTTTATATTGAATATAGGAGGAAATTGTAATCCTCATATTGTCTATACATATATATTCAAGAGAAGTTTTCACCATTTAAACTTGGTAGATGTGAATATTACCACTGTAAAGTTTGGGAGTTGTTATAGCTCCACGGGACCAAGTGCATAAACCGTTTGATCTTGAAAAAAGGGCTTTTATTTGTAAACAAACCAAATTAAAGCTTCATTCAGCACACAGGAAAACTATAAAACAAAGTCCGCTTGTCTTCAGCCCAAAACAAATTAAAGAAAAGGCACATACAGTTTTTTTGTAAATGGGTCTTCGCCCCAAAACTTCAAGAGTCCCTGTTAAGTCTTTGGCAACTTCCAGCAGACACACAGCTCATCACAACAGGTGCAATTCCATATTCCTCCTCTCCACCTCTAGCACCACTTACTGTCTTATGAGCTGTTTCCTGGAAGCCTTTAACCCCCTGTGTGCTGACTCCCAGTGGTCAGAAGTGGAGGCTCTATCCCACCCGAATATCACTTTAGAGCCTCCGAAATTCCGGGCCCCAAATAACTCTTTATCAAGACAAAGAGGACTGCGAGCCAGTCCTCTCTGGACTACTTCTTTTGCCGGGAATTCCTCACCCATTCTGGGTGACCTCCTGAATACCATCACAACCCAAATATTGGTGCAATATAGCACCCGTCCAGGACCCAACCTTGGCGTCCTGTACATATCCCCCCCCTCTGACTCAACGCGGAGGTGTTGGAGGCACCATTCGACATCATACAATGAATTCGGGAGAGGGCATCAGCATTCTGATGTTGTCTCCCGGGTCTGTGCTCTACCACAAAATTGAACTCCTGGAGAGAAAGGAACCAACTTGTTACCCTGGCATTGGTGTGCTTGTTCTGCCTCATCCAGGTAAGGGGAGCGTGGTCTGACACCAGGCGAAACCTCCTGCCTAGGGGAAAATATCATAGGGAGTCCACAGACCACTTGATGGCAAGACACTCCCGCTCTACCACAGCGTAGTTTTTCTCAGCCACCGTCAGCTTCCTACTAAGAAAAACTATGGGGTGCTCTTCACCATTGATTTCATGCAACAAGACCGCTCCCAACCCTTCACTTGAAGCATCTGTCTGTACTAAAAAATCCTTCACAAAATCCGGAGCTACAAGCACCGGATCCAGGCACAATACCGTCTTAAGCTTTTGAAAAGCTTTTTCGGCATCGGCATTCCACTTTATCATCACCGACTTTCTGCCTTTGGTCAAGTCAGTCAGCGGTGCAGCAATGGTGGCAAAGTTGGAGACAAACCTACTATAATAGCCAACTATGCCCAAAAACGCTCTGACCTGCTTTTTGGTTAGGGGGCGGGGCCAGTCCTGGATGGCTTCCACCTTACTCATTTGGGGCTTCACCAGCCCCCTACCCACAATATACACTAGGTACTTGGCTTCCTCCACCCCAACGGCACACTTTTCCGGATTGATGGTGAACCCTGCTCTTCTCAAGGAGTCTACGACTGCCTGAACCTGGGGAAGATGGGATTCCCAATCAGTGCTGAAGATGACTATGTCATCTAAGTAGACAGAAGCATACCGTTGATGTGGATGCAAAGTTTTGTCCATGGCCCTTTGGAACGTGGCGGGGGCAGAGTGTAGACCAAATGGCATCCTTTTGTATTGGAAGTGGCCTTCCGGGGTAGAGAAGGCTGTTTTATCCCTGGCTTCCTTGGTCAGGGGAATCTGCCAGTACCCTTTTGTGAGGTCCAGCGTGGTGATATACCTGGCAGGACCCAACCTCTCAATTAGCTCATCTACCCGTGGCATGGTATATGCATCAAACTTGGAGACTTCATTAAGTTTTCTGAAGTCGTTACAGAAGCGGAGGGTGCCGTTGGGTTTGGGTACCAACACGATTGGACTCGACCACTCACTCTGTGACTCTTCAATGACTTCAAGTTTGAGCATTCTTTTAATCTCTTCAGATACTGCCACCCTTTGAGCTTCTGGGATACGGTAAGGCTTTAACCGGATTTTTACATTGGGCTCGGTTACAATGTCATGCTCGATGACGTTGGTGAGACTGGGCAACCCTGAAAACATGACCCTATTTCTTTGCAGAAACTCTTTTGCTTGCTGGGTTTGGGGCCTAGTTAGGGTGGAAGCAACCTACCACCGCGGATACCTGTTCTCTGTCTCTCCATGGTTTCAACAAATTTACGTGATAGATTTGGTATGGTTTTCTTTTCCCTGGCTGGTGTACCTTGTAGTTCACTTCACCCACTTTCTCTACTACCTCAAACGGACCTTGCCACTTGGCCAAGAATTTGCTCTCCACCGTGGGTATTAGAACAGCCACCCGGTCTCCTTCTTGAAACTGTCTAACTTTAGCCGACCAGTTATACACTCTTCTTTGGGCCTCCTGAGCCTTCTGCATGTGCTCCCTCATCAGCGGCATCACCTTAGCCACCCTCTCTCGCATTTGAGAGATATGTTCTACCACGTTTTTTTGCGGTGAGGACTCACTTTCCCACGTTTCCTTTACCAGATAGAGCAACCCCCGGGGCCTTCGTCCATACACTAGCTCAAACGGTGAGAAGCCCGTGGATGCTTCTGGAACCTCCCGGATGGCAAACAACAGGGCAGGGAGTTACATATCCCAATCCTCCCCATCTTTCTGGACCACTCTTTCAACATGGACTTTAGAGTTTTATTAAACCTTTCAACTAGGCCATCGGTCTGCGGGTGATAGACGGACGTCCGCAACTGCTTAATCTGAAATAGTTCGCACAAGTCTGCCATCACCTTTGACATAAAAGGGGTGCCCTAGTCCGTCAGTATCTCTTTGGGGAACCCAGTTCGTGAGAACATTTGAAACAACTCCTGGGCAATGGCCTTAGAGGAAGCTTTCCTCAAAGGGACTGCTTCTGGATACCGAGTTGCTTAATCTAGGATGACTAATATGTATTGGTGCCCCCTTGCTGACTTTACCAGGGGTCCCACAAGATCCATAGCGATTCACTCGAATGGGACCTCAATAATTGGCAAGGGTACTAGAGGGTTTCTATAGTGGGGCACTGGGGCCATTAACTGGCAAATGGGACAAGATGCACAAAATCTTTTAACCTCGGCCTTCACCCCTGGCCAGTAAAACCAGTCGGTTATCCTGGCCACTGTTTTCTCCGCCCCCAGGTGTCCTCCCAGTGCGTCGTTGTGGGCTAGATCAAGGAGCATCCGCCTATATAGTTGGGGAACCAGCAACTGCTCTACAGTTTCCCCTCGGCTCTCAGCTACTCAATATACCAAGTCTCCCTTCAACAAAAAATGAGGAAACCTTTGATCTTCACCTGCCATTTGTGAGACCCCATCAACAACAGAAACCTGCTCTCGAGCATTGATCAAGGTAGGATCCTGTAATTGGGCGGTGCCAAAGGCACCCCTGGATACATCTAGGTCTGGATGCACTGGCCTCAAGGGTGTTTCCCCCTTATTCTCCTCATCATCCTCCCCCAGCATAACTTGTAATGGGAAAACTCCCCCCCCAGAGATCAACTCGGTTTTGAGACCTGGAACAGGAACATTATCATCCAAATTAGCATTTTCTGTAATTTCATTGTCAGTTATGGGTATCTCCATATTAGAGGGGTGTGTTGTGGGGGTTTCAGGCCTGGACCCCTTAGACTCTGTCCCTTCCAGGCCCAGTGTCCCCAGTTCTCCTGGCAGCCTCATCTGTACCTGGTTCCATAGTTCGAGAAATAGTGGACAGTCCCGCCCCACTATGATGTCATGTATTAAACTTTTTACCACCCCAACCTCTTGTGCAACTGAGGCATGGCCATAGGAAACTCCCTGGTGTCCCCATGGATACACACTACCCGTCGAGTCTTATTTACTGGGCCGAGTCTCCTGATCACCCTGGCATGTACAAGTGTTATCATGCTACTGGAGTCCAGTAGAGCCTTGGCAGGAAGGTGGTTCACCCACACTCCCCACTCGAACCGTCCTGCAGCCAGATCAAGATGAGTGGCACACGCTCTTTGCACATAGAAGGAGCTTTTCCGACCAGTCCCACAGTCCATAGGCTCCTCCTGCAGTGGGCACTGTGCCTGGGTATGCCCCCAGGACTGACATCACCAACACTGTAGGTCCCCCATCCTTGGGACAGGAACCAACCTTCACCGTTCTGAGGAAGATGATGCAGGTTTGCAGGTTCCAATGTCAGGCAGGGCTTCTCTCCTAGGTGCTGTGGCTGGTCTGGTTGCCCTTGGTGTGGGTTCCCGACGCTTGGCAGGCCCAAGCAGGTCCTCTACCACGGTGTACCTTTCGACCAACTCAACCAGCTGGTCAGCAGTTGCAGGGTCTCCATGGCTTACCCAGCGCTGTAGGTCATCTGGCAGGGACCGCAGGTACCAGTCCATCACCACCCCTTCCACCATTTGTGGGCCCGACAATTTTTCTGGTTGCAGCCATTTTTTCACCAGCTGCACTAGTTTGTGCATTTGGGACCTAGGTGGTCGGTCGGGTTTGTACTGCCAGCGATGCACCCTCTGAGCCCGGATGGCTGTGGTCACTCCCAGGCGGGCCAGGATCTCTGCCTTCAGCCGCTCATAGTCGATGATGTGCTCAGATGGGAGGTCAAAATAAGCCTTTTGCGGGTCACCGGTGAGGAAAGGGGAGATAATGCCAGCCCATTGTCATGGGGCCACCCCTCTCTCTCTGCTATCCTGTCAAAGGTAGTGAGAAAGGCCTCTACATCATCACTGGGTGTTAGCTTTTGTAAGAAATGGGTGGTTCTCACGGACACTTGGTTGCCAGCGGCAAAGATCACTTGCTCTCGTCCCTGAGCCAGCCGCTGTACTCCCTCCTGCAAGGCAGCCACCTGTGCTTGAGTGGACTCCTGCTGGGCTGTAAACTGGGTGGCTAGCAGCCGTGTGCTTTCCTCATGGCGACAGTTTGCCTCTGCTAAAGCTTGCTGTTGGATCGCAGTGGCTTGTGCCAAAGCCTTGATGACCTCTTCCATGCCTTTGTCTGCTGTTTGCAATGTCTGAGCTGACTTCACCCAAGACATGCCATAAGCACACTGTCTCTTTAAATGTCAGTTGTTTCAAATTGTTTTTTGCGGCTGCAAATGCACTTTGCCAGCATCCAAGACACCAGTTGTAAAGTTTGGGGGTTGTTATAGCTCCACGGGACCAAGTGCATAAACCGTTTGATCTTGAAAAAAGGGCTTTTATTTGTAAACAAACCAAAATAAAGCTTCATTCAGCACACAGGAAAACTATAAAACAAAGTCCGCTTGTCTTCAGCCCAAAACAAATGAAATAAAAGGCACATACAGTTTTTTTGTAGATGGGTCTTCGCCCCAAAACTTCAAGAGTCCTTGTTAAGTCTTTGGCAGCTTCCAGCAGACACACAGCTCATCACAACAGGTGCAATTCCATACTCCTCCTCTCCACCTCTAGCACCAGTAACTGTCTTATGAGCTGTTTCCTGGAAGCCTTTAACCCCCTGTGTGCTGACTCCCAGTGGTCAGGAGTGGAGGCTCTATCCCACCCGAATATCACTTTAGAGCCTCCGAAATTCCGGGCCCCAAATAACTGTTTATCAAGAAAAAGAGGACTGCGAGCCAGTCCTCTCTGGACTACTTCTTTTGCCGGGAATTCCTCACCCATTCTGGGTGACCTCCTGAATAGGGATGAGCTCGGTGTTCGAGTCGAACATAGGTTCGACTCGAACATCGGCTGTTCGCGCGTTCGGCGAACAACGAACGATTTGGGCCGTTCGCGCCAAATTCGAGTGACGCGAACGGCCCACAATACACTGCGCCATCGCAGTGTAATCCCGGCGCTGTGATTGGCCGAGCATGCACTGTGACCCTGCATGCTTGGCCAATCACAGCGCCGGCAGCGAGGAGAGCAATGATTGGCCACAGGCAGGATGCCTGTGGCCAATTATAGCTGAGGGGGTTTAGTACATGCCCCACACTATAAAAGACCGCCAGCGCGGCGGCCTCGTGTAGTGTGTTCCGGAACAGGGAAAGTGAAGGATAGGCAGGGACAGTGTCAAATCCATTCTTTGCTAAACCTTGTGTCTAGGGACAGAGAAGGATAGGCAGGGAGAGTGTCAGTGTCATATTCTTTGCTAAACCTTGTGTGTAGGAAGAGAGAAGGATAGGCAGGGAGAGTGTCAGTGTCATATACTTTGATAAACCTTGTGTGCAGGGAGAGAGAAGGATAGGCAGGGTACAGTGTCAGTGTCATATTCTTTGCTAAACCTTGTGTGCAGGGAGAGAGAAGGATAGGCAGGGAGAGTGTCAGTGTCATATACTTTGATAAACCTTGTGTGCAGGGAGAGAGAAGGATAGGCAGAGGACAGTGTCAGTGTCATTGTTGCTAAGCCTCCTGCACATTATACACCTGAACTTAGCCTGTATTGCTGCTTTTTCCTGGTGTGTTACACCAACAGGATTTTGCGGCACTTACAGCGTGCGGAGTGTGCCTCCTGACCATATTACACCTGAACTTAGCCTGTATTGCTGCTTTTTCCTGGTGTGTTACACTAACAGGATTTTGCGGCACTTAGAGCGGGCGGAGTGTGCCTCCTGACCATATTACACCTGAACTTGGCCTGTATTGCTGCTTTTTCCTGGTGTGTTACACCAACAGGATTTTGTGGCACTTACAGCGGGCGGAGTGTGCCTCCTGACCATATTACACCTGAACTTAGCCTGTATTGCTGCTTTTTCCTGGTGTGTTACACCAACAGGATTTTGCGGCACTTACAGCGGGCGGAGTGTGCCTCCTGACCATATTACACCTGAACTTAGCCTGTATTACTGCTTTTTCCTGGTGTGTTACACCAACAGGATTTTGCGGCACTTACAGCGTGCGGAGTGTGCTTCCTGACCATATTACACCTGAACTTAGCCTGTATTGCTGCTTTTTCCTGGTGTGTTACACCAACAGGATTTTGCGGCACTTACAGCAGGCGGAGTGTGCCTCCTGGCCATATTACACCTAAACTTAGCCTGTATTGCTGCTTTTTCCTGGTGTGTTGCACCAACAGGATTTTGCGGCACTTACAGCGGGCGGAGTGTGCCTCCTGACCATATTACACCTGAACTTAGCCTGTATTGCTGCTTTTTCCTGGTGTGTTACACCAACAGGATTTTGCGGCACTTACAGCGGGCAGAGTGTGCCTCCTGACCATATTACACCTGAACTTAGCCTGTATTACTGCTTTTTCCTGGTGTGTTACACCAACAGGATTTTGCGGCACTTACAGCGTGCGGAGTGTGCCTCCTGACCATATTAAACCTGAACTTAGCCTGTATTGCTGCTTTTTCCTGGTGTGTTACACCAACAGGATTTTGCGGCACTTACAGCAGGCGGAGTGTGCCTCCTGACCATATTACACCTAAACTTAGCCTGTATTGCTTCTTTTTCCTGGTGTGTTGCACCAACAGGATTTTGCGGCACTTACAGCGGGCGGAGTGTGCCTCCTAACCATATTACACCTGAACTTAGCCTGTATTGCTGCTTTTTCCTGGTGTGTTACACCAACAGGATTTTGCGGCACTTACAGCAGGCGGAGTGTGCCTCCTGACCATATTACACCTGAAGTTAGCCTGTATTGCTGCTTTTTCCTGGTGTGTTACACCAACAGACATTTGCGGCACTTACAGCGGGCGGAGTGTGCCTCCTGACCATATTACACCTGAAGTTAGCCTGTATTGCTGCTTTTTCCTGGTGTGTTACACCAACAGGCATTTGCAGCACCTACAGCAGGCGTAGTGTGATTCCTGCAAAATATACTCCTGAAGCTAGGCCTTATTGCTGGTTTTCCCATTTCCCTGCAGGCCATTAGAATGTCTGGAAGGCAAACAAGGAGAGGCAGACAGTCAGGAGCCAATAAAAGAGGGCAAGCAGGCTCTGTGTCTAGAGACAACAGTGCTGGTCGTGGACGCGGTGCATCGCCATCAGCACGTGGCCATGGGACACGCTTGTCCTTCTTTTCGGCAGCTGGACGTGTTGAGCCGCATCATGCCGAAGACTTGGTAGAGTGGATGACCAAGCCCTCCTCATCCTCCTCATCCTCTCTCACCCAGGCTCAGGGTACTGGCAAAGCAGCTGCCAAAGCGCCCTCTTCCCTGGTATCAATGTCATCATCAGTCACTCCTTCCCTAGACCAACCATGTCCTCCTGAGGAGTCCCCCAAACTGTTTGAGCACAGTGTTGGGTACATGCTCCAGGAGGATGCCCAGCGTTTCGAAGGGTCTGATGATGATACCCAGCTAGAGGAAGGCAGTAGCATGAGAGCAGAGAGAGGGTATTCTCAAGAAGGACACCAATCTGGCAGTCATGTTCCAGCAGCTGCAGCATACTGCCAGATTGGCTCCAGTGATGAGGAGGGAGGGGATGATGAGGTCACTGACTCCACGTGGGTGCCTAATAGGAGAGAGGAGGAGGAGGAGGAGGAGGATGAGGAGGAGGCACATCTCCAACGAGGCAGGATGCCCTCGGGGGGCCAGCGTAAGGGCAGCACACCGGCGGAATCACACCGCAGAGCTCCGCCTGTGAAGGGCGCTGCCTCTGCCCGTTATTCAAAAAGTTCTTTGGTGTGGGCCTTTTTTGAGTCGAGTGCATCAGATCGCACAGCTGCTGTTTGCAACATATGTCTCAAGCGTATATCGCGTGGCCAAAACATCACCCGCTTGGGCACCACATGCTTGACCAGACATATGTTGACCTGCCATGCAGCTCGTTGGCAAGCCTACCTTAAAGACCCACACCAAAGAACAAAGCGGACCTCTTCTTGCACCGCATCAGCTGGGATCTCCAACCCTACTATACCTTCAGTCCTCTCTGAAACCTGCTCTGAGAGGAATGAAGGTGTAGAATTAGGTGTGTCATAGCCAAGTACTTGCGGGCACTCTGCTAGCAGTACACCGACGTCCGATTCTAGCAAGCAAATTTCCCTGCCCCAGCTGCTGGACCGTCGAAAGAAGTTCACTCCCAGCCATCCACATGCCCAGCGGTTGAATGCTAGCTTGGCTAAATTGCTAGCGCTTCAACTGCTGCCTTTTCAGTTGGTAGACTCGGCCCCCTTCCGTGAGTTTGTGCAATGTGCGGTTCCTCAGTGGCAGGTTCCCAAACGCCACTTTTTCTCATGGAAGGCGATTCCGGCTCTCTACCGGCATGTGGAAGGCAATGTCTTGGCCTCGCTGGACAGGGCGGTCAGCGGTAAGGTGCATATTACCGCTGACTCATGGTCCAGCAGGCACGGACAGGGACGTTACCTTTCTTTCACGGCCCATTGGGTCACTCTTTTGGCAGCTGGGAAGGATGCAGGACAAGGTGCAGTAGTGTTGGAGGTTGTTCCACCGCCATGCCTCCAAAATGCTACTACTCGTTGTGACACACCTCTGTCCTCCACCCCCTCCTCTTCTTCTTCCTCCGTGGCCTCTTCCTGTGCTTTGTCCTCGGCTCCGTAGGCGTTCAAGGGGCTACGCAAGTACGCAGGCAAAAAGATGCCATGCCGTGCTTGCGCTGGTGTGTTTGGGGGACAGGAGCCACACTGGGGCAGAGGTTCTGTCTGCTCTGCAGGGGCAGGCCGAGAGGTGGTTGACGCCACGCCAGCTTAAGCCAGGAATGGTATTTTGCGACAATGGCACCAACCTCCTCTCTGCTTTCCGACAGGGACAACTGACCCATGTGCCCTGTGTGGCTCACGTCCTTAACCTGGTGGTGCAGCAGTTCTTGGGCAGGTACCCGGGCTTACAGGATGTCCTGAGGCAGGCCAGGAAAGTCTGTGTGCACTTCCGCAGATCTTATAATGCCAGTGCTCGCCTGGCTGAGCTGCAAAAGGAGTTGAACCTGCCCAAGAACCGCCTTATATGTGACATGCCCACCAGGTGGAACTCAATGTTGGCCATGCTGCAGCGGCTGCACACGCAGCAGAGGGCCATCAATGAGTACCTGTGCGACTACGGCACCAGGACAGGGTCAGGGGAGCTCGTTTTTTTTTCACCATGCCAGTGGGGCATGATCAGGGATGCATGCACTGTCCTGGCACCATTTGAGGAGGCCATGAGGATGGTGAGCAGTGACAGTGCATGCATCAGTGACACTGTACCTCTTGTCCACCTGTTGGAACATACGCTGCATGGAATAATGGACAGGGCACTTGAGGCAGAACAGAGGCAGGAAGAGGAGGGCTTCCTTGCCTCTCAAGGCCCCCTTTACCCAGACAGTGTTCCTTCTGATCCACCCATCGCACAGGAAGAAGAGGAGGAGGAGGAGGAGGATTGTGTCAGCATGGAGGTGGAGCCTGGCACTCCGCATCATCAGCAGCAGTCTTTTAGGGATGATTTACAGTCCCAAGAAACCAGTGGACTTGTACGTGGCTGGGAGGAGGTGGCTGCGGATCATGTCGTCCTTAGTGACCCAGAGGACTCCGGACCGAATGCCCCAGCTAACCTACGCTGCATGGCCTCCCTGATCCTGCAAAGTCTGCGGAAGGATCCTCGTATTCTTCGGATCAAGGAGAGGGACCATTACTGGCTGGCCACTCTCCTTGATCCACGGTACAAGGGTAAGGTTGTGGACCTTATCTTACCGTTGCAGAGGGAGCAGAGGATGAGACAACTCCGGGAGGCCTTGCAGAAAGGTCTGTGTAACGCGTTCCCAGAGACTGGGAGGTTACAAACTCCTGGTCCTGGACAACGAGTTGCTGTGGCTTCGATCAGTCAAAGAAGGAGCGGTGGGGAAGGTGGCCGTCTGACCGATGCGTTCAGACAATTCTTTAGTCCGCAGCCCCAAGGTATGATCGGTTCCAGCAACCATCGCCAGCGTCTGATATACATGGTGCAGGAATACCTAGGGGCAAGGTCAGACTTGGACACCTTCCCCACCGAAAATCCTCTGGCTTACTGGGTCTTGAGGATGGATCACTGGCCAGAGCTTGCACAGTATGCAATTGAGCTACTGGCCTGTCCTGCATCCAGCGTTCTTTCAGAACACACATTCAGTGCTGCTGGAGGATTTGTCCACGGATCACAGGGTGCGCCTGTCCACCGACTCTGTTGATCGACTGACCTTCATAAAGATGAACCAGTCTTGGATCACCACCAGCTACCAAACACCTGAAGCTGATATAACAGACTAATTTATTTTCAAATGTCACATCCCTTCAAGACTGATGCTGATGCTGAGAGACTGTCCTGTTATGTTGACTGACTATCCTCCTCCTCCTCAATGATCCGATTGATGATGATAGCTTGGAAGAACATTTTTGTTTCTGGGTGCCGCCACCAGTGGCTAAGGCCCAATTTTTTAGCCCCTGTTTAGCAGGGGCGTGTTATTACAATTTTTTATGCAATGCTTTGCAGCAGGGCTCATTCCTGCACTCCAACTAGAGTATCTGGGAGAGGTTGCAGTGTCGTGGCACCAGCACCAGTGGCTAAGGCCCAATTTTTCAGCCCCTGTTTAACAGGGGCGTGTAATTACAATTTTTGATGCAATACTTTGCAACAGGGCTCATTGCTGTGCTCCAAGTACAGTATCTGTGAGGGGTTGCAGTGTTGTGGCACCAGTGACTAAGGCCCAATTTGTATGCCCCTGTTTAACAGGGGCATGTAATTTCAATTTTTTATGCAATGCTTTGCAGCAGGGCTCATTCCTGCACTCCAACTAGAGTATCTGGGAGAGGTTGCAGTGTCGTGGCACCAGCACCAGTGGCTAAGGCCCAATTTTTCAGCCCCTGTTTAACAGGGGCGTGTAATTACAGTTTTTGATGCAATACTTTGCAACAGGGCTCATTGCTGTGCTCCAAGTACAGTATCTGTGAGGGGTTGCAGTGTTGTGGCACCAGTGCCTAAGGCCCAATTTTTCTGCCCCTGTTTAACAGGGGCATGTAATTACAATTCTTGGTCTAATAATTCACAGCAGGGCCCATTCCTGCGCCCACCAAGACTAACTGTGAGGCCTTACAGTGTTGTGTCAACACCACCACCACCACCACCACCAAAGGCCCAATTTTTCAGCCCCTGTTCAACAGGGGCATGCAATTACAATTCTTGGTCTAATAATTCACAGCAGAGCCCATTCATGCGCCCACCAAGAGTAACTGTGAGGGCTCACAGTGTTGTGGCAACACCAACATGTATGGGGCAAATTTCAGGTGAGTATATACGGCAGGCCCCTACTTTCAAACATCCAACTTACAAACGACTCCTCCTTGCAAACGGAAGGATACAACAGGAAGTGAGAGGAAATCTACCCCTAGGAAGGGAAATTCTCTCCTGTAAGAGTTAATATGGGAAAAAAAAGTGTCTCCTCTCCACTGATGCTTTATCACCAATTCTTGTTTCAATAAAAACCCCAAATTTTCAAAACACATTTGTCATTAGGACGGAAAGTGAGGTGAACTGTTCTGAACAGGTGCACACTGCACAGACAGCAAAACAAATGTTACAGGGGTGATAACCCTTCCCTATGTTTTCCAAAAAGCTTAAAAATTGATTTTTGGGCTGGAGCTACACTTAAACAATGTACCTGTTCAAAATTACAAACAGATTCTACATAAGAACAAACCTACAGTCCCTGTCTTGTATGCACCGCCTGTATACGGCTGTTCAGAGTATATAGGGCCTTTTTTATTTTGTGTGCGGGGTTCCCCTTAATATCCATACAAGACCCAAAGGGGCTGGTAATGGGCTGGGGTAGGGGGGGGGGCTGTGATGGGGTAGCTATGCCATTTTTCTTAAAGATTTTCATCCATATTACCGGGACCAGACATTACATTAAAGCCACAAGCAGTTTTAAATGGCTTTTTTTCCTTTAGAAATGTAATTTTGTGCAGGGACAGTTCTAAACACGGGAAACACGTGGCACTTCACAGGCATACTTTAGACACCCTTCAGGTGTGATATTTAAAGGAATATTTGACTTTTTTTTTTCACTTTATGCATCATTAAAATGACTGCTCCCGAAAAACGGCCGTTTTTAAAACTTTTTTTTGGATTGATACATGTCCCCTGGTGCAGAACCCGGGTTCCCAAACCCTTTTTAGGACAATAACATGCATATTAGTCGTTATAAATAGCACTTTAGATTTTGAATGTTCGCATCCATTGTATTTAATAGGGTTCTAAAGTTTGTGCGAACTTTCGGTCCGTTCGCGGGTTCTGGTGCGAACCGAACCCGGGGGTGTTCGGCTCATCACTACTCCTGAACACCATCACAACTCCTTAAAGGGACCACAACCCAAATATTGGTGCTATATAGCACCCGTCCAGGACCCAACCTTGGCGTCCTGTACACCACATAGAGATAGAACGTTGATTTTTATATGTAATGATATTGACCTCATCCTATAGGTATACCTGTTATGGTCATTTACATACTTTTTGTGTTTTACAATAAAGGTTAAGTTTTAGTTAAGTGGCCTTTTGGTGCGTAGGGAAGCTCACCCTCATCTAGTTCTAGTCTAATTTTGCCACAGTTAAGTGTTATCAATATCACAGGATTTTGTATATATTCAATAAGAAAAAGAAAAAGAAAAAAGAAAATGTATAGTGTAAAAAAAAATATTACACTGATTTCTGGTTTCCTGATTACTGGCCTGTCTGACTACATGCTTTGGTTACCGATCCCTGGCTTATGTTTTAACCACGTTTACTGATCTGTTCCATTTTAACTATTATATTAAAAGGTGTGATTTTTACTGCATATCTGTCTCAGTCTGATTCATGGTTCCTGACAGTAGACAAAGGCCACAAATTCAGAAGATGCAGGCAATCCACCTAATTGTAATATTTTTCCAGATTGAATGAGCAGGACCACTGCATGGATCAGTTTGCCATAGCATTACAGACGCTCCTGGTTCACACTGCTCACCTGGATCCTTCCACTGTGGCTGTTGAAGTACAACCAGTGTTGCAGGCCATCCCTGCTGCTGCTCCAGTCTCTGTCCAGGCACCCGCCTTGAATATTACCTCTGTAAAAGGTATTTCTGGTTACGCTTTTCTTCCCCAGCGATTTGGGGGTGATCCAGTTCAATGCAGAGGGTTTCTCAACCAGGTTGGGGTATACTTTGAGATGCTGCCCCAGGTATTGCCCATGGAAAGATGCAAAGTAGGCTTCATTATTTATTTTTGATAGAGCCTTGACCTGGGCAAACCCTCTATGGGAGATGCAAAACCCATTGTCCTGAGTTACCCTGGGTTTGTGATGTCCTTTAAAAGGGTATTTGAAGTTGCAGCTCGCTCCACTACTGCTGCCAAGATCCTCATTAGGGATGAGCCGAACACCCCCGGTTCGGTACACACCAGAACCTGCGAATGGACCCAAAGTTTGTGCAAACTTTAGAACCCTATTAAATACAATGGGACTCGAACGTTCGAAATCAAAAGTGCTAATTATCAAGGCTAATATGTAAGTTATTGTCCTAAAAAGGATTTGGGGACCCAGGTCCTGTCCCAGGGGACATGTATCAATGCAAAAAAAAGTTTTAAAAATGTCTGTTTTTTCAGGAGCAGTGATTTTAACCACTTCAATACAGGGCTTTTTATACCACCTCAATACCGGACCTATTCTAGCACTTCTCTCCTACATGTACAAATCATCATTCTTTTGCTAGAAAATTACTCAGAAACCCCAAACATTATATATATTTTTTTTAGCAGACACTTTTTATCTTGCAGGCTATTTGCGCAATAATTTTTCAAACGCCTTTTTTTGGGGAAAAAACTGTTTCATGAATTAAAAAATAACAAAACAGTAAAGTTAGCCCAATTTTTTTGTAAAATATGAAAGATGATGTTACGCCTAGTAAATAGATACCTAACATGTCACGCTTTAAAATTGCGCACACTCATGGAATGGCGCCAAACTTCGGTACTTAAAAATCTCCATAGGCGACACTTTGAAATTTTTTACAGGTTACCAGTTTAGAGTTACAGAGGAGGTTTAGTGCTAGAATTGTTGCTCTCGCTCTACCGCACGCGGCGATACCTCACATATGTGGTTTGAACGGCGTTTACATATGTGGGTGGGACTTACAAGTGCGCTTGCTTCTGAGCGCGAGCTGCTGGGGACAGGGGCGTTTTATTTTATTTTTATTATGTTTTTTTTTTTTTTACTTAATTTTATTTTTTTTTTACACTTTTATTTTGATCACTTTTATTCCTATTACAAGGAATGGAAACATCCCTTGTAATAGGAATGGTGTGTGATAAGACCCCACATCTCTCCTCCAGGCTGGAAAGCATGAGATCATCAAAATAATTTCACTGATCTCATGCTTACTAGCCGCAATCGCGGCTTTGTTTACTTCTGAGAACCCGGGCGTGACATCATCACATCGCGCCCGGGCCTCCGACGGTCATAGAGATGACTGGTGACCATCTCTATGCTCGTCATGTGACAAGACACCAGCGCTGGACGATTCTTTCTCCGCGCCCCGATGGCACGGGAGAGCCCGGAGAAGCACCGGATGGCGGCGGGAGGGGGGATGTCCCCTCCCGCCGCCTATAAGAATGATTAAGCGACGGAACTGCTGCTTTTATTGTTCTTATCAAGCGTAGAATCGCCGGCAGAAGAGAAGGATATCTGAATGATGCCTCTAGCTGCAGGCATCATTCAGATATCCCCCCACAAAGCCCAGGATGTCATATGATGCCCACCCAGGATGGGAGATCCTATCTGTGGGCGTCATTTGATTATGGCTGGGTATTGAAGTGGTTAATGATGCATAAAGTGAAAAAAAAAGTGAAATAGTCCTTTAAATATCGTACCTGAGGGGTGTCTATAGTATGTCTGTGAAGTGGCACGTGTTTCCCGTGCTTAGAACTGTCCCTGCACAAAATGACATTTCTAAAGGAAAAAAAGTCATTTAAAACTGCTTGCGGCTTTAATGAAATGTCTGGATCCGGCAATATGGATGAAAATCATTGAGAAAAATTGCATGGGTACCCCCCCCCCCCCCAGCCCATTACCAGCCCCTTTGGGTCTTGTATGGATATTAAGGGGAACCACACACCCAAATTAAAAAAAGGCCCTATATACTCTGAACAGCAGTATACAAGCGGTGCAAACAAGACAGGGACTGTAGGTTTGTTCTTAAGTAGAATCTGTTTGTAATTTGGAACAGGTAAATTTTTTAAGTGTAGCTCCAGCCAAAAAATCTATTTTTAAGCTTTTTGGAAAACATAGGGAAGGGTTATCACCCCTGTAACATTTGTTTTGCTGTCTGTGCACCTGTTCAGAACATTTCACCTCACTTTCCGTCCCAATGACAAATGTTTTTTGAAAATTCAGGTTTTTTATTGAAACAAGGATTGGTGATTTAGCATCAGTGGAGAGGAGACAACTTTTTCCCATATTAACTCTTATAGGAGAGAATTCCCCTTCCTAGGGGTAGATTTAACCTCACTTCCTGTTGTCTCCTTCCGTTTGTTTGCAAGTAGGAGTCGTTTGTAAGTTGGATGTTTGAAAGTAGGGACCTGCCGTATATACTCTGCAGAAATTTGGCCCTTAGGTGTTGGTGTTGCCACAACACTGTAAGCCCTCACAGTTACTCTTGGTGGGAGCTGGAGAGCCCGGCTGTGAACTATTATATCAAGAATTGTAATTACATGCCATTGTTGAACAGTGGTAGGAAGAATTGGGCCTTTGGTGGTGGTGCTGGAGCCACAACACTGTAAGCCCTCACAGTTCCTCTTGGTGGGTGCAGGAATGGGCCCAGCTGTGAAATATTAGATCAAGAATTGTAATTACATGCCCCTGTTGAACAGGGCCAGAAAAATTGGGCCTTTGGTGGTGGTGTTGCCACAACACTGTAAGTCCTCACAGCTACTCTTGGTGGGCGCAGGAATGGGCCCTGCTGTAAGGAAGCTGCCGGGAATCCGTCTGCGCATGCGCGCATTCGTCAACAGTCTCGGAATGCTGGCGCGCGCATCCCCGGGAAAAAGCGGCCTTTCCGGAGTACCATTGCGCATGCGCGTGCGCAATTCGCTCATGCGCGGGCAACGTGCGCGCGCAGGAGCACGCTCATAATTCCCTTTGGCGCCAGCCTGCCTACTTAAAGGATGCTCTGACTTCTGACAAGTGCTGACTGGTCTTCAGCAAGTACCCTGATACCTGAACTCTGTTTAAACCTGGCTTGATCCCTGTTGCTGAACCTTGGCTTCCCTTTGACCTTGCTTCCGGACTTGAATACTTGATTACTGGTTCCTGATCTCGGCTTCCCATCTGACCTCCCTCCTGCCTGTGCCTTGTACCTCGCTGCCCGTCTGCTACCGAACCCGGCCACCCTTGTGATTCTGCACCAGCCTCCTGCTTGGCTTACCACTGTCTCCAGTGCCTGTGCTAGCTGTCCATCCTACCAGCTTTCCTGAGTCCAGTTCCTTACCAGATGCTCTGCCTGCATCTCCACGTCTGCAACTCAGCTGACAAGTTCTGCACGCAACTACAGGCAGTCGTGTAACTCCTCACCCTAGCCACCATCTGTCCCATCCTCAGTGGGGCTTGGGTTGGAGATACAAGGGAGGCCGACCTCGTCATTCCAGACTCCTACCAGGTACGTGACACCTGCTGTGAATTATTAGATTAAGAATTGTAATTACATGCCCCTGTTGAACAGGGGCATAAAAATTGGGCCTTAGGCACTGGAGCTGGTGCCACAACACTGCATCTGACATTTCCCAAAAAATTATTCTGTTACATCAGCATCAGGTGCTTGGTAGCTGGTGGGTATCCAAGACTGATTCATTTTTATGAAGGTCAGTCGATCGACCGAGTCGGTGGACAGGCGCACCCTGTGATTGGTTACAAAGCCTCCAGCAGCACTGAATGTGCGTTCTGAAAGAACGCTGGATGCAGGACAGGCCAGTAGCTCAATTGCATACTGTGCAAGCTCTGGCCAGTGATCCATCCTGAAGACCCAGTAACCTATAGGATTTTCGGTGGGGAAGGTGTTCAAGTCTGATCTTGCCCCTAGGTATTCCTGCACCATGTAAACCAGACGCTGGCGATGGTTGCTGGAACCGATCATATCTTGGGGCTACGAACTAAAAAATTGTCTGAACGCATCGGCCACAGACAGCAACCTTCCCCACCGCTCCTTCTTTGACTGACCGAAGCCTCAGCAACACGTTGTCCAGGACCAGAAATTTGTAACCTCCCAGTCTCTGGGAACGCGTTGCACAGACCGTTCTGCAAGGTCTCCCGAAGCTGCTTCATTCTCTGCTCCCTCTGCAACGGCAAGATAAGGTCCGCAACCTTACCCTTGTAACGTGGATCAAGGAGGGTTGCCAGCCAGTAATGGTCCCTCTCCTTGATCGCACGAATACGAGGATCCTTCCACAGACTTTGCAGGATCAGGGAGGCAATGCAGCGTAGGTTGACTGAGGCATTTGGTCCGGAGTCCTCTGGGTCACTCAGGACGACATGATCCGCAGCCACCTCCTCCCAGCCACGTACATTCCATGGGGGTCTTGGGACTGTAATAGATCCCTTAAAGACTGATGCTGATGCTGAGTGATAGGCTCCACCTCCATTCTGACACAATCCTCCTCCTCCTCCTTGTCCTCTTCCTGTGTGATAGTCGGGCCAGCAGGAACACTGTCTGGATAAAGGGGGCCTTGAGAGGTAAGGAAGTCCTCCTCTTCCTCCCTCTGCTCTGCCTCAAGTGCCCTGTCCATTATTCCACGCAGAGTGTGCTCCAACAGGTGGACAAGAGGGACAGTGTCACTGATGCATGCACTGTCACTGCTCACCATCCTTGTGGCCTCCTCAAATGGTGCCAGGACAGTGCATGCATCCCTGATAATGGCCCACTGGTGTGGGGAAAAAAAAACAAGCTCCCCTGACCCTGTCCTGGTGCCATATTGCAACAAATACTCATTGATGGCCCTCTGCTGCGTGTGCAGCCGCTGCAGCATGGCCAACGTAGAGTTCCACCTGGTGGGCATGTCACAGATTAGGCGGTTCTTGGGCAGGTTGTAATTCTTTTGCAGGTCAGCCAGCCGAGCACTGGCATTATATGACTGGCGGAAATGTCCACAGAGTTTCCTGGCATGCTTCAGGACCTCCTGTAAGCCCGGGTACCTGCCCAAGAACCGCTGCACCACCAAGTTAAGGACGTGAGCCAAACAGGGCACATGGGTCAGTTGTCCCTGTCGGAGGGCGGAGAGGAGGTTGGTGTAATTGTCGCAAACCACCTTTCCTGGCTTAAGCTGGCGTGGCGTCAACCACCTCTGAGCCTGCCCCTGCAGAGCTGTCAGAATCTCTGCCCAAGTGTGGCTCCTGTCCCCCAAGCACACCAGCTCAAGCACCGCATGGCCTGTTTTTGTCTGCGTACTTGCGTAGCCCCTTGAACGCCTACAGAGCACCGCTGGTTCCGAGGACAAAGCACAGGTAGAGGCCATGGAGGAAGAAAAAGAGGAAGGGGTGGAGGAGAGAAGTGTGTCAGAATCACCAGTAATAACATTTTGGATTTGTGGTGGCGGAACAACCTCCAACACTACTGCACCTTGTCCTGCATCCTTCCCAGCTGCCAGCAGAGTCACACAATGTGCCATGAAAGATAGGAAACATCCCTGTCCATGCCTGCTGGACCATGAGTCAGCTGTAATATGCACCTTACCACTGACTGCCCTGTCCAGCGAGGCCAAGACATTGCCTTCCAAATGCCGGTAGAGAGCCTGAATCGCCTTCCGTGAGAAAAAGTGGTGTTTGGGAACCTGCCACTGAGGAACCGCACATTCCACAAACTCACAGAAGAAAGCAGAGTCTACCAACTGAAAAGGCAGCAGTTGAAGTGCTAGCAATTTAGCCAAGCTAGCATTAAACCGCTGGGCATGTGGATGGCTGGGAGCGAACTTCTTTCGGCGGTGCAGCAGCTGGGGCAGGGAAATTTGCCTGGTACAATCTGACGTTGGTGTACCAATAGCAGATTGCTCGCAATTACGTGGCTGTGACACACCTAATTCTACACCTTCATTCCTCTCAGTGCAGGTTTCAGAGAGGACTGAAGGTATAGTGGGGTTGGAGATCCCAGCTGATGCGGTGCAAGGAGAGGTCCGCTTTGTTCTTTGGTGTGGGTCTTTAAGGTAGGCTTGCCAATGAGCTGCATGGCAGGTCAACATATGTCTGGTCAAGCATGTGGTGCCCAAGCGGCTGATGTTTTGGCCACGCGATATACGCTTGAGACATATGTTGCAAACAGCAGCTGTGCGATCTGATGCACTCACCTCAAAAAAGGCCCACACCAAAGAACTTTTTGAATAACGGGCAGAGGCAGCGCCCTGCATAGGCGGAGCTCTGCGGTGTGATTCCGTCGGTGTGCTGCCCTTACGCTGGCCACCCAAGGGCATCCTGCCTCGTTGGAGATGTGCCTCCTCCTCATCCTCCTCCTCCTCCTCTCTCCTATTAGGCACCCACGTGGAGTCAGTGACCTCATCATCCCCTCCCTCCTCATCACTGGAGCCAATCTGGCAGTATGCTGCAGCTGCTGGAACATGACTGCCATATTGGTGTCCTTCTTGAGCATCCCCTCTCTCTGCTCTCACGCTACTGCCTTCCTCTAGCTGGGTATCATCATCAGACCCTTCGAAACGCTGGGCATCCTCCTGGAGAATGTACCCAACACTGTGCTCAAACAGTTCGGGGGACTCCTCAGGAGGAGGACATGGTGGGTCTAGGGAAGGAGTGACTGATGATGACATTGATACCAGGGAAGAGGACGCTTTGGCAGCTGCTTTGCCAGTACCCTGAGCCTGGGTGAGAGAGGATGAGGAGGATGAGGAGGGCTTGGTCATCCACTCTACCAAGTCTTCGGCATGATGTGGCTCAACATGTCCAGCTGCCGAAAAGAAGGACAAGCGTGTCCCATGGCCATGTGCTGATGACAATGCACCGCGTCCACGACCAGCACTGTTGCCTCTAGACACAGAGCCTGCTTGCCCTCTTTTATTGCCTCGTGACTGTCTGCCTCTCCTTGTTTGCCTTCCAGACATACTAATGGCCTGCAGTGAGATGTAGCTGCACAAAGGTGGGATGTACAGTAGGTGCCGCCGATATTGTGTCAATCTCGCCACTTCTAGCGGCGAGATTGACACCCTATGAGCTCCGTCGCGAGAGCCAGCGCCGAGCTGTCTCGTCATCGGGAAAGGAAAAATGTTCCTTTCACGATGAGCGACACGCATTGCCGATAGACGGGGATCCGACGTGGATTCCCGCCAATACCAGGCACTGTGTTTGGTATGAATCCTGAGCGGGAACTCCACGCCAATTTTTAAAGAAAAAAAACGGCGTGGGTTCCCCCTCCAGGAGCATACCAGGCCCTTGGGTCTGGTCTGGATTTGAAGGGGAACCCTATGCTGAAAAAACTAGCTCTTTTGCTAGCGGAGGCCCAGTCTTCCCCGTCGTCTCGTCCAGCTCTCCGTTGTCCTTCTGCCGGCCCCTCCACTAACTTCTTGTAGCTCTTTTGCTAGTGGAGGGGCCGGTCTTCTCCGTCGTCGCCGTCTGCGTCTTCTTCCCTCTTCTCCTCCTCGATGTTGACTCGTCGCTTCCTCTCGCAGTAATGCTAAATCTTCGGTCCGCAGAGATTAATATAGGCTTCTCATGACGTCACAGTCACATGTTCCCATGACGTCACAGTCACATGCTCCGGGGCCATGTGCCCCGGAGCATGTGACTGTGACGTCAAGAGAAGCCTATGTTAATCTCTGCGGACTGAAGATTTAGCATTACTGCGAGAGGAAGCGACGAGTCAACATCGAGGAGGAGAAGAAGGAAGAAGACGCTGACGGCGACAACGGAGAAGACCGGCCCCTCCACTAGCAAAAGAGCTACAAGAAGATAGTGGAGGGGCCGGCAGAAGGACAACGGAGAGCCGGACGAGACGACGGGGAAGACCGGGCCTCTGCTAGCAAAAGAGCTACAAGAAGTTAGTGGAGGGGCCGGCAGAAGGACAACGGAGAGCTGGACGAGACGACGGGGAAGACCGGGCCTCGGCTAGCAAAAGAGCTAAAAGAAGTTAGCGGAGGCCCGGCAGAAGAAAGAAAGAACCGGAGAGAAGAAGAGGGAAGAAGGTGACGGAGAAGACCGGGCCTCGGCTAGCAAAAGAGCTAAAAGAAGTTAGCGGAGGCCCGGCGGAAGAAAGATAGAACCGGAGAAGAGGGGAGAAGGCGACGGAGAAGACCGGGCCCCGCTAGCAAAAGAGTTGGAAGAAGATAGCGGTGGCCCGGCAGAAGAAAGAACCGGAGAGCGCGGCAACGACACCGGAGACCCCCGAAGTCAGAAGAAGACCCCCGGAGCTGTGCAATAAAATACTTTAAAAAGCTGTGTGTTTTTTTTATTGCAATTTTTTTCCACCAGGTGAATGGGTAGGGGTACGATGTACCTCATACTCATTCACATAGGGTGGGGGCCAGGATCCGGGGCCCCTTTTATTAAAGGGGGCTCTCGGATTCCGATAAGCCCCCCGCCCGCATACCCCGACAACCAACGGCCAGGGTTGTCGGGAAGAGGCCCTGTCCTCATCAACATGGGGGCAGGGTGCTCTGGGGTGGGGGGGCCGCAGGTCGCCCCCCTGCCCCAGAGCACCAAACCCCCCATGTTGAGGGCATGCGGCCTGGTACGGTTCAGGAGGGAGGGGGGGCCGCTCTCTCATCCCCCCCTCTTCCCCTGCGGCCTGCCAGGTTGCATGCTCGGGTAAGGGTTTGGTTTGGATTCTGAGGGGGACCCCCACGCCGTTTTTTCGGCGTAGGGTTCCCCTTCAAATTCAGACCAGACCCAAGGGCCTGGTATGCTCCTGGAGGGGGAACCCACGCCGTTTTTTTTCTTTAAAAATTGGCGTGGAGTTCCCGCTCAGGATTCATACCAAACGCAGTGCCTGGTATTGGCGGGAATCCACGTTGGATCCCCGCTCAGTACAGTGTCACGTCTCCCTCTCGCTATTGCAGCGAGCGCGGGATGTCGGCACCCTGTTGCCGAGATCTCGGCACTCCTGTCGCCGAGAATCTCGGCGATGGGAGCGCGATAGATATACAATATCGGCGGCACCTACTGTATATATATATATATATATATATATATATATATATATATATATATATATCTGTACTGATTATAATGCAGCTATCAGAATCAACTGCCTGCTGTGGTATTAGTATGAGAAAAGCAGCAATTGTCTTCAGTTTGTTTTAGGTGAACACTGTGCAGAGGACACAGTACACTAACGGAAAATACTTGCAGCTCTCTGCCTGTGATTTTATTATGAGAACACCACAAATTGTATTCAGGTTCCTTTAAGTGAACGCTGTGCAAGGGACAGAAGTACTGCAGTACACTAAATGAAATTAATGCAGCTCCCTGCCTGTTGTTTTATTATGAGAACACCACTAATTCTATTCAGGTAAGCTTTAGGTGAACGCTATGCAAAGCACACAGTACACTAAGTGAAACACTGCAGCTAGCACAATCACCTTCCTGCCTGTCACAGTATAGAGAATAACAGGAACGGATCTAGCTAAACTGAATACAGTGTATGAATATATATACAACAATATATATACAACACCTAGGATGCATATATATCCTCTACACACTGTAACTGCAGCTAACTGACTCACCTGCCTGCTCTATCTAACTCAAAATAAATGACACTGTCTCTCTCTCTCTCTGTCAGCTCTCTCTTTAACCAACACCGCAACACACTACACAAGGCCGCCACGGAGGCGGCCTTATATAGGGTGGGGCATGGCTTTGGCCAATTATGGCTCTCCGTTTTTTGCGCGCTGTGATTGGCCAAAGCATGCGGGTCATAGTGCATGCTTGGCCAATCATCAGCCAGCAATGCACTGCGATGCCGCAGTGAATTATGGGCCGTGACGCGCCACTCGAATTTGGTGTGAACGGCCCATAATGTTCGCAATTCGGTGAACGGCCGAACAGACGATGTTCGAGTCGAACATGGGTTTGACTCGAACAGGAAGCTCATCCCTACTTGTCAGATTTTGGAAAAGAGCTTGCAGTTTATTGTCCAGTATTTCAACTGTGACTGGGGCCGACATTCCTGTGGATGGAGTGGGTGCAAAAAGAAGAGGAATATCTCCTACCTCTTCGTGTGTGTCCGCGGATGCCGGCGCGGCATTGAGCATACTCGAGGCCGGGGATTCGGGCCTACACAGGAAGCGGTCCAGTGTTTGCGTCGGCCGCAGCTCCGGGGTGTGAGATGGGGCCGGATGCTTTGGCCCGTATTTCACCATGTGGTGCCCGAGCAGATTAGTGATCCAGTGCGGTATCTCCCGTTGCTGAAGCTGTAATCAATCGCTTTGCGGGAGCTTCGGAAGGTGGCAGGGACCCGGAGCAGAAGGATTACACGTCCGCCATCATCGGATGCCGCGCATGTGCCTGTTGTGGAGAAGTTTAAAGCAGGGCTAGGTTATAAAAACATATCCCAAGCTTTGAAAATCTCACGGTGCTCTGTTCAATCCACCATCCAAAAATGGAAAGAGTATGGAAAAACTTCAAACCTACCAAGACATGGCCATCCATCTAAACTGACAGGCCAGGCAAGGAGAGCATTAGGGATGAGCCGAACACCCCCAGGTTCGGTTCGCACCAGAACCTTCGAACGGACTGAAAGTTTGCACGAATGTTAGAACCCTATTAAATACAATGGACGCGAACGTCCGAAATCTAAAGTGCTAATTATAACGAAAAATATGCATGTTATTGTCCTAAAAAGAGTTTGGGGACCCGGGTTCTGCCCCAGGGGACATATATCAATGCAAAACGAAGTTTTAAAAATGGATGTTTTTTCTGGAGCAGTCATTTTAATGATGCATAAAGTGAAAAAAAAAGTGAAATATTCCTTCAAATATCGTACCTGGTGGGTGTCTAAAGTATGCCTGTGAAGTGGCATGTGTTTCCCGTGTTTAGAACTGTCCCTGCACAAAATGACATTTGTAAAGGAAAAAAAGCCATTTAACCACTTAACGACCGCCCACTGTAATTATACGTCGGCAGAATGGCACCGACAGGCAAAGTCACGTACCGGTACGTGATTGCCTTCGTATAGTTGGGGGGTCCGATCGGACCCCCCTTCTATACAGTGAGCAGTGGTTATTTGTTCGGGAGCAATCCGGGATGAGGGGACGGCCGTTCGATTCCGGCCACCCCCTCGCGATCGCTCCCGGCGAATGAAAACCTTCCTCTGCCTGTGTAATGTAAACACAGGCAGAGGAAGTGATGTCATCTCTCCTTGTGTCGGTCTTTTCGATCCGGCGCGAGGAGAGAAGACATCTCACAGTAAGTGCACCAACAGCCCACTGACATCAGTACACGTAGGCACACTTTCCACCCCCCAGTCACCCCCAGATCACCCCCAGTACCACCAGTCACAGTGCACCGTTTGCAGTGGTCATTTTTTACTGATCACTGCAATCAGTGTCATCTGTAACAGTAAAAAGTTGCAGGGCAGTTAGGTTTAGGCCCCTTTAGGTCCAGGGTAGCCCCCTAACCCCCCTAATAAAGGTTTAACCCCTTGATTGCCCCCCAGGTAACCCTTTCACCCCCTAACGCCAGCGTCACTAAGCAATCGTATTTCCGATCGCTGTATTTAGTGCCGGTGGTGCCCTAGATAGCCAGTTATTTATTTTTAGTTTCACCGCAGATTTTTATAGCGTCAAGTACCCCCATATATTATTTTAACCCCCTGATTGCCCCTAGAGTTAACCCTTTCACCAGTGATCACCGTATAAGTTTTACTGGTGACACTGGTTAGCCAGTTAGTTATTTAGGTTACCCATCAGGTTTTTATATAGCTTCAGGTACCCCCATATATAACCTAATAAAGGTTTTAACCCCCTGATTGCCCCTAGTTAACCCTTTCACCAGTGATCACCATATAAGTTTTACGGGTGACGCTGGTTGGTTAGTTTGCTTTTTATAGCATCAGGGCACCCGCCGTATATAACCCAATAAAGGTTTAACCCCCTGATCGCCCGGCGGCTGATATCAATTAGGTTTTAGCGCCAGAGAGAGTCTGCGTCGCCCCAGGCAGCGTTAGGTTAGTGCCAGTAACGCTAACACCCACGCGCAAAGCATACACCTCCCTTAGTGGTATAGTATCTGAACAGATCAATATCTGATCTGATCAGATCTATATTAGCGTCCCCAGCAGTTTAGGGTCCCCAAAAACGCAGTGTTAGCGGGATCAGCCCAGATACCTGCTAGCACCTGCGTTTAGCCCCTCCGCCCAGCCCAGCCCACCCAAGTGCAGTATCGATCGATCACTGTCACTTACCAAACACAACACACATAACTGCAGCGTTCGCAGAGACAGTCCTGATCCCTGCGATCGCTAACGGTTTTTTTTGGAAGCGTTTGATACATTTGCTGACAGTCAGGTGCTTTTTTTACCTGTGAATCTTACTAGTGTACCCCTAAATTTAGAGCCCAAAATGGCAAGACAAAGGTACACTAGTAAAGAGGCCTACGAGATTCTGAGCATGACAGATAGTGAAGAGGAGGTCACGCATCTGTCAGATTCGGCTCAGAATATCTTCCCGTAGAAGACAGTAAAGTCAGCGGCTCCACGTCAGATAGCTCTGACGACGAAGGTAAGGTCCCTGCTAAGGTCAGGCGTACCCGATCCCGATCTTCTGAGGTTGTTGAGGATGAGGAGCAAGAACCGCAGGTCTCTCGTATCATGGAGCAGAGTAGTACTAGCGCCGCTATTCCTTCTGGTGAATTGGCAAGTAGACTTGTGCACAACGGAAAAATTTGTTCCGTTTCGGTTCGTTTCTTTCCGGTCCTGTTGATTCGTAATCATTCGTAATTTTGCTAGACGGGATTTTTCGTGTTCGGACTCATTCGTATTTTTGCAAGCGACATTTTTCGTTGAATTTTTTGTTGCTTTATAATTCGTACTTTCGGTAGAGTACGTTGTTTTTCGTTGATTCTGGACACAACTCCTACTTTCGTAACTTTTTTTGGGTTCGTTGATTCGTAATTTTCCGTGTCTCTCTCACAACGACGCTGCCTATTATGCCTAATGTGCTTCGAATGGATTTGTACTTTTCTAAATACATAGCGGTTATTTGTAACGATTCGAAATCTCGTATTTTACTTTCGTTTTTTACATGCGGCTATAGGCTCCGCCCCTGTACACCATTTTGAGAGGGTTCAGCACGGTGAGGGAGAAGCAGAGAGCAGAGCAGAGTGTTATTGTGCTTCGAATGGATTCGAAATCTCGTATTTTACTTTCGTTTTTTACATGCGGCTATAACCTCCGCCCCTGTACACCATTTTGAGAGGGAGTTCAGCACGGTGTGGGAGAAGCAGAGAGCAGAGCAGAGTGAGTGTTATTGTGCTTCGTATGGATTCGTACATTCGTAACTTTTTCATAACGAATTATGCCGAAGACATTCGGGCATTCGCTATTTGCGGTATAATTTATTTCGGATTCGGTCTTATTCGTAATTGCTTTGTTCGGAAATTCGAATGCTTCCGAATGTCCGAAAGTTGCTAAATTCGGACGAATTTCAATTCGTTACGAAACGAATTGCACAAGCCTATTGGCAAGCACCAGCGGCCTAGTACAGCCTGGGCGTACATCCAGCACTGCAGTATCACGTGGTGACGTGGCAAGTCCCATAAGTGCAGTTCAAGCTGGCGAGGTGGCAAGCACAAGTAGTGTCCCGCTGCCACCAAGAAGACAAAGGCAGGCCCGTCGTGCCCATAGTGCCCTTCCTGCAGAATTCGCCTATCCTGATTGGGTCCCCACCACTTCTGCAGAACCCATACTTCCCCCATTCACTGCCCAACCCGGTATTCAGGTGGAAACAGCTGATTTTATGCCAATTGATTTTTATTCGCTGTTTTTCACGGAAGATCTCTATAGATCTATTGTGGACCAGAGTAATTTATATGCTTGTCAATTTATTGCCGCTAACCCCCAGTTGCCTTCCATTGCCAAAGATTGGAAACAAATTACGGTTTCCGAATTTAAGACCTTTCTGGGCCTTTCCCTCAACATGGGCACACATAAATTCCTGTCATTGCGTGCTTATTGGTCCACGCACCCAATTGACCACATGCCCGTGTTCTCTGCCTCCATGCCCAGGACACGATACGAGCAGATTTTGCGGCTCATGCACTTCAATGACAATGAACTTTGTCGTCCACGTGGAGACCCTGAATACGACCGGCTCTATAAAATTTCGGCCCCTCATAAACCACTTCAACGAACGTTTTGCAGCCTTGTTTATTCCCGATCAAGTTGTCTGCGTTGATGAGTCCTTGATTAAATTTTCTGGCCGATTGTCTTTCAAGCAGTACCTTCCCAGCAAGCGTGCCAGATACGGGGTCAAGCTCTATAAGTTCTGTGACAGGGAAACAGGCTATGTATGGAGCTTTACGGTTTATGAGGGAAAAGACAGTCAGGTTGAGCCGGTCAACTGCCCGGATTACATAGGGAGCGCTGGCAAGATAGTGTGGAACTTGGTGTCACCCTTATTCGGAAAGGGGTACCACTTGTATGTGGACAATTATTACACGAGCGTGCCACTGTTTAGTCACTTGTTTGATCATCAGATTGGAGCATGTGGCACCGTGCAACCTAATCACCGGGGCTTTCCCCAGCGGCTTGTAGATGCCCGTCTTAGGCTGGGGGAGAGAGCCTGCTTGAAGTGTAATAACTTGCTCGCTATGAAGTGGAGGGACAATAAGAATGTTTTCCTTCTTACCCCCCTTCATGCAGACACGACAGTCCAAATTCGTACGGCGACTGGTGTTGTGGAGAAACCCCGCTGTGTCCACGAATATAACAAAAATATGGGAGGGATGGACCTCAACGACCAGTTGTTGGCGCCGTATCTAATTGACCGTAAGGCGAGACGCTGGTACAAAAAAAGTGTCTCTATCCTTATTCCATTTGGCTTTGCTGAATGCTCATGTGCTATACAGAGCTTCAGGCGGGACTTTATCTCTTCCAAAATTCCAGAATGAGATAGTCACAGAACTCCTGTATTCAGGCGGTTCTGCACCTCACCATCCCCTACCAAATGCAGTAAGCCGGCTGCATGAGAGGCATTATCCGTATGCCCTCCAGAGTACCCCTACCCAATGAACCCCCCAAAAAAGATGTCGTGTCTGTAGCAAGCACGGATTTAGGCGTGACACCCGTGTTTTTTGTCCACTCTGTCCTGACAAACCTGGTCTTTGCCTTGGTGAATGTTTTGAACGCTACCACTCAAAAGTGAAGTTTTAGCATAGGGTACAGCATTTCACAGACTAGGACACACTTACACAGGGTCTCCCAAGATGCCATCACATTTTGAGAGACCCGAACCATTACAGTTGTTAAAGTTACAAAAAAAAGTGTAAAAAATAAAAAATAAAAACGTAAAAAACAAAACACAAAAAAAATATAAAATAAAAAAAACAAAAATAGTTGTAGTTTTATTGTTCTTTCTCTCTCTCTCTCTCTCTATATTTTCTCTCTATTGTTCTGCTCTTTTTTACTGTATTCTATTCTGCAATGTTTTATCATGCTTGCTTTTCAGGTATGTAATTTTTTGTTTTCAGGTGCGCCATTCAACTGCAGCGTGGAATTATTTATCTTGACAGCAACAGCGTTTGCTCCCACGATACATAAAGCCGTGACTCCAGTGCTGTAGGAGGTGATTTCAACACCACAGTTAAAAAAAAAAAAAGAGCATATATGCCGAAGCATGGGGGCAGCAGGGGCGGAGGAGCGATTTTGCTCCTAATGCCGCGTACATACGGTCGAAATTCCGACGGAGGCTTGCCCGTGGAAAAGTCCGACCGTGTGTACGCGGCATAACTTTTTTGCGGGAGGATGCCCCCATGCTTCGGCATATATATATATATTTTAGGCACAGGTTGAGTTAAAAAAATGTTTTATTTTTTACTAGGTTTTGTTTTGGTATTTGCTTTGCAGGTATGGTATAGTAAGGTCTTACTGTTGTACTGTAATGTTACTTTGTTTTAATGTTAACCATCATTTGCTTAGCAGGTACGCCATTCAGTTGCAGCGCGGATCTATTTATCTTGACAGCAACAGCGTTTGCTCCCACGATACATAAAGCCATGACTCCAACGCTGTAGGAGGTGATTTCACCACCACAGTTAAAAAAAAGAGCATATATGCCGAAGCATGGGGGCAGCAGGGGCGGAGGAGCGATTTTGCTCCTAATGCCGCGTACATACGGTTGAAATTCCGACGGAGGCTTGCCCGTGGAAAAGTCTGACCGTGTGTACGCGGCATAACTTTTTTGCGGGAGGATTCCCCCATGCTTCGGCATATATAAATGGTGCATGTATGCCCAATGCCCATCATTAGAGTATCTGTCACTACCTATTGCTATCATAGGGGATATTTACATTCCCTGAGATAACAATAAAAATGGTAAAAAAAAAAATATGGAAGGAACAGTTTAAAAATAAAATAAAAAAGCAAAATAAATAATAAAAAAAAAAAAAGCACCGCTGTCTCCCCCTGCTCTTGCGCAAAGGCGAACGCAAGCGTCGGTCTAGCGTCATATGTAAACAGCAATTGCATCATGCATGTGAGGTATCATCGCGAAGGTCAGATCGAGGGCAGTAATTTTCACAGTAGACCTCCTCTGTAAATCTAACGTGGTAACCTGTAAAGGCTTTTAAATGCTTTTAAAAATGAATGTAGTTTGTCGCCGTTGCGCGTTTGTGCGCAATTTTAAAGCATGTCGTGTTTGGTATCCATGTACTCGGCCTAAGATCATCTATTTTATTTCATCAAACATTTGGGCAATATAGTGTTTTTTAGTGCATTAAAAATAAAAAAAGTGTGTTTTTTCCCCAAAAAATGCGTTTGAAAAATCGCTGCGGAAATACTGTGTGGAAAAAAAAATGCAACATCCACTATTTTAATCTGTAGGGCCTTTGCTTTAAAAAAATATATAATGTTTGGGGGTTCAACATAATTCTCTTGCAAAAAAAAAATGTTTTCATGTAAACAAAAAGTGTCAGAAAGGGCTTTGTCTTCAAGTGGTTAGAAGAGTGGATGTAAGCTTCCTAATGTTGTGTATAAAATGCCAGGACAGTTCAAACCCCCCCCCCCCCAAATGACCCCATTTTGGAAAGTAGACACCCCAAGCTATTTGCTGAAAGGCATGTTGAGCCCATTGAATAGTTTATTTTTTTGTCCCAAGTGATTGAATAATGACAAAAAGAAAAAAAAATGTACAAAAAGTTGTCACTAAATGAATGATATATTGCTCAAACATGCCATGGTTATATGTGGAATTGCACCCCAAAATACATTCTGTTTCTTCTCCTGAGTACGGGGATACCACATGTGTGAGACATTTTGGGAGCCTAGCTGCGTACAGGACCCCGAAAACCAAGCACCGCCTTCAGGATTTCTATGGGTGTAAATTTTGATTTCACTCCTCACTGCCTATCACAGTTTCGGAGGCCATGGAATGCCCAGATGGCACAAAACCCCCCCAAATGACCCCATTGTGGAAAGTAGACACCCCAAGCTATTTGCTGAGTGGTATGTTGAGTATTTTGCAGATCTCGCTTTTTGTCACAAAGTTTTGAAAATTGAAAAAAGAAAAAAAAATGTCTTTCTTCATTTTCAAAAACAAATGAGAGCTGTAAAATACTCACCATGCCTCTCAGCAAATAGCTTGGGGTGTCTACTTTCCAAAATGGGGTCATTTGTGGGGGGTTTGTGCTATCTTGGCATTTTATGGCCTTCAAAACTGTGATAGGTAGTGAGGAGTGAAATCAAAAATTTGTGCCCTTAGAAATCCTGAAGGCGGTGCTTGGTTTTCGGGGCCCCGTACGCGGCTAGGCTCTCAAAAAGTCCCACACATGTGGTATCCCCGTACTCAGGAGAAGCAGAAAAATTTATTTTGGGGTGTAATTCCACATATAACCATGGCATGTTTGAGCAATATATCATTTAGTGACAACTTTTTGTACATTTTTTTTTCTTTTTGTCATTATTCAATCACTTGGGACAAAAAAAAATATATTCAATGGGCTCAACATGCCTCTCAGCAATTTCCTTGAGGTGTCTACTTTCCAAAATGGGGTCATTTTGGGGGGTTTTGTGCTATCTTGGCATTTTGTGGCCTTCAAAACTGTGATAGGTAGTGAGGAGTGAAATCAAAAATTTATGCCCTTAGAAACCTTGAAGGCGGTGCTTGGTTTTTGGGGTCCCGTACGCGGCTAGGCTCCCAAAAAGTCCCACACATGTGGTATCCCTGTACTCAGGAGAAGCAGCAAAATGTATATTGGGGTGTAATTTCACATATGCCCATGGCATGTGTGAGCAATATATCATTTAGTGACAACTTTGTGCAAAAAAAAAAAAAGTTTGTCATATTCCCGCAACTTGTGGCAAAATATAAAATATTCCATGGACCCAACATGCCTCTCAGTAAATAGCTTGGGGTGTCTACTTTCCAAAATGGGGTCATTTGGGGGGGGGGTTTTGTGCTATTTTGGCATTTTATGGCCTTCAAAACTGTGATAGGTAGTGATAGGTAGTGAGGAGTGAAATCAAAAATTTACGTCCTTAGAAATCCTGAAGGCGGTGCTTGGTTTTTGGGGCCCCGTACGCGGCTAGGCTCCCAAAAAGTCCCACACATGTGGTATCCCCGTACTCAGGAGAAGCAGCAGAATGTATTTTGGGGTGCAATTCCACATATAACCATGGCATGTGTGAGCAATATATCATTTAGTGACAACTTTTTGTACATTTTTTTTCTTTTTGTCAATATTCAATCATTTGGGACAAAAAAAAAATATTCAATGGGCTCAACATGCCTCTCAGCAAATAGCTTGGGGTGTCTACTTTCCAAAATGGGGTCATTTGGGGGGGTTTTGTGCCATCTGGGCATTTTATGGCCTTCAAAACTGTGATAGGTAGTGATAGATAGTGAGGAGTGAAATCAAAAATTTATGCCCTTAGAAATCTTGAAGGCGGTGCTTGGTTTTTGGGGTCCCGTACGCGACTAGGCTCCCAAAAAGTCCCACACATGTTTATATCCCCGTACTGAGGAGAAGCAGCAGAATGTATTTTGGGGTGTTATTTCACATATGCCTATGGCATGTGTGAGCAATATATCATTTAGTGACAACTTTGTGCAAAAAAAAAAAAAAAGTTTGTCATATTCCCGCAACTTGTGGCAAAATATAAAATATTCCATGGACTGAACATGCCTCTCAGTAAATAGCTTGGAGTGTCTACTTTCCAAAATGGGGTCATTTGGGGGGGGGGGGGTTTGTGCTATTTTGGCATTTTATGGCCTTCGAAACTGTGATAGGTAGTGAGGAGTGAAATCAAAAATTTGCGCCCTTAGAAATCCTGAAGGCAGTGCTTGGTTTCCGGGGTCCCGTACGTGGCTAGGCTCCTAAAAGTCCCACACATGTGGTATCCCCATATTCAGGAGAAGCAGCAGAATGTATTTTGGGGTGCAATTCCACATATAACCATGGCATGTGTGAGCAATATATCATTTAGTGACAAGTTTTTGTAATTTTATTTTTTTTGTCATTATTCAATCACTTGGGACAAAAAAAAAAAATTCAATGGGCTCAACATGCCTCTCAGCAATTTCCTTGGGGTGTCTACTTTCCAAAATTGGGTTCATTTGGGGGGTTTGTACTGCCCTGCCATTTTAGCACCTCAAGAAATGAGATAGGCAGTCATAAATTTAAAGCTGTGTAAATTCCAGAAAATGTACCCTAGTTGTAAACGCTATAACTTTTGCGCAAACCAATAAATATACGCTTATTGACATTTTTTTTACTAAAGACATGTGGCTGAATACATTTTGGCCTACATGTATGACTAAAATTGAGATTATTTGATTTTTCTTATAACAAAAAGTAGAACATATCATTTTTTTTCAAAATTTTCGGTCTTTTTACGTTTATATCGCAAAAAATAAAAATCACAGAGGCAATCAAATACCATTAAAAGAAAGCTCTATTTGTGGGAAGAAAAGGACGCAAATTTTGTTTGGGTACAACATTGTATGTCCGCACAATTTCCAGTTAAAGCAGCGCAGTGCAAAATTCTGAAAACACCTCTGGTCCGTAAGCTACAAAATAGTCCGGGGCTTAAGTGGTTAAAACTGCTTGCAGCTTTAATATAATCTCTGGTCCCGGTAATATGGATGAAAATCTTTGAGAAAAATGGCATGGCTACCCCATCACCCCCCCTACCCAAGCCCATTACTAGCCCCTTTGGGTCTTGTATGGATATTAAGGGGAACCCCGCACTCGAAATAAAAAAAAAGGCCCTATATACTCTGAACAGCAGTATACAGGCGGTGCATACAAGACAGGGACTGTAGGTTTGTTCTTAAGTAGAATCTTTTTCTAATTTGGAACAGGTACATTGTTTAAGTGTAGCTCCAGCCAAAAAATCTATTTTTAAGCTTTTTGGAAAACATAGGGAAGGGTTATCACCCCTGTAACATTTGTTTTGCTGTCTGTGCACCTGTTCAGAACATTTCACCTCACTTTCCGTCCCAATGACAAATGTTTTTGAAAAGTGGGGTTTTTATTGAAACAAGGATTGGAGATAAAGCATCAGTAGAGAGGAGACACCTTTTCCCATATTAACTCTTACAGGAGAAAATTTCACTTCCTAGGGGTAGATTTCCTCTCACTTCCTGTTGTCTCCTTCCGTTTGCAAGTAGGAGTCGTTTGTAAGTTGGATGTTTGAAAGTAGGGGCCTGCCGTATATACTCTGCTGAAATTTGCCCCTTAGATGTTGGTGTTGCCACAACACTGTGAGCAATCACAGTTACTCTTGGTGGGCGCTGGAATGCCCTGCTGTGAACTATTATATCAGGAATTGTAATTACATGCCATTGTTGAACAGTGGTAGGAAAAATTGGGCCTTTGGTGGTGGTGCTGGTGCTACAATACTGTCAGCCCTCACAGTTACTCTTGGTGGGCGCATGAATGGGCCCTACTGTAAATTATTAGATCAAGAATTGTAATTGTATGCACCTGTTGAAGAGGGGCAGAAAAATTGGGCATTTGGTGGTGGTGGTGGTGTTGCCACAACACTGTTAGCCCTCACAGTTACTCTTGGTGGGCGCAGGAATGGGCCCTGCTGTGAATTATTAGATCAAGAATTGTAATTACATGCTACTGTTGAACAGGGGCAGAAAAATTGGGCCTTAGACACTGGTGCCACAACACTGCAACCCCTCACAGATACTGTACTTGGAGCACAGCAATGAGCCCTGTTGCAAAGTATTGCATCAAAAATTGTAATTACACGCCCCTGTTAAATGTATACTGTGCCACTAACTCCTGCAGATGCCTGTATTAGAGAACAGCAATGACGGGTATATACAGGTGTATACTGTGCCACTAACTCCTGCAGATGCCTGTATTAGAGAACAGCAATGATGGGTATATACAGGTGTATGGTATGTGAATTTTAAGTGAAAAAATAGTAGCGCTCTGTTTATGCAAAAACAGTCCTGACAAGTGATATACAAATCCAAAATACTATAATGTGTATATAAATAATATTCCACCAAGTGAAAGTGGACAAATGATAAATATAGTAGTCCTATGTATCCAAAACGTATAATCAAGCAACAAAAGTAATGAAATATATGTGCAGTGAATCATAAATAAAAGTCCATAAAACAATATTCATGAATAAAAAGTTCATAAAGCAAAGTACAAGTGATAAAGAAATTCAGGTGATGAAAACTCGAGTGCTTCCAACAAATATGCTTAATCTTGAAAATGTAATTATGCTCCTTCACCACACCACTTGTGTCTGTGAATCCACTCCCAAAGGAAAAAAACTCACCAGATAGATATGCCTCACACTCTCATGTTCGGCATAAAAGCTTGATACCCCACCGGGGTTAATAGACAAATCCACCGGAATTTTTACAAGAGAATCCACTCCACATGTAAAAAATGAATAAGTGCTTCCAATGGTGAAGTAAGTAAAAACAATTTATTTTAAAATTGCACACACATCTTCAACCATCGTACTCACATTGTTCAAAATTCAAACAGGCACTAAACAAATAAAAAGCAACAGAAATGAATGAAGGAGGCTTGCAATGGCGTACTAGGAATTGCGGTCACGCAATTGCTCGCTCTCCTTCCCGGCCAGAGTCGTATCAGCCTCGGTGGTGGTGTCTACGTTCAGAGTTCACAAAAAGTTACAGTGCAGACCACACCCAGACATGTTTCGTCGTTAAAGAATTTATCAATGGGATTGGCTGCATGGTATGACAGCGTCCTTTTTATAGTCCATCCCTGATGCATTATGGACTTTTTTCATAGCGTCTGCGCGTACTCTGTGTCTCCATGAGCGCAAAGCCCCGTCCCTAGACCAGCGACCATGAATAGATGAATTGACACATTGAATATTTACTCTCCCTAAGCAGAAAGTAGACTGCACATTGCTTGCCTCCCCATGCAACAAATACATTACATCTGATGAAGATTGTGAAGTGTAAATGTGCATTTTACTCTTAAATATTAAAAATTAAACATAAAATGTATGAAGGTTAAAATTCAATAAAAAATCAAGCAACCAATATCAATGAACTACAAGTTAAGTATATTAAAAAGAAAAAGTTGAGGGGTTGAGCATCCACATGCTCTGGGATTTTAACGGTGTTCGTGGAAAATAGCTCAAAAGGAGAAATTGAGTAAAATTTAACAATGTTTATTTGGAAATGGAGTAAAAAGAGGAAAATATGCAAATTACAAACAGACCATCAACATAAAATTACAAAAATGGTCAAGGCATATGACAAACTATCGTTGGAGGTCACTCTACTAGTTTCGCTCAAAGAGAGCTTCTTCAGGAGTTTGACAATAAACGTAGGTCATACTGAAAAATTGAATTTGCACGTATCAAATAACAATAAATGTATAAATGAGTCCTTTATACAAAAACACAAAAAACATTGAATTTAATAAATAATCAATAACAACGAAATTGATAGATTGTGCTGAATGAAAACAGAAGATATATGTTGTAAATGTATTAATAGTCATGACCAGAACAGCAGAATGTAACTCACCACAAGACCCAGAGTCGCATATATATATGAAGGTCACAAGAATACACTAAAAGTTTCCTCAATGTAAAACAGGACCGGCCGCTGAAGGACAGGGAGACCACTAATAATTTTAAAATAAATTGTTTTTACTTACTTCACCATTGGAAGCACTTATTCATTTTTTACATGTGGAGTGGATTCTCTTGTAAAAATTCCGGTGGGTTTGTCTATTAACCCTGGCGGGGTATCAAGCTTTTATGCCGAACATGAGAGTGTGAGGCATATCTATTTGGTGAGTTTTTTTCCTTTGCGAGTGGATTCACAGACACAAGTGGTGTGGTGAAGGAGCATAATTACATTTTCATTGGAAGCACTCGCGTTTTCTTCACCTGGATTTCTTTATCACTTGTACTTTGCTTTATGAACTTTTTATTCATGAATATTGTTTTATGGACTTTTATTTATGATTCACTGCACATATATTTCATTACTTTTGTTGCTTGATTATACGTTTTGGATACATAGGACTACTATATTTATCATTTGTCCACTTTCACTTGGTGGAATATTATTTATATACACATTATAGTATTTTTGATTTGTATATCACTTGTTAGGACTGTTTTTGCATAAGCAGAGCGCTACTATTTTTTCACTTAAAAATCACATACCACATTGTTTCAATTTTTAAGTAGCAGCTTCAGGATTATTTGTTCTAATTCCATCTGGGTGCAGTGGTGGTTTGGGGAGTTAAATAGGGGGCGTGTTTAGCCCTGCTTACCAGCTTTTACATATACAGGTGTATACTGTGCCACTAACTCCTGCAGATGCCTGTATTAGAGAACAGCAATGACGGGTATATACAGGTGTACACTGTGCCACTAACTCCTGCAGATGCCTGTTTCAGAGAACAGCAATAAAGGGTATATACAGGTGTATACTGTGCCACTAACTCCTGCAGATGCCTGTATTAGAGAACAGCAATGATGGGTATATACAGGTGTATACTGTGCCACTAACTCCTGCAAATGCCTGTATTAGAGAACAGCAATGACGGGTATATGCAGCTGTATACTGTGCCACTAACTCCTGCAGATGCCTGTATTAGAGAACAGCAATGACAGGTATATACAGGTGTATACTGTGCCACTAACTCCTGCAGATGCCTGTATTAGAGAACAGCAATGACGGGTATATACAGGTGTGTACTGTGCCACTAACTCCTGCAGATGCCTGTATTAGAGAACAGCAATGACGGGTATATACAGGTTTATACTGTGCCA
Organism: Rana muscosa; assembly: GCA_029206835.1. Lineage (NCBI taxonomy): Eukaryota > Metazoa > Chordata > Amphibia > Anura > Ranidae > Rana > Rana muscosa. The sequence goes on from CM055122.1 coordinate 1,235,276,734, forward strand.
CTAACTCCTGCAGATGCCTGTATTAGAGGACATCAATGATGGGTATATACAGGTGTATACTGTGCCACTAACTCCTGCAGATGCCTGTATTAGAGAACAGCAATGACGGGTATATACAGGTGTATACTGTGCCACTAACTCCTGCAGATGCCTGTATTAGAGAACAGCAATGACGGGTATATACAGGTGTATACTGTGCCACTAACTCCTGCAGATGCCTGTATTAGAGAACAGCAATGACGGGTATATACAGGTGTATACTGTGCCACTAACTCCTGCATATGCCTGTATTAGAGAACAGCAATGACGGGTATATACAGGTGTATACTGTGCCACTAACTCCTGCAGATGCCTGTATTAGAGAACAGCAATGACGGGTATATACAGGTGTACACTGTGCCACTAACTCCTGCAGATGCCTGTATTAGAGAACAGCAATGACGGGTATATACAGGTGTATACTGTGCCACTAACTCCTGCAGATGCCTGTATTAGAGAACAGCAATGACGGGTATATACAGGTGTATACTGTACTAGGGCACACAACACCCACTAACTCCAGCAGATGCCTTTATTAGAGAACAGCAATGACGGGTATATACAGGTGTATACTGTACTAGGGCACACAACACCCATTAACTCCTGCAGATGCCTGTATTAGAGAACAGCAATGATGGGTATATACAGGTGTATACTGTGCCACTAACTCCTGCAGATGCCTGTATTAGAGAACAGCAATGATGGGTATATACAGGTGTATACTGTGCCACTAACTCTTGCAAATGCCTGTATTAGAGAACAGCAATGACGGGTATATACAGGTGTATACTGTGCCACTAACTCCTGCAGATGCCTGTATTAGAGGACAGCAATGACGGGTATATACAGGTGTATACTGTGCCACTAACTCCTGCAGATGCCTGTATTAGAGAACAGCAATGATGGGTATATACAGGTGTATACTGTGCCACTAACTCCTGCAGGTGCCTGTATTAGAGAACAGCAATGACGGGTATATACAGGTGTACACTGTGCCACTAACTCCTGCAGATGCCTGTATTATAGAACAGCAATGACGGGTATATACAGGTGTATACTGTGTCACTAACTCCTGCAGATACCTGTATTAGAGAACAGCAATGACGGGTATATACAGGTGTATACTGTGCTTTGGCACACAACACCCACTAACTGCTGCAGATGCCTGAGAAAAGAACACACTGTCCCTGCCTGCCTATCTAGCTTAGAGAACAGCAATAAAGTGTAGATCCAGGTGTATACTGTGCTGGAGGCACACAACACCCACTAACTCCTGCAGATGCCTAAGAAAAGAATAGAACATAGAACACACTGTCCTTGCCTATGTATCTCTTTCCCTGCATGCCGGAACACACTGCACAAGGCCGCCGCGCTTGCGGCCTTTTATAGTGTGGGGCGTGTACTAAACCACCCTGAGCTATGATTGGCCACAGGCATCCTGCCTGTGGCCAATTATGGCTCTCCTCGCTGCCGGCGCTGTGATTGGCCAAGCATGCGGGTCACAGTGCATGCTTGGCCAATCACAGCGCCGGATTGCACTGCGATGGCGCAGTGTATTGTGGGCCGTTCGCGTCACTCGAATTTGGCGCGAACGGCCCATAACGTTCGATCTTCGGCGAACGATCTAACAGCCGATGTTCGAGTCGAACGTATGTTCGACTCGAACACGAAGCTCATCCCTAGAGAGCATTAATCAGAGAAGCAGCCAAGAGGCCCATGGTAACTCTGGAGGAGCTGCAGAGATCCACAGCTCAGGTGGGAGAATCCGTCCACAGGACAACTATTAGTTGTGTACTCCACAAATCTGGCCTTTATGGAAGAGTGGCAAGAAGAAAGCCATTGTTGAAAGAAAGCCATAAGAAGTCCCATTTACAGTTTGCGAGAAGCCATGTGGGGGACACAGCAAACATGTGGAAGAATGTGCTCTGGTCAGATGAGACCAAAATTTAACTTTTTGGCCTAAAAGCAAAACGTGATGTGTGGCAGAAAACTAACACTGCACATCACCCTGAACACACCAATGGTGTGGTAAGGTTGTCTACATTGTTTGTTTTCTTTGCAGACCTTGTTAAAGATTTTACAGATTTTGGTGACCTCTGCAGAATAATCTTCAAAAATGAATAGCAATCTCCAGAGACCTAGTTTTCACATTATCATTGGAATATACCCAATTTGTCAGTATATATATATATATATTTTTTTTTTTACAATAGTAGACCTGGAAATGTTTCCATCAGGTGGTGTAGCACCCAGCCTGTGTGCCCTTTCCCCCATACATGAGGATTTTAGACTGAGGGCCACCAGAATTTGCACGAAGCAGAGCCTCGCCAAAGCCTGTGGCCTATATACAGTATTTCAGCTCAAATAATCCTTAAATTACTCCTCCTGAAGCGATTCCCCTGATTTTCTATGTTATCTTGGGGGATCTGGACATTCTGGCTCAGCTAAATGTGTCTGAGTTTGTAAAAGATCATTTTCTAAAAAGGGGATTCACTTCTCTGCCCTCTTAATGCCCTGTACACACGATCGGTATTCCGATGGTCTAAAATCCGATGGAATTTTCCGTCAGAATTCCGATGAAGCTGACTTCCATCAGTCTTGCATACACACCATCAGACAAAATTCAGACCGTCCAAAACGCAGTGACGTACAACACGTACGACGGCACTATAAATGGGAAGTTCAAATCCAATGGCGCCACCCTTTGGGCTGCTTTTGCTGATTTTGTGTTACTGCATGTTAGTAAAAGTTTGGTGTTAGCCGATTTGCGCTTCTCAGTCTCCGTGCTTTTCAGATCGTTTTCTGCGTTTCAGTTTGTGCTTGTGGGTTCGTATCTGTCTTTCAGTGCATGTAGTCAGGTCATATCTGTTTTTCAGTGCGTTCTTGTCCGCTCATTTATTGGTTTTCAGGTCGTTCTTCATAGGCCTTGCGTTCTGTTTAACTGACCAGCCGACCGGTTTCTAGCCATGTTGGAAGTACGTTCTCATCGTAGAGCTCGTGCTGCGTATGCGCTTGGTGTTGCGGTTAATACTTTGACCCAAGCTCAGTCCATGAACATGGTGAGAAGGATTCATGGACCAAGAGTTGGTTGCTCCAGGGGGACCAATTCTCTCATATGCCTCTGCTGCGGGAAATCCAGGAGAATAATCCTGATGACTTCAGGAATTATCTCTGGATGACGGACCCCATTTTTCACCGTCTGTTGGATTTGGTGTCCCCCTATATCATGAGGCAGGACACTGTGATGCGCCAAGCCATCACTGCCGAGCAGAGGCTTATTGCCACGTTGCGATACCTGGCGACTGGGAGTAGTCTGCAGGACCTGAAGTTCACAACAGGCATCTCCCCCGAGGCTCTAGGGGATCATTATCCCAGAAAACTGTTCTGCTATAATTCAAGTTATGCAGAAGGACTATATTAAGGTAAGTTTTCTCCTTTAACATCACATTCTATGTATTTAATGTTTGCTAATGTATTGTATTTCTTTCATCATTCCCTAATTACCATGATTGTAACATACTCTGAATGTCCCCTTTGTCCTCATGCATGCTGTAAGCTTTTTTTGGCCTACATGCATATTTGCCTTCACTAACCTCTCCAGCATGCTATCCTGGGCCCAAACACACCTAGCCTAGTCACTTAACAATGCATTTTGTCAGCTCCATTGTTTTGCTTAACCCTCTACCCCCCCCCCCCAAAATGTGTCCAAATGTTTTGCTTCTCACTAAATTCAGGCAGAATGGTAGAGGCTTTTTTTTAAGGGCCCAAACTCAGATAGAACCCCCCCCCTCTAAAATGTGTCCAAATGTTTTGCTTCTCATTAAATTCAGGCAGAGTGGTAGAGGCTTTTTTTTGAGGGCCCAAACTCAGCTAGAACCCCCCCTAAAATGTCTAGTCACTTAACAATGTATTTTGTCAGCTCCATTGTATTGCTTAACCCTCCCCTAAAATGTGTTCAAATGTTTTGCTTCTCATTAAATTCAGGCAGAGTGGTAGAAGCTTTTTTTTGAGGGCCCAAACTCAGCAAGAACCCCCCCTAAAATGTGTCCAATGAGCCATCAGAGGGGGTGAGGAATGTGATAATTGTGCCTTCTATTTTTGTCTTTAAATATTCCTAAAAATGAATGTTATACTGATGTTGGCCAAGACTGTTATTGTGTAATCTGCTTGCAATGTTATGTGCAAAAGTACTAAATTATTTTTCTTGCTTGACTCCACAATTTCCTTCATCGCCACAGGAATGGCAGACTGTGGCCTCCCATTTTGCAGAGCGGTGGGACTTTCCTAACTGCGGAGGGGCGATAGATGGGAAGCACGTCCGCATAGTGCCACCACTCGGTTCGTGGCTGTACTATTATAATTATAAAGGATTTAATAGTATTGTGTTTATGGCAGTGGTGTCGGCACACTATGAATTTATGTATGTGGACGTGGGGAAGAATGGTCGGATGACGGATGGTGGTGTGTTCGCACAGACGGAATTTGCCTGACGTCTCCAGACTGGTGGCCCGCCTGGCACTGCCCCCTGATGAAGACAAAGTGGAGGGACTTCCGTTTGTTTTTATTGCTGATGAGGCTTTCGGACTGGGACCACACCTGATGAGGCCATTCCCCCAGAGGACCCTCACCCCGGAGAGGAGGGTTTTTAATTCCTGGCTGGCCAGAGCCCGAAGGGTTGTTGAGAATGCCTTTGGGATAATGGCCAGCCGGTTCCGCCTGTTCCTTACCTCTATACATATGGCGGAATACAAACTTAATCATATCGTTTTCACCTGCTGCATCCTGCATAACTTTTTATGCATCTAATTATATAACAACAGTTGGGCATGAGGTCGAACTTTTGGATAATCCCCTGACGGGCCTGGATACTGGCCGTATTGGCTTGGCCCCCCAAAGTGCCCGTGAAGTGCGTGATAAGTACTTTACGGGGCCATTGCTATGCCAGACAATCTCTGATTTTTGGAGTTAAAAATAAACCAAAATAACAGTTCTGCTAAAAAAACTTGATTTGTCATTATTGCTTGTGTTTCTTTTATCTGTCTCCCAGGTTCTCCTAGTGCACTTGTAGTGCCAAGTGGATTTGTCTTTAGTAAATAACCCCAATTGTCACAGTAAACAAGTATTAATTTTCAAACTGGTATTGAGCATAGAAAGAAGAAGCCACACATTGTTGATTTGAAAAATATTTTTACTCTGTGCACAACTTAAATTTTTTTAGAACATTCTAAACAGTGTTTTAACAAAAATATATTTGTTTTTTTTGGTTTTACATAAACAGACATGTTTCAAACAATAAAACATATAAAAACAATGGAACTTACAAAGTTCAACCTTTGCACAACTGAAGGCAATATCAGACATTATATAGTGTTTCAAAAATGTTTTGCTGTTGCCTTCATGAGATGGGGTGATGTCACCCCTGAACAAGCCAAATTTGGAAGATGCACACAAATTGTGCGTTAAAATGGGGATTTTCCTCCTGATCCCATGCCAAATGTCAACATGTGCTATCTCCCATCAATGGACGTGTTTTGGGGGTACAAACCCTTCCTCTCACCTACTCGAGTTGCGAGGAAGGGGTTGCACCCTCAAAACACGTACATTGATTTGCCCTGATAGGAGATAGCAGTGGAGAAATTGGAGAAATTGCACAAAAAACGGGACTCAAAACATTTCTCAAAAATTATGGTGCACTTATATGCACCAAACCATATTTACATAGGAAGCGCTGTTGCGCACTTGCGCAATCTTTTGCGCCTACCATTAGCAAGCGCAGCCAATGTAATCTTCAACATTTTTGTTTGAATACTGTAGATAACTTTACTAGTTTACCATCTTCTGTTACCAGGCTAAAACATATGTATATAAAATTGTTTAAATGCACAAATTCTGTACAGAACATGTAGATCTGTCTTACAACTAATCAAGTCTTTTTACATCCTTCTTTCAGCTTACTCAACTGCACATGTGCATTGACAAACCACACCATTTTATGCACGCCTGACAGGGCACACACGCTTTAGCTTGTTAAATATGTGTGTTGCACACGGGCGCATTTGCGTTCTCCGGAGTGCACAACTGCTTATACATTGAGCTTGTGCTCATTGTAATGCTGATCATGTTAATGAGCTTTTCCTTATCACATGGAGAATATTGCTTCCACTTTTATTCCTTTCATTCACTTCTTTTTGAAAAAACTCAATAATCATTCTAGAGATCTTCCTCCTATCAACAACTGTGCAGATGTTTACTGGACTTGTAATTGTGCATTTTATGGTGATAGTCTATAATCATTGGTGGAGCCAAAACTTCCATGAAAACATCTTCTCAACACATGTCTGTGTATTGTGCATTCTGGACAATTCTTTCCCCATACACTGTGCACAGTGTATGGGGAAATGAATTGCTCAGAGAAATGAGTGGATGTAAATGTCATCCAATCAGATTGGACAGTGTATGGGGAAAGAATTGTCCAGAATGCAAAATACACAGACATGTGTTGAGAAGATGTTTTCATGGAAGTTTTGGCTCCACCAATGAATGAGCAAGTGCCCGATGTCTGTTCCATATTTAAGAATGTGTATGCGCCCGTACGCGCAACGATTCTGCAAATCCGGCGCAAGTCGATAGCATGCGCCATGTCGCAATAATTATTCCTGCCCGCGCAAATGCGCCAACATTTTCTTAAATCAGCCCCACTGTGTGCATCATCCAAATTTGGCTTGTTAAATTACACACAAATTTCAAAAAGCAGGCCACAAAAACGTGAAATGGTGGCATTAAAAACATCTTTATACTCTTCCCAAAACATCAATCATGTTTTTAATTTGTTGGTCAAAACTATAGAGTTTGTGCCTTATAACGTCGATTTCTCGACTCATAACCATGAGATCCTGGATTATGATTTGTGCGCTACCACTGGAGAAAGGAGGAGATTGATCTTCCACAAGCAGCACATCACCTAAAATAACAAAAAAACGCATGTCTTATAAATATGCATGCATGCATGCATCTATTCCCTGAATCTGTGGTGTATGACACTGACCTGTTGTGGTGAAAATCTCACACACTTCCTCCACCTCTCCTTTCTCCACCTCTTCTTCTTCCACATCTCCTTCCTCCACATCTCCTTCCTCCACATCCTGAGGTTGGGGTTCTCTCTGGTCCCCTTCTTTCTGAGGTTTGTGTTCCCTATGTTCTTTCTGAGGTGTGGGGTTCCTGAGCTCCTCAGACTGGTGTGCTCCAAGTCTTTGCTCTCCTATGAGAATGAAACAAAAGGTATACTTTAGCACTCAGATATTTGAGGGCAGAAATAGGAATATGAAACATTGCTTGGAAGTGGGGTACAATTGTCTGTTTTGGCAGAGTTACAAGCTGAAGACATGTTTTTTATTTTTTCAAAGCTGGAATGCTGACCTTTTTTGTCCAAGTTACACAAATGGAGACACCCCAAAAGTATCCACTGTAGCACCTGTGTGGGACACCCTAAAAAGGTTGTTCTGGTGTACCACACAGGTGCTCCAGAGTACAGCTGTGGAAACAGCTGCTGAGTGTCCTCTCCTTTACACTGAATCAGGCTTGCATTTCACATTCTTGTTCCAAACACATCATCCATACAACAATGTTTATAAATGTTGTTTTAAAACAAATAGGCATTACCAAATGTGGTTTACCTGTATCTGCGCAAAACATCGCATTTTGTTGACGATTGATATTTACTACGAACGATTATACTTTGGCTACTACCCTGAAAGTTGCCATTTTCAAATATCCAACCAGTCAATCAAAGCACATGGAGCAAAACATGCAAGTATAATTAGCAAATTAATAATAACACAGGATTTTTTTTGTATCTTCCTATACTGCTCCGGCTCCCTCAGCTTCAGGTCAGACCACCTTTTTGTCAGCTGCTCTTTGGATCTGCAGGACCCAAATTTTTTGTTCAGACTTCTCACCACTTTGCCCATTATTTTGGCCTTCCTGAGATTAGGGGTGTTGTATGGCCCATGCTTTCCATCATAATCTCTCCTCCGCAAGATGTCCACCATCTCTGCCATCTCAGCAAAGGACATATTACTGGCCTTGTATCTTCTCCTGGATCGGGACGTTTCTAGCTCCGGGCTATCCTCGTCGGAACTTAAAACAACCCGCACCTGCTGTGACTCTGCCATTTCGTCTCCCACTGTGCGTCGAACGAGAAGGGATGGGGAATATCCGAGGTAGAATGTCAGTGGCGGGAACATCAGGGGTAGCCGACGTGGGCGGAGTTTCACACATGCGCAGGGTATATAATGATAACACGCATGTGTCGTAACAACGTTGTGTGCGCGGAGTAAGGAGGACCGGAAGTTCAGAACGTCACTAACGAAGGTAAAAATGAAAGTTGGGGCATCAGTGGCCTATACTGATTCATGTTTTTAATGGGCTATATTGGGATAAGATTAGGACAGTTTAGGCTAACCTAGTGTTTTTGTCTTGTGTTTTATCTTGCAGAAAATATGCAGAGTTTTAAGGATTCTATAGTCATGAGAGCGTTCATAGATAAATATAGAGAGCTGGAGGCGCATGCGCGGCAGCTTCTAAGATGGCCACCGTCATCTAAAGCTCCGCTTCACCACGGCCCTGTTCTGACCACCGGAGCTTACAGAGTGCTCCCCCGGACACCTTACCGAGATACTCACGTGGGGGACACCTCCCGGAACCCACAGATGTCATCCCCGCTAGCCAGGAGGGACCTCTCCGGCCAGATGTCAGCCGCGCCAGGCCCCCTCAGCTATGCCAAGATGGCGGCGGCTCCACGAGGCCCGCTCCTCACAGAACACTCGGAGGACTCTATAGCTGACCAGGATCAGGTCCCACCGCAATCCCCAGGTACCGAATACCCCCCGCTGACCCCAGCCATCTCCCCCTCCTCCACCAAATCTTTACTGGGCAGGACGGGTGCTGCAGGTCCCTCTACACCTATGCTGGATCCACACACAGGCATGCTTCTCTCAGTCAGTGAAGCACAGGAGGAGGCCCCGACCCCCACTGACTTTCCCTTCATGATGGCTGCATTCTCACACATGCTATCTAGAAGTCTGGCCCTGAATGCTACCCAGATTACATCTTCTATTCGTGCGGATCTGCAGCAATTCGGGGTCAGGATGGACAATATAGAACAGAAAGCTGACCAGGCCGTAACGCGGATTAATCAGAATTCCTCCAGACTGCAGGACGTGCAGGATCAATTGGAAACTGCGTTAGCAAAGATTGATGACCTCGAGAACAGATCAAGAAGATATAACTTTAGGATACGGGGCTCCCTGAATCAGAGAAAGAGGTACAATCTGCTGTGAAATCACTTATAAAGACCCTTATCCCTGACATTACTGAACCACGTCTGGAGCTGGATAGAGCTCACAGAGCCCTTCAATCTCCATGCTCTGATGGCATTCCCAGAGACATCATTGTGAAACCACACTACTACTCTGTTAAAAAAGAGGTGATGAGGAAGGCTAGATACTCTGACAACCTCACTTTGCATGGCCACAAAATTAAAATTTTCGCCGACCTTTCTCCATACACAGTACAAAAGAGACGCTCTCTTAAACCGTTACTGCAAGTGCTTATGGACAAAGAAATCGCATACAGATGGGCATTTCCTTTACGTCTGAACTTTTCCTACAAGAATAAAAGCTTTGGATTCTCCTCATTTGCGGAAGGAGAGCATATCCTGACTCAACTGGGATTGATTCATCTGGAACCTAATCCCACACAGGCTAACAGAGGGACCCCTGCCTCCACGAAGCGACCCCCGCCGGCGAGCCTGCTGCACCAATCGTGGCTGAATCACGGTTCCAAGCGCACCAAAGAAAACCTCCCGCCCTGATCCTTTTTTTTTTCCTCTTCCCCCTTATTTTTGGGGCACATCTCCTTTCAAATCCCTTCTCTGCAATGGGATCCTGATGTGGGAAACATCTCCTCTTGTTGTAACTATCGTTGAAACTGTTTTGGGGTTCTCCCCTCCATCTCTGGCAATCCTACACGGCTCCATACCATTTTTGTTACCTTGAGTTTTCAAGGGACCCCTTTTTTCCTTTTTTCTAAACATTTTTTTTATTTTAAATATTTTAAATATTTTGTTATGGCTTTTATATGGTATATTGGGGGTTTACATGATATAAGGGATGGAGATGAGATATCAGGTTCATTGCCTGGGGAGGGGGGACCCTTGACTGGCCAGCAGCCTGTAGTTTCTTTCCCCCATAGGCTGACATGATCCTCAGTTACGGATATTTACACGGTCTGGGCCAAGTAGTGTTAACTGTTACCCAGTTCAACGGGTCGCACCGTTCTAGAGTATACGGCCTGATTGTTAAGCAGCAGACATTTGTGGACCCACATACACATCATCTGAGACCCCCCATCGGGGATCTCAGATACCCTTTTTGGGCTGGTTCCTGGGAGGGATTCTTCTGCCTGTCTACTTCCCAACCCTGAAGGGGGGTAGGCAGGGCCTGGACGGCGCGCACGATTCAGTTATGTTACAAGGTTTACTTATATAGTTTCCTGTTGCTCCCATAGTTAGGGGGCGCTCTGTAGTTAGGGCATCATAGGTTCCTTGGGACCCTCAGTCAATGCAGTTAAGAGGTGGTGGGGCTGTGGTGGACCCAATGCACCTCTCTCGGACCAGAAGCACATTTGGCGCATCTGGATCCATACCCGGTTTCCCTGTCACCGGGGTATTCCGGTCCTCTTGGGTATTGGGGTGTGGGATGGATAGTTCACTCCACCCGGGGGTGGGAAGGGGTCAGGGGACCCCTCAGTTTGGTTTTGTATACATTCATCGATGTCAATTTTACTTCACGTGTATAATGCAGTTCTCTTCTTCTCTCCTCTTCTCCCCTCTTTCATCTCTTTTTTCCCTTTTCTTGTATACGCACTCAAGTGCATTCACAGGCTCCAGGGCTGTCTCCGATCTTCTGTCCCAGGCTCCGGGTCATGGCTTAGATTCACATTGGGACATCACCGGGAGAGTCGTTCTCAATTCTCGGGTAAGTGGCGGTACTCGCTCACAGATTCCACCTCTCTGACCCATGACTGACACATATCAACCCCCACCTTCCCTCAAAATTATCTCACACAACACTCAGGGCCTTAACTCCCCAATTAAACACAGGAAACTCCTCCAGCAATATCACTCTATGCATGCAGACGTTCTTTTACTGCAGGAAACCCACTTCCCTTCCTCCTTTAAACTCACGTTCATACACCAAAGGTACCCTCAATTCTTTTTAGCTTCGGCAGATAACAAAACAAAAGGGGTGGCAGTCTGTTTCGCTAGACATATCAATTTTTCTCCACTTGAAACTATAATGGATCCTATGGGTCGCTACATTTTGGTTTCGGGCCACATTGATGGGTACTATACACTTTTGTTTCCTACTACACGCCCAACAAGGGACAAAAACACTTTGATTCTTTGTTACACAACCTACAGACACACTTTAAGGGCACAATATTCATCGGCGGCGACTCAAATACAGCATTTGATTTCTCTCTAGACAAAAGTTTGAACGGTACTTCTAAACCCAAACGCCCCTCTAAACAGAGTGTTAAAATAGCAAAGCTTCTTCATACTGCAGGTTTGATAGATGTTTGGAGAGAATCCAATCCCCGCACAAAAGATTACACTCATTTTTCAGCACCTCATAAATCTTTTGCTAGAATTGACCACATATTCACCCGCTCCCCTACAATCCCTTTAATCAGACACTCCAAGATAGTAGATTCCTCTCTCTCAGATCACGCCATGGTGATTGTGATAACACAGAGGCCCTCTGGGTCGGATAGCTCCCCTCGCTGGCGCTTACGGGAGTCCCTTTTAAGCGACCCTGTTCAATGCACTCTACTGGAAAAAGCTATCACGGAATACTTCCTTATTAACGCTACAAGTGAAGTATCCCCTTCTACGGTTTGGGCAGCTCATAAGACTGTAATTAGAGGGAAACTAATTCAATTATCAGCTAAATTAAAGAAGGAACACAGGGCAGACACACTGAGGCTTACTGAAGACTTTCACAAATTAGTGAAAGCCCACAAGCGCCATCCTACCCCGAAATCTCTCACAAACCTAGATAATGCCCGGGCTCTCCTAAACTTGTCTCTGACCACAGCAGCCGAACAGCATCTCCGGTGGACGGGGGCCAAATTCTACACCCAAGCGGATAGGATAGGTTCAAAGCTAGCCGCCAAACTGAGCCCCAAACAGCGCACATTAGCTTTCCCGAAAATTCGGACAGCCAATGGGGAACTGTCGCAGAACCCATCCAAGATAATGGATGCTTTCCTGTTTTTTTTTACTGAACTATATAAACCAAACCTGAATCCCCCTAAGTCTCTACGAGATGAATTCTTAAATACCCTTCCCTTACCTACTCTTACGAAGGATCATATAGAGCTCTTAGAGAGCCCTTTCACCCAAGAAGAAGTTCTGAACACCATTAAAACTCTCAAACTGGGATCCTCCCCGGGTACAGATGGCTTTTCCACGGGCTACTATAAAAAATTTGGCCCTTGCCTACCCCCTCATTTGACACGATTTTTTAACTCTCTCAGGGAGGGAGCCCCTTTGAGCAAGGATTTGAACTCGGCCTATATCTCGGTAATACCGAAACCGGGTAAGGACACCAGTGATGTGGCAAACTTTCGCCCTATCTCGCTTATTAATAATGACATAAAAATAATGACCAAAATAATGGCAAACAGACTTTCGAGTTTCATTTCCTCTTATGTTCATAAGGATCAGGTGGGCTTCATCCCTGGCAGACAAGGACCTGACCAGATTAGACGTGCCATTGACATTATATCTCTGCTTCACTCACAGTGGGATGGGGGCCCCCCTCAAGAAGGCTTTCTACTCTCAATAGATCTACAGGAGGCCTTTGATTCTATAGACTGGGCATACCTGACTGACATCCTGGGGAAATGGGGATTTGGCCCAAACTTCCTTCAGCATATTGACTCACTTTACTCTGACCCCTCAGCACAGATTCGTTTACTAGGCAGATATTCCGATTCCTTCTCCATTGGCAGGGGGACCAGATAGGGATGCCCACTCTCCCCTCTCCTCTTTGCTGTGGCGATCAAGACTCTGGCTATTGCACTACGGTCAGATCCTGACATTAAGGGGGTGAATTGTGGTCCCCAGGAACATAAATGTGCATTATACGCTGATGACCTCCTACTATTCGTCACTTCCCCCCTGACCTCCACTCCTTTGATCCTCAAGACACTGCGGATATTCAGTGAAATCTCCGGGCTGAGGGTCAACATGACCAAATCACTGGCATTAAACATCTCAGTCCCCCGGACATATTAAAGAAACTCTCCGGCGACTTCGATTTTTCCTGGGCTCCCACATTTATTCCATACTTAGGCATCAAGCTTACATCCAATATAAGTACCGTATATACTCGAGTATAAGCCGACCCGAATATAAGCCGAGGCACCTAATTTTACCACAAAAGCTGGGAAAACGTATTGACTCTAATATAAGCCTAGGGTGTGCCTCACTTTGCCTCACTGTGTCCATGCCTCACTGTGTCCATGCCTCACTGTGTCCATGACTAGACTGACGTTTAACATGGGAGTCTATGGAAGGGGTGCCCGGCTTTGAAAAATCGCTGCTCCCCGGCCGTACGTCTCCTGGACAAGAAACTTTGCAAACCTGTAGAGTAAGAGTGGGGCTACATGGGTGCCAAGTTTGGGGTCCAGGAGACCTACGGCCGGCCGGTACCGGGTCCCCAAAATCACCAGAGAAATTACCGTTTAACATGGGAGTCTATGGAAGGGGTGCCTGTTTTTGAAAAATCGGTGCTCCCCGGCCGTAGGTCCCCTGGACAAGAAACTTTGCGCACTTGTAGAGGAAGAGTGGGGCTATATGTGTGCCAGTTCCCCAAAGTCCGGGATATCAGGCGCAAAAAGGTGACTCGAGTATAAGCCGAGGGAGGCATTTTCAGCACAAAAAATTGTGCTTAAAAACTCGGCTTATACTCGAGTATATACAGTACTTTGTTTAAGTTGAACTATCCCCCTATGGTGCTCAAATGCAAACATGACATGGAACGGTGGTCCAAGAGTGGTTTATCTTGGTTGGGCAGAGTGCATGCTATTAAAATGACCCTGCTCCCACGCCTTTTATACCTGTTTAGATCTCTCCCAATCCCGGTCCCGAAACAATTCCTCAATAAAACCCAGTCGGATGTAATACGCTTTGTATGGGGCAGGAGGGGATACAGATGTCCCGCGGGAATACTATTCCGTCTAAGATCTCAGGGTGGTCTGGGTCTCCCTCATCTTTGGGGATACTATCAGGCAGCTCAACTAACACAAATCTCTGTAGCCTTCTCTATGGGCTCGAAACGTGACTGGCTAACCATGGAAAGACAAGCCGTCCCATCACACACCGTTGACTATCTATTAGGGTGCGAACCCAAACGCAGACCGGCTATTCTATGACCCACTCTCTCGCACTCGGTAGCACTATGTTCCAAGCTTTTTACCCTACGCACCCTGATATCCCCACTATAACCACTAATGCATTTATTTCACAATACCGACTTTCCCCCGGGGATGAATATTGAGGCGTTCCGATGGTGGACAGATAAGGGTCTTTATAGAATCGGACACTTTCTATCCCCAGCAGGACCACTTTCCTTATCACACTACAGGACACAACTGGACATGCCTAATTCTGAACTTTTTAGATTCAACCAAATATCCCATTTCCTTCACTCCATTTGGACAGACAAAGCAATTCCCCCCACCATTACTTCCTATGAACATTGGTGTAACAAGGCAATGGATCAGAGAGGTGGTATCTCGCTAATCTATACGGCTCTAATGTCTAAGACGGATGTACCGATCTATGCCCGGACCTGGGAGGAAGATACGGGCGGCACTTGGGACACAGAGGTTTGGTTCCGCGCTTCACAGCGAGCTTTTAAAGGTATTCTCAACATTTCAATTGCAGAAGCTAGCCTAAAGGTTTTGTTGAGGTGGTATTATGTCCCTTCCAGGTTGGCACGGATATTCCCAGGAACTTCACCTGTATGCTTTAGAGGTTGTGGACTGGAGGGCACGATGCTCCACATTTGGTGGACCTGCCCCCGCATTAGATCCTTTTGGAGGAAAGTATTCCGTACCATTAGCTCCCTGACTGAGGTACCAGTGACCCCCCATCCCTTTACAGCACTACTCAATCATAATATTCCCAATTTATCTAAATGCTCCCAGGTGTTGGCATTCTTCGTCTTATTGGGCGCCAGAATGACAATAGCCAGAGCCTGGAAGCGACCCACCATCTCCTTCCAGGGGTTCAAGAGGAAGGTTTCTTGGATCATGGTGCAAGAACAAATTGTAGCTAAAATGAATGACAAGATTGAACAATTTAGATCCATTTGGGAACCCTGGGCCACCTTCTGCAATTTGTCTCTCATACCTGGAATACAACCTGGCAGCCTGTCCACCTGTACAACCTCTCGATAACCGACCTACTCTTCTTTTTCTTACTCTTCTTTCCCTTCTTCTTTCTAACACGTTTCTCTTTCCCCCGACTTTCTAACTCACTTTATGGCGTCTCAGTGTTCTGAAACGGTTACCAAAACTTTTGATTATAAGTTATGTTCTTTACGGTGTTCTGTTATTGTTAAGGTTATGTGTATCCCTCACATTTCTATATGATATAATAATCCTACAGATCGGTTGAGAGGGCTAGGATCCCGTTATTTGATCAAACGCATCTATCCTTGGGTATTGATTATTCAATTTGGCTCTATGTGAATCAGGTATACCAACCCCCCCCTTTTTTTCACAAAAACCCAATGTGGCCCAGCGGCCTCCGACCCCCCGGATGCCCCAAAAGGGTTCACACTGCATCCCAGGGGTCTGGGCCGCCTAGCCCTCTCAACCGATCTGTAGGAATAACAGAAGTGTCCGAAACATTGCTATATTCTCTTAATAAAAATATTTGAACTATAAAACTGTGCTACTCTGGGGGGTGATCAGGGAGAATCACCCCCAAAGTAATACAGTTTTAATATGGTGAAACTGAGCTACTCTGATGACAGGATGTAAAATAAAAATAAAATAAAAATATCCCTATGATGGTTACAAATATAGAGAGCTGACAAACTTGTGGGAGGTAAAAAACTGTTTGTATCATAATCGTGTTGTTAGGAGGGCAACAATTGTGAAATTTGCAGAATATATGAAGACCTGGATCCCAGAGGCAGACTATACCATGATGAACAATAAAATAAATGTAGCGCCCCCCCAATATTTGGGGGCGCTATATGGAAATTTAGGGGAAGTCTGAGCCAGTAGTTGGGCTCAGACCAATTATAGTTCAAATTGTTTGCTCTGCTCTGGGTGTGATACTGTCCGGCAGTGTTATTCTCCTTTGCCTGCAGGTGGCACTGTCACCGCCGGCATAGGCTGGATCACGGGGGTATCACAGCACCTTGGGTGTCTTCTCTCAGCAGCCGTGCAGGGGGTGTGGTCAGCCCGCTGTGCATGCTGGGAGAGGGTACAAAAGGGGCAGACGCCATTTGGCGTGAGGCGATTCCAGGGGGACTCCGAGGCATTCGGGGGGACCTCTGGTCCAGTGAGCGTGTCTCATGGCCCACATGGCACGGGGTACGTGGGTGTGTTTGGGCCTCAGGCACCTTTAGCCCGAGGCTCTGCTGCTGCATAGTAGGCCTAGCTCTCCTAACGAGGGCCTACGCTTCGGAGAAGGATCCCGGGCTGCCTGGTTGAAGGGGGCCCATCTTTAGGAAAGGAGTTCCAGGGAAAGATCAGTCCCGGCGGAGATAGCGACGGTACTGCTGTCTCGGGGAGAGGCCTGGAGGCCTGCCTAAAGGGGGATCCATCATCTCTGACATCCGTGCTCCATCCCGGCTGTGGCTCTTATAGAGACTATCCGGGTGAGCAATACCCACTCAGGCTTGAGTGGCGACGAGTGTGTATATTTGGGATCTAAGTGTTACGTGCCTGAACCTTCCCCTACATCTTCAACTTACCTGCCTTTGCTTTCTTCAAGTTGACTCAAAAGTAAGAAAAACAATAAAGCCTTGCTGATTAGGTTTTACTTGTGTGTGAACATTGGCCTTATTCCTGAATACACTGGTGTACCTAGACAACGGAGCTGAAGGATCCACTTGTGGGAGGTAACTCGCTGCAGACCCAAAGGTAATCAAACAATGGATTTTCATACTTAACAAAGTGTAAATCCGGCGTAGCCGCAGGGGGGTGAAGAGTGAGGGAAGCCCCTTTAACACCACAAGAGTTTATCGGGAAGAGAAGACACACAAACCCACCCTGGGAGCTACATAAATAATGTGAGGAATATCTACAAAAAGCAGTACAAAGAAGTCTGCGAATCCCGGAGATCAGGAGCAGCAGCAGACCAAGTACATGTCCTCAAGCTATGGTACTACCAACACCTGCATTTTCTGGATGACCATATTGAAGCCAGGGAATCTCTTTCCAGCCTTCCCTCCTTCCTTCCCTCCACCCTTCCCACCAGCGTTCCCTCCACCCTTCCCTCCAGCCTTCCCTCCACCTCTGAAGAGGGTGACGAGGAGCTAGCTGACCTTGAAGAGCCGGATCTGCACATCTATAGCCAGGTATAGTATTTTTCTACATATTTATTGTCCTAGAATTATTGTTGGGAACTAGATGTTTTTATTCCCAAACTAAATAATTAAAAAAATAAAATAAAAAATAACAATAGACAGTAGCGGCCAGAAATGATTGGGACAGTAATGAAAAAGGCTGGGGTCAGAATGAGAGTCTTTTCTATTTATTAACATTCAATTTGCAACAGTCATGAACTGAAAATTGTGTCCCTTTTTTATACACAGGATGAGGTCAGCCAGGAGGACGAAGCTCTGGAGTGTGGCAGACAGGAGGAGGCAGGGGTGAGTGGCAGCCAGGAGGAGGCAGGGCCAAGTGGCAGTCAGCAGGTGCCCAGGCCAAGTGACAGCACCCAGTCACAGGTGCTTCCCTTCCACGTCAGACCAAAAAGGCCAAGGAGGATGACCCAGATGGAGGAGAAATCCCTGAGGATCATAATGGAAGCAGCTGAGATAACGAGGCCTATAGCTGCTATCTGGCCGATAAGCTCCATAAAATGGAGAAGGGACAATGTGCCCTATCTGAGGAGCTTTTTTCTAGGGTCCTTCAGGGGCTGTGAGGGGCCAGCTGACTGAGACCACCCATCTGTGTGATCTCGCCCATCCTTCTCCTCCTTCTCCTCCTCCTCCTGCCATATTTCCGACACCAGAGCCACAGCCTGCAAGGGGGCGTGGAGGGAGCCGTGGA
The DNA here is from genome assembly GCA_029206835.1 of Rana muscosa. Taxonomy (NCBI): domain Eukaryota; kingdom Metazoa; phylum Chordata; class Amphibia; order Anura; family Ranidae; genus Rana; species Rana muscosa. The sequence continues at coordinate 1,235,295,139 of CM055122.1, forward strand.
AGGAACGCTGCAGGGAAGTGTGGAGGGAAGGCTACAAGGAAGACCAGAAAGTGATTCCCTGGCTTCAAGCTGCTCTGCCAGAAGACGCAGTTTTTTGGAGTACCACAGCTTGGGGACATGTATGACATCTGCTGCTGCTCCTGATTTCTGAGATTTGGGGACCAGATTGTGATCCCAATTAGAGGGACTCCTCACGTTATTTCGTTTATTTTCCATACACTTCTGCCTTTGGGGTCCAAAGGCTGCATAAATTCAACAAATTTCTCAATTGTTGCCCTTCCTCTTTATTTTGTTAACCATAATAAATGGATATTTGATTTACTTTAAATACTTGCCTATGTATTTTTCTTGTGAGTAGGCATTACACTTCATAAATACAATGTGTAATTAACAAGGGACACCAACACCAACCTCCTTGAGGGAAAAAAAATACAAGATAATAATGTTGTTGTGATAACTTGACCAGAAAAAAAAAATGGAGATCACAAGAAAATATTAAAAGGCCACAAAAAAATAAGGAGATCTTGATTCAAATCACCAAAAAAATAAAAAATAAATAAGATATTTTGGAGACCTGGCTTTAAAATAAAAGACGAAGATTCATGAGATCACACAGAAATAAGTTTGTCAGAACTCTGTGTGAATATCCGCACCGAAAACTATTTTTTTTTCGAGCATTAGAAAGAAGAAAAGAATGCGCTACATTTAACGATGGAATAATTTGCAGCATGACAAATGTGCTATCTCCATTACAAACGCTAGTTTTACAAGAACGAGCACTCTCATCTTATAATTTAATCTGAGCATGCGTGGATTTTTAAAACATGTTCTATTTTTTTTACACCGATGGAAAAAAGCCCGATGGGGCCCGCACACGATCGGAATTTCCTAATGAAAAAAGTCCATCTGACTTTTTTTATCATAAAATCCGATCGTGTGTACAGGGCATAAGGTTGTGTGCCTAGGTAGATAGATAAAATTTTAATTTTTGCAGGCCCTGCTGCACTGCCCTCTCCACTTTTTTTTTCTTAATCAGGCAAGGTTTATTAAAAAGTAAAAGGTTCCACAGTAAGATTAAAACATTAAGCGGTTTTTGAGTCATCTCCAGTAAGAGCATGTATGTACTATATAAACAGCACAAGATGAAATTACGAAGAAAGTAGGCAAACATCACTCATCAGTACAGGATCATGACATAGAGCTTAACTGTAATAAAGAGTAACTGCTGATAGCTTGCAGAATAAAGACATCAGGTATATCACAGAATTCTGTCTAAGATAAGAACAATTGGTAACAGTCAGGCATATGTTTTCACTGTATTTTCAACCCTGAGCATTTCCACCCTATCACATCTGAGGAGCCCATGCGACTATAGAGTCACACATAAGTACATTACACACTGGAAAATGACAGCCCACTCCCTCCCTCCTCCTCATGCTCACTGATCTCTGATAGTGTGGGGCGAACGTTTCAGCCCAAGCTCATGCTCATAGGTTGTTCACCCTTGTTTGAGGGGTGTTTTGAATTTTTTCAAGGGGTGTTTTTTTGAGGGGTGTTTTGAATTTGCAGGGTGTTCGGCAGGTGTTTTTGCTGCACAGTGCATTCTGCACCCTGATTGGGAAAATCTTTGCCCAATCAGAGCGCAGTAATAGCTGGTTGTTAAGAAGCTGGGCAGAGAAGCCAGCTGCAGCATCCTTAACAACCAATCAGTCATCAGCTGTTAATGGGCTTCTCCGTGGACAGTAGGGATGAGCCGAACACCCCCCCCCCCCGTTCGGTTTGCACCAGAACCTGCGAACAGACCTAAAGTTCGCGCAAACTTTAGAACCCTATTAAATACAATGGACTCAAAATCAAAAGTGCTAATTATCAAGGCTAATATACAAGTTATTGTCCTAAAAAAGGGTTTGGGGACCTGGGTCCTGCCCCAGGGGACATGTATCAATGCTAAAAAAAGTTTTAAAAACAGCCGTTTTTTCAGGAGCAGTGATTTTAATAATGCTTAAAGTGAAACAATAAAACAGCACTTGTTTCCCGTGCTTAGAACTGTCCCTGCACAAAATTTAATTTCTGAAGGAAAAAAGGTAATTTAAAAGCACTCGCGGATATAATGAATTCCCGGCAATACAGAGAAAAGTCATTGATAAAAAAAAAAAAATGTGTGGGGGTCCCCCCAAATTCAATTACCAGGCCCTTCAGGTCTGGTATGGATATTAAGGGAAACCCTGCGTCAAATAAAAAAAAAAATTACGTGGGGTTCCCCCCAAATATCCATACTAGACCCTTCGGGTCTGGTATGGATTATAAGGGGAACTCCACCCCAAATAAAAAAAACGCAACCTGGCAGGCCGCAGGAAAAGAGGGGGGGACGAGAGAGCCACTGTTTGGGGATGGGAGGCAACAAGTCGACGTCCAAAAAGACCGGTGCATGGTCCGAGAAAGTAATGGAGCCGATCAAGGTGGACTTCACCCTGGATAGAAGCGATTGGGGCAGCATGAAGAGATCAATTCTGGTATAGGAGTCATGTGGATGCGAGTAAAATGTGTAATCCCTTTGGATCGTGTTCAATATCCTCCAAACATCCAAAAGATGAAAAGCATATTAATTCTTCTTTAGGTGTTTCAACGCCGTATAAAAAATAAGAGAGGCATTCCTTGACACATCTAGTGTCGAAACCATGGTGAAGTTCATGTCACCCACCAGGATCACTGCTCCCTCCGCAAAGTCACCTAGCTTTGTCAGAATCGGTTCCAAAAAGCAACTCTGATTCCAGTGAAGGAAGGGAAAAGAAGCAGGAAAAAGGCTGGGAAATGGAGGAAAAGAACAGAAAGTGAAAGACACAGAATCCCAATACGCCAAGGGCGTGGAGGAGACCTAGTCTCAGAGCACCCAAGTGGTTCTCATAATGAACCACCGGCTTGGTGTAGCACTATGTGGGTAAAGTGGTTGTATCCAGCAGGGATCATAAGCTCCCTATCCCGACCCAAATTGCAGAAACATTTTAAACATAAACAACATATTTCAATCAGCTGACAGGCCCGACTAAGCAGACACTCTGGCCCCGGAACAAATGCTCAGGAGCTCAGAGTAACATGGCCAGCAGGCTTTTCTATGTGGCTCGGACAATGGTAGTAACAGAGGATAATCCAATCCAACCCTCTGAGGCAAATCTAAAGGAGTGAAGCATTGGAGAAAATGTAATACCCCCACGCGAGAAACAACAAAATCACAGCAATGCAATGTATACAGCTTGATAGTTAAGGAAATACCTAATGCCCCTCCCTGGGAACACCTCCCCCCAGATCCCAACAAAAACGAGGTATAACCGACCAGCCCAGCTCAAAGGGTGTGTGGGGGTGGGGGTCTGTCGATCAGCTTGGCACTAAAGAGGGGGGGGGGGAGAGCATAAAAAAGAAAAAAGGGGGGAGTGGAAGAAAAAAAAAGGGTGAGGAAAAAGGAAAGCAGAAAGGGAAAGGGGGATTGGATATTGTGCTAACATACTCTAGACGGTACTATAGGGGGGGGGGGTGAGACCGCTAGATACACTCTAACTATAGCCCTGTGGTAAGTATACAAATTCCTCAAGTTCCCTCCCGGTACACCAAGGGAAATTGCATGAAGGGAGAGGGAGAGCTGGGCTGAGCGGCTGTGCAGAACCAAAATACAAAAACCCCACAGGAAGAAAAACCTATATACAATATCCCCAACAAATCAACCAGCATTCCCCCGCCCCACCCACCACCCGCCGATCGAATAGATGGACAGTGTCAAGAGCATGAAACAGATCTTGGTTGTGGGCAGTTCAAGGCTTTGGAGGTGCATTTAGAGTGGTAAACTTAGGTTGGAGAGTCTTACCCGACACACATGGTGCACAGCCTACCATATACAGTTCTGCGGGCAGGGCCGGAAAGGATCCCGATGTAACGTCCATAGAAAAGATATGCAGCGGGGGGAGGGGGGACCATTAGGGTGGTACGGTAAAGTCTAGAGATGAAACAGGGGGTGGGGGGAGCTCCCAGAGGCCTAGGGTCCCTCAGACAGGCCCAACAAACTGGTACATTCAATCTGCAGACAGAACAGTAGAGAAGCCACTCACGTGAGGTTCCTCACAGGATTACATCTCGGGATAGGTTACCCTTCTCTGCATCTGATCCCTCTGTCAGTGTCTAGAGGAGCGGCGTGGTAGTCCCAAAGGGGCTATCCAAGCTGCTGAGCGAGTCTCTCTATAGGGCAAAGTATATTAAGGGAAACCCTGAGTCAAATAAAAAAAAAAAATTACGTGGGGTTCCCCCCAAATATCCATACTAGACTCTTCAGGTCTGGTATGGATTTTAAGGGGAACTCCACCCCAAATTTAAAAAACGCAACCTGGCAGGCCGCAGGAAAAGAGGGGGGGACGAGAGAGCCACTGTTTGGGGATGGGAGGCAACAAGTCGACGTCCAAAAAGACTGGCGAATGGTCCGAGAAAGTAATGGAGCCGATCGAGGTGGACTTCACCCTGGATAGAAGCGATTGGGGCAGCATGAAGAGATCAATTCTGGTATAGGAGTCATGTGGATGCGAGTAAAATATGTAATCCCTTTGGATCGTGTTCAATATCCTCCAAACATCCAAAAGATGAAAAGCATATTAATTCTTCATTAGGTGTTTCAACGCCGTATAAAAAATCTGAGAGGCATTCCTTGACGCATCTAGGGTCGGATCCATGGTGAAGTTCATGTCACCCCCCAGGATCACTGCTCCCTTCCGCAAAGTCACCTAGCTTTGTCAGAATCGGTTCCAAAAAGCAACTCTAATTCCAGTGAAAGAAGGTAAAAGGAGCAGGAAAAAGTCTGGGAAATGGAGGAAAAGAACAGAAAGTGAAAGACACAGAATCTCAATATGCCAAGGGCGTGGAGGAGACCTAGTCTCAGAGCACCCAAGTGGTTCTCATAATGAACCACCAGCTTGGTGCAGCACTATGTGGGTAAAGTGGTTGTATCCAGCAGGGATCATAAGCTCCCTATCCCGACCCAAATTGCAGAAACATTTTAAACATAAACAACATATTTTAATCAGCTGACAGGCCCGACTAAGCAGACACTCCGGCCCCGGAACAAATGCTCAGGAGCTCAGAGTAACATGGCCAGCAGGCTTTTCTATGTGGCTCGGACAATGGTAGTAACAGAGGATCATCCAATACAACCCTCCGAGGCAAATCTAAAGGAGTGAAGCATTGGAGAAAAATTAATACCCCCACGCGAGAAACAACAAAATCACAGCAATGCAATGTATACAGCTTGATAGTTAAGGAAATCCCTAATGCCCCTCCCTGGGAACACCTCCCCCCAGATCCCAACAAAAACGAGGTATAATGGACCAGCCCAGCTCAAAGGGTGTGTTGGGGTGGGGGTCTGTCGATCAGCTTGGCACCAAAGAGCGGGGGGGAGAGCATAAAAAAGAAAAAAGGGGGGAGTGGAAGAAAAAAAAAAGGGGGAGGAAAAAGGAAAGCAGAAAAGGAAAGGGGGATGGTATATTGTGCTAACATACTCTAGGCGGTACTATAGGGGGGGTGTGACCGCTAGACACACTCTAACTATAGCCCTGTGGTAAGTATACAAATTCCTCAAGTTCCCTCCCGGTACACCAAGGGAAATTGCATGAAGGGAGAGGGAGAGCTGGGCTGAGCGGCTGTGCAGAACCAAAATACAAAAACCCCACAGGAAGAAAAACCTATATACAATATCCCCAACAAATCAACCAGCATTCCCCCGCCCAACCCACCACCCGCCGATAGAATAGATGGACAGTGTCAAGAGCATGAAACAGATCTTGGTTGTGGGCAGTTCAAGGCTTTGGAGGTGCATTCAGAGTGGTAAACTTAGGTTGGAGAGTCTTACCCGACACACATGGTGCACAGCCTGCCATATACAGTTCTTCGGGCAGGGCCGGAAAGGATCCCGATGTAATGTCCATAGAAAAGATATGCAGCGGGGGAGGGAGGGACCATTAGGGTGGTACGGTAAAGTCTAGAGATGAAACAGGGGGTGGGGGGAGCTCCCAGAGGCCTAGGGTCCCTCAGACAGGCCCAACAAACTGGTACATTCAAGCTGCAGACAGAACAGTAGATAAGCCACTCACGTGAGGTTCCTCACAGGATTACATCTCCGGATAGGTTACCCTTCTCTGCATCTGATCCCTCTGTCAGTGTCTAGAGGAGCGGCGTGGTAGTCCCAAAGGGGCTATCCAAGGTGCTGAGCGAGTCTCTCTATAGGGCAAAGGGCGCAGCCAGTATTGTAGTGGAATTGCCTCCATCTCCAGAAACATGAACAGGTCATGGAGATCCGCATAGCGTCTCAAGGTGAACCTTCAGCATCGCTCTTCTCTGATGGGTCATCCGTGACATGTCTGGAAATATGGAAATAGGCGCGCTATCAAAGAGTATTTGGCCCTTTAGCCATGCAGCTCTCATGATCCGCTCCTTTTGGCTGTAGTGATGTAGGCGGCAGATGTAGCGATGTAGGGGGCAGATCAGCTAGTTTAGGGCCAAGCGCCCTGTGCACCCTGTCTAGTTCCATGTTGGTGGGTGGATCTGAGTCCAATATTTTGTGCAGGATCGCCTGGATGGTTTTCGCTAAGTCTTCAGGGCCAGTAGCCTCCGGCAACCCATTGAGCCTCAGGTTGTTGCAACGGCTCTGGTTCTCCAAATCCTCCGCGTGAAGCTGCACCTCGACCAGCTGGTCTTGGTGGAGTGAGTGGGCCCGCTCCAACTGGGTGACTCGGATCTCCAAGGAGCTACCTGTCGACTCCTCCCTGGTCAATCTAGCATCTAGAACGTGGACCGCCGAGTGTATCTGTTGGAAGTCGCGGCAGTGCTGCTCCTCCACACGCAGCATCAGAGCTTCCATATCGGATTGAGTGGGGAGAGCCTGCAGCAGGACTCTGATGTCTGCATCCTCCTGTGGAGGCCGTGTAGAACACCCAGGGTTGCTCAGGGTGCTGGGTGAGGAATCCAATAAACTCAGGTTCTAAACCCATTTTTTTGCGTTCCAAAAAAAAGCCTCTTACCTCAACTGCCTAGAAACAACTATAAACGACCCTGTGTACATGTACTAATAAGATAACAGAGGAGAGTTCGGGAGCAGTTGAAAAAAATGCCCAACTGTTCCTAAACGTCCGTTTAGCAACAGCAGTGTACATGAGGCCTTAGAAGGATAGTCCTCCAAATTAGAGAAAAGCATCACAGCATAGCATCAAGAGATAAAGCCTTTCGTTTTACTAACACATTGCAAGAAATTAAATATGGTGGGGGGGGGGGTGATATTCCCGGGATGATCCTTGTGCCTGTATTATGTGTGTGAGCTGTAAACAGAAGAAATGAAAATTAACTGGGAGGTTAACTAAAAGATATGTCAAAGATGGTTTCACCCCCCCCCCCCGCCCCCCACAGACAGACACACACTTCTGCCATTTAAGAACATATGCAAGTTTGGATAGCTTTGGATATGTATCATTATGCAAAATTGGACTATAGTAAGTGAACTCTGTCACCCTCTGCAAGTGGTCTAGCTTAGACCGAACTTTTTGCATGAAGAGACCCCAAGCCCCCAAAAAGGTCATGGGGTGTAGACATGTGAAGGATCACTGATTGTGTACAAGCCACAGGAGGTGGGGATCTCCCTGATGCACTATATATTCCTCTAATCATATTTTGCAGTTGAGTCGCCAAATAGTACAACCAAGGGTTGGGTAAGGCAGCATCCCCCTATCCTTAAGCCGCTGCAACTGTTCCAATTTGATTCTGGGTGACTCATCTTTCCACAACAAAGTTCTGAATATAAAGTTAACAATGTAAAAAATTTGGTACAACCACTGGGGTATTATGTAAGACGTACAGCAATTGGTGCATAAGTATCATTTGTATATGGCTAGTCTTGTCAATCAAATCAAAATTTGATTTTGGCTTTGAAGCAAAGCAGATGAGTGAAATCAGGTTATCTAAATATTTAAAGGTATTGTAATTTGTGGCGGACAACCTCAGGGACACAAATCCATCTAGAGGCATTAATGCTTATTTAGACCAAAAAATTATAAGATCCGTGTGCTCTCCAAACATAGACATGGTGGTCATAACTTCCTCAAAGGAATAGTCTATATCACCCAGGAGCATGAGCATATTATTTGAGTATAAAACATTTTTTCTCTTGAATTGCTCCATATCTAAAGCCCACAATGTTCTCATTGGATCTAATCAGGGTGAACAAAGGTTCAATGACTAAGGCAAGGTAAGGGTGAAAGCAGATAGCCCAGTCTAGTCCCAGTGGCTAGATCAAAAGTACAGGAAAGTCTGCCCCTGATTACCGTGTTAGGGGAATGGTACAGCAACTTAAATAAGAAAATGAATTGTTTCCCCAAATCCAAACTTCTCAAGAGTTAACTATAGGTACTGCCATTCAATACTGTCTTGTTGTGCATCAAGGAAAAAAAAAGCAATGCAGATGCACCCATATTTTCAGCTGGGGTTTGCATTTTTATATACAATATACAATCTCAGAAGATTACCAGCTGTAGATTTTTTTGAGAGATAAAGCCACTGCGTTCATCCTGTTTGCCAAGACTTTAGCTAGAATTTTAATATCTACCTGCAGCAGCCATATTGGTCTGTAGGAGCTTGAATCAGTGGGTAGTTTGCTTTGGTTTTAACAGGAGGACAATATTAGCTTCAGACATGGAGGGAGGCAGACTACATCTTTGGAATGATGCTTTATTTACTTACAGCAGCTGTGGCAAAATACGATCAGACAGTTAGGCCTATTTGGTAGAGTCTGATGGGTTAGATATATATTCCCTATCAAACCTCTGCACCTGGTGAGATAGCTAGGACTCCTGTCTCCTGGTTGAATTCTTGAGAGCCCTTATTTTCGAGATGAAGATACCTCTTAAAATCCCTTAAATGCTTCCCAGTACATCCCAGTATACTGTAATACGTTCTTCAATAGAGACAAGTTCAGCTAAAAGGCATTCAATTTCCACAGAGCCCTAAGCAAATTGGTATTGGGCATATCATAAATCCTTGCAACCAGTGTTCATAGATGCAGATTGAGCACAGGCTGGTGTACCCCAGCATAGTTCTAGCTAGAAAGGTTCATGAAAGTCTTGGAAAAACATGAGAGCCGACATTAACTAAAATATCTATTTCTCCAGATATCAATCCAACCCACCTCACTCCAACCATTGAGGTCACCCATTACCAAAAGCAGTATATCAGGTTTGTCTAAAATAAATAGTTTTCCTAAAACTAGGGTAGAAAATGGGTGGTATGTATGGTAGGGGTGTTGAAAATAACTGAATAATCGATTCACTGCGATTCAGCCTTCAACAATTCAGCATCAATGTGGAGAATGTCTGAATCGCGATTGCACCAATGATGTCATCCTGGCACACCTCTGTCAGAGTCCTCCCTTCCCTCCTTCCTCCTCTCCTCCTGTCACCATTGCCTGGATCACACACAGCGGGTATTTCCCACTGTGTCACAGAGATTTTTTGATATGAATGTCCCGGCATGCCTGTCCTCCTCTCCATCCTCCTCCTCCTCCAGTGGCTACTGTAACAAAGTCCCTCCTCCTAGACTGTAATAGGCGGCACATTGACTCAATTTGCCTTCATTGGCTCAGTGTGCCGCCTATCACAGTTGGAGGAGGAGGAGGGAGAGCAGGACGCCAGGATATTCAAATCAAAGTTCATCCACTGTGTGTGATCCAGGCAATGGTGAGCGGCCGCCCTTGACATTTCAGATGCAAGCTCTGTGACAAGTGGAGATGAGGAGGGAAGAGAGGACTCTGACAGAGGCATGGCGGGATGACGTTACACCGCTGTTTATGATCCAGGCATAGTGAGTTTGCATTTGAGTCTGCAATTGATGGGCACAGTCAGTGAGGCTGAAATTGATGGGCACAGTGAGGCTGCATTAATGGGCACAGTGAGGCTGCATTAATGGGCATGGTGAGGCTGCAATTGACGGGCACAGTGAGGCTGCAATTGACGGGCACAGTGAGGCTGCAATTGATGGGCATAGTGAGACTGCATTGATGGGCACAGTGAGACTGCATTTGTTGGGCCCAGTGAGGCTGCATTTGCGAGGCACAGCCCCATTTGATGTTCACAGTGAGGCTGCATTTGATGTGCACAGTGAGGCTGCATTTGATGGGCTCAGTGAGGCTGCATTTGATGAGCACTGGTGAGACTGCACTGATGGGTTTTTGATGAAAACTATGGGCATTGGGCAGTATTCATGATGCATTGACATGATAATCGTAATTGAATCGAAACGTGAGACCAGTGAAGATGCACTGCTCTAATATATAGCTAGTATGCAAATAAACCCAAAGACATATTTTCCTTCATTATCCACAGCAGAAGCAAATTCTTCAGAGTCTATAGATCTGTGTATCAAAATGCTCACACCCCCTGAAAAAGAGGTGTGAGTGGAGTGATAGGCATGTCTCAGCCAAGAATATCCTAAACAAAGTGTGTTCTGCACAAAATTTGTTTCCTGTAAGCCACAAATTTCAGGTTGGTATTTACTTAAAAGGTGACCATAGTTCTCCCAAGAGGGCTATACAACCCCCTTATATTCCACTAAATCACAGGAATCTCCGCCGCCATGTTGGCTTGTCAATGTACATAAATCCATACAGATGAAGTAGCATGGCACGCCTGCAGGTGCTCAGATATGTGTGACAGACCCATCTATAACTTTTGAAGGCTTCAGGCAGTGAATGAAAGAATCAGCTGGACCTATAGGCACAAATATCCATTCCCAAGGGTACCACATAATACTCAGCAGATGATGACATCAGAGATCTACTGTACTCTGGAAAAGCAAACAGGTAGAAATCAGATAACATATGCAACAGTGCAACAGTACTTCAGTCCCAACATGAGAAACTTACTTAACATCCAGAAATGTTCCGGCATTTCAAACTCAGTAAAAGGAAACCACCAGCAACACATCAGACAAAACATTTGGAGTTTGGAGTAGTGCAAAACCAGGATAAGTTTAAGTAAATAAGGCCATCCATATAGAGATAAGAGTTGCATTGTAAAGGCACTATAGTTAAAGTCACTGATCAAAAAGAGATACACAGGACAATATTGAATGAAAATAAGGTAGTTCACATTGTAACGATCTGGGGTGATTATGCTCAAGTGGTTTCAGGAACACCGGTCAGTCCAGACTGTATTTTTAAGGGCGTGGCAGCCCAATTTTATTTAAACTAAACAAATGTCACAGAAAATCTTCCCTCGCAGGGGGTTCCACCATCATTGAATAGCAAAAATTTCAGCCTCCTGGCTCACTCACTCTTACTTAGTCAAAACTTCCTCCTGGAGCTTTCTTGCTCAGCTTTCCACTGCTTGGTCACAGGCCACATCTGCCTCCTGCAGACATCCATGTTCAGACTGCCACCTGCAGCCTTAGACTCCTAGAAATCACCTGTCTCTCTCTCGTGGGGCCGTCTCCACCTGAAAGCCCTCCCGACTTCTACGCCAGACCACTTGCCTGTAGGGTGGAGCTGTTCCCAAGTGTGAGCCCTGAGCTCTCTTCCTGAGGGGAACATAAACCCAGCCCACAGGTGTGCAATCATCATGCCTGTCTTGCAAAAACCAGGCTGAAGGTGCTAATACACACTGTGACATGGGGTTGCCTCTCCACAACATATAAAAAGATGGAGATGCATAACACCTCCACTTCTTTGGGCTGCTGTTCATGCAGGGAAACCGTATTGGCACCCAGCCATGAGGAAGCATCTAAGGCTGTACCAAAGAATTGAGCCTGGCACCTAGCTGTGACCCACAGTCTGACAGGTTAGAGCCTAGTGTATTGTAGATGGAGCCTATAGGGGTGCTTTTTGACTTCAGAAGATTTGGCCCATTTATGCTAAACCTCCACTGAATAATCCAAGTAGAAGGAAACATCTACTGGATGCTCACCAGACAGAGGTTTGTTTCTCTGTCTATGTAGTACTGAAGTTTCCAATATGGATCTGGGAAGATATACAGGTGGCAATGGGCGAGTCAGGGTTCTATGTGCCCACTCTATTGTGAACAAGGTCATGAATGCATCCTTCCAAAATAGCTCCAAAAAGCCACTTCTCCAAAAAACCTGTAGGGTCGTTGCCCTTTCAGTGCTCTGGGATGCCTACTATCTGAATGCTATTGAAACATAGCCGATTTTCAATATCCTAATTTTGTCAGGTTATTAGCTTTGGCAAGTTGTGTAGTAGAAAGGGTCTCAATGAGCAAGGGAGGCAGCCTATCCTCTAAATTATTGACATTGCTCTCTGTAGCAGCAGCGCGTTTTCTGATTTTTTTCCAAGGCTTGGGAGCATTGGGCTAATGGTGCTCCATACATGAGATCCAGCACTGCCTCAGATTTGCCCTTTGAATCCTGCTCCTGGGAGCCTGAAAGTTTTTGGGCATAAAAAAGCAAGTTTAATGCAGTCTCCTTTCCCTCAGGGATGGAGCTCTTGCCCGCGGTACTCCTTGCGTCCTTAGGTTTCTAAGGTATGCAATGAGGAAGAGCAGGCTGGGAGCCATAATGAGACTTTAGGGCTGTGACTTCTTCCTTATGCTTTTGGGGAGTCATTGGAGCCAAATGAGAGGACACCCTGGAGATGCTTAGGGGACTCAGTGGCTGTATACTGTTGGATATAGAGGAGAAAATTATTGGTGAAAGGATCAGATGCAGGAGCTCTGAGTCCTATCGGCCCACGTGCCTTGCCTGGCCATGCCCCCCCCCCCAATCACTTTAGTAATAGTGTGGCACAGAAGGCTTGTCATTAGAGATGGGCCAAACACCCCCCTGTTCGGTTTGCAGCAGAACCCCAGAACAGGGGAAAAGTTCTGCCACGAATGGGAGCCCAGCATGAGAAATCAAAAGTGCCCATTTTGAAGGCTTATATGCAATTAGCCATAAAAGGGGTATGGAGGTCCGGGTACTGCCCTGGGGGACATGTATCAGCGCAAACATTTAAAAATATTTTTTTTTTTTAAGGAACAGTGATTTTAATGATGCTTAACCACTTAAGCCCCGGACCATTTTGCAGCTAAAGGACCAGGCCACTTTTTGCGATTCGGCACTGCGTCGATTTAACCGACAATTGCGCGGTCGTGCGACGTGGCTCCCAAACAAAATTAACGTCCTTTTTTTCCCACAAATAGAGCTTTCTTTTGGTGGTATTTGATCACCCCTGCGGTTTTTATTTTTTTGCGCTATAAACAAAAATAGAGCGACAATTTTGAAAAAAAATCAATATTTTTACATTTTTGCTATAATAAATATCCCCCAAAAATATCTATAAAAAATAAATTTCCTCAGTTTAGGCCGATACGTATTCTTCTACATGTTTTTGGTAAAAAAAATCACGATAAGCGTTTATTGATTGATTTGCGCAAAAGGTATAGCGTTTACAAAATAGGGGATAGTTTTATGGCATTTTTATTAATTATGTTTTTTTTACTAGTAATGGCGGCGATCAGTGATTTTTTTTTGTGACTGCGACATTATGGCGGACACGTCGAACACTTTTGACACATTTTTGGGACCATTGTCATTTTCACAGCGATCAGTGCTATAAAAATTCACTGATTACTGTGAAAATGACACTGGCAGTGAAGAGGTTAACCACTAGGTGGCACAGTAGGGGTTAAGCGTTCCTTGCATAGTGTTTCTTACTGTAGGTGGGATGGGCTCTGTGTCACATGACACTCATTGTAACTAGTCAGAGCGGGGAGATGCTTGTTTACACAAGCATCTCCCCGCTCTATACCTCCACGAGACGATCGCGGGGATCCCCACGGCGATCAAGTCCGTGGGACCCGCCGTCCGACTCACGGGGATGCCGGCAGGATCGCGAGCATGCCGCCGCACGTGCAACCACATGGACAGGCATTTACAGGGGACGTACAGGTACGTTGATATGCCTGTCCGTGCCATTCTGCCGACATATATGTACAGGAGGCGGTCGGCAAGTGGTTAAACAATAAAAATGAAAAAAAAAAACATTTAAATATAGTGCCTGGGGGGTCCCCTTAGTCTGCCTGTAAAGTGGCACATCTGTAGCATGTATAGAACATGCTGAAGCAAAAATGAAATTTTGAAAGAAAAAAAATTAGTCAAATCACATTCACATTAACTAACGGTTGCTATTGCTGACACCAGGCTATTTAAAAATATAAATAAAGAAAAAAAAAAGCATTGAGTCCCCCCCAAAATCCATACCAGACCCTTATCCTAGAACCCAGCCTGGCAGATCTGGAAAGGGGGGACGAGCGAGTGCCCTCCCTCTTAAACCATACCAGGCCACATGCCCTCAACATGGGGGGGAGCTTTGCCCCCCACCCCAAAGCACCTTGTCCCTATGCTGAAGGGTCTCTTCCCCACAACCCTGGGCTGTGTGGGTCTGCGGGCAGGGGGCTTATCAGAATCTGAAAGCCCCCTTTAAGAAGGGGGCCCCTAGATCCTGCCCCCTATGTGAATGAGTAGGGCCCTACCCATTAAGCAAAAACATGTAAAAAACACAGAGACAGTTTATGACAATTCCTTTATTAAAAAAAAAAAAAAAAGTGTAAATCCATCATGAATCGCAAAGCTTGTTACACCCCCGGCACCCGAACAAGAAAAAAAAAACGCTTATTGACGGCTGATCTCCCAATGCCTCCTCCGCTGTTTGACAGTTCTTATATAGGTAGGGGTGGGGCCACCTGTCAACGTCACCTGGTGACACCGGCCTCCCTTATAACATTACAGACCGATGCATGCTGGGTCGGTGAAGTCACAGGATGGCTCTAGAGAATGTCAACATATTGACACTTGTAACAGTTTTTTTTTTCCTTTTATTGAGTCGCAGCACATCCAATAATAATTATTTACTGTCACTCTGACAGTAAATGAGAGTAATATTTCTAACACAGCAGCAGACAGCACCAAAAACTATTACTATGTTGGTATGAGGCCAACCCTGTGGGGTCCAAAAATGCTGGCTAATGTGACCCATGTGATGCTGTTTCCACAATTAACACGTGAAATACATACCCTTGGTGTGCTGGAGACTTCTTGTTTTCTCAGCACTAAAAACCTGCAGGGGTTCCTCTTCCTATCTAAAGCTAAAAAAAAAGTTTTAATTGTACATACCCTTTAATTTGACAAGAGAAAATTGAGCACATATTTTTCGTAGGTTGGGTATTAGAACATTGTTCAACCTAGTCCGTTCAACCCAGTCAGTATGTTAAGCAGACAAGTAATAAAGTACTTACAATAGACAAGCTAGGTGAGAAAAATGTTAACCACTTCAAGACCAGTCCTATTTATGACACTCGTTGCTTACAAGTTAAAATCAGTATTTTTTCTGGGAAATTACTTAGAACCCCAAACCCCTAGAGAATAAATGGCTGGCGTTGCAATATTTTGTGTCACACTGTATTTGCACAGCGGTCTTTCCAATGCACTTTTTTGGGAAAAAATACACTTTAATGAATGAAAAAAAACCTAAACAGTAAAGTTAGCCCAATTTTTTTGTATAATGTGAAACATGATGTTACGCAGAGTAAATAAATACCTAATATGTCATTCTTTAAACAGTTATCTGTGCTAGAATTATTTATCTTGCTCTAACGATCGTGATGATACTTCACATGTGTGGTTTGAACACTGTTTACATTTGCGGGCACAAATTGCGTATGTGTTTGCTGTTTTTTTGTTTGTTTTTTACATTGTCCCTTAATTTATTTTTTTCTGATCACTTTTATTGCTGTCTCAAGGGATGTAAACATTACTTGTGACAGTCATAGGCAGTGACAGGTTCTCTTTATGGAGGGATCCCAACCCCCTCCCCTGCAATTGAAAGTATTCAAAATGCCAAGGTCTGTGTTTTTGAATACTGCAGATTTTTTTTTTTAAATGGCGCCGTTGGCTGAGTAAACCAGTGACATTGATTCCGGGTTACTACATTTGAGACCTGATTAAAGCAGATTCTGCTGGCTGGTGACTCGGGTCTCCCGGTGGGAGGGGAGACTCAGGCGGAGCTGTGGAAGGCATCGAGAGGGGAGAACATCCCCGCCCGCTGCTTGTAATAACAGCCGATTAGCCTCATTGGTTGTTATCACAAGAAAGTCAAAGTTCGGCTCTAAACAACAGTATCGGGGTGATGCCTGCAGCTGCATATCATCTTGGTACAACCACTTGAGAAAAATGACGTACAGGGACAAGATTTTGCGGCAAGTGGTTAGACTGGTGTTATAATGTTTTTCCCATGCATGCTACCATTAAATGTATATCCTCCTTAATAGAGTTCTGATGTTTTATGCTAATTAAATCAGAAAAAGTTATATTGTGATGGTCAAGCACTCAAACACTTATTAGGAAATAATCAAGGTAATATAATAGATTAAGAGCACAACTGGAACTGCCATTGATAAAAAAACATTGTAATCTGTCGTTTTTTTCAGTCCACAGCAGTACAGATGCATTTAATTGTAAGCTGATTATTTTAACAAGATATAATAAAAGCAAGCTAGATGTTTTGAAAAAGCATTTACTACATTCTCCCAAAACAAAGTTTCAATTAATCTTTAAAATTTCATTGCTTGAACCCAATGACAGTAGCCTCTGGCTTCTTCTAAACTATTGCCAAGGAAAAATTATGTGACACATATCAAACAAGCGGGAAATGACACTGGACAACATTAATCAAAACTTTCTCATTTCCTGAAGAATTAAACATTAAATAATTAATTTCAGCACTATAGGCAGCTATAAGAGATGCATTGTGCCTCCCCGCTGGTGAGAATTTGTCCTTGTCTGATGGAGTAGATTGATATATTTATTATTTATCAGATTAATCATAGCAAGGGACGTTATAGATTGGAAGCTAGCTCCTGCCAGTTAAACTACAATGGTTTGTTATTGCATCATGGGTGGGATCAGCACTTCAGCAGCATTAATAAAGAAAAGATGACTTAAAAATAGAGAAGGGGTACACTTAGGGTAAAGGTCACCCTTCGGCATTCCTTTTTTTTTTTATTTAAGCCTTCTTCTTAAACAAGGTAGAGTAAAGAAGATGTAATTGATTTTGAAGCTCAGTCCTCAGGTTATTTTTTTCTTTTTTGAAGTCAAGTAGTGGATAGAAATATCAGCTCTATTGATCATATAATCATTTGTTGAAAGCAGAAATGTATATCCTTTTTAATCTTGTCAACTATTAGTGGAACCAGTGGTTATAGTTACATTTTGCTTGTAATTTTTTGTCTCCATAAACACTTTATGGAGACTTCACAGTTACACGGATCAGCAGATCCATAGTGAGATATATAATGGAAGGCAGTACAGTATAGTACATCCATGAGAACTGTAATGATCACAATGTACAAGGTTTCTTCAAAAAGTTTCTGCACTTTTTAAAAACATTTGGCAGCCATCTTCACCACAGTGTAACAACTCTTATACAAACAAGGCCAGCCGGGTTGCCAGACACACTAGTCACATGACGCTCTCAGACACTACCAATTATTACTCCTTCTGCCCTCACCGTTTCCAACAAAAATATAAAAGTGCCAAAACTTTTCATCTCCCACACCTTTCCTTCAGATATATTATTTTTTGATGATTAAACCCGCAGTCCAAAGCACATTATAGGCAGGAGGTGCCTGCTTGCCCCCATATTCTCCTTCTCTTCAATACGCCTTCTTTCCTTACCTCTCCCCCACCCCCTTATTTCTTCTCCCTTATCCCATCACCCTCTTTTTAAGTCTCGTACTCCTCCCTTCCCTTATCTACCCTTATTTTCTTTCTTTCTCTTCCCCCCTTTTTTATTTGCCCTCCTCTTCCTCTTTTTCTTACAGTTTTGGTACAGCATCTCGGAGACAGTAACAGAAGAAGAATGCTGTTGTTTGCTTAAGTTACTGGTCTTTTTTTCTATTTAAAGGGGTTGTAAAGGTTCGTGTTTTTCCACCTTAATGCATCCTATGCATTAAGGTGAAAAAACACCTGGCAAACACGGAACCCCCAGCCCCCCCGTTTTACTTACCTGAGCCCGTTCACCTGCTCGGCTCGTCCCTGGCTTCCTCTTCTCCACGGAGTCTCAGCATTGATTGGATAGATTGATAGCAGCACAGCCATTGGCTTCCTCTGCTGTCAATCAAATCCAATGATGCGGCCGCGGGGGGGCGGGACCGAGTCATACACTCAGCGTCAATGGATGCCGAGTGTATGACACGCGAGCGCACCCGCAAGGTAACCACCTCAGGAGAGAGCTTTAGCTATTGCGGGGAGGAGCCGAGAGACCCACTGTGTGACCCCAGAAGAGGACGATCGGGGCCACTCTGTGCAAAACTAACAGCACAGTGGAGGTAAGTATGATATGTTTGTTATTTTTTTTTAAAAAATGAACCTTTAGTACCACTTTAAGGTAACTAACCTTTTGCACCACACCCTTTTTCCGTATTATATTAAGAAGTTTTCTACCTAAAAGGAAAGCCAATTTATCAGCTGTAGTTGTACCTGTACATAGGCATGTAATAATTGATCCTTGTCGGATGAGTTTGCCTCTAGGGATGAGCCTAATGTTCGAGTCGAACGTAAGTTCGACTCGAAAATCGGCTGTTCACCCGTTCACCAAATTTAGAACATTATGGGGCGTTTGCGGGAAATTCGAGCGCCCGCGGAACGCCCCATAATGCACTGTGAGATCGCAGTGCATTGATGGCTGCTGATTGGCCAAAGCATGCACCTGGCTTGCATGCTTTGGCCAATTACAGCTGTGAGAGCCATGATTGGCCAAAGGCAGGGCACCTCTGGCCAATCATGGCTCAGAGGACTAAGTCCACGCCCCATCCTATGTAAGGCTGCTTAAATAGCGGCCGTACATAGTATAATTAACTAAAAGCAGCAAAATTACATTTCTCAAGGAAAAAATGTAATTTAAAACTGCTTGTAATATGTTACCGAATCCTGGCAACATACATAAAAATCATTGAAAAAAACGGCGTGAGTTCCCCCCCAGTCCATTACCAGGCCCTTCAGTCTGGTATGGATATTAAAGGGA
The DNA here is from genome assembly GCA_029206835.1 of Rana muscosa. Classification (NCBI taxonomy): domain Eukaryota; kingdom Metazoa; phylum Chordata; class Amphibia; order Anura; family Ranidae; genus Rana; species Rana muscosa. The sequence continues at coordinate 1,235,314,220 of CM055122.1, forward strand.
ACACTTGCCGCGATTTGCGGGCGCTAGTGGGGTGATTTTAACCCCTGCTAGCGGCCAAAAAAGGGTTAAAAACGCCCGCTAAAACGCCTCTTTGTTGCGTTTTGCGGGCGTTTTGGAGGCACTACCCCATTGATTTCAATGGGCAGGGGCGCTATAGGAGCGGTATTTTTACCGCTCCTATCGCGCCTCAAAGATGCGGCTTACAGGAGTTTTTTTTCCCTCCTGCCAGCGCACCGCTCCAGTGTGAAAGCCCTCGGACTTTCACACTGGATACAATGGAGCGCCTTTTTCGGGGCGCATTAGCACAGTAGCGCCTGCAAAGCGCCTCAGTGTGAAAGGGGCCTAACAGTAAATAACCCTCTTTGCAGTTTAGGGTTAAACCACTTCTCTTCTAATTTTAGTGAATGGCCGCATGTCTTTTTAAATTCCCCTGCGCAGAAAAGTTTTATCCCTATAGTGGGGTCACCAGTACGGTATTTTTACATTGAAATCATATCCCCTCTCAAGCGTCTCTTCTGTCTAAGAGAATAAGTTCAGTGCTCGCAACCTTTCTTCATAACTAATATCCTCCAGACCCTTTATTAGATTTGTTGCCTTTCTCTGGACTCTCTCCAGTTCCAGTACATCCTTCCTGAGGACTGGTTCCGAGAACTTGACAGCATACTCCAGGTGAGGTCGGACCAGAGTCTTGAAGAGTGGGAAAATTATTTATTTATCCCTGGAGTTAATCCCCTTTTTAATGCATGCCAATATTTTGTTTGCTTTGTTAGTAGCAGCTTGGCATTGCGTGCTATTGCTGAGCCTATCATCTACTAGGATTTCCCTAAAAGACTATGGGGGTGATTTACTAAGAACACTGCGCTGCGCCGGTTCAGTCCTTAATTGGTGCGCCGGATAAATCATTAATTGGGCGTGTGAACCGGCGGCGCAATGTGATAGTAAATAAAAATATCAGCGGCGTTTCTGTCTCTATTCAAAATCAATGCTTCCCTATGGGAACCCATTTATTTGAATAGAGGTCGCACCAGAAGTCGGATCAAGATGATCCGACTTGCGGGGCGACTCGTGTGCCGGTTTACACAGGGGCAGCGTCACTTTGCGAGGCAACTTGGACACAACTTGAGCGTGAACCACAGGGCGACTTGGAGTGACTTGAAGTCACCTCCAGGACAGGCTTCTTTGCCAGTTCCTGCCCGTGAGAATGTTTCCAGCGCGATCCCATCGCGCTGGTTCTCGGCGACAGGGTACTGCACACCTAGCGCTCACTGTCGCCTGTGTTTGGTATGAATCATGAGGGGGAACTCCACGACAAATATTAAATAAAAAACCGGCATGGGTTTCCCTCCAAGAGCATACCAGGCCCTTAGGTCTGGTATGGATTTCAAGGGGAACCCCCTACGCCGAAAAAACGGTGTGGGGATCCCCCCAAAATCCATACAGACCCTTATCCGAGCAAGCAGCCCGGCCGGTCAGGAAGGGGGTGGGGACGAGCGAGCGTCCCCTCCTGAACGTACCAGGCTGCATGCCCTCAACATGGGGGGTGGGTGCTTTGAGGCAGGGGGGTGCCATGCCGCCCCCCACCCCAAAGCACCTTGTCCCCATGTTGATGGGGACAAGGGCCTCTTTCCGACAACCCTGGCCGCTGGTTGTCAGGGTCTGTGGGCGGGGTTGGGTTGCATCACCCGGAGACCACACCCCATGCCTATATAAGTCGTTGCACTCCGCGCACACGGCATTATAGGGGCAGAGAGCATCGAGTCAACATCGGGAGGAGAGAAGAGGGAAGAAGACGATGATGAAGACCGGGCTCCCGCTAGCAAAAGAGCTGGAAGAAGATAGCGGAGGCACCCGGCAGAAGGCAGAAAGCACCGGAGAGCAGGAGAAGAACCAGAGAGCGCGAAGACGACACCAGAGAGCAGAAGAAGAGACCCCTGAAGTCGGAAGAGAACCCCCGAAGTCGGAAGAGACCCCCGAAGTCAGACACATAGACACACACACAGACACACCCTGACACATACACAGACACACCCTGACACACACAGACACACACAGACACAGACACACAGACACAGACACACACACAAAGACACACACACAAAGACACACACAGACACTCACACACAGACACACACACACAGACACACACGCAGACACACACACCCTGACTGCATGGTGTGAACTAGAGCCAACTAGAGCCATTGGAATACATGGAAAATACTGTGCATGCATTTTGTGCAGAAAAAATCACACGGAACTGAACGGAACTGCGTCTGGTGTGAACTGGCCCTAATAAGGACAAGTGTGTTGCAGTGCATTTTTTGGTGCATTTAGGTGCGTTCCGGTGCGTTCCATTGCGTTTTTGGTACGTTCCGGTGCGTTTTTGATGCATTTTACTGCGGTCCAGTACAGTTCTGTACATAAAAAATGCAGCATGACCATTTTTTTTTCCTTTCTGAAACACACAGACACACCCTGACACACGCACAGACACACCCTGACACAGGCACAGACACACCCTGACACACACAGACACACACAGACATAGACACGCCCTGACACACACACTGACACACACAGACACACACACAGACAGACAGACGCAAAGACACACACACGTCTCTTTTCAGGGCAAGGGAGAGAATGCTATCTGCAAGCTTTATGTAACATAGGTTTGTGTGCTAATGAGGCAATTGAAAACACATGCACAGTCCATGAAACACCCAAAATGCAAGTTCACCCAATGTAGAGACTGAACTTCAAAGTGGGTACACCTGTTAAGGATGTCCTTCAATTACTAACCCTAAAAACACACTCTCTGAGCATGCCCAGAAACATCCAGGTGCTGTTCACACACAAAAAGCACCAAAAAAAAAGAAATAAGACCCTGAGCATGCTCAGACAAACAGAAATGCAGCTAGCAGAAAATAACCCCCCCCCGTTCAAAATTAAGCTCATCATCCAGCATGCTACTAAATTAGAGATGGGACAAACACCCCCCAGTCCGGGGGGCAAACAAGGAGCCTAACATTGGCAAAAGTTATACAACAAATACCATTGCAGTCTATGGGAACTGACTTGTTAATTTTGCTAGTCCCCACTTGGCTGGCTTATCTTCCAGTTATTGGCCTTAAAATGGGTATGGGGGCCCAGGTCCTACCCTAAGGGACATATATCAATGTCACCAATTTGGACAACACCAAAAACGAAACAAGGAGAAGTGCCTTTAAATATGCCAAATTGCTTAAGGGCCATTTCACACCACATGCAGTCCATTGCGTTTTTTATGCATCAAAAATGCATGGAAAGATGGTTATATGGTTCTAAATGGCAGTGTTTGTTCCAGTGCGTTCCAGTTCCACAAAAAAAGTAGAACATGCTGCATTTTACCTGCACTGGACTGTACTCGAATGCTGTAAAACGCATCAAAAACATACTGGAACGCACCGGAAAGCACCTAAATGCACCAAAAACGCACTGGAACACACTTGTCCTTATCTATGGTTAATAAAAAAGAGGGGTGAAAAAAAGCACTGGACTGAATCAAAAACATACCAAAAACGCACAGGAACGCATCAAAAACGCACATGCAAAAAAGCACCTGGAACGCATCCGGATTGCGCTTCTATGGTGTGAACTGGCCCTGAGGGTTTCTGAGAAAGGATATGAGAGGATTGGAGATTGCGGGTATCTCTGAATTTGTCCCAGATGGTCAGGGAATACTTAGTAACTGGATTGGAGATGCAAGCTCTATCTTTAGGTTGTACCCAAAGCATGTTTGCTACCTAAATGGGGTCACAGTCAACTGATTCAATAGCAACCCATAGTGGTGTTCCATCTGTCGTGTTATACTAGGGAAGTTGGGCAAGCTGTACAGCATAGTAGTAAAATGAGAAATTAGGGATGCCTAAGCCCCCACTTAGTTTGTGGAGATACAGGGTAGATTTCGGTATTTAGGGTTTGGTGGCCCCCATATGTATGACAATCTTTGTTGCGTTAGTCGTAGGAAGTAGGATGGCAATGGGATGGGGGAGAACTCTGAACAGAGTTCTGTCATTTTCGTGGCATTGACCCTACCCATCCAGGAAAATGGAAGGGAGGACCATTGTGTCATGAGATTGGTCACCTGTCTCAATAAAGGCAAGTAGTTTGCTTTAAAGAGGTTGGATAGTGAGGCTGTTAGTTGTATCCCCAAGTAAGGGAGTTGATGTGTCACCCAATTGAATGGCAGGGAGGACCTGGCCTGTTGGAGCTCTGATTGTGATAAGGATATGTTAAGTGCATTAGATTTTTTGGGGTTGACATGTAGTTCAGAGATCTGGGCAAAGTTATCCAATATAGCTAACAAATTTGGGGCGGAGGTGTGTCATGAATACGAGGATGACCACCCAATTCTATCCCCTTGACATCAGGGTCTGTTCTGATCAGTTGTGCCAAAAGCTCTATAAGTAAGGCAAACAACAGCGGGAAGAGGGGGCATCCCTGCCTAGTGCCTCTTCTAATATCAATCATCACTGATTTATAGCCTACATATTTGATGTAGGCCCATGGGTCATTATAAAGGGAGGAGACCCAGGTTAGGAAGTGGTCCCCAAAACCCCAACGGTGGATTGTGTATTGTAGATATGGCTAGGCTACTGTATCAAAAGCTTTCCTGATGTCAAGAGATAGAAGGCATGCTGGAATACATTTACTTCTAGCTGCATGGGAGAGCAGGATGGCTTATCTAATATTGTCGCCAGCTTGGCGTGTTAGCATGAAGCCTGTTTGATCTCAATGTATAAAACAGCCTGTAACAGGGTTTAGTCGGGTCGCAATTATTTTGGCCAACAACTTAATGTCCAAATATTAAAGAGAGATGGGCCTATAATTGGTCCATGAGGAGAGATCTGATTTAGGTTTGGGTAGCATAGGAATGATAGAGGTCAGAGTTTCAGTTCTAAATGAGTGCCCGGCCAACAGAGAGTTGAAGACTTTAGTCAATATGGGGGTCAAAATGGGTGAAAATTTTCTATAGTAGGCTGCCGAGAACCCATCAGGTCCCGGTCGCTTGTTAGGTTTCAACACTTTAATGGCAGCTGTGACCTCATGGTCCGTGATCGGGCTCTCAAGTAGATCTAGTTGTTTCTGTGTGAGGGTTGGAAGGGAGATACAGGAGAAAAGAGTTTTGGCTTTAGTAGAGTCGAAGTCCGGCATAGGGGAGTAAAGCTTTTCGAGGTTGGACCGAAATACCTTAAGTATCTTGACAGGGTTGCTGTTTTAATCGTGTGGACATCTTGGGGTGGTGGATTGTAAAGTGCGAGCTGTGGGTGTGTCGGGTTTGTTGGCCCTAAGGTAGGAATTATGTTGACTTTTTTGCATATGAGTTTCTTGACAGAGTCAGTGAGAAATAAGTCAAAGTCCAGTCTGGCCCTATCAAGGCGTGCATTGTGCATTGTTGTTAGCATTGGGGGAGGACTGAAATGCTGCATGGCATGCATTAAAGTTTGCTTCTAGTTGCTGGAATAAGATTTTGCTGTCGCATTTAAGTGATGCTGCCCATTGAATTAACTTGCCACGGATGACAGCTTTGTGAGCTTCCCAAAGTGTCAGGGCAGAAATATCGTCCGTCGCGTTAGTAGCAATATAGTCTTTAAGGGCTACTTTGATATCTAGTCAGTGAGAGGGGTGGGAGAGAATAGTGTTGTTAATACTCCAGGCTGTGCAATGCGTTCTAGAGATCATGCTATTGGACATGAAGATGTGATCTATGCGCAAGAAAGATTTGTGCGGAAGTGAGTAGTGCGTATATCGCTTGCTAACTGGGTTAAGTTTGCACCATGTGTCGGCTAGGTTATATGTGGATATCAGGTGTTGGAAGGTTTGTTTATTTGGAGTAGATAGAGAGGTTGGAGGTGATTTGTCGAGGAACGGGATTATAGTCAGATTGGAGTATCTGCAGAGAACAACTGTACCAAATTTGTGTTTGTCCACCACCTTAAAGAGATGTGAAAGAAAGGCTAACGGTCGCTTATTGGGACCGTAGTATGACACTATCGTGACTGCAGTGTCTGAGATATGGCCAGTAAGAATATGGTATCTGCCCTCTGGATCTTTGAATTGTGAAGAGAGGGTGAATGGCATTATGGAAACCTATAAGAGTCTCTCTCTGCTTGGTTGTGGCTGAAGCAGCATAGAATTGGGGATAAGAGCTACTGAGGAATTTAGGGGAGGATGTGTCAATAAAGTGGGTCTCCTGTGGGCAGATAATATGAGCCTTAGTGGCTGTAAAGGAATACTTTTGGTGCGCTTATGAGGGACATTGAAGCCTTGAACATTCAAGGAGAGAATGTTTATGGGGCCATAATAAATCTGGGGCTGGTCTAAACAAGTGAGGGATATTTCCCAAGGAGAGAGCCACAATCACTGTGTGGGGAGGGAGAAGAGGGGAGAAAAAGTTAGAAAGAGAAAGAAAAAAACAAAATAGCACAGCCCTATTGGGTGCAATGTACATTAGTGTATAATTTCTTAATAAAAGGGTATGGGAGCGTCCCAGGGGGTGGTCCTGTGGGGGCTTTGAGGCTGCCGTTAGATACCTGCATAATAAGGGCAGGGGTCCATGGGCAGTTAACGGAGGAGCAAGAAGTTCCGGATGGAGAACAACCCAGAGAGAGCAACTAAAGAGCAACTAATAGCAACTATAAAATCTTAAGTCTTAAGATAACAGCATAGCTAAACAGTAATCTATCATGAATAAGTGAGCAGTAGGACTGCAATGAAATGGAAAGATGGCATGTTCCGATCCTTGGTAGGCATACCTGTAGAAAGAAGTATGGCTATTGGGTTAAACCAATGCTAACACCACCCTATTTCAGAGTTACTAAAAGCGAGAAGGATGACTGAAGTAGAGTAGGGTGGAGAGCATGGGTGCAAGGTAGATAAGAGCAACATCTACAAGCTAGGCATAACCTGGGGCCCTTGGGGCAGCTGTGTTGAGGGTCAGGCTCATAAAGATATGGTAACAAAAAAGCCTGGGGAATGCCCAGGAAAAACCAAGCCTACTTACCGACCAGCTCGCAGACAACCAAATAACCTGTCTAACAGTATGCGTTAAAAACAGGGGTTTGTCCGCACGCATTTGCAAATGCATGCGTGAGCCACAGAGCCACGCCAAGGCCCCCTGGTATCTGTGGTCCTACACTAACTATGAGTGTCCCCACAATGGAGGCACATGCATTCTGATGGTCAGATGAGGGCAGGTGGACTGAAGGGGAGCCACCCCTCCTTAAAGGTACAGGTGCACACCAAACACCCAGCATGTAGCACAATGGCTGCAAAGGTGTTGGTGCGCTGCTGGACCAATACAAGCACCATAGGTGAAAACAAAACTTGTCCACTGCCCCCATCTATAGCTGGCTATCGCAGTAAGCAGCATTGGAAGGCTAAAACAGGTAACAACAAAGCCTGGGGAATGCCCCGGAAAAACCAAGCCTACTTATCGACCAGCTCGCAGACAACCAAATAGCCTATCTAACAGTATGCGTTAAAAACAGGGGTTTGTCCGCACGCATTTGCAAATGCATGCGTGAGCCACAGAGCCACGCCAAGGCCCCCTGGTATCTGTGGTCCTACACTAACTATGAGTGTCCCCACAATGGAGGCACATGCATTCTGATGGTTAGATGAGGGCAGGTGGACTGAAGGGGAGCCACCCCTCCTTAAAGGTACAGGTGCACACCAAACACCCAGCATGAAGCACAATGGCTGCAAAGGTGTTTGTGCGCTGCTGGACCAATGAGGATATGGTCAGGGCCTTCAGGTCGAGTTGGGGTGACCCAGATGTGGAAGTTCAAGGAGGCAGGTGGGATCTGACATGTGGAACCCAAACTGTTCAGACTCCAGGGGAAGTCTCAGGAGTGAAGACATTGTTCACAGGTGTCATGTACCAGGTAAAACCAGACTGTGTGGACTGCAAAGAGAGAACCAAAACGCATGTAAAGTGAAAATAAATGTTTATTATAATTAGTGATATATAAGTACACAAACACCTCCAATACCAAACAGTGACAATAAACCAAACAGTGACCTACAAATAACAAATAACTATATACAGTAGATGGGGAATACCAGGCCAGGGTCATACACAGAGGATCAGCAGATAAACAAAGGGCAGTTCCAGAATCACAAACGTAAGCCAGGCCAGGGAATCGGCAGATGGGGGAAGGTGAATGGGATCAGGCTACAGGCAAGGATAAAGGCAAACAGGAACACAGGAGGGACAGGATCAGGATAGGCTTGGGATCAGGCTCGGGATCAGGTACAGGTTCAGGTTCAGGTTCAGGTTACAGGCTAGCAGGTCAGGGCTCAAGGACGATACCAAGGCAACTTGTGTGTGTGAGTTGCTGGGTATTTATATGCAATCAGGCTCAGGTGACGCCTGACCACAGGAGATAATGTCAGCTACACACCGCCGGAAAGCACCCACTGGTGGACACCGATACTACGACCCACGGATCCAACAGTGCCACCAGCAGGTGAAACCCTTTTAATGCAGACTCTGGCTGTTAGAAGACACCCGCTGGTGGACACTGGTACTAGGATCTATAGAACCGACAGCGCCACCACGGATGAACCCTTTCCTGACAACAGGAATGATTCCATTGGGCTGTCACCTGAGAGAGTTCAATCATCTCACAAGGGTCTCAAAAGGGAAATGGTTGAAACAAAGAAAAACCACAAAATGAGGTCAGTCCATCGGGTCCTCGTGGGAGCATGTAGGGTTATCAAATCTTCCTTGTTTGTAGAGATTCTGGCACGTGGGATCCGGATGGCCCGAGCCACCCACGGTTTGGTTGTAGGGCAAGCGAGAGGCTGACCGCCTGCGAGAGGAATCTCTGTGTGGGGTGTCTTCCAATAGGCCCAGGTCTGTCAGGGCGGATTGCAGCTCTTCAGCCGTGTGGCAGACATATTTGGTTTCCAGATGTGTGAACCGAACAGAGAATGGAAATCCTCAGTGGTATGCGATTTGGTTGCGTTGAAGCACCTGCAGGTGGGGTTTGAGAGCCCACCATTTAGCCACTGTGAGCGGGTATATGTCTGCAAAGAGCTAATAAGTGTGGCCCTGGAACGTCAGGGAGTTTTTGCCTCTTTCTGCTGCCAATAGCTGTTCCTTAATGCGGTAGTAGTGGAACTTAGCAATAATGTCCCTGGGTGGGCCATTGATTTTGCGTGGGGACAGGGCTCTGTGCATCCTATCCATCTTCAGTCTGTCTACTGGAATGCCAGGTTGCAGCTCCTAGAATAAGGCAATCATGGTGGCTTGCAGATCAAGCACAGTCTCTGGAATTCCTCTGATCCTTAAATTAGACCTACGGTCCCTGTTCTCCTGGTCCTCAAGCCATGACTGCAAAATCATGTTTTCCTTCTTGTGTGGTTCTCTAGTTCATCCATTCTGACCTCTAGCTCTGCTGTTCTTTGCCCCAGTTCCCTTATCACATGTGGCAGCTTGTCTGCAATGTGGTCTGATGTCTGTTTAGGGGCCTTTTGTAGCATCCATTCAAACTGCTTGAACATGCTGGATTGGATGACAGACTGAGAACTGCCTGTGTCAGAGTCAGACTCACCGGCATTGTCTAGTGGCTTCAGGCTGTGGAGCTGCAGCTGTAACTTAGCAGAGCGCGGTGTGCTGGGCTGTGAGGAGGCAGCCGGTGTCATATTGGCAAAGGGCCAGGCTAGAGCGTCCTTGATATTGCCTGTCTTATACTTGGTTTTGGGGCCCCCCAGGACCATGATTGTGAGAGCGGTGATCTCTGTGAAGCTAGAGGAGTCCTCGGGAGGCGTTCATGATGCCGCTGCTGTGTGTAAGGCTTCGGTGTGGTTCCCAGTGGAGTGGAGCCCTAAGCGTGCGTGATCGCTCGGTCAGGCTCCGCGCATGGGCCTCCCACAAGACTGCTTTCATTGCACATACAGTAGGTGGGAATTATACCATGGAGCCGGATGGGAGAATGAGACGGTTCATGTTTTTAATGGGGCAAAGGTGTCAAGAGAAGATGAAAGCGCCTGATTAAGGGCATTTATTTTGTCAACAAGGGGGTCAAAAGAGGATGCAGGATAGGAAGGAAGTAACAGAATTTACAAATTTTGGCTGGTCAATAGAAGCCCAGTTGAAATAATTTACAGATCGAGACATGGAGGTGTTAGAAATTGCTAATTCCAGATTGAAAAGAATAGCTAAATTGTCAGACAGTCCTAGGACAAGGGGAGAACAGTCAGAGACAATAGAGCCATTTTCAATTTTAAAGTCCAGGGTGTGTTCTTTGATTTGTGTGGGGGTGCAGACAAGTTGAGTTAGGTCAAAACATTCCAGACGAGGCAAGAATCTTTAGCTAAACTTAAAGACTCTGAATCAATGCGTAAATTAAAGTCCACAAGTATAACATTTCTTTTAAAACTAAGGCATAAAAATTACAGCAGATCAGCAAGTCACCTATATAATCAATACAAGACTTGGGTGGACAATAAACTGTAGCTATAACAGATGAGTGGGGAACACAGACCTTGAGAGCAAGATGTTCAAACAAAGAGAAAGAGGGTACATTTACAAGGAATAAAGTGTACAGCAAGATGTAAATAAAAATTATACCTCCACCTTTGCCCGAGAGACGTGGGAGGTCAAACAAACCATACCACGGAGGGCTGAGTTGGTTGAAAATAATTCCATTGTTTTGTTTGTGTCATGTTTCAGTTAAGCACAGAAGGTCCAATATATTACCTACAAAAAAGTCTGAAATAAGTAGTGCCTTGTTGTTAGCAGAGCATGTGTTCAGGAGCACTGATCTGGCCTTCCTTGGAGTATCTATGAGAATCAAAGTGGGGTCAGGGCATGTCAGTGAAAGGCTTTTGAGGTCTGTGCCAGTGCGGAATGGTCTTGCAGCCTTACGCTGATAAGCAGGTACTTGAAGGGAGGAGAAGACGTCCAGTGCCATGATGCATATATCTCTTTGGTTGTAAAATCACATTATTCCAGTAGAAATCATATGCACCTTTAGCCACAAAATAATTTTGTTTTAGTTGCAGGAGTTGCAGTGCAGTTTACCTGAGCAGCATGACTGAGAGATCTGGGTAAAGTGGGGGAGAAATATATACAGTTGTTTACAGTGCAGCGCAAGGAGATTCCAGTGATCCAAGGAAGGTTTGGAGGTGGGTCAGCAGCAAGAGATCCAGTGAAGGCCAATGAAAGAGGTACAGTGATCCGGGAATATTTGGAGGTGAGTCAGCCACAAGCTGTGGCAGGTTGTGAAGCAGAGGTCCAGTGCAGGGCAATGAAAGAGGTCCAGTGATATGAGAAAATTCAGAGATAAGTCAGCAGCAAGCTTGGGCAGATTGTGAAGCAAAGGTCCAGAGCAGGGCCATGAAGGAGACTCGGTGATCCAAGAGGATTCCGAGGTGTGTCAGCAGTAAGCTGGGGCAGGTTGTGAGACAGGGAGCAGTCACTTATGGAAGTAACAATCCCAGAGAACCAAGGGATTAGATAAATCAATCCAGGGAATATAAAAACCTGGTAAATTAAACCTAGTAGTCGGAAAATGGAGGACGTTGAAAAGAAAAAAAAATGTATTGACAATTTATAAAATTGTAAATGGTGTGAGAAGTGGCAGCCAAATGTGCCAGCATTCCCTCTACAGCCAGGAGGAGAGCTAGGAGAGCTCCTTCCACCTCAGAAGTTCTTAATGATACGTGATGACGCTAGGGAGCTCCTTGATTCTATTGATCTATTCCCCACTAACAATCAACCTATGTTAGACACCACCTTAAATTATATGCTGATATCCCTCAGGAGCTCTTTACATTCAGATATGATGTCTTGTACTGTATTAATAAATTTGGTAAAGAGCTCCAGTTAGTCTCATCCAGGGTGGATCACATAGAAACAAAGATGGGAGAGTTTGCAACCACCATACATGATCTGATAGATGCTAATGATGCCAAAGAAGATGAGATGGATAAGATCAGAGCTAAAATGGCAGATATTGAGGACAGATCCAGGAGAAACAATCTAAAGATTAGGGGAATTCCAGAATCAGTAGAGCAGCCATATCTGCACAAATATGTCATGCAATTATTCAGCTCCATCTTGTCTGATCTATCAGCTCTAGACATAACATAGGACAGAATTTATCGCTTGCCTAAACCATCCCACCTCCCTAACCACATACCCAGGGATGTCATCTTGTGCTTGCATTTTTTCCATGTGAAAAAAACGCATAATGTCTGTGATACGCAACAAGGATCTCTTTCCAGCGCAATACAAGGATCTCAAATATTATGCAGACTTATCCCAGTTCACCCTCCAAAAACGTAAAAACCTCAATACAATCATTAAAACATTGAATAATCACAAAATCCGCAACAAGTGGGGGTTCCCAACCAAACTCACCATCACTAAAGATGCCACTGAACATGTGGTGGACTCTATGCCGAATGGCTTAGCACTGCTGAAATCCTGGAATATCATAGCAGATGACCCAGCTCAGCCCCTAAATCCACAGAACCCTGACCGTGTTGAGGCCAAGTGGCAACTGGTCACTTCTAAAAACTCACAAACTCATACTTGAACCTGATAATGGGGTTTCATTTTACCTTACCCAACAGTTCCTGTGCTGGAGGAACTGTTTCCTTGTCAAAAATATTTTATTAAGTACAGTAAGTTAAATACAATAAATTAAGTACTGTACATTATACAATTCAGAATTATTATTATTAATTATTCATATGTGGTTACAAATATAGTGTTGATTAGGATATAAGAAAGTGTGAAAAGTTAAAGCAATTAATTAACAATTATGTGTTCAATACAAATAGTAAATGATTATAATAGCTATGAGTAACTGAATAAAGATTTCCTGAGCAAACTTGGGTTAATGGATTGTCTTTGAAAACTGGTACTATATTCGTACCCTATGGAACTTCAAAATCATAAGGTGTAAGGAGAGACAGAGTAGAAAAGAAAAGTGAAGAGTAGAGAGTAAAGAAGAAGTAGTGGGGAGGGGTTCATCGGGTTGATCCAGTAGTCACAGTCAGACCTGCATGATCAGTATAACTTCAAATCATCTACCATGGCATTAAAACAGAGTCATTAAATGTTGTCGGTAAGAAATGTTCTAAATAAAGTTGCCATAATTTACGGAATTTAGGAATTTGGTTTTGTTCAATAGCCGCCATTTTGGCGTGTATCATAACGTTGTTCATTCTTTGTTTTGTCTCGGCCAACGCCAAAGAGGGAGTTCTACAAGCTCTCGCCACAGTTTGTTTTGCTGCTATGAGCAAAAATATAAAAAGTTTAAATTGGGCATGAGTCAGACTATCTGGTTTGAGATTAAGTAATGTCGTAGTAGGATTGGGTTGGAGGGTTACATTAAACATTTTGGAGGCATACGTATATATTTATTTCAGAATGTTAGTACTGTCGGCCAGGACCACCAAATGTGTTTGTATGTAGCTTCTTCTGTGCAGCCACGGAAACAATGACCAGGATATGTAAAAAGAAACAAATCCGCGCAATAAACTATAATGTACTACTAAGCAGCTGAACACTAAGGGTCAAATAATCAAAATCCCTGAGTATAACATAAAAATAAATAGTGCAGCGCTTTAAAAGTCCATATATCAAAGATAGAAAAACAGCACAGTAAATCAGTATATAATCCCCGTGATCTTTATAGATGACACATGGACTCTTGATTGCATGCAGGTGGTAACAGACACACACACAGTGAGAGACCTCCACCAACAGATAAATTGGCCGCTCACCTTCCAACATGGACCCTTTAATTATAGAGGGTCACTGAAAAACTTTCCCTTACGGGTTAATCCAAAGCAGATGAAGATGTAAACTTCCCCAAAAGGATTAGGGTCATCAATTCCATATAACATCAGGATCATTCAAAAACTTCCAGGTATTAAGTTCATAAGGCAGTGTTTACATGTGGAAAATATAGAAGCAGACCATAGTGTTTCTCCGTAATAGAAAACAATTTAATGAAAAACAAAAGTAGTGCACTTACATTTAAAAGGCACTAAACCAGTGCCGAGGTACAACAGCGCGTCTGGTGAGACTGTGAATGAACTGCGGGTGACGTCACGAACTTCCCATCCGTACGCACGTTACGTCCCAGTAGGCGGGACTTCATCAGCGGATATGGGAAGAACGCCAGACACCCGCTCTTATAGCAGCAAGGCGCCTGTAACTATGGAGACACGATGCGGCGTCACATGACGCTGATAGGGACGTCTGAATCACATGACATCAACCAGGAAGTGTCCCCGTGAGCCAGATATCCACACAAAGGCTCCAAAGGCAACCAAAATACATGATAAAAACTTTAAAATAGAAAATATAAATATATATATATCTAAAATTCAACCAGTAAACCAGCCCAGTTGATTAATATAAAATATATGTATATTAATGCAGCGATCAACTCCTACAGTTACTACCGATATGGAGAAAGAAGCTGCTTATACATTGGATAAAAAATAAATAAACAAATCTGGACTGCAGACCTGAATATAGACGTGACATCAACCACAGCCCACAACAATCTCACCAAACCAAAATAAACATACTAAAACAATAATACATTAATAAATCACATATAATAAATGAAAAAAACATCTACGATCTAATTAGCGGTCAGTTATAAAACAATTTATGTCAAATTCGACATTTAACCCGTCAGGGCAAAGAACTCGTGTTTCATGAATCCAATGGGATTCTCTTTTGCTCAGCTGACGGATAAAATTGCCACCTCGCCAATGTCTAGTGACTTTCTCTATGCCCCAGAATCTCAAACCCTTGGGATTTTGTTGGTGGAACTGTTTAAAATGCCTAGAGACATTATGGGTTTTGACCCCCTTTTTAATATTATTAACATGTTCTGCCACACGAACATGTAGAGGTCTCGAGGTTCGGCCTATATATTGGAGTCCGCAATCGCACTCCAGCATATAGACGACCCCCACCGTGGCGCACGTAATCAATTGTTTAATATTGTATTCTTTATTGGTGGCAGATGCCAAAAAAGACTTCCTTTTCTTAAGATTAACTTTAGAGGTCCTGCACGGGACACAACGGCCACATGCGTAAAATCCACCCAGGAATCTAAACATGCTGTTATCTGACGGTACAGGGGGGTTTAGGACACTAGGTGCCAATCGATCTCGCAAGGACGGGGCTTTCTTATAAATGAATTGGGGTTTCTCCGGTAGAACGGGACCAAGAATCTTATCTTGTTTTAAGATGGACCAATTTTTAGCAATAATTTTCTCGAACTTTTTATACTGGACATTGTAGTCCAATATCATTCGAAAATTGTGAGAATCCCCATCAGAAGTTTTACTTCGATCAGTCAATAATGTCTGTCTATCAATCATCTTAACTTGTTCTACCTCTCGGAGCAGAACCTGTTCATCATAACCCTTTTGCACAAATCTAGTGGTCAACACTCGTGATTGGTTTACAAAATCAGATACTTGTGTGCAATTCCGACGCAACCTAATATACTGTCCCCTGGGGATGTTGCACAACCAAGAATGGTGGTGACAACTCCCCAGGGGAATGTACGCATTGCGATCGGTGGGTTTAAAGTGATTGATCAACTTAAAATGATCACTTCCCTTGGTGATGGTAAGATCCAAATAATCAACCTTCTCATTGTCTATGGTCCATGTGAGGATAATATTTTTGTTGTTGTCATTAAGATGACTAATGAAAAAATCCAAAGCGGATCTATCACCCTCCCACACCAGGATCAAATCATCAATATAACGAAAATAACAAACTAATTCAGGGGGACGACATGCGAACACTGCCCGTTCCTCCCAGTGGGCCATAAAAATATTGGCCACACTGGGAGCAAAACGGGCCCCCATCGCAACTCCCCTAGTTTGTAAGAAAAAATCCCCATCGTACCAAAAATAGTTCCGGGATAAACAAAAATCCAAACAACTCAAAAGGAACTCCTGATGTCTACCAGACAGCGTAGAGGTGGACAGAGCCCATTCCACAGCCGTCAGTGCATCCTGGTGTCCTATAATGGTGTACAGGGACCCCACGTCTGCTGTCACCAATATACTTTTTTCAGAACACCCCAGAGATTGGAGGATCTGGATAATATGTTTAGTGTCTTTAAGGAATGCTGGCGTTTTAACTACCAGGGGTTGTAAGAATGAATCAATGTATTGCCCTAATCGGGCTGACACTGAGTCAATCCCATTTACTATGGGCCTCCCTGGAGGGTTAACACTGTCTTTATGTAATTTCGGTAGAAAATAAATGATCGGAGTTCTGCAAAACAATGGATCCAGGTAAAGAGCCTCTTTTATGGTCAATATTCCCTGATCTTTACCATCCTCAATGATATGGTGTAACTCATCCTTAAAGGACAACATAGGGTCTGTATGAAGAACTCTATATGTATCCTCATCTGACAATAGGTTACTCATTTCCATTGTATAGTATTCTTTACTCAGGATGACTAACCCTCCTCCTTTGTCCGCTGGACGAATTACAATTTCTATTCTTTTTTCCAAAGATCCCATACCCCGTTTAATATATTGTGGATCTAATACCTTTTTAATTTTCAATGACTCCAAATCCTTTACTACCATATTCTTGAAGACCTCCATATATTTGCTGTCAACATTAATGGGGTTGAATATTGATTTATTTCGTAAAGAAGAATGGTCACCCCTAACAAGTGGTGTAGCCCTACTAGTGTTGGATAAAAAATATTTTTTCATGTTCATGTTCAAACTTCTAATGTATTTTTGCAAACTTACGTAAGTTTGGAATTTGTTCAAATTTGTTCAAATTTTTGGTTGGGGCAAATTTAAGCCCTCTATCCAGGACTTTGATTTCATCATCATTTAATGTTACCCCACTTAGATTATAAATTCCTGCTCCTGTTATGGTTTCGACCTTTTGTAATCGCCTACCCCCTCTCCTTCCTCTCTGTCTTTTCTTTTTCTTGGGGTACCTACATTGGGCGGTGGATACTGTGGCAATTGTCTCCACCATTCCCCTAGGTTGGGTCTGTGTACAGGGGGTCCAGTTTGGTATCCCCCACGTGACCCTAAAAAATCCCCCCTATCGTGGTCAGAGTGGTTGGCTAACGGTGCAAAACTATTTTGCGTAGGAAACCCCCTATTTTGGGGGTAATGGGGCCTCCCTCTATTGGATGGGTCAGCCCCATCTCCAAAATTACGAGAATCTCTCCATGGTTGGGATGCATTCTGATAATAAGATGATGTTGGATAATCATTTTCATAATGGGGGGTTGGTTGATAGTTACCTTTACCTCTACCTCTTTTGTTCTTACCCCTTTTGGGGGGACCCCTATTAGGGTAATCATGAGGGGAAGAAAACCTCTCATGAGGGGTTGATGTCACGTCTATATTCAGGTCTGCAGTCCAGATTTGTTTATTTATTTTTTATCCAATGTATAAGCAGCTTCTTTCTCCATATCGGTAGTAACTGTAGGAGTTGATCGCTGCATTAATATACATATATTTTATATTAATCAACTGGGCTGGTTTACTGGTTGAATTTTAGATATATATATATATTTATATTTTCTATTTTAAAGTTTTTATCATGTATTTTGGTTGCCTTTGGAGCCTTTGTGTGGATATCTGGCTCACGGGGACACTTCCTGGTTGATGTCATGTGATTCAGACGTCCCTATCGGCGTCATGTGACGCCGCATCGTGTCTCCATAGTTACAGGCGCCTTGTTGCTATAAGAGCGGGTGTCTGGCGTTCTTCCCATATCCGCTGATGAAGTCCCGCCTACTGGGACGTAACGTGCGTACGGATGGGAAGTTCGTGACGTCACCCGCAGTTCATTCACAGTCTCACCAGACGCGCTGTTGTACCTCGGCACTGGTTTAGTGCCTTTTAAATGTAAGTGCACTACTTTTGTTTTTCATTAAATTGTTTTCTATTACGGAGAAACACTATGGTCTGCTTCTATATTTTCCACATGTAAACACTGCCTTATGAACTTAATACCTGGAAGTTTTTGAATGATCCTGATGTTATATGGAATTGATGACCCTAATCCTTTTGGGGAAGTTTACATCTTCATCTGCTTTGGATTAACCCGTAAGGGAAAGTTTTTCAGTGACCCTCTATAATTAAAGGGTCCATGTTGGAAGGTGAGCGGCCAATTTATCTGTTGGTGG
Organism: Rana muscosa; assembly: GCA_029206835.1. Lineage (NCBI taxonomy): Eukaryota > Metazoa > Chordata > Amphibia > Anura > Ranidae > Rana > Rana muscosa. The sequence continues at coordinate 1,235,332,438 of CM055122.1, forward strand.
AGGTCTCTCACTGTGTGTGTGTCTGTTACCACCTGCATGCAATCAAGAGTCCATGTGTCATCTATGAAGATCACGGGGATTATATACTGATTTACTGTGCTGTTTTTCTATCTTTGATATATGGACTTTTAAAGCGCTGCACTATTTATTTTTATTTTAAATGACCAGGATAGTCAGGGGTAAATTAAGCAATTTTGGCTGGTACTAAGTACCATCCAGTTAGTACTTTATAGTTGGTTTCCATAGCTATTACATTAGGGGAGGAAGATTTAATTGTGGACCGAATTTTTAACCATTCTGCCTCATTTAGGACATATTCCAAGTCCTCCTCCCATTTCTGCACGTAGGTAGGTTTATTCGTTTCAGCATTTATTAGTAATTGAGAATAAAGGGAGGAGATTAGTCCTCTAGCGTGTGGGTCATTTTTGCAAGCGGATTCAAAACTAGTGAATTAGTTCAGAGGCATGTCTGAAGTGGTATTAGGTTTAAATAAATTTTTAATTTGTAAGTATCGGAACATTTCCGCAGAGAGACGGGAAGGGGATAAAGGATGATGAGATAACAAAATTGTGAAATGTCAGTAAATCCAAGGAAGACCATGCTTTAAAAGATAAAGGATATATCCAAGCCGGGTAAAAGGTTGGGTTTTTGAAGAAGGAGAGGAGAGGGTTGTGTGGAGATTGCTAATTGTTTTTAAACTGGCCGCGGGAAGCACCAGCTGTGGTGGATGATGCACGTGTGAGTGTGAGCGTGTGACGTGGTGGGCGGGCCTTCTTCCAGTGAGGTTTTCAGTGGTGTGAGACGAGAGCTCCGGCCGCATCGTCGAATGGCTCCTTTCACCTTGTAGTGACTGCTGCAGATCAGCCGCCAGCAGGTCCACAAACAAGTTGCAGAGCAGCGGCAGGAGAGACAAAGATTACCGTCAGTCTCCGGCAGTTTCCGGCGCTCAAACAGTCCGGTGTAGACTCCTGCATAGATCCCTGCACAGAAAGTGCAGCGGTTTGATGGTTGGGGAGATAGTGGATGGTCTCTGATCCCGGATCGCAGATCCCCAGTTCCTGGCCTCGGCGCCTTTGATCCCTGGCTCCTGGCTTATGGTTGCTATCTCCTGATAACCGGCTCTCTGGCTCCTTTGGCTCCGGGCTCCTGGCTTACAGCTTATGTCGCCCTCGGCTCCTCGATTTCTACAGAGAAAACGGTAGGCTGCATATTTCTTTCTTAAATAATTGCAGTGAAAGTGGAAAGCCAGCTTGCAAAGAAGGAGAAAAAGAGAGGGGAGCCTGGATAGGAGGGAGATGTGAACTTTTTTACTCTCTTCTGAGTGGTGGAAAAAATAGGAGAGGAAAATAGAGGGGAACCTGGATAAGAGGGAGCTGTGGACTGTTTACTTATATTGTCAGAGTGGTGGAGGATTGGGAAATAGCGGGATACTGTATGTCAGGGATGGCCCCTAGCAAATCCCGCACCAAACCACAATCTGTTACTCCTTGTTCCTCCCCTACATCAACGGTGGGGAAAACAACAGGGAAAGCAGCAACAAAATCCCCACAAGCAGTAACACCAACAGAAAAACAGAGTATGGCAAAGAAACTAGAGGTAGAGATAATGCCCTCTGGTAAAGATATCATGGAAGCTATTCAAACAAGCAGTGAGGCCCTTACAAAGAAAATCGATGCTCTGGCGGTTGATATAGGTTCAATAAAACACAAATTTGACAAAATTCAGCAAAAGTTTTCAGAAATGGAGTCTCGGGTCTTAAGGGTAGAAGACAAATTAAAAGAAGAAAATAGAGAATGGCATATATTAAGAAAAAAAAATAGTGCATTACAGGACAGAGCAATTGATACAGAAAGCCGCCTAAGAAGAAATAACATCCGGATTATAGGATTACCAGAGCGGGCGGGAGGAGATAATGCAGTTGAATTATCAGAAAAATTAATAACAACAACCTTTGGTTTGACAGATATGTGTACATCTTTTGCAGTAGAGAGAGCACATAGGATCTCCTTCCGCTCCCCCAAACCTGGAGCACCTCCCCGTCCATTTTTGATGCGCATACTGAACTATAGAGATCGTATCCTATCAGCAGTTAGGATGAGGGGGGACTTACAAAATGAAAATGCTAAGTTACTATTTTTTCCGGACTACCCCCCAGAGATACAGCAGCAAGTAAGAACCTACACGGAAGTTCGGAAATTTTGTGCTAGAAGCAGCAGTGGTCCAATCGGTGGAGGCACTGCAGGGATAAAGCTCAAAGTCTGGGAGACTCATTCTGCCTTTAGCTACGGCAGATCATAAGAGGTTATGTTTCAGCCTGGGATGGCTCCCCCTCCACACAAATCGTATGGCCATAGAGCGAAGGGTACAGAAAAATGAGGAGGGAAGAGTTATCAGGAGGGCTTGGAATAAATATAATAGTTTGGCGAGTATATCCATTTTTAGGGTGTTCATGCGACCAAACCATGACAGTGGTGTATCCATTCGTTCTTCGGTTAGGCGTCTGAGTTTCGTGAGGAGTGGACTAAAGTTTAGGGCATATATATCCGCCGTGTGTGCTGGGATGGCTGTTCCTAATGTGACAGCAGGAAGGTAAAGTCACCTGGTTGCATCCAGGGGGGTAGATATATTTCGCCCAGATTCAGGCTTTACGCCGACTTATACAACTAGGTGGAGAGTTGTATAAGCCCAGCTGGGGCTAGTGGGCTCATGGATGACTCATACCTCTAGGGAGAGTGTGGGGCGTCCTGCAGACAGGGAGTTGATGAGACCAGCTGAAGCTTGTCAGCTCATTTAGGCCTCTATAAGAACTCCCAGCTTCATTAGATGTTAGCTCATGCCTGGACCCAGACCTGTGTGGACTGTCTAGGGAGAGTGAACCCCTGTGCGGTGAGACAAAGCCTGTGTGGCTATTTGCTTGGACATTTAAAACCAGGGACTTAGGGACTAGGACAGCACTAGGCTGATCCCAGTTGTTAGTTAGGAAACCTGTATGTTTAGTCAGAGGTCAAGTTGACCAGGATTTATTTTGTTTATGTTTCTTTTGCTTTGCTGTGTTTTGTCACTGTAAATAGAAAATAAACCGCACCTTTTTGATTTTGAAAACCACAACCTCCGTTTGCTGGGCCTGTTTTTGTGTGGGGAGCCCATCCCGGGGGTCACACACACCCGCTGCCAAGCTAACCCCCTCACAGTTGGTGGAGAACCAGTGGCAGTTTTTTTTTAAGCCAGCATGGAGGAGATACTGAAACAGCTGGCTCTAGCAAATGCCAATCAACAGCAGACAAATGCAGGTTTGCAAAAGAGCCGTGCAGCTCATCAACAGAGCCTTGCAGCTCAACAACAGAACTTCGCAGCCCAGCAGCAAGCTCATCAACAGAGCCTTGCAGCCCAGCAGCAAGCTCATCAACAGAGCCTTGCAGCCCAGCAGCAGACAAACGCAACTTTGCAACAGAGTCTGGAGGCTCAGCAACAAGCCCAGCAGCAATCTGAGGCCCGCTTCATAGACCTGTTGCAGAAGCAAGAGCAGAGACTACAACAACAGATGGAAGCAGTAATGCAGCAACGTCCGCAGACCAGTGAGGAAAGCCGTCCCACTAATACCGCGTCCTTTGGGGTGAGTCGTTTATTGACAAAAATGACTGGAGAGGATGATCCAGAGGTATTTTTGACCACATTTGAAAGGACCGCTGAAAGAGAAAAGTGGCCTGAGGAGCAGTGGGCTGGACTGGTGGCTCCTCTGTTAACTGGTGAATCGCAGAAAGCTTACTATGACCTAGAGCCTAACCAAGCAAAAGACTATGTGATGCTAAAAGCTGAAATATTGGCAAGGCTGGGTGTCACCCTGGCTGTCCGGGCTCAGCGTGTGCATAACTGGACTTTCCAGCTTGGAAAACCCCCCAGGTCTCAAATGTATGATCTCATTCACCTGAGCAGAAAGTGGCTACAGCAAGAGACTTTGTCCGCACCAAAGATTGTGGAACGTGTTGTAATGGATCGGTTTTTGAGAGCTCTTCCTACTGCCATCCAAAAGTGGGTAAGCCATGGAGACCCAGAGACGGCCGATGGTCTTGTGGATCATGTGGAGAAATACTTGGCTACAGAGAACCTGACGGCCTCTTCCAGAGACACTCGGACTTTCCACCCTAAGACCAGACCATCCCCAGGGGCGGATAAGAGGATTCCAAGGGGTGAGGGTGGAGAGAGTGAGAGGGTGGGAGCTCTACCCCAAGTTTGGCGAGAACAGCCTGGGAAATCAGCGGCTCAAGAGGCGGCAAGAAGGATCGTTTGCTACCGCTGCCGGCAAGCGGGACATATTGCAGCCAATTGCCCGGTTGTGGAGGAACCCATGCAGTGTGACTTTCTGACGGGCAGACGTCAGTCGCTGTGTGCGACAGTCGCATGCACTGCCATTCGAGGAACTGAGAAACATTTATGCAAAATGTGTGTTAATGGTAGAAATGTTGTGGTATTGCTGGATTCAGGTAGCCTTGTGACCCTGATAAAGGCTGAGTTAGTTAAAACAGAGGTCTCTGGGAATAGCAAGGTAGCTGTTATTTGTGTGCATGGGGACACCCGAGAGTATCCAGTGACTACAGTATTTTCGAGACCCCCAAAGGTACCCTCTTTCATCCAGTGGGCTTAGTATCTCAGTTACCGCATGACGCCATTGTGGGAAGGGATTTTCCGAAGTTCTGGGAACTGTGGGATGATCCTGAGCCCCCCACTGGTGCCCCTATGTACCAGGAATGTGATAGCCAGAACTCCCCTGAGAGTGGTGAGGACTCTCCGGAATTTCCCTTATCAGTATTGGCAGGGGAGACTCAAGAAACTGGAGAGGAGCCCACCTCCTCAGACGAAAACCTACCGTCTGTGGAGTTTTCTGATCTTGAGGTTCACAGGGAAAACTTTGCCACAGAACAGTTGAAAGACCCCGCCCTAATAAAGGCACAGGAAAACGTAGTGAAAATAGATGGCGAGTTAGTGAACCCAGATAATACCTGCACTTACCCATACTTCAGCGTAGAGAAGGACCTACTGTATCGGGTGGCAAAAAGGGCAGAAGAAACCGTTGAGCAGCTTGTGGTGCCCAAACCTTACAGGAAGTTGGTGTTGGAGTTGGCCCATGGGCACATTCTTGGAGGTCATCTGGGGACAGAGAAAACCCGAGAGAGGGTATTACAGAGATTCTATTGGCCGGGGGTGATGAAGGACATAGAAAATTATTGTTCCTCCTGCCCTGTGTGTCAGCCCGCTGGTCCCTCTACCCATCATTGAGGTCCCGTTTGAGAGGATCGCCATGGATTTGGTAGGTCCTATAATCAAGTCCGCTAGGGGGCACCAGTACATATTAGTTATAATGGACTATGCCACCCGTTATCCAGAAGCGATCCCTCTCCGAAATACCTCGGCCAAAACCATAGCCAAAGAGCTATCTCTTGTGTTTAGCCGGGTGGGTATTTGTAAAGAACTGCTTACGGACCAAGGTACACCCTTTATGTCCCGGGTTATGAAGGAGCTGTGTAAATTGTTCAAAGTGACGCAATTACGTACATCTGTGTATCACCCCCAAACCGATGGGCTGGTTGAAAGATTCAACAAAACCCTAAAATAAATGTTGAAGAAAGTGGTGGATAGAGATGGAAAGGATTGGGACTGTCTACTTCCTTATCTGATGTTTGCTATTAGGGAGGTGCCCCAATCCTCTACGGGATTCTCCCCCTTTGAGTTACTGTATGGGAGACACCCAAGAGGGCTGTTGGATATTGCCAAGGAAACTTGGGAAAGTGAGAGTTCTCCCCACAGGAGTGTGATTGAGCATGTCGCCCTGATGCAAGACCGAATTGCACAGGTAATGCCCATCGTGAAGGAACATTTGGCCCAAGCGCAGTTAGCACAGCAGAGAGTGTACAACCGTGGAGCCAAGACCCGTACCTTTTCCCCGGGGGATAAGATACTGGTACTTGTCCCTACGGTTGAAAGTAAATTCCTTGCCAAATGGCAAGGCCCCTACGAGATAATGGAAAAAGTGAGCGAAGTGAATTACAAGGTCAGACAACCAGGAAGGCGAAAGCCCGAACAGATCTATCACGTTAATCTGTTGAAAGCCTGGAGGGATAGAGAGTCCCTAGTCGCAGACACTTGGTCACCAGCTCAAACTGGTTGCGTGATTCCTGAGGTTGGAATAGCAGCCACCTTGTCACAACCCCAACAACAGGAGGTTAAGGAGTTTGTGCTTCGCAACAAGGAGGTATTCTCTGAGCTGCCGGGACAAACATCTGGGGTAGAGCATGACATCATTACCCCGCCCGGTGAAAGGGTGAAGTTAAAACCCTATCGGATCCCAGAGGCCCAACGGGAGGCAATACGGGAGGAAGTACAGAAAATGCTGAACTTAGGGGTGATAGAGGAGTCCCAAAGTGATTGGTCTAGTCCCATTGTGTTGGTGCCTAAACCGGATGGGAGCTGGCGATTTTGTAACGATTTTCGTCAGTTGAACAAAGTTACAAAATTTGACACCTACCCCATGCCACGTATAGATGAGTTGATCGACCGGCTGGGAACAGCCCGATACATGACGACTCTTGACCTCACAAAAGGGTATTGGCAAATCCCCCTGGCCAAGTCGGCCAAAGAGAAAACCGCATTTGTAACCCCAAACGGGGCGTTCCAATATAAAAGAATGCCGTTCGGGTTACAGAATGCGCCGGCCACATTCCAGCGGAAAATGGACCAGATGCTGAGGCCCCATCGGAAGTATGCTGCGGCTTACCTGGATGACGTAATTGTCCATAGCACAGATTGGGCCTCACATCTGCCAAAAGTGCAAGCAGTCCTGGACTCTGTTCGGGAAGCGGGGTTTACGGCTAACCCCAAGAAGTGTACCATTGGGCAGGAAGAGGCCAAATATCTTGGGTACACCATTGGGAGGGGAGTAATAAAACCCCAACTCAACAAAGTCGAGGCCATCCAGAGTTGGCCACGTCCCAACAGCAAGAAGCAGGTACGAGCCTTTCTGGGAATCGCTGGGTATTATCGGCGATTCATTCCCCACTTTGCTTCTAAGGCTGTGCCCCTAACCAACCTGACGAAGGGGAAAGGGTCGGTCATGATTAAATGGACCCCCGAGGCTGAGGCAGCATTCCAATTCTTGAAACAAGCCTTATGTAGCCAGCCAGTGTTGTACTCACCCGACTTCTCTAAAGACTTTGTCGTACAAAGTGATGCGTCAGATGTGGGGTTAGGAGCAGTATTGTCCCAGGTCTGGAACGGGGAAGAGCACCCAGTCATTTACCTCAGCAGGAAGTTGAAGTCCCATGAGGTAAATTACGCCACCGTTGAAAAGGAGTGTTTAGCGGTGAAGTGGGCTCTAGATTCCCTTCGGTACTACCTGCTAGGTAGGCACTTTGACTTGGTTACGGATCACGCTCCGTTAAAGTGGATGGCTCAAAACAAGGAAACAAATAGAAGAGTGAATAGGTGGTTCCTGGCCCTCCAGGAATTCAACTTCACAGTAAAGCATCGCCCTGGCGTTCAAATGGGGAATGTGGATGCTTTGTCTCGAGTACATGAATGCCTGATTGCTGGTGTTCCAACCCCGAGGTTAAAACAAGAGGGGGGGGGGTATGTGACAGCAGGAAGGTAAAGTCACCTGGTTGCATCCAGGGGGGTAGATATATTTCGCCCAGATTCAGGCTTTACGCCGACTTATACAACTAGGTGGAGAGTTGTATAAGCCCAGCTGGGGCTAGTGGGCTCATGGATGACTCATACCTCTAGGGAGAGTGTGGGGCGTCGTGCAGACAGGGAGTTGATGAGACCAGCTGAAGCTTGTCAGCTCATTTAGGCCTCTATAAGAACTCCCAGCTTCATTAGATGTTAGCTCATGCCTGGACCCAGACCTGTGTGGACTGTCTAGGGAGAGTGAACCCCTGTGCGGTGAGACAAAGCCTGTGTGGCTATTTGCTTGGACATTTAAAACCAGGGACTTAGGGACTAGGACTGCACTAGGCTGATCCCAGTTGTTAGTTAGGAAACCTGTATGTTTAGTCAGAGGTCAAGTTGACCAGGATTTCTTTTGTTTATGTTTCTTTTGCTTTGCTGTGTTTTGTCACTGTAAATAGAAAATAAAGCGCACCTTTTTGATTTTGAAAACCACAACCTCCGTTTGCTGGGCCTGTTTTTGTGTGGGAAGCCCATCCCGGGGGTCACACACACCCGCTGCCGAGCTAACCCCCTCACACTAAGTATGAAATGGACTTTGTCTGCCACTGAAAGGAAAAGTTGGTTTTAAGGGAGGTAAGGGTGTGTTGTGGAAGAGAAAGGTTCAGTGCATCCGTTTTGGAGATGTTCAATTTATAATTGTTAAACCGGCCGAACCGGTAATTCTCTGCTAGTATGGATGGGATACTGATATGAGGTTGAGTTACATAAAGTAAAAGGTCATCAGCGTATAGGGAGAGTTTACAGTGGGAGGAGGGGGTCTGGATACCGCGTATGCTCAGGTTCACTCTTATAGCTTGGGCCAGGTGTTCAATTACGAGGGCGAAAAGGAGGCGGGGAGAGGGGGCAGCCTTGCCTAGTGCCATTTGCTATGGTAAGTGTGCCTGATTGGATGCCATTCACTAAAATGGAGGCAGAGGGTTTGGAATATAGGGACATGATACGTGAGAGCATTTTCAGACCTAGTCCTATCTGGGTGAGGGTGGATTGGAGAAACGGCCAGCTGACCCTGTCAAAGGCCTTCTCCGCGTTACAGGAGAGAAGGCAGGCTGGTATATGATTACGGTTAGCATAGGCTATAAGGTGTATAGTTTTAGTGGTGTTGTCCCGAGCCTCACAGCTAGGGACGAAACCCACCTGGTCTCTGTGTATAATATCAGGTAATAAGAGAGAAAGATGATTCGACAGGATCTTGGCAAACAATTTTAGATCTATATTCAATAGGGAGATCGGTCTATAGTTGGCGCATAAGGAGGGGTCTTTACCGGGTTTTGGAATAACTACTATCTGAGCTTGAAGTAAGGAAGGGGAGGGGGAGAGGTTCTCATTTATGGTGTTAAATGCGTTCGTGAGGAAAGGGGCCAGTTGGAGTGCAAATGTTTTGTAAAAGCGTGAGGAGAACCCATCAGGTCCCGGGCTCTTACCGTTCTTGAGCTTCTTGATGGCCAGTTGGAATTCAGCTTCAGAAAGAGGGGACTCCAGTTCCCCCGCGTCTGAAGTCGGAATGGAAGGAAGGGCAGTTTCCTGAACATAAGACGACATGTCCTGCTCCGAGTCATCTGAGTAGGACCGGGATGAGGGGATTTGGGAAGGCAGATTATATAGAGTAGAGTAATATTGGCAGAATTCTTCGGCTATGGCCGAGTTAGCCAGTATTTTACCTTTAGTTGAGGAGTTAATGAAGGGAATACGTTTCAGAGCTTGCTGGGGTTGTAGGGTATGGGCCAGGTGTCTACCACACTTTTTGGCTTGGGAATAATGGGCGAATCGCCCCTTATCCCTCGCCACCAAGGAACATTCTGAGAAGATTTGCAGAAGGTCCCTTCTGGCGTTGGCCAAATCTAGTTGAATTCTAGCAGGTTTGTTTGTGTGACTCCTCTAGCGCAGCTATCGTGGCCAGGAGTCGTGTTACGTCTGCCGTGCGTGCACGTTTAAGTCTAGAGCCATGTTGGATAAATTTGCCCCTAAGGACACATTTAAGTGCTTCCCACTTCGTAAGCGGGTTAGTATCGTCTTGCGCATGGTCTGTAATGAAGTGCTTAATGGTCTGGAGGATGTCTTGGGTGCAAACTGTATCAGACAGCAGGTTGTCGTTGAGCCTCCAAGAGGATCTGGCCTTGAAGGTGGGGACCTTCCCCAAGCTCAAGTGTATGGGTGCATGGACGGACCAGAGAGTGAGACCGATTGAGGTGTTGGGGGCATAGTCTAATAGAGATTGGGAGATAAATATGTAGTCCAGTCCAGTGGCAGTGCGTCCATAGAGGGCGCCGGAGCGCCACCCCCTCTCGCTCCCGCGCCGCCCCCTCTCGCTCCCGCACCGCCACTGAAAGACAATACACAGATTCATGCATTGCATGAATCTGTGTATTGTCACCGCTGCCGCGCTGCCCACTATACATATGGCCGGCCTCCTGGTGAGCGCCGGCCAAATGAATTAGAGCGGCGGCCGGCGGTGGGTGTAACTTGGAAATGCCTATCAGAGCCAGCGGCTCTGATAGGCTTTCCGAATACAGCTCTCACGCTGTATTCGGCTTCCAAAAACTCCTCCCAGGTACGCGCGGGGGTGCGTTCCTGGGAGAAGACTGTGTGGAGGTTTCAGCCAATCAGGTTCACCGGATCTGGTTACCGGTAACCTGATTGGCTGAAGCGACATCGAGGGCGGGAGAACACATCGAGGACGGCGCGGACCGAGGAAGGTATGTGCAGGGCTGCGGGGGGGGACAGGCTGCATTTGGGGGACAAACTGGCTGAATATGGGGGACAAACTGGCTGAATATGGGGCACAAACTGGCTGCATTTGGGGGGAACTGGCTGTATATGGGGGACAAACTGGCTGAATATGGGGGGAACTGGCTGAATATGGGGGACAAACTGGCTGAATATGGGGGGAACTGGCTGTATATGGGGGACAAATTGGCTGAATATGGGGGACAAACTGGCTGAATATGGGGGACAAACTGGCTGAATATGGGGGGAACTGGCTGAATATGGGGGACAAACTGGCTGAATATGGGGGAACTGGCTGTATATGGGCGACAAGCTGGCTGAATATGGGGGGAACTGGCTGTATATGGGGGACACACTGGCTGCATTTGGGGGGAACTGGCTGTATATGGGGGACAAACTGGCTGCATTTGGGGGGAACTGGCTGTATATGGGGGACACGCTGGCTGCATTTGGGGGGAACTGGCTGTATATGGGGGACAAACTGGCTGCATTTGGGGGGAACTGGCTGTATATGGGGGACAAACTGTCTGCATTTGGGGGGAACTGGCTGTATATGGGGACAAACTGGCTGTATATGGGGGCACACTGGCTATATATATGGGGACACACTGGCTGTATATGGGGCCACACTGGCTATATATATGGGGACAAACTGGCTGTATATGGGGGCACACTGGCTATATATATATATGGGGGCACACTGGCTGTATATGGGGGCACACTGGCTGTATATATGGGGGCACACTGCTTATATATATATATATATATATATATATGGGGGCACACTGGCTGTATATGGAAAAAAACTGGCTGTATTTGAGGGGGCAAACTGGTGGCGTTTGGGCACAGTGGCTGCGTTTAATGGGCACAGTGGCGGCAATTGATTTTTTTTTTTCAGTTTGTTTGCGCCCCCCCAAAAATTTTGAGCACCAGCCGCCACTGGTCCAGTCTGCTGTAAGAGGGATGTGCAGGGGATTAATATGTGTAGTCCTTCGTAGTAGGGTGTAACACCCTCCATACGTCAACTAGGGATAAATCAGAAAGGGCGGTTTGCATTTTGGTCAGAGAGGCTGGGGAGATTGAGGACTTACCCGTAGAGGAATCCAGGCGGGTATCAGAGTGGCATTGAGGTCACCTCCCAGGATCAAGTTGGTAGTACTAAATTGTTTCAGGCGTGCGGTCACCGAGGAAAGGAACTGTAGTTGATCCTGATTTGGAGAATAGATGTTAATTACAGTATAAATCACATTCAAATATGACAATTTGATAAAGACATATCTCCCTGCTGGATCAATACAGGTGTCAAGAACATCTTGTGTGAATGAGGCGTGGAAGGCAATGGATACTCCCTTAGACTTTGCTGAAGGGTTGGCACTGTGGAACCAGGTAGGGTACTGTTTATGAAGAAACTGTGGGATTGTGTCAGACCGAAAATGGGTTTCTTGAAGGAGGAGGATTTGGGTGTGAAGCTTATGGAAGTGGCAAAAAATTTGTCTCCTCTTCTCGGGGATGTTAAGACCCCTGCAATTCAGGGATGAAACTGTTTAGTGGTAGGTGCTGCCATGAAGGGAGCAATGTAGGGGTGAATAGTCTTCTACCTGGACCGAGCTCGCTGTATCAAGGGAAGGGGTGGGGGGGAGAAGGGGGGGATGTAGTAACATCTATAGGAAAACACCGGAGAGGTGAGGACCAGAAAAAGAGGAGAAAGAAAAAGAGAGAGAAGAAGTGGAAAATGGGGCCTCAACGGCCAAACTAGTAACGTTGCAAGCAACATGTCAGCTAAGTCCACACTGGACACTGAAAATCCTAAGTGGGGGGTCGTGGACAGTACATAGAGGTGCCCGCACACACCGGGCTGCAATAATAAACACTGAATTACAATAATAAACTGAACGGCTCAGGACCCCAAGTGGCTGTATGTAGTTAGTATACTCATGCGTTAACGTCTGGGAGGGTGAGTCCCCGACAGATACCATGAACTCCTGACAGCACCAAGGGTCCTGCACCAGGACTCTAAACATAACAATATGCTCTGAGAAGGGTTCGGAGGGGAGGGGGGGAGGCAGGGGGAAATCAACTTGGTGGTGAGGGACAGTCAGTGCATATTTGGGATGAAAGTAGTTCAACAAGGGGCCATTGTTCTGAGAAACAACACAATGGGAGGTAAAAAGGCAAAATTCCCCCTGTGAGTGGGAGGTAAAACATAAGCTAGTAGCATAGTGTCCCAACAAAACTGTAACCTGTGAACAGGGACGGTTTCACGGGTCTAATGCCCGTAAAGAGAAAGGTAGGCACAAAGAGCCGGCTGTGTAGATTCATCCAGCGGTCGACTTGGAGGTTTCCGATCTGGAACGCTTGGGTTTCTTGGACTGTTTCTGCCAGCCTGAAGTGACCGGGAATCCAGGGGTGTCTGCATGAAGAGGTCAGATGGGTAGAGGTATTTGAGGCAGTTCAAAAGTCCAGAGGAACTTGGGGAGATCCCTGAGTGTGCGGAACACTGCCGATTTCCCCTCATGTAAGGCAAAGAGGTGAAAGGGGAATCCCCAGCGATACTTAATTTGTTTAGCATGTAGGGCCCCGGTGAGGGGCTTCAGAGCCCGGCGCATGTCCAGAGTCAGCTTGGAGACATCTGGTAGTAGGGGTAGTAGGGATACTTGGGTACCATTAAAGTAAATAGCCTCCTGCTTGCGTGCTGCTTGCATGATGGCGTCTTTAATTGCATAGAAGTGGACCCTGAAGATAACATCTATGGGGTGTTCCAGATTTGGGTTTTTAGGGCTCAGGGCCCTGTGAACACGGTCAAGTTCCATAGGTGCATCTTTATCTTTTTGAAGCAAATCATTAAACATGGCGATGGCTGCAGGGGATAGATCTTTAGTGTCAATTGACTCCGGGAGGCCTCGGACGCGAATATTGTTGCGTCTGGCCCTGTTCTCCTGGTCGTCCTGGTGATACATAAGTTGCTGGATTTGCAAAGTGTGCTCATTCAAAATGGCATCATGTGATTGTATGGCAGAGACAGTCTCTACAACGCTGTGTTCCACCTCATCCAGCCTGCTTGTGACATCTCTATGCAGCTCTGCTATCTCTTGTTTGTAGGAACGTTCCAACCTCTGCACACAAAGCCTCAAAGTCATGCCTGGTAGGTAGGGCCTTAATATATGCCTCCATGTCCCAATTGCTATAGGAGCGGCGTGAGTCAGGGGAATGGCAGGCAGATCGGGTGGACCCGTTATCTGAGTCTGGGGGGGAGCTGGCTTGCATCCTGGATCTGGTGTGTGGCATGGAGTGCTGTGAAGGCGCTCCATGAGAGGCCGCGTGTGTCCCTGAGGAGCGGGTCAGCGCCATCTTGGTTGAGGGGGGCCGCGCTGGTCCGGTGCTAGCTTTTTGAAGAAAAAGCGGTCTATGTCCCCCTCTTTGTCTGGATCGGGGGTATGGTGATTCTCCCCCCTGCCTCTCCTCCCCATTACCGACCTGTGAATCGGGTCTAGAAGGCGTTGGTGGCCGCGATGAGTCCGGTGTGTGCGGGAGCTCCTGAAGGAAGCGACTTACTCCTCCATGCGCTAAGCCACCCCCCGACCAGTGAGTATTAGATATCGCCCCTCAGGGTCTTTAATTTCTGACTGGATTAGGAACGGGGTAGATCTGTGAAAGGCTATAAGGGTTCCTCTCTCTTTGGCGCTGGCCGAGGCAGTAAAGACTTGTGGATAGAAAGGGCTCATATACCTTGGGTAGAATTCACTGCAAAGTGAGTTTCCTGTAGGCGTATTATGTGGGCTTTCTTAACTTGAAAGGAACAAAATGCTTTGGTTCTTTTCTGTGGTATGTTGAATCCCTGAACATTCAGGGAAAAAATGTTTAAGGGTGCCATGATATATGATCTAAAAGGTAACACTTACCAGTGTCTTGTAATGTCCGACTGGATGAATCGACCCGTGTGGACCCGTAAGTGGAAAAATAAAGAGGAGGGACCAGTACTGTCAGAAGTATAGAGAAGCGGAGAGAACTGAAAATAAAAAGGATAAAGTTAGATAAAATGCAAAATATCATATATTGAACAGTAAAGTTTTCCCGTGATGGGGGGAATGGACTACCATCAGGGGGAGTGCAGCCTGCGTCGTTTGCCCACATATTATGGATGGGCAAATGAGGAGGGCCAACTGGGACACACTGAACATCTGTGTGAGGAAGAAAAAGCCCTAATATTACGATTGAAGAGAAAAAAACGCAGAATAATGAGAAGTAAAACTAATACAAGTAAAACCCGCTTGGTATTAGATTATTAATCCTGGGGTACATGATGGAGGAACTGTTTCAAGCTGAACTTTATCCCCTACTGATTCTGAGTGGCAGATCCCTTTACCACACACAAGACTAGCTCACTAGCGGAAGAACCCCATCAGGTTCCAGGTTCATTGCATTCCCTGGAAGATCCCTTTATAAACTGTAATGCCGCGTACACACGATTGTTTTCCATTTTTTAACTTGGGCATTAAAAACGATCGTGTGTAGGCTCTAGAGCATTTTTAACAACGTGAAAAATGGGCTAAAAAAATTTAGAACCTGCTCTATTTTTTCACGTCGTTTTTTATGTAGTTTTTTTTCCCGTCGTGAAAAACGGTAGTGTGTATGTTTTTACGAGGGGAAAAAAAACGCGCATGCTCAGAATCAAGTATGAGATGGGAAAACTCGTTCTGGTAAAACTAGCGTTCGTAATGGAGATAGCACATTCGTCACGCTGTAACGGACTGAAAAGCACAAGGCTGAAAAGCGCGAATCGTCGCTCAACAAACTTTACTAACATGAAGGGTGGCACCATTCAAACGGAACTTCCCCTTTATAGTGCCGTCGTACGTGTTGTACGTAACTGCGCTTTGCTCGAGCGTTTTTTTTTAATGAACGTGTGTATGCAAGACAGGCTTGAGAGGAAACAAGAAAAATCACGTAGAGAAAAACTTTGTTTTTGAAAATGACATTAAAAACGATCGTGTGTACGCGGCATAAGTGTCATTTTTAGGCCGGGTTCACACTAGTGCGACACGACATCCGTCCTACTTTGGATCCGACTTTGCCCTGCGACATGAAGCCGACATATGTCCGACTTTCAATGAACGGGGATCCGACTTGGATCCCCGCCAATATCAGGCACTGTGTTTGGTATGAATCTTGAGGGGGAACTCCAGGCCAAATTTTAAATTAAAAAAGACGGCGTGGGTTCCCCTCCAGAGGCATACCAGGCCCTTGGGTCTGGTCTGGATTTGAACGGGCGCCCCTACGCCGAAAAAACGGCGTGGGGGTCCCCCCAAGGTCCAAACCAGACCCTTATCCGAGCACACAACCTGGCAGGCCGCAGGGGAAGAGGGGGGGGACAAGAGAGCGGCCCCCCTCCCTCCTGAACCGTACCAGGCCGCATGCCCTCAACATGGGGGGGGTTTGGTGCTCTGGGGCAGGGGGGCGACCTGCCCCCATGTTGATGAGGACAGGGCCTCTTCCCGACAACCCTGGCCGTTGGTTGTCGGGGTCTGCGGGCGGGGGGCTTATCGGAATCCGGGAGCCCCCTTCAATGAGGGGGCCCCCAGATACCGGCCCCCCCACCCTATGTGAATGAGTATGGGGTACATCGTACCCCTACCCATTCACCTGGTGGAAAAAAATTGCAATAAAAAAACACTACGCAGGTTTTTAAAGTAATTTATTACACAGCTCCGGGGGTCTTCTTCCGACTCCGGCGCTCTTCTTCCGACTTCCGAGGGTCTTTTCCGACTTCGGGGGTCTCCGGTGTCGTCTCCGCGCTCTCCGGTTCTTTCTTCCGCCGGGCCTCCGCTAACTTCTTTTTAGCTCTCTTGCTAACGGAGGCCCGGTCTTCCCGTTGTCTCGTCCGGCTCTCCGTTGTCCTTCTGCCGGCCCCTCCACTAACTTCTTGGTAGCTCTTTCGCTAGTGGAGGGGTCGGTCTTCCCGTCGCCGTCGGCTTCTTCTTCCCTCTTCTCCTTCTCGATGTTGACGCGTCGCTTCTTCCCGCTGTAATACTGGCTCTCCGCTCCGCATTAATATAGGCTTCTCATGACGTCACAGTCACATGTTCCCATGACGTCACAGTCACATGCTCCGGGGCCATGTGCCCCGGAACATGTGACTGTGACGTCATGAGAAGCCTATATTAATGCGGAGCGGAGCGGAGAGCCAGTATTACAGCGGGAAGAAGCGACGCGTCAACATCGAGGAGGAGAAGAGGGAAGAAGAAGCCGACGGCGACAGCGACGGGAAGACCGCGCCCCTCCACTAGCGAAAGAGCTAAAAAGAAGTTAGCGGAGGGGCCGGCAGAAGGACAACGGAGAGCCGGACGAGACAACGGGAAGACCGGGCCTCTGTTAGCAAGAGAGCTAAAAAGAAGTTAGCGGAGGCCCGGCGGAAGAAAGAACCGGAGAGCGCGGAGACGACACCGGAGACCCCCGAAGTCGGAAAAGACCCCCGGAAGTCGGAAGAAGAGCGCCGGAGTCGGAAGAAGACCCCCGGAGCTGTGTAATAAATTACTTTAAAAACCTGCGTAGTGTTTTTTTATTGACATTTTTTTCCTCCAGGTGAATGGGTAGGGGTACGATGTACCCCATACTCATTCACATAGGGTGGGGGCCGGGATCTGGGGGCTCCCTTATTGAAGGGGGCTCCCGGATTCCGATAAGCCCCCCATCCGCAGATCCCGACAACCAACGGCCAGGGTTGTCGGGAAGAGGCCCTGTCCTCATCAACATGGGGGCAGGGTGCTCTGGGGTGGGGGGGCCGCAGGTCGCCCCCCTGCCCCAGAGCACCAAACCCCCCATGTTGAGGGCATGTGGCCTGGTACGGTTCAGGAGGGAGGGGGGGCCGCTCTCTCGTCCCCCCCTCTTCCCCTGCGGCCTGCCAGGTTGCGTGCTCGGATAAGGGTCTGGTTTGGACCTTGGGGGGACCCCCACGCCGTTTTTCGGCGTAGGGGTGCCCCTGCAAATCCAGACCAGACCCAAGGGCCTGGTATGCTCCTGGAGGGGAATCTACGCCGGTTTTTTATTTAAAATTTGGCCTGGAGTTCCCCCTCAAGAGCAGCACAGCACAAGTCGCATGCCAAAGTCGGACCATGCAAGACTGCGGTCCGACTTTGATCCGACTTCAATGATAGTCAATGGGCTGAAGTCGGATCAAAGTCGGACCAAAGTAGTACAGGGAGCATTCTCAAAGTCGGACCGACATGTGTCGGACCAGTTAAGACGGCACCCATAGGGAAACATTGATTTTCACACGTCATGCGACATGAGCTCCCAATGTCGGAGCGTTTGTCGCCCCAGTGTGAACCAGGCCTTATACTCCACATGAATCATCTTCATCTCTAAACACATAATGACAGTGAACTTTCTGACTATAAATGCTAAGGGACTTAGTCAACCTGCAAAGCACAGATCCCTGAGGAAAGAAGCATTACAATATAGCTGTGTTGTTCTCTGTGTACAGGAAACGCACTTCCACAGTAAAGCTTCGCAAAAATGTTCAATCGCCAAGTTCACACACATCTTTCTAGCGAGCGCAGATGCCAAAAAAAGAGGCATGCCATAAGAGACTCTGTCGCATTTACACTCTAAAAGGAGATCCTCAAGACCTCTACTTAACATTGGTGTGTGACATCAAATCCACCATGTATACAATAGCTAATGAAAAAACAAGTCAATATTAAATGGATTGAACTGCTCCTTAAAAGGATAAAGTGCAAATGTGCAAATGTGCAAATATGTGAAAAAGCAATCCCATCTGAGAACCAACATTATTAAATAATATAAATTAACATCAATAAATAATATACAGTCCAAACACAAAGTGCATCTGCGATGATGTTAATAAGTGTTCAAACAATGTATCAAATTCTCAAGCAATGTATCAAAATCTCCAAATCCTTGCTGAGCAGTAAGGTACCCAGGGTATCTGACTGTGATACGTCACAGTTTGTGGTGTAGCTGGAATGCACAATGCCGTTTCCCAGCACATGGATTTTTAAAACTGCAAGAAACTGCTGTTTTACCTTGTTTTTAGCTGATTTTTTTAATAAAACCTTGGCATATTTCACTATGGAAGCCCTTTTTTATTTTTTCCACTAACCAATTGGACAAACCTTTTGCAAATCGTTTTTTCCTGGGAACGTGGTTTGAACGGTTTGGAGCCATCCAGTGGGAACGTCCTGGAAGTTGGAGGTTTGGTGTGACCACCTTTGAGATTGTGGAAATTCCTGCTGGAAACATTCACAAGCGTTTTTTGACTACCTGTAATGGGGGTCATTGAAATCTGGTGAGTAGGCTGTGTGATTGGTGATGGTGGGGGAAGACCTACAATATCTTTACCTTACTGCTCAGCAAGGATTTGAAGATTTTGATACATTGCTTGATGATTTGATACATTGTTTGAACACTTATTAACATCATCGCAGATGATTGCTTGAGGATTTGATACATAGCTTGAGGATTTGATACATTGTTTGAACACTTAATAACATCATCACAGAAGCGGGAAGGGCTTTTAAGCAGGATATTGAGCAGCTGAAAACTGACACTACCGGGCTGGGACACAGACTTGAGACTCTGGAGCAGAAATTTAATGACTCTGCGCCTGCTATCTCCATGCTCAGAGACCAGTCCTCTGCCCATGACCAGAAAATAGAGGCCCTTCTTTGCCAATTGAATGACATGGAAAATCGGGGCAGGCGAGCGAACATTCGTATTCGCGGCCTGCCGGAAGCCATCGTGCCTAAAGACATTATCCCCACACTGCAGGGTGTGTTTAGTGACATCCTAAATCTCCCAGCCTCAGTCCCTATCGAAATAGACAGGGCTCACAGGGCACTCAGGCCCCCATCAGATGACCCTGAGAGACCCAGGGATGTTATTTGCAAGCTTCACAAGTACACGCTCAAAGAACGCATCATGCAAAAAATGGGCAACAGACCGATCTTTGATTTTGATGGAGCCCACCTGTCTTTCTACCAAGACCTCTCCAGACACACCCTTATGCAGCGCAGGGCCCTGCATCCGCTACTGGCTGTGTATCAGGCAGCTGATCTTACATACTGCTGCGGATTTCCCTTTAGCTTCCAGGTGTCCAAAAATGGCCGATGGGCCGTACTATGCACTAAGGATGATCTTCCCCATTTCCTGCACACCCTGAAGCTTGAGCCGGTGGACTTTCCAGACTGGCGCAATCTCCCAAACATCTCAATTCCTCAGATGTCTCAATCATGGATCCCTGCATCTGGCAAGCGACGATCCCGTGGCTGCAAACGGCAGACCGGGGGTCTTTCCCCTGATCCTTCCATACCTGGAGACTGACCACATCATTGGGATTCCTATCTGCAGTCCCTGGGAGGGACCTCAACTTCCTCCTACCATGTTTTGACCTCATAGACTGGTCGCGTGCCCTCCTGACTACACTACTTTGATCACTGATTCACACCATGGGAAATGCTGGAACTTGCAGCCCCTGCAGAACTGCCTTGTGCTAGGTTGATTTCCCTTCTATCTGCTGGAATGGAATGCTTGTTGCACTTTGGGGTGTGCTGTTTTTAGGGATGGGCTATCTGTTCGAGTCGAACATGAGTTCGACACGAACATTGCCTGTTCGCCCGTTCGCCGAACAGCAAACCATTTGGGGTGTTCGCGGCAAATTCGAAAAGCCGCGGAACACCCTTTAAAAGTCTTTGGGAGAAATCAAAAGTGCTAATTTTAAAGGTTAATATGCAAGTCATTGTCAGAAAAAGTGTTTGGGGACCTGGGTCCTGCCCCAGGGGACATGTATCAATGCAAAAAACTGTTTTTAAACTGCAGTTTTTTTGGGAGCAGTGATTTTAATAATGTTTAAAGTGAAACAATAAAAGTGAAATATTCCTTTAAATTTTGTACCTGGGGGTGTCTATATTATGCCTGTAAAGTAGTGCATGTTTCCCGTGCTTAGAAAAGTCCCTGCACAAAATTACATTTCTAAAGGAAAAAAGTCATTTAAAACTACTCGCGGTTATAATGAATTGCCCAGTCCATTACCAGGCCCTTTGGGTCTGGTATGAATATTAAGGGGAACCCCGAACCAAAATTAAAAAAAAAAGCGTATTCCATATCAGGCCCTTCAGGTCTGGTATGGATATTAAGGGGAACCCTGCGCCATTTAAAAAAAATGGTGTGGGGCTCCCCCCAAAAATCCATACCAGACCCTTCAGGTCTGATATGGATTTTAAGGGGAACAACGCACCCAAAAAAAAATGGCGTGGGTTCCCCCCAAAAATCCATACCAGACCCTTATCCGAGCATGCAACCTGGCAGGCCGCAGGAAAAGAGGGGGGACGAGAGAGCTCCCCCCCTCCTGAACCGTACCAGGCCACATGCCCTCAACATGGGGAGGATGTCCCCATGTTGATGAGGACAAGGGCCTCATCCCCACAACCCTTGCCCAGTGGTTGTGGGGGTCTGCGGGCGGGGGGCTTATCAGAATCTGGAAGCCCCTTTATTAAAGGGGACCCCAAGATCCCGCCCCCCCTATGTGAATTGGTAAGGGGTACATTGTACCCCTACCATTTCACAAAGGAAAAGTGTGAAAATGTTAAAAATGACAGAAGACGGCTTGGGACAAGTCCTTTATTAAAAATAAAAAAAAAATAAAAACATTCCAGCGATGTAATCCAGTCTGTCCAGCGTTGTAATCCATTCTTGATGTCCAGCGATGATCCATTCTGCAGCGATGCTCTCCACTCCAATGAGGAGCGACGCACAATCCTCCCTGCACCAAAGGCACCTGGCCTAATGACGCGCAAGCTGCTTGACAGTTCTTTTATAACCGTGGGTGGGGCCATCGAGAATGGATTACAATGCTGGACAGACTGGATTAAATCGCTGGAATGTATTTTGTTATTTTGTATTTTTTTATTTTTTATAAAGGACTTGTCCCAAGCCGTCTTCTGTCTTTTTAAAATTTTCACACTTTTTCTTTGTGAAATGGTAGGGGTACAATGTACCCCTTACCAATTCACATAGGGGGGGCCCCCTTTGTTAAAGGGGGCTTCCAGGTTTCCGATAAGCCCCCCGCTTGCAGACCCCCACAACCACCGGCAAGGGTTGTGGGGATGAGGCCCTTGTCCCCATCGACATGGGGACATCATCCCCCTGTTGAGGGCATGTAGCCTGGTACGGTTCAGTAGGGGGGACGCTCTCTCGTCCCCCCCTCTTTTTCTGCGACCTGCCAGGTTGCGTGCTCGGATAAGGGCCTGGTATGGATTTTTGTGGGAAAAATGGCGCAGGGTTCCCCTTAATATCCATACCAGACCTGAAGGGCCTGATATGGAATTTGGAGGGGACCCCCACGCTTTTTTTTATTTTGGTTCAGGGTTATAATATATAATATTCATATCAGACCCAAAGGGCCTGGTAATGGACTAAGGGGGAACCCATGCTGTATTTTTTCAATGACTTTTATCTGTATTGCCAGGACCCGAGAATTCATTATAGCCACGAGTAGTTTTAAATTACTTTTTTACCTTTAGAAATGTCATTTTGTGCAGGGACTTTTCTAAGCACGGGAAACATGCGCTACTTTACATGCATACTATAGACACCCCCAGGTACGGAATTTAACCACTTCCCGCCCAGTCAATAGCATATTGACGTCCGGGAAGTGGTTCAGTTATCCACACTGGACGTCATATGACGTCCTGCAGGATAACAGCCGCCGCGCGCCCGGGGGGGCGCGCATCGCGGCGATTGGTGGAGCGTTGTGTCAGTCTGACACACCGCTACACTGATCTCGGTAAAAAGCCTCCGGTGGAGGCTTTTTACCACGTGATCAGCCGTGTCCAATCACGGCTGATCAGGATGTAAACAGGAAGAGCCGTTGATCGGCTCTTCCTCACTCGCGTCTGACAGACACAAGTAGAGAAGAGCCGATCGGCGGCTCTCCTGACAGGGGGGTTCGCGCTGATTGTTTATCAGCGCAGCCCCCCCTCGGATACCCACACTGGACCACCAGGGAAGCCCCCCAGGACCACCAGGGAAGCCCCAAGCATGTGGATGGCCAGGTAAGTCCCCCATGGCCATCCACATGCACAAATAGATTACAAATATATGCCAATCAGTGCCCACAAATGGGCACTGATTGGCACCATAATGGCACAACAAAAAATGCACGATGCCCAGCAATGCCAGCCACCAGTCATCAGTGCCACCTACCAGTGTCCATCAGTGCCACCTATCAGTGCCCATCCGTGCCCATCTGTGCCCATAAGTGCCCACCTATCAGTGCCCGTCCGTGCCACCTATCAGTGCCACCCATAAGTATCCATCAGTGCCGCCTATGAGTGCCCATTAGTGCCGCCTATGAGTGCCCATCAGTGCCGCCTATGAGTGCCCATCAGTGCCGCATACCAGTGCCACAAATCAGTGCCCATCAGTGCCGCCTATCAGTGCCCATCAGTGCCGCCTATCAGTGCCCATCATCAGTGCCACCTCATCGGTGCCACCTCATTGGTGCCACCTCATCGGTGCCCATCAGTGTCGCCTTATCAGTGCCCGTTAGTGCCGCCTTATCAGTGCCCATCATTGAAGTAGAAAAGGTACTTATTTACAAAAAAAAATTAACAGAAACAAAGAAAAACTTATTTTTTTTTCAAAATTTTCACTCTTTTTTTATTTGTTATGCAAAAAATTAAAATCGCAGAGGCGATCAAGTACCACCGAAAGAGAGCTCTATTTGTGGGAACAAAATGATAAAAAAATTGTTTGGGTACAGTGTTGCATGACCGCGCAATTGTCATTCAAATTGCGACAGTGCTGAAAGCTCAAAATTGGCTTGGGCAGGAAGGTGTATAAGTGCATGGTATTGAAGTGGTTAAAGGAATATTTCACTTTTATTGTTTCACTTTAAACATTATTAAAATCACTGCTCCCGAAAAAACATCAGTTTTTAAAACTTTTTTTGCATTGATACATGTCCCCTGGGGCAGGACCCAGGTCCCCAAACACTTTTTCTGACAATAACTTGCATATTAACCTTTAAAATGAGCACTTTAGATTTTTCATGTTCGTGTCCCATAGACATTAACGGTGTTCGCGTGTTCAAACAAATTTTTTGCCTGTTTGCATGTTCTGGTGCGAACCGAACCAGGGGGGGGGGGGGTGTTTGGCTCATCCCTAGCTGTTTTGCACCCTTAATGGGCACTTGTTAGGGTATCCCTGAATAGTTACCCTGTTATATGATCTCATGGACTGGACGGGGCACCGGGTCCCACGTTCCCTTTGTGGTTGCCCACGTACCCCATTTAGGCTTCACTTAATTAGGTGACAGTCCCTAGAGGGACACCAGGTCAGTACCCGGGGGTCTTTGGTCCTTGAATTCCCCCAGGGCCTGCCCTGTAGTTATATTTTGTACAGTGTACCAGACCTGTTAGTCAAGGTCTGGTCTGTGTCTTACTTTTGTTTTCTATTTCATTTCACTGTTTTCCCCCTATTTTTCTCATCTCTTTTTGTTTGTTGATTTGGTCTCTAGGTGGTTTTTATCTGCTATCACGCACACCGGGTACACCGAAAGGAACGAACGGACCGATCGTCACTGGCTTCAGGTATGTCTCCATGCTCAGAAATGTTGATTAGAGTTGAGCAGACACCTGGATGTTTGGGTTCGACGTGTTCGGCCGAACTTCGGCAAAAAGTTTGATTTCGGGACCGAACTTGACCCGAACTTGACCCCAAACCCGAACCCCATTGAAGTCAATGGGGACCCGAACTTCTGAGGACTATTTGCGCTTGTTTCCAGTGCTTAGAACTGTCCCTGCACAAAGTGTCATTTCTGAAGTAAAAAAAGCTCCCGGCAATACATAGAAAAGTAATTGATAAAAAAAAAAAAAAAATGCGTGGGGGTTCCCCCAAATTCAATTACCAGGCCCTTCAGGTCTGGTATGGATTTTAAAAGGAACTCCACCCCAAATTTAAAAAAAAATGGCGTGGAGTTCCCCCAAAAATCCAGACCAGTCCCTTTATCCGAGCATGCAACCTGGCAGGCCATGTTGGTTGATGGGGACAAGGGCCTCATCCCCACAACCCTTGCCCGGTGGTTGTGGGGGTCTGTGGGCAGGGGGCTTATCGGAATCTGGAAGACCCCTTTAACAAAGGGGACCCCCAGATCCCGCCCCCCCCCATGTGAATTGGTAATGGGGTAAAAATTTTTTATCAATGACTTTTCTATGTATTGACGGGAGCCGACAATTCATTATAGCCGCGAGTGAGTTTTAAATGACTTTTTTCCTTCAGAAATGACACTTTGTGCAGGGACAGTTCTAAGCACGAGAAACAAGCACGACTTTACAAGCATACTTTACACACACAGAAACAATATACAGAAAATTCCGAAACGAAAGTTGATTGGCTGCCCTGCAGCTTTTAAAAATTCGCCATTACATCGCCGAACACCGGACCCGAACCCGAACATACAGTCAATTGTTCGGGTTCGGGTCCGGGACCCAAAAACCCAAAAGTTTGGTACGGACCCAAACTTTACAGTTCGGGTCCGCTCAAACCTAATGTTGATGTATTTACCTCTACGGTTAAATCTGCTATCTTTCAAACCCGCATTGTTGAGGTATTGTTGACTCTGTTAAATTCTATATGTCAAAATTAAAATAAAGATTATATTTAAAAAAAAAGCAAAATTGTCACAATTCGCAAGGAGATATCCAGCATTCAAATTCCTCCCCTACCCAACACATCAGGTCCAACACCACACTCAATACTCTCCTCCTTTTGCCCAGTTACCACCCATGAAGTTTATAAACTCCTCTCCATGGCCCACCTCACTACCTGTCCCTTGGACCCTGTCCCCTCTCAATTACTGCGACCACCTTCCCGCTCTATCCTCAACTCCCTAACCCACATCTTCAACCTCTCCCTCTCCTCCGACACCATTCCTTCCCCACTCAAACATGCACTGGTTACCCCCATACTTAAAAAACCCTCACTAGACCCCACATGTTTGAATAACTTAAGACCCATCTCCCTTCTCCTGTTTGCCTCCAAGCTCATCGAACGCCTTGTCCATGACCAAATGAGTTGCTACCTCACGGACAACAACCTTCTCGACCCCCTACAGTTTGGTTTCTGCCCACAACATTCTACTGAAGCTGCCCTACTAAAACTCACCAATGACCTACTAACTGCTAAAACCAATGGCCATTACAACATACAAGGCCATTCACAACATCGCCCCCATCTACATCACCAACCTCATTTAGAGATATAGCCCCAATTGTCCCCTCCACTCCTCCCAGGACCTACTGCTCTCTAGCTCCCTTGTTACCTCCTCCCATGCTCACCTTCAGGACTTCTCCAGAGCCTCTCCCATTCTCTAGAACTCCCTGCCCCGGTATGTCCGATCAGCCCCTACCCTGTCCACCTTTGGGAGATCTCTGAAAACTCATTTATTCAGGGAAGCCTATCCCACGCCCCCCTAACAACTTTCCCCGAGCCACCCCCATCAAATCATTCTCTGCAGCTATTACCTTTTGTACCACCACCCCCTCCCTTTAGAATCTAAGTTCTACGAGCAGGGCCCTCCTATACCTTCTGTATTGAACTGTACTGTAATTGTGCTGTCCCCCCTCTACATTGTAAAGCGCTGCATACACTGTTGGCGCTATATAAATCGTGTATTATAACAATAATAATAATAATAGAACAATAAAAATAATTAAAAAAAAGAAAGAAAAAGAGAAAAGTAGGAAAAAAATAAATTAAAAAAATAAATAAAACCATAACCTTCTCAGCTGACTCTGTCAAGAATTGATCCAGCTCAATGTGTGCTTTATCCATGAAAAGCTTATTAGCTGGGTTAGGGTTAGCTTGAAATCCAGATAAACAAGCTTGAAATGTACTATCTAATGTTTGATGGGTGAATGGGCTGAATGCAAGAGCCAAGGATTACTGGGGAGACCACTGTATGTTTTTTTATTCTGCTTCATGTTCCCTGTGGCAGTGCCCAGCTTTATACACCTTTTTTTTTTTTTTACAGAAATTTGCTAGAGTTGTAAACATGATTTGCTGAACCCTTGGTGAATTAAACCTGGGCAGATTTGCCCATCACAAATGTGAACCAATGGTTTTGGGGGCCCACTATCAGTACCAATGCTGGAAATAGACAATATTAAGTGAAATTTGCCCCAGTGTATTTTTTGGTAGCTATGTCTATTTTTTTCCACAGCAAACCATACAGATATAACAAATCAGACAATGGATATTCAGAATCAAATCAATATTTTTTTAACAGTTTTGCGTAGAACATGTAGCCAAGGCCTGTTGTCATTTTGAGGCATCACAATTGTATACAGCACCGCTGTTCAGTGGTGTGTCCCTCACAGGATGGCTAATGGCTCTGGAGAGGACAGATAGAAAGGGCCAGAGGGTTCTCTGGAGACAGACATCTGGCCAAGGCTGGAGGAGTCATTGGAGGCAGATAACTGGGTAGGAATTTTGGGGGCATGAAAATAGACAGTTTATTGGGGTTGGGAGGGTAGTCCTGGTAAAGTTTCATGGCTTCAGGTGGTTAAAAGCCCGGATAAAGTCCAATGACATTGAACATGGTAGAAGGCATAGGTGCAGAATGATGACAAGACTGGGGGGTTCTGGATGAAGTCTCATGGGAGCAGACATAGTGGGGGTTATTTACGAAAGGTAATTCCACTTTGCACTACAAGTGCAAAGTACAAGTGCAAAGTGCACTTGAAATTGCACTGAAAGTGCACCTGAAAGTTGCAGTCGCTGTAGATCTGAGGGGGACATGCAAGGAAAATAATAAACAGCATTTTAGCTTGCACATGGTTGGATAATAAAAGCAGCAGAGCTTACCCTCATTTCAGATCTACCCCTCAGATTTACAGCGACTGCACTTCCAAGTGCGCTTTCAGTGCAATTTCAAGTAAACTTTGCACTTGAAGTTTGCACTTATAGTGCAAAGTGGATTTGCCTTTCGCAAATAACCCCCAGTGTCTCTTAATACATGAGAGTTCAGGGGTCATGGGAGACAAGGGGTCACAGAAGTTCATGGGGATCACAGAAGATGTTGGATACACAGGATTACAGCAGTGGTTAAAGCAAATAAACACTTGGGGCACCAAAATGCTCAAATGACAGACCTTCACTGTGTGCAGCAATTAAAGTACAGAGTTCCTCTAAAAAGCAACTTATCCCATGTCTCTATACACTATAACTTGCATGTTTGCATTAGAACAGGCATGTTGAACTTGGGCCCACTCCAACAGTCCAGCATACCTCTGTTGCCTCATTTCCTGTAACAGAATGGGTTCCTGCCAAGCACCTAGCGTGGACCTCACTTAAATCCTTCCTTCCCGTACCTCATGACCAGACCATAGATCTTCGTAATGTGAGTTTGGATCCGGTTGCCATTGGATACTGACCGCTTGGAGGAAGACATAACATCAACCCACTTTCTACTGGAGGACCTATCACTTTTATCAGGTACCATGCTTAACAACTGGTTGCTTGTAGCTTATTCCTTTACTTGGTTACCCATATCAACTACATTCCTCTTCTAGTCTTGCCATGTTAACCTTTTGTAATAGTGTTACTTTATATCCCATAGTGCTATTACAGACTCAGTTTTTTTAAAATATGCCTGAACCAACATGCAGCCCCTTGAGGAACTTTAGACCAGGCTCATAACAATTAATATAACTTTTCTGAACATGGTGTGGCATACAATTCAATATGGACAACGTCCTGTCCCTAATCCTAACTAACATAAGATAGTGGCCCAGGCATACCTCTGTGAGAGTCCATTATGGTATTGCCCATGGCTTGGATGTTCGCAATTCCTTGTTCCTACAACAAAACTCAAATTCACTGATGCCTCATCATCACTCCCGCTCGAACAGCTAGCAGCCTCAGACCTTAGTTGATCCCCATTTTAATAGCACAGGAGGGCTGGCTACTAGGACCAAAAACCCTGGAACTAAGCTAAAGCACTTAACCCCTTCCCCAGCCTGGGACAGCTGCTGCTTAAGTAAACTGTGTACAGTATACTTTTCAACCTGCCTACATACAGTTGGACTTTTGCTAAATAAACAGAAAGCTATTCAACATAATATCATCCATCATGAATGCTACAATGTAACATTAATTGGGACACATCAGGATAGATTTAGCAAAAATATATTTTGTCTAAGTACTCAATTGCTGCATATCCACGTGTTTTTTTTTTTTTTGTAAAAGACATTAGAAGGTAATTCACCAAAGATTCCCATAAACATGTTTTATTATGTAAATTGAATTTTTTTTTATTATTAATTTATAGTTAGTTTTTAATAAATGCACCCTATAAATGTATTATAAGTATTTCTGTAGCCTGCATTTAAAAAAAACGACCTATTGCAATTTCTTTAGATTATGGGATGAAAACTCTTGGATTTCTTTGAATCTGTTATCAAAGATATAATGAAGTGCACAGCTTAAAAAGTTAAAAATCCTAGTTATTTGTGTGTTATACATATTTTTAAAATTGAATTCTCTGTGTGCACATAAACAGAGAGGAATGTGGCATGCACCCATCTCTTCCCTTGGGAATATTAGTTAATGGAACAGGAGCATTACACTCTACTGCACCTGCATTCAAGTATTCATAACTCTGTGGGAAAATGCGAACTGAACCTGCATGCTATTAGCTGGCTTTAAAATGTCAGTTTACACTTGCTTCCATCTGGATTTAATTTGCAAAAGTTATTTCTACAGCCAACATCAATAAGCATTTTATGAATAGCAATAAAAATTGCCACCTTAACTGATTGCGCCAGGGTGTCTGTGTGTTAAGCTATGACAGGTTCAGGGCAAATGCTTGCGTGATTAAGGAAGCTTTGTATGTGATAACATAAGTAGGAGTTCTGCTGCACTGTTTAAAGATTTTATGTGCAAAAATTCAAATGAATGTATTTATTGCAGTGAAATGAAATGAAATGTTGGTCTGATGATATTGGGCTACATAGTATACAGAAATAACAATAAAAAAAATATATTTGCAGGCATCCTTTATCATAAGAAATTAAAAACTACTACAACAATCACAGTATCACATTTAATGTTGTATTAGCATTTTGAATGAAGAATTGCATGACATACCGTATATACTCGAGTATAAGCCGAGATTTTCAGCCCTTTTTTTGGGGCTGAAAGTCCCCCCCTCGGCTTATACTCGAGTCATAGAAATTTTTACATTGTAAATATTACCTGTAAAGAAGTTGCGGCTGCGGCGTCCATCGTTCAAATTCCGCGGCGTCCATCGTTCAAATTCCGCGGTCTCTTCCTGTTCCTTCCTTGATAGGCGAGTCTCAGTAGACACTCTCCGCCTATCACGATCATTCTCTCATCCTTAGTTTTCCAGCAGACGTCTGTGATTGGCAGAACACCCAACACAGTGTCTGCTGGGAAAACTAAGGATGAGAGAATGATCGTGATAGGCGGAGAGTGTCTGCTGAGACTCGCCTATCAAGGAAGGAACAGGAAGAGACCGCGGAATTTGAACGATGGACGCCGCGGAATTTGAACGATGGACGCCGCAGCCGCAACTTCTTTACAGGTAATATTTACAATGTAAAATAGGGAACAGCGAGCTAGGGAACAGTGGGGCATCAGCTTATACTCGAGTCAGTAAGGTTTCCCAGTTTTTTTGGCAACATTAGGTACCTCGGCTTATACTCAAGTCGGCTTATACTCGAGTATATACAGTAACTTTATAAGCAAGTCTCTTCCAAGGTGTACTGTATCAATACAATATTTTTTTTTTTTAAAGAATGGACTGAAGATTTTGTCTTACACACACAGTAAAGATATAATTTGTTAGCTGAGAATCTCGTAATTATTTTATATGGCCATCACCACTGCATTTAGGGAAGCAACTCTTTATTTTTGTTTTTGTTATTGCTTAGCAATCATCCACAAGCTTGTCACTTAAAATGTCCAAATATCACACATTTTATACATAGTCAGTGAAAACAAATCTTATACAAGAGGTGGCTGTAAATAAATTTAAGTTACATTTATTTTTTTGCAAAAATAAATCCTAAATAGGGATGAGCCGAACACCCCCCGGTTCGGTTAACATCCAGAACATGCGAACGGGCCGATAGTTCGCGAAAACTTTCGAACGCCGTTAAAGTCTATGGGACTCGAACGTCAAAAATCAAAAGTGCAAATTTTAAAGGCTAATATGCAAGTTATTGTCCTAAAAAGGGTTTGGGGACCCGGGTTCTGCCCCAGAGTACATGTATCAATGCAAAAAACGGTTTTAAAAATGAACGTTTTTTTCAGGAGCAGTGATTTTAATAATGCTTAAAGTGGAAAAAAAAAAAGTGAAATATTCCTTTAAATATCGTGCCTGGGGGGTGCCTATAGTATGCCTGTAAAGTGGCGAATGTTTCCCGTGTTTATAACTGTCCCTGCACAAAATGACATTTCTAAAGGAATAAAAGTCATTTAAAACTGCTTGCGGCTTTAATGTAATGTCTGGTCCTGGCAACATGGATGAAAATCATTGAAAAAAATGGCATGGGTACCCCCCCAGCCCATTACCAGCCCCTTTGGGTCTTGTATGGATATTAAGGGGAACCCTGCACCCAAATTAAAAAAAGGAAAGACGTGGGGCCCCCAGGCCCTATATACTCTGAACAGCAGTATATAGGCGGTGCAAACAAGACAGGGACTGTAGGTTTGTTCTTAAGTAGAATCTATTTGCAATTTTGAACTGGTACATTTTTAAAGTGTAGCTCCAGCCAAAATTTTTTTAAGCTTTTTGGAAAACATAGGGAAGGGTTATCACCCCTGTAACATTTGTTTTGCTGTCTGTGCACCTGTTCAGAAGATTTCACCTCACTTTCTGTCCCAATGACAATTGGATTTTCAAAATTTGGGGTTTTTAGGGAAACAAGGATTGGTGATAAAGCATCAGTGGAGAGGAGACACCTTTTTCCCATATTAACTCTTACAGGAGAGAATTTCCCTTCCTAGGGGTAGATTTCCTTTCACTTCCTGTTGTCTCCCTCCGTTTGCAAGTAGGAGTCGTTTGAAAGTCGGATGTTTGAAAGTAGGGGCCTGCCCTATGTACTCTGCAGAAATTTGGGCCTTAGGTGTTGGTGTTGCCACAACACTGTAAGCCCTCACAGTTACTCTTGGTGGGCGCTGGAACGCCCTGCTCTGAACTATTATATCGATAATTGTAATTACATGCCATTGTTGAACAGTGGTAGAAAAATTGGGCCTTTGGTGGTGGTGGTGGTGCTGGTGCCACAACACTGTAAGTCCTCACAGTTACTCTTGGTGGGCGCTGGAACGAGCCCTGCTGTGAAATATTATATCAAGAATTGTAATTACATGCTCCTGTTGAACAGGGGCAGAAAATTAGGCCTTTGGTGGTGGTGGTGGTGTTGCCACAACACTGTAAGCCCTCACAGTTACTCTTGGTGGGTGCAGGAATGGGCCCTGCTGTAAAATATTAGATCAAGAATTGTAATTACATGCCCCTGTTGAACAGGGGCAGAAAAAATGGGCCTTAGGCACTGGTGCCACAACACTGCACCCCCTCACAGATACTCTAGTTGGAGTGCAGGAATGAGCCCTGCTGCAAAGTATTACAGCAAAAATTGTAATTACACGCCCCTGTTAAAAAGGGGCAGAAAAATTGGGCCTTAGGCACTGTTGCTGGTGCCACAACACTGCAACCCCTCACAGATACTCTAGTTGGAGCGCAAGAATGAGTCCTGCTGCAAAGTATTGCAGCAAAAATCATAATTACACGCCCCTGTTAAACAGGGGCAGAAAAATTGGGCCTTAGGTTTTCGTCTGAAAAATACATTTATTTAGTTACTCCCGAAATTCATTTTTATCTATTTCATTTTTCGTTACAAAATGCATTCGTCCGCAAATCAAAATTAATTAAGGTTGAATATGTAATTGAAGGCTTATGGTGGCTGTCGAATTTTCAAAGAAGATTTGAAGGAGCAGCGAAACTTTACGCAATCGTACATTTCCGGTCGAATGTTCCGCCTACAAGCTATAGTAGAATTCTAATGTTGTATGACTAGTAATAATTATATTTATTAATTATTATTACTAGTCAACCAACATTAGAATTCTTCTATAGCCTATGGGCAG
Source organism: Rana muscosa (assembly GCA_029206835.1). Lineage (NCBI taxonomy): Eukaryota > Metazoa > Chordata > Amphibia > Anura > Ranidae > Rana > Rana muscosa. Next base: position 1,235,365,075 of record CM055122.1, read on the forward strand.
AGCATTTCACCATAAATGTCCGCTCGCTGCGATCGTATGTTTTTAGCTACTTCGTCAAATCTTCATGTCTCTATAATGTCAAATCTTTTGTCTCTATGTTGAATCTTTTGTCTCTATTATGCCTCGTACACACGGCCGAGATTCTCGTTGAAAAAAACATGTCGTTTTTTTCGACGAGATTCTTGGACAAGAAACTTGTCCCGGCCGAGTGCACACACGCTCCTTTCAAAGAACCCGCGGTGACGTCATCGAATACGACGAGCATGCGCTCGTCACATTCGATGCCGTCGCCGCCATCTTTGTTCACCCTACCTATGCCTAGGAAGCTACCGCGCATGCGTCGAAGTCATTTCGAGCATGCGCGGGCTTCCCGGCGAAAAGGTAAGTGTACACACACACAATTTTCTTGTCGAGAAACAGGCTGACGAGAATCTCAACGAGAAAATAGAGAGCAGGTTCTCTATTTTCTCGTCGAGATTCTTGTCGCTTTTCTTGACGAGAAACCATACACACGAACGAATTTCTCAGCAAGAAATCTCTGCCAGCAAGTTTCTTGATGGTTTTTGCCGAGAAACTTGTTCGTGTGTACGAGGCTTATGTCGAATCTTTTCTCTCTATGTCGAATCTTTTCTTTCTATGTAGAATAATATTGGACTAATAGAGTTAAGGTTAGGCACATTCGACCGCAGGTTCGATAGAAACAGATTGTTATTGTCAGTGTCATGTCGAATCTCCTATCTATATCGAACTCTTGTTGCAACGAAAACAAAAATAAAGCATTTGTTTATGTCGGATCTTTCGGTTTCCGGATTATTCGCTTTCGTTATCGTTTGTTAAAACGATAACAAAAATACCTGAAATTCGGATAAAAATGCATTCGGACGAAAACAAATGCACATGTCTATTAGGCACTGGTGCTGGTGCCACAACACTGCAACCCCTCACAGATACTCTAGTTGGAGGAATGAGCCCTGCTGCAAAGTATTGCAGCAAAAATTATAATTACACGCCCCTGTTAAACAGGGGCAGAAAAATTGGGCCTTAGGCACTGGTGGCGGTGCCCAGAACCAAAAATGTTCTTACAAGCTATCAACATAAACAGGAGGAAGAGGATAGTCACTCAGAATAACAGGATAGTCACTCAGCATCTGCATAGGCAGTCTTGAAGGGATCTCACATTAAAAAATAAAATATTCAGTTACATCAGCATCAGGTGCTTGGTAGCTGGTGATCCAAGACTGATTAATTTTTATGAAGGTCAGACGATCGACCGAGTCGGTGGACCGGCACACCCTGTGATCAGTTACAAAGCCTCCAGCAGCACTGAATGTAATTTCCGATAGAACGTTGAATGCAGGACAGGCCAGTTGCTCAATTGCATACTGTGCAAGCTCTGGCCAGTGATGCTTGTGTCAAACCCAGTAACCCAGAGGATTTTCGGTGGGAAAGGTGTCCAAGTCTGATCTTGCCCATAGGTATTCCTGCACCATGTGAATCAGACGCTGGCGATAGTTGCTGGAACCGATCATACCTAAAAAATTGTCTGAACGCATCGGTCAGAAGGCCACCTTCTCCACTGCTCCTTCTGTGACTGACCAAAGCCTCAGCAACATGTTGTCCAGGACCAGGAATTTGTAACCTCCCAGGCTCTGGAAATGCGTTGCACAAACCTTTCTGCAAGGCCTCCCGAAGATGTTTCATCCTCTGCTCCCTCTGCGATGGCTGGATAAGGTTCGCAACCTTACCCTTGTAACGTGGATCAAGGAGGGTTGCCAGCCAGTAATGATCCCTCTCCTTGATACCACGAATATGAGGATCCTTTCGCAGGCTTTGCAGGATCAGGGAGGCCATGCAGCGTAGGTTTTCTGAGGCATTTGGTCCGGAGTCCTCTGGGTCACTAATGACGACATGATCCACAGCCACCTCCTCCCAGCCACGTACAAGTCCATTGATTTCTTGGGACTGTAAATGATCCCTTGAAGACTGCTGCTTATGCTGAGTGCTAGGCTCCACCTCCATGCTGACACAGTTCTCCTCTTCCTCCTCCTCCTCAACCTCTTCCTGTGTGATCGGCAGGCCAGCAGGAATACTGTCTGGATAAAGGGGGCCTTGAGAGGTAAGGAAGTCCTCCTTTTCCTCCCTCTGTTCTGCCTCAAGTGCCCTGTCCATTATTCCACGCAGCGTGTGCTCCAACAGGTGGACAAGAGGGACAGTGTCACTGATACATGCACTGTCACTGCTCACCATCCTCATGGCCTCTTCAAATGCTGATAGGACAGTGCATGCATCCCTGATCATGACCCACTGGCATGGCAAAAAAAAAGCAAGTTCCCCTGACCCTGTCCTGATGCCATAGTCGCACAGGTACTCATTGATGGCCCTCTGCTGCGTGTGCAGCCACTGCAGCATGGCCAACGTTGAGTTCCACCTGGTGGGCATGTCACAGATTAGGCGGTTCTTGGGCAGGTTGTATTCCTTTTGGAGGTCAGCCAGCCGAGCACTGGCATTATATGACCGGCGGAAATGCACACAGACTTTTCTGGCCTGCCTCAGGAGATCCTGTAAGCCCGGGTACCTGCTCAAGAACCGCTGCACCACCAAGTTAAGGACGTGAGCCAAACAGGGCACATGGGTCAGCTGTCCCTGTCGGAGGGCGGAGAGGAGGTTGGTGCCATTGTCGCAAACCACCATTCCTGGCTTAAGCTGGCGTGGCGTCAACCACCTCTGAGCCTGCCCCTGCAGAGCTGACAGAATCTCTGCCCCAGTGTGGCTCCTGTCCCCCAAGCACACCTGCTCAAGCACCGCATGGCATCTTTTTGCCTGCGTACTTGCGTAGCCCCTTGAACGCCTACGGAGCACCGCTGGTTCTGAGGACAAATCAGCACAGGAAGAGGCCATGGAGAAAGAAGAAGAGGAGGGGGTGGAGGAGAGAGGTGTGTCAGAAACACCACTAGTAGCATTTTGGAGGCATGGTGGCAGAACAACCTCCAACACTACTACACCCTGTCCGGCATCCTTCCCAGCTGCCAGCAGAGTCACCCAGTGGTCCGTAAAAAATAGGTAACGTCCCTGTCCGTGCCTGCTGGACCATGAGTCAGCGGTAATATGCACCTTACCCCTGACCGCCCTGTCCAGCGAGGCGAAGACATTGCCTTCCACATGCCGGTAGAGAGCCAGAATCGCCTTCCGTGAAAAAAAAAGTGTCGTTTGGGAACCTGCCACTGAGGAACTGCACATTCCACAAACTCACGGAAGGGGGCAGAGTCTACCAACTGAAAAGGCAGCAGTTGAAGTGCTAGCAATTTAGCCCAGCTAGCATTCAACCACTGGGCATGTGGATGGCTGGGAGCGAACTTCTTTCAGCCGTGCAGCAGCTGGGGCAGGGAGATTTGCCTCGTAGAATCGGACGTTGGTGTACCGATAGCAGATTGCCCGCAAGTACTTGGCAGTGACACACCTAATTCTACACCTTCATTGCTCTCAGTGCAGGTTTCTGAGGGGACTGAAGGTATAGTGGGGTTGGAGATCCCAGCTGATGAGGAGCAAGGAGAGGTCAGCTTTGTTCTTTGGTGTGGGTCTTTTATGTATGCTTGCCAATGGACTGCATGGCTGGTCAAGCATGTGGTGCCCAAGCGGCTGATCGCACTTTTCTTGTCGGAATTTCCGATCGTGTGTACGGGGCATAACAGGTAATTTCCCTTCCCCAGCCTGTGCCTTTATAGTGAAAGTAGCTATAGACACTTTATTGTGTATTTGTTTATATGTAAATTTAAGCGTGATAATTGGAAATTTCAGGTTTTTTGAGCGCAATAATAAAACACTGTATATTGAAATATAGATTTAGGGTACAGCTTAAGGTTAAATACTGATTTATTTTTTATTTGGGCTCTGATGATGCCAAACACATTTCTGTTATTTAGTTTAACTGTCTCTTTTGTGCTTGAATTTACATTTCCGGTCTGTGATGCTACAAGGGGGCAGTGCCACCAGGTGATATTGTCAGGTGGCACAACCCCTTACCTATATAATAACTGTCAACTGGCAGAGCCTGCAGCAGGTGGCCAGCCTTCATGGAAGATGGGAGGATTTTAAAAAAAATTGGGTGCAGTGGGCGACGATTGAAGATGGATAGATTTTATTTTTTAATAAAGGAATTGTCAAAAACTGTATTTTTATTACTTTTTGCACTTTTTTTTGGTGAATGGGTAGAGGTACTATGTACCCCATACTCATTCACATCAGGGGGAGGGATCTGGAGGCCCCCTTGTTAAAGGGGGCTTCCAGATTCAGATAATCCCCCGCCCGCCTACCCCCATAACCACCAGCCAGGGTTGTGGGGAAGAGATCGTTTTCCCCATCAATGTGGGGAAGACATCCTTGGGGACAGGGTGCTTTGGGGTGGGAGGGGCAGTGCCCCCCTGCCCAAAAGCACCCCCCTATGTTGAGGGCATGTGGCCTGGTATGGTTCAGGAGGGGGAGCGCTCACTCGTCCCCCCCTTTTCTGACCTGCCAGGCTGCTTGCTCTAATAAGAATCTAGTGTGAATTTTGGGGGGACTCATCCTGTTTTTTTTTATTATTTAGTGTGGGACCCCCCCTCCCAGTCCCTATGGGTCTGGTATGGATTTTAAGGGGGAATCTCATTCCAAACATTTATTTTAATAGTCAGGGGCCAGCAATTGCAACTGTGAGTCAGTTTAAATGGGATTTGATGTTCTATGCATGCTACAGATGTGCCACTTTACAGGCAGACTGAGGGTCCCCTCCAGGCACTATATTTAAAGGAATTTTAATTGATACATGTCCCCTAGTGAAATTGACACTTTTTCCTGTTCCTGTTCCCATATACTTCAATTGGGTTTGTCGTTCGGGTTAGAAATTTTCCCCTGTTTGGGAGTTCTGCCCATCTCTACATAGCAATCTATTTAAGTTGGGATTTAAGATGAACAAACTTCTTAAAGTTCACCCCACCTTGAATTAGCTTTTTCTACTATTTTGATTTGCATGTTCACATGTTATTTAGTAACTCATTTTTTTTAACTGGGTTTTACATGTTAATTATTTTAAAGAATGTCTGTAAGAAAAGTCTAGTATGTACTACAACAAGAAGAGGTAAGATGAAAAGGTTCACTGCAAGATGTGTATTAGAATACTTAGCATTGACATTGGTGCCAAATGGCCTATTTAAGCTAGATTGTCACATGAACAAATGGCTGAGTGGTCTTCAGCTAGTCCCTGACTTGCCTGTATTCTAACCTGCTACACTTGCCTTTCTGTGAACGACCTGGATTGCCTTTGACCTGTCTTTGGATTCCTGTCTACCTGCTGTGACCTCGGCCTGTGTTTTGATTCTGTATCCTGCCTCTGGATTTGGTATTCACTGCCTGGCTGTGAACTAGCCTCAACTTATATCCTAGCTCTGCCTCTGGCTTACATCCCTGCACCTTGCTACCTGGCTGTTCGTGACCTTTGGCTTATGTCCTGACTTCACTCATGCCTTCTGATCAAGTATTACTGTGTTCTGGCCTCTGGTCCTTGTCTGGTGATCAACAGTTATCTATTTCCTGTAAAAAGATAGTGCAGCGCTATAAAGTCCATAAAACAAACAACGATCCCAGTGATCTTCTAGAGTTATTTATGGTATTGAAGCATGCAGATGGTGACGTGAACACAATAATCCTTGAAGTCAATTGTGATTTAGTTTGTTTGCTGTCACCATCTCTTGGAATACTGCAATACCAGCTGGGGAATTTTATACCCATATGGGAAGGCTTTTGTGACCCTCTTTAACCAAAGGGTCCACTTTGGGAGGTGAACGGCCATTCTTATTATCGGTGAAGGTCTCTTATTGTGTTCACGTCACCATCTGCATGCGTCAATACCATAAATCACTATAGAAGTTCACTGGGATCATTGTTTGTTTTATGGACTTTATAGCGCTGCACTATCTTTTTACATATTATCTCAGGGATTTTGAAGATTTGACCCTTGGTGTCCAGTCGCTTATGTTAGGGTTATTTATTGCCCTGATTTATTTTCTGTTTATAGTTATCTGTATCCTGCAAGTTAACCAATGGTTGGTGTTGCCCACTACATTGACCTGCATGCCACACTGTGTCCTCACATTTTATATCACCCCTACCAGGGGTGCTGTATAAGAGGTGCAAGGGAAGCCCCCTTTATAGCATGATCAACACCAGGTATGTGTTCCTATTCCTATTAATCAGGGGTGTTGAGGGGAGAAATGGTGTAGTGAACACAGTGTGCTATGGTTAATGGTGGTTTTGGCAGCATTTCAATAGCAGTGGGAGGGGACTAATGGGACATATTCAAAGAGAAACTAAATATACTTGTTGTATATCTGGCATATGCCCAGGTGCATGGACCCTAGTCTATAAACAACATTAGGTATGCTATAAAAACTATTAACCAAGACGACTACATATGTGACTGTTATCCCCATAACAATATAGTGACGAGGATGTAGGTCCCTTTGATGCTGATTATAGCCAATATTCCTGGAGTGAAATAATGGTAGAAGGGATAATAATTATTTATTATTATTATAATTCAAGTTATTCCCACAGAAATTTGGTTCATACAGAGAGATGCATTTATTGAGTCCCAGCACAGAAGAAAGTCCACAAGATACTTGCAACAGATGACAAAATCCAACAGAGTAAATATTACAAACAGCAGCCTTCAGAATCGCATCCGTCATTCATGTTGTCAGTAGGGATGAGCCGAACACCCCCCAGTTCGGTTCACAGCAGAACATGCGAACAGGCAAAAAATTTGTTTGAACACCGTTAAAGTCTATGGCACACGAACGTGAAAAATCAAAAGTGCTACTTTTAAAGGTTACTATGCAAGATATTGTCATAAAAAGTGTTTGGGGTGACATGTATCAATGCAAAAAAAGTTTTAAAAACTGCAGTTTTTTTCGAGAGCAGTGATTTTAATAATGCTTAAAGTGAAACAATAAAAGTGAAATATGCCTTTAAATTTCAGACCTGGGGGGTGTCTATAGTATGCCTGTAAAGTAGCGCATTTTTCCCGTGTTTAGAACAGTCCTTTCCAAAAATGACATTTCTAAAGGAAAAAAAGTAATTTAACCACTTGCTTACTGGGCACATATACCCCCTTCCTGCCCAGGCGAAATTTCAGCTTTCAGCACTGTCTTGCTTTGAATAAAAATTGTGCGGTTGTGCGACGTGGCTTCCAAACAAAATTGACGTCCTTTTTTTCCCACAAATAAAGCTTTCTTTTGGTGGTATTTGATCACCTCTGCAGTTTTTATTTTTTGCGCTATAAACAAAAACAGAGCAACAATTTTTTAAAAAAAACACAATATTTTTTACTTTTTGCTATAATAAATATCCCAATTTTTAAAAAAAAAAAACTATTTTTTTTCTCAGTTTAGGCCGATACGTATTCTTCTACATATTTTTGGTAAAAAAAAATCGCAATAAGCGTATAGTGATTAGTTTGCGCAAAAGTTATAGCGCCGACAAAATAGGGGATAGAATTATGATTTTTTTTAAATTATTTTTTTTTATACTAGTAATGGCGGTTATCTGTGATTTTTGTCAGGACTGCAATATTATGGCAGACATATCGGACACTTTTGACACATTTTTGGGACCATTCACATTTATACAGCGAACAATGCTATAAATATGCACTGATTTCTGTATAAATGTGACTGTCAAGGAAGGGGTTAACACTAGGGGGCGAGGAAGGGGTTAAATGTGTTCCCTAGGAGTGATTCTTACTGTGGGGGGAGGGGACTGACTGGGGGAGGTGGCCGATCTGTGTCCCTATGTACAAGGGACACAGCATCGGTCTCCTCTCCATGACAGGACGTGGATCTCTGTGTTTACACACAGAGATCCACGTCCTTGGCTGTGTAACGGCCGATCGCGGGTACCTGGCGGACATCATGGCCAACAGGCACGCGCATCGGCACCTCAGTGACGCGGCTGGCACGCTCGTGCTCCCCCCAGTGGCCGGAGGAGCAGAGGCCGTCAACAGACATCCTCCTGGACCTGAAGAGCCACCTTGTGGCCATCATTTGTCAATGGCCCGGGCTCCAAGTAGTTAAAACTACTCGCGGCTATAATGAATTGTCGGGTCTCGGCAATACAGATAAAAATTATTGAAAAAAAATGGCATGGGTTCCCTCCCAGTCCATTACCAGGCCCTTTGGGTCTGGTATGAATATTAAGGGGAACCCTGAACCAAAATGTAAAATTTCATACCTGGGGGTGTCTATAGTATGCCTGTAAAGTGGCACATTTTTCCCGTGTTTAGACCAGTCCCTGCACAAAATTACATTTCTAAACGAAAAAAAGTCATTTAAAACTACTCGCGGCTATAACGAATTGTCGGGTCCCGGCAATACAGATAAAAATCATAAAAAAATGGCATGGGTTCCCCCCCAGTCCATTACGAGGCCCTTTGGGTCTGGTATGGATTTTAAGGGGAACCCCGCGCCAAAATAAAAAAAGAATGGCGTGGGGGTCCCCCCAAAAATCCATACCAGACCCTTATCTGATCCCGAACCCTGGCAGGCCGCAGGAAAAGAGGGGGGGATGAGAGAGCGCCCCCCTCCTGAACCGTACCAGGCCACATGCCCTCAACATGGAGAGGATGTCCCCATGTTGATGGGGACAAGGGCCAAATCCCCACAACCCTTGCCTGGTGGTTGTGGGGGTATGCGGGCAGGGGGCTCATCGGAATCTGGAAGCCCCCTTTAACAAAGGGGACCCCCAGATCCTGCCCCCCATGTGAATTGGTAACGGGGTACATTGTACCCCTACCATTTCACAAAAAAAGTGTTAAAAATGGTAAAAAAAACACAGTAGACAGCTTGGGACAAGTCCTTTATTAAAAAGAAAAAATAAATAAATGAAATTAAAATTACAGGGATGTACATCCATTCTCAAGCGGAGGATACGGAAAAAAAACTTGCCGATATGATCCGCCTTCATGGGTGATTCCCGTCGAATGACACTACACCCGCCGTGACAGCTCTTAAATAGCTGAGGGAGGGGCCAACCATCACGTGCGCGGGTGACCCCACCCCCCTCTGAAGCCTCGTACACACGGCCGAGATTCTCGTCGAAAAAAACATGTCTTTTTTTCGACGAGATTCTTGGACAAGAAACTTGTCCCGGCCGAGTGTACACACGCTCGATTCAAAGAACCCGCGGTTCTTTGAATGGAGCGTACGCGGTGACGTCATCGACTATGACGAGCATGCACTCGTCACATTCGATGCCGTCGCCGCCATCTTGGTATATCTTACCTATGCCTAGGAAGCTACCGCACATGCGTCGAAATCATTTCGAACATGCGCGGGCTTCCGGGAGGACAGGTAAGTGTACACACACTCACTTTTCTCGTCGAGAAACATGCCGACGAGAATCTCGATGAGAAAATAGAGAGCAGGTTCTCTATTTTCTCGTCGAGATTACTTGTCGGTTTTCTTGACGAGAAACCATACACACGAACGAGTTTCTCGGCAAGACATCTCTGCCAGCAAGTTTCTTGCTGGTTCTTGCCGAGAAACTCGGTCGTGTGTACGAGGCCTGACGCAAGGGGAAATGCCGCGGGGTTACCCAGTGACATGTACGGGTGACCCTGCCCCCTTCTGACGCCACGGGAAAAACCCGTGGCGTCAGAGGAGGGCGGGGTCACCCAAAATTGTTCACTATTCGGCGAACAGGTGAACACCCACTTATGTTCGACTCGAACATCGGGCTCATCCCTAGTTGTCAGCATAATATGCACCTAAGTAGCTTCCATGCATGCAATAATGTGCATTATAATCTAGACCTGTACCTTCATCTTGATGTATGAATGTGTATAAGAATGAATACCAGTATTTGACTCTGGAGGGGTTTCTGTTTGGTCAACTCAAAATACTTTTGATCGTATTGTTAATCAAGGTGAAAAGACTTTACTTGAAATTACTGGCAATAACATTTTAAAGTCACATGTACCAAGTTAACAAGCCACCATTTCCCATGAATACTATTACTTTCAAGTCTGATCAGACAAAGTTACATTTTACAATTCCCTTTAGGTAACTGCTTTTGCCCTTTTTATATGTAAAATGCAACTTGTCTGCCAAGTCTGTTAAGCCTGGTCTACACCTACCGTATGTTTACATGTGAAAAAAACTATGTGTATGTATATAGATCTAGAGTATCCCACATAAATTGGCCAAAAATTCCCTTCAACATCAGTCGAGATCTTTGAAAAAAAAGGGTTTCCAAAAATGCAACCAGAGCAAAATAAGTCTCCTAAAAGAAAGTAAACGTATAGTGTGAACAAAGGTAATGATGTTTTCAACTTAATGAATAAGATAATTAGGACTGACGGTATATGAAATAGAAACAATGGATCTAAAATAAATAATTTAAAAATGCATTAGATTAGGGAAGGATATGTTATATCTGAATATGTGCTTAGATATTCCAAGTACATTTATTGAAGAAATGCTTCTGTTTTCTGGGAATTTTACTGTTCTGTCTTTACAATTTTATCTTAATAAACATCTTGGAAAGCTATAACTATAGTGAACAAGCCCTTGAGGGAATCACATAGTGTTTAGCACAATCAAGCCTTAAAAAAATGGGAAGAAGAAATATGCCACCTACTGTCAGAGGTATGCTTCATGCATAAAGGAATAATTGGTGCACTGAAGTATATTCTATATGTAGCTCCCAGGGGGGGTTTTCTCTTTCTCTCTTTCGTGGTGTGGGGGGCTTCCCTCACTCCTCATCCCCCTTGTGACTACACCGGATTCAGACTTTGTTAAGTATAGAAGTCCACTGTTTAATTACCTTTGGGTCTGCAGCAAAAAATCTCTCACGAGTGGATCCTTCAGCTCCGTTGTCTAGGTACACCAGTGTATTCAGGAATAAGGCCAATGTCCACACTCGAGTAAAACCTAATCAGAAAGGGTTTATTCTTTTTCTTACTTTTGAGTCAACTTGAAGAAAGCAAAGGCAGGAAAGTTGAAGATGTAGGGGAAGGTTCAGGCACGCAACACTTAAATCCCAAATATATATACACTTGTCGCCACTCAAGCCTGAGTGGGTATTGCTCACCCGGATAGTCCCTATAAGAGCAATCCTAGCAGCCGGGATGGAGCATGGATGTCAGAGATGATGGATCCCCCTTTAGGCAGGCCTCCAGGTCTCTCCCCAAGATAGCAGTACCGTCGCTATCTCCGCCGGGACTGATCTTTTCCTGGAACTCCTTTCCTAAAGATGGGCCCCCTTCAACCGGGCAGCCTGGGGTTCTTCTCCGAAGCGTAGGCCCTTGTTAGGAGAGCTGGGCCTACGATGCAGCAGCAGAGCCTCGGGCTAAAGGTGTCCAAGGCCTAAACACACCCGCACACCTCGTGCCATGTGGGCCACGAGGCACGCTCACTGGACCAGAGGTCCCCCTGAACGCCTTGGGGTCCCCCTGGAATCGCCTCACGCCAAATGGCGTCTGCCGCTTTTGTACCCTCTCCCAGCATGCACAGCGGATTGACCACACCCACTGCACGGCTGCCGAGAGAGGACACCCAAGGCGCTGTGATACCCCCATGATCCAGCCTGTGCCGGCGGTGACGGTGCCACCTGCAGGCAAAGGAGAATAACACTAACTACTTGCTCAGACTGCCCCTAAATTTCCATATAGCGCCCCCAAATTTTTGGGGGGGTGCTACATATATATTAAGGAATCCAATATATAGTATATAATAAAACCATTGAGTTAAATGTCATATTTCAGTACAGTCTTTTAACTATACATTGAAGTGAAATGATCTAAAATTATGCAGTAGTATGTATAAGGTGGACCATGGTCTTATTGTTGGTTGTTTCCCCTCATTTGTTGTTAGAACAGGATGAGATATCTCTCCGAACACAAGAACTTTTAAACCATTTTGCAATTTTTCCATGGCTTTTTTGTGTTTCTTTACAGCTTTCAGAGTTTGTGAAAGTCCAAGACCCCTCAAACCATATATTTTCTAAAAACATAGGACAAGTGGAATAAAAGGAAGGTTCTACTGATTTTCTTAGGCCCTGTAATATTTGTGCAAATGTTTATCAAAACAATATTTTCGCTAAAAATACACAAAATTACAACATTTACAAAATCCCTGCCAAATTCCCACTTAATATAAAAGATAAAACTGTATTGAGTTATTAAATAACAAATATTTGTATATTTTAAATTGTACCTTTTTGTGAAATGGTAAAAATTTAAGGCGCGCCAAACTGTAAAAAAACAATTTACTCTTAAAATCTGGAAGTTATCATTGTTCAGTTACAGCCTTTAGAGTTTGTAAAAGATTTACCACAAACCATAAATTTTCTGAAAGCACATGACCTGTAGAATACAAAACTGTGCTACTGATTTTCACCAAAAAATATACTAAAATCATTATTAACAGACAAAAATAACACAACTTACACAATTCTTGCTAAGGCCTCATTCACATGGGGTGTACTAAAGTGTGTGCCCAGGAAGGGCCTGCATGGGTGTTCCGTGCATCCCGGTGAAGTCAATCCTATTCATGTCAATTGAGATGCAGTGGCTGCACGGGCACAGATGCTGCTCCCACACTGACATCTGTGTTGGTGTGGGTGAAATACCCTAAATGAAGACAGTGTGTGCTCAGGGGCATGCACCTGGACCCACATGGATGTCAAATTGGGAGCAATGGCTGCGTTCGTGCAGTTGTTACATCCCACCCCTAAGAAGACCTATGATGTCTCTTTTTTGAGATAGAGAAAAGGAACTGAAGTCCTCAATTTCCTTCTCTGCAGCCTCAGTCGCACTGCATATGAATGAATAGCAGTCTTTGTATAAAGACACATATTCATTCACAAATTGAAGCATAGTAAACAGCATTTACTATGCTTTAGTGATGAATGAACACAGAAGAAAACTTTACCATTTGCTCACTGTGTTTATTCAGGAAAGGAAGGGGGCTCATAAACACATGTTTACCAACCCCCATCCCCCACTCTCCATCTTGACACCAATATTGCACTCTTGCAGAAGCACAGCAGGTACAGATGCCGGGTGATTGGTGAGAGGGGTTCATTGCGAGGGGGCAGTTGGAGTGACAGGGGGATGCATTGGAATATTTTGAAAGCTAAATAGATAAATTGGTGTATATCGCGCTGACATGCAAACGTATATCAAATAGCAGCCAGCACAACACTAGGACAAGTGTAAACCAAGGAATATGTGAAATATAAAATTTTGTACAGCGCTCAAATATTCATAATGATACAAATTAATTTATATACAATCTAATATATAATGTGAAATTACCACAAAATTAAATAACAGTGAAAAGTGATGTGAAATACACACCCAAACTAAAGTCTGTGTTCAATCATATAGAGGTTTTTAAACCATAAATACAACAGTCCATGGATAAACAGTGAAAAAAACTATATAGCCAGAAAGGGGATTCCACATGCCATCAGTGTTGGAGTGAAGACACAGACAATGAGACCACAACCGGTTAGTAAGGAGGCTTAACAGAGTAAGAAGACTCAAATGGGCATATGCTCAATAAATCAACAAGGCGTGTGGTGTAAACATCAATGTATGGGACCTCCACATCTGGGCTCCAGATCAGGATGGAAGATGGTCCAATGGGTCAGGAGATATCACAGAGAAACAGTCCTCAGAAGCAGCCAACTTGTCAGGTCAAATCCTCTCAAGTACTCAAAATAGCATGACCAAAAAGAAAGGATGCATTGGAATGTTTTGAAAGCCCCTGTGACTGCAGGGTTGCCACAGGGGATTGGTGCTTGGAGGTGAAGTGGCAGGGAATTTATATAAAAGAAAGAAAAGCCCGGAGCAAAGGAATGCAATGGATGGGTGGAGGTCGGACATGACTAGGGAAACAGGGACTTATGTGAAGGATTAGGGGATTGGTGGGTTAAGGCTGAGGAAGAGGGGATAAGATTGGTGGGTTAATTTGTGTGGGAGGGGGCATTGAGGGTATAAAGGAGGACTCCGCCCCCTCCCCGGATAACATGCGGCGCAAAGAAAGTTGAGATGGCAGACTTAGAGCAGCTCCTGGCCCAATTGCGGGCAGAGACAGCAGCGCGAGGCCCACAGTGGGCCCAGGAACATTTAGGGCCTTTGCTCGGGCGTCCGGTGGAAGAAGAGGTTAATGGGGGGAGAGTGTCAGCGCGAGCTCGGCAGTCAAAACCGCCGGAGCGCTTCTCTCCTGACCTCTCCTCCGGAGCTCGCAGACAAATAGGGAATCCCCATTCGCGGGCCCCTTCGGGTCCTCCCGCGAAGCGAGCTGCTGTCGCCGGGTTGGGCGCCGGAAGGAATCCCCAGCAGAGTCGGAGCTCCGTGGGCGGCCGTTCCGGGAGTTCCGGAGTGGCCACTAGGCCCGCGCGGCGATTGGAGTCGGAGGCAGCGGGCCCCGCCCCCAGAGTGATGTCACCGGGGACGGCGCCTCGGCGGGGGAGATCCAGTGTGGCGGTGGCCGGGCCTTCCACTGCGGCGGCCAGGGACCTTGCGGCAGAGGAGCGGAGGGCAGAGGCAGCTGATGTAGGCGACAGGGCTGGACGGAGCCCCCCCGGCCCAGGCAAGGCAACGAAAAAATCGGTGGGCGGGTCCAGAGCACGAAGAGGGAGTCGTTGGGCAGCGGGACCCTCGGCATCCAGGGATCCTTCCCCTGGAGGGCTTTCATCTGGAGCTGAAGGGGAGGAGCAACGGTCGGACGGTGCAGTGTCGGAATCAGAGGAGGAACGTGAGCCTCTCGGACGGTCAGCATTGATGGAGGCGGGACGGTCGGCTGGTGGGTCTCTTCCTAGGCAGCCCGGTAAGTTTGTTTTTCCTTTATCTTCCCTGGGTCAGTCACAGGTGTTGGGTGCTGGGGGCTGCAGTGGTGGGGGTGATGCTGGGACGTCAGTGTGGGGGTGCTCGGCTGGGGGTGGTGACTTGGCAGGCCAGGGTCAGAGGTCGGTAGTGGGGATGGATACAAGTATGAGGGGGTTTTAACAGGGATCAAGGAACTGGTGGACAGGTTTGAAAATGCAGCAGGTGGGGCGCCATGCCCGGCAGCGGCATGGGTTCCCCCGGTGGGGGGGGTGGCAGGAGCGGGGTGGCAGGGGCAGCGGTGGTGGTGCCACAGCAGGGGGGGACGGACAGTCCTCCGTTAAGGAAGGAGGGGGTTGATACGCCTGCGGCAGTGGGGGAGGCTGGCAGGCAGGACCTGGTGAGGTTGGCTGACGCGGCGATGTGCGAGGTCTATATCTGTTTTGAGGGACCGTTAAGAGCGCATTTAAAGGTGGAGGTACGTGAAAAGATTTGGAAAGGTGAGTATGTGGAGATATTCTCACTGCTGCCGTTGGGGAAGTTCAACTTGGACAGAGTCAAGCCGGATGACTCCAAGAAGGAAGATGAGGAGAAGCTAGGTATCGACTTATCCCACGGACATTTACAAATTGGCTGCAGGCATTTGGCATTTTGGCAAGTGTGATAGGGGTAAAGAAGCCGGAGTTCTGCTCTGCTCTGTTTTGCTACCAGGATGCCGTAGGGGAAGCATACAGAATCTTCGGGGGCACGGCTTGGTTGAGGTACGACGAGCAGTTTCACCAAAGGATGGCGATGCGGCCGGAGTTGAGATGGGACCACAAAGACATTAGTTTGTGGATGCGATTGATGGCTTCGGCGAGGGCCCCGAACCAGTTTTTTCAGGGGGGGGGGGGGGGGCGGTGGATCGTCTTCCCCTGGACAACCGGCCGGTAAGGCAAAAGGGGTTTGTTGGCAGTTTAATTCGGGTACATGCAAGTTTGGAGGAACGTGCCGTTTCAAACATGAGTGTTCCGGATGCGGGGGTTCCCACCCCTCGTCTAGATGCTTTGAGCAAGGGAAGAACCGTTCCGGAGAGATTACGAATAAGAGGGAAGACGCCGGTGATGGTGGAAAGGATGCGGCCGTTTCTAGGTAGGTATCCTGACAGGGCGGCTGCGCGGTTGTTGGAAAGGGGGTTTGCGGAGGGTTTTCGTATTCCGTGCTCGTTGAGGGAGGTCCCCCCCGTGCCGCGCAATTTGCGATCGGCGTTGCTACATTGCGACGTAGTTTCTGAGAAACTACGAAAGGAAGTTGCGTTGGGCCGCATGAGCGGCCCTTTTCCAGTTCCCCCGTTAAAGGATTTGGTGGTCTCTCTGCTGGGTGTGGTGCCAAAAAAGGAGCCGAATAAATTTCGGCTCATTCACCACCTTTCTTTTCCAAAAGGGGGGTCGGTGAATGACGCCATTGAGCCGGATGCTTGCACGGTGAGTTACACATCATTCGATGCAGCGGTTGCTTGGGTCCGGCATTATGGAAAGGGGGCTCTCATGGCAAAATCAGATGTGGAGGCGGCCTTTCGGCTTCTTCCGGTGCACCCTGATAGTTTTCGATTATTGGGGTGTCACTGGAATGGGGAGTTTTATGTGGACCGGTGCCTGCCTATGGGCTGTTCCATATCGTGTGCATTGTTTGAGGAGTTTAGCTCCTTTCTGGAATGGGTGGTCAGGGACGTGGCAGGGGTAAATTCGGTCATACACTATCTGGATGACTTCCTCTGCGTGGGCCCGGCTTCATCCAGGAATTGTGCGATTCTGTTAGCAACGCTGGAGCATATGGCGGATCGTTTTGGCGTCCCGTTGGCGCCTGACAAGACGGAGGGGCCAAGAACGGTCATTACGTTTTTGGGGATAATGCTGGATTCAGAAGCCATGGAATGCCGTTTACCGGAAGATAAGCTTGCGGCTCTGAAAGAAGAAATGAAACTGATGTTGGGTTTGCGCAAGGTACAGCTGCGGACGCTGCATTCTTTATTGGGGAAGCTGAATTTCGCCTGTCGCATTTTGCCGATGGGGAGAGCGTTTTGCCGACGGCTGTCAGCAAGTACGGCTGGGGTGCAGTCGCCGCGACATTTTGTTCGGCTGGTACGTTCCCACAGGTCTGATCTGCAGGTCTGGCATACATTCTTGGAGTCCTTCAATGGTAGGGCACTATGGATGTCGGGCCCAGTCAGCAACTTTGATATGGATCTGTTCACGGACGCTGCGGGCTCAGCAGGTTTTGGGGCTTTTTTCCAAGGCCGATTGAGTGCGGGTTCGTGGCCACAGAGTTGGGTGGAGGCGGGCTTCATAAAGAATATGTTGCTGCTGGAGCTGTTTCCAGTAGTACTAGCAGTGGAACTATGGGGCGAGGCTTTCCGGGATCGGAAGGTGCTTTTCCACATCGACAACATGGGCGTGGTGCAGGTGATTAACAGAGCATCGGCGGCATCGCCGCCGGTGGTTCGCCTGCTACAACAGCTGGTGTTGAGATGCCTACAGTTAAACATCTTCATATATGCTGTTCACCTTCCTGGAGTGGACAATGTGGTGGCTGACGCTTTATCTCGCTTTCAGCGGGACAGGTTCCGAGAGTTGGCACCGGACGCAGAGCAACGAGGGGTACCTTGTCCAGACTGGCTGTGGAAGATTGCGTTAGATTAGTCGCCGGATGGATCAGAAAGTCGGTGAGTGAGACGACGTGGGCTGCATATCAGAAAGTTTGGCTGGAATGTGCGGATTTGGGTAGAATGGCGGGAGTGGATATTGATGGGCCAGAGGTGAGGTTGCTAGTCTTGTACTTTATCTCCAGGTGCATGGAAGCAGGGGTGTCGGTATCCACGCTGGATAAAAAGGTTGCTGGGTTGGCATTTTTGTTTAAATGGCAAGGTTTGCCTGTTTTTACGAAAGACTTCTGGGTTCGACAAGCGCTCAAAGGTTATAGGCGGGCTAGGCCGTTAAAAGACACCAGACGCCCTGTGTCCTTTGGGGTCCTGAGGGGGGTGTTGGCTAAGCTACCGGAGGTTTGCACCTCGGAATACGAGGCTGCCTTGTTCCGAGTGGCATTTTCTTTGGCATTTTTTGGGGCGTTCAGGATTGGCGAGCTGGTTAGCCAGTCTAAGAAAGTGCACAGGGGGATTGGGGCTAATGAAGTGCGTTGCCAGGAGGACAGGGTGTCCTTGTGGTTACGTAGATCAAAAACGGATCAAAAAGGGAAGGGCAAGAGTGTTCAGATCTTTTCATTGCCGGGCTCACCGCTTTGTCCAGTTGGGGCCGTTCGGGGTTTTCTGGCGGTACGCCCAGAGAACGTGGGTTCCTTTCTGATACATGCGGATGGGTGTCCGTTGTCCAGGTTTCAGTTCATATCGGTTTTCCGAAAATGTTTGGGGTGCCTAGGTTTAGAGGCGAAATAATTTTCGTCACATTCGTTCAGAATTGGGGCGGCTACGGAAGCGGCTCGAAGTGGGTTGGATATTGAGTCGGTCAAGCGCATTGGGAGATGGGAATCGAGGAGATTTCGATCTTACATTCGCCCTCACTTAGTGGTAGGGGTGTGAGGAGAGTAGGAGTAGGGGTATGAGGAGAGAAGGAGTAGGGCTGATTGGAGTTTAAAAAAATAAAATAAAAAAATATATATAAAGAAAATAAAATAATGAGGTTACGTTGTCAGGTTTGGCTGTGGTTACGGTGGATACATGTTTTTCTCTCTTTCAGGTGTAGCGCCGGCGTTGGTCTGGATACTGGGGCACTCTTACGTGTAGAGGGGGGGTAAGAGGGCTGAGGCAAGCCCGGAAGGTCGGCAATTGGGGTTTCCAAGGCAGGAGGCCCGGATTCGCTGGCTGGGAATTCTGGGAATGTTGTGGAGTAGGACAGTTCCAGAAGTGCATCGTTATGCGCGACTGGACCGCCCACCTGACGTTTTAACTCTGCACGTAGGTGGGAATTAGGTGTTAGATCTATGCTGGATGTGACGAAGGATATCAAATTTGATATTCTTCGTCTTCGTATGGCATTCCTGGAAATGGTGATAGTGTGGTCCGACATGGTGGCTCGTACTTCATGGCGGACGGCTAGATCCATAGAGGGCATCAATAGGGCGCGGAGGAAAGTTAATCGGGATGTGGTCAGGTTTATGGTTAGGAATGGGGGGTTGGTGATACGTCATTTTGAGCTGGAGTTGGAGACATGGCGGTACCTTCGGGGTGATGGGGTACACCTCAGTGATGTGGGTATAGACCTATGGGCGTTAGGGTTACAGGATGGTATACAGAGGGCTCTCAGGGTGTGGAGGGGCACCCAATTGTAAAGGCTTTTACATTCGGGTGCTGTGGCGGGTGTCTGGTCTTTGCAGGGGAAGGATGATACCTCGGAAAGAAGGGTTCAGGACCTGTCGTTGGTATGGGTCCTGACGGTGGGCTTACAGTTAACGGAGGTTTAGCTTGAAGCATTGGGATGGTGCACTGCGGTCAGGGTTGTCTCTGAGCCAGCATGTCGGCTTGAGGCCTATTAGCGGATTTTGAGAAGTACCGCAGTGCAATAATAGACACAGATGTTAATAGAGGTTCCTGCAGAGATCGACACCAGTAATTTACTGAGGGTCCTTTAGGACAGAGTTTATGGTTACTGTTAAAAAAAGTTATACAGCGTTTTAATAAATAAGGCTGCTTCGGCCTATATATATTTCTCCAACTCCTGGTGTGGTCTCGTTTACTTAGTCATAAGTAAGATAGTAAATAAGGGGTAGTATAATAAGGACATCTGTTATACGATAGTCATGTGGGGGGCATTTAAGATATCAAGAACATCAGCAGGAGGTGGAGAGGTGGGAGATACAAAGTAGTGACGAAGGTGGCACATTTTAGGTGAATAGCTCTGATCAGTGTCTAAAAATCACAAGAAAAAGCAGATAAATGTATAATTTTACCCACTGTATTCATAACAAAAAATAAAAAATGGTTTGATTTAGGTTTTAAAGTGCATTGTATATCTAAAGCCTGGAGATTTTTGGGTAGACTAAGAATGATTAAAAACACATTTTTTTTCTATTTGTGTGCCATTAGGGAAGTTTCCATTCACTTCCTGCCCTGTTGACCTAACAGGACATTAGAGAAAATCTCTTCTAAGTGAGGGAAATAGCCTTTTAGACAAACTATATATGTACAAGTACCACTGTGCTACTATGATAAGTGTAATCTTGCACATATTAAACTGTTATATTACCAGGCTTGCTGCTAAACACGGATGTGTTCCCACACCCTAATTTTTCCAATATGTGTGAATAGTGGTGAAAATCTATTCATGAGTATCTTCTTTACCGATACATCAATAATAGTGAAAACCTCCTATACAAAATATCAGCTTACCATTCCTATTTCCAATGATATATAGGAGGTGATCTCCTTAAGAAAGTCCCATGATTAGTGATGAAACATGTTGGACCGAGTCAATGCTAAACAGGAAGTAATGCTGATATGCAAGTGTAGCGGGGTCTCCTTTAAGACTCTCAGGACTACCTTACCCAGAACCCCATTTGGCACCCAGGGTGCAATGTTGCCGCCGCAGAGACTCATGGGTGGAGCTATATAAGGAAGGGGCGAGGCTAGGCTCGGTCTTTTTGGGACACGAGACTTCGGTGAACAAGTCCTCCTGTGCGGATCTGCTGGTGTGCAAGGCCTGAAGCCTGGGGCCTTGCGCAGCTACCAAAGAGCCTTCCACCCTACTGCGAGCCTGGGTGGCATATGACTTTGTCATTCTTCAACCTTTGTTGGATCGGAGACCCGATCGCTGCAGACGCTGTGTGTGGAGACACGGCAGGTGGAGGTCCCGGACTGGGATCGCGTCCGGAGGGGTGAGCGAGCACATGCTCAATCCATATACTTTATACTGTTGTTGGGCCTACAGACTGCCGAGACCCACCCGCTTATATTTGAGACCCCACTGGAGATCCATAGCAGAACTGAGTCAAAGGGTCTCTAGTGAAGTGTTCCGTGTTGTTACTTTGACCTGTGGATTACAGATGTGTTCCTGAGTGTGCGCCACCATTAATGACTTGCATGCGGAGAAATCATCTCCTGGAGACTGAGTTTTAGAGTCTGGGTCAGGCCTGACCAAGCGTTAGAGTTTAGTTGCTGCGTCACAGGGGGCTTAGTTAACGACCGTTACATGTGGTATGACATTACTGTATTTCACTAACGTGTAGTATGCTATTCGCTGCAGGGCTCTGCAAGAAGCATGTGTGATTTGTTATAACTTTTGATCTATTATACTAAGAGAGAGTAAACTCGTTATTCTTTAATCGCTTTGTATTGGTGTCTGAATTTTACCATAGAGTATAAGAGATATTACCCTAGACTAACTGTGCCAGAGTGGGTCGAGTAACTTGCCGGGGGTTGGCGGTGCTGTGTGCAGGGCCCTAGACCAAATTCAGCGGCTCTCTTAGTTGGGGGTGCGCTACACGTGGGGTTCTTGTCCGGGATCCTGATACAGCAAGTGAACATGCCAGAGGTACCGGCATGGACCCGCTAACAGTAAAAGCGTGGTGCGAAGCATCTAAAGCAGAGCCAGACAAGTCGGTAGTCATCAGCCTCCCGGGGGAGGAGTGGTCAACAGAGACGGTAGAGCAGCTAATGCTGTCCGTGTCCCCAGATCATACACCGTGGGTGACAGAGATAAAATCAGACCCAGATATTTCGTATCAGTATGCACTAGTGGAGTACTGGGGCGGGATGCCAGAGACTTTCAAGCGCAACTGTGTGCGGACGCCAGACAACAAAACCTATAGGTTGGCGCACGCAATGACTATAAAGAAGGAGCCATCACCAACGGGATCACCGCAAGGGGCAACCCGTGTCTCACCTGAAAGAAGAGACAGGGCAACGCCTCCGGCGGCACCTGCACCTGTCACTGCCATATCACCAGAGCTGATAAGTGCTATAGGGGATCTGCTAACAAAATGTCAGAAGACAAGCACCGTACATGTAGAGACTAGCTACCGGAGATTAAAGACATTCTCAGGGAAGCTCCCTGTCCCTGCAGGGGAGGAAGATTTTGATACTTGGGTGGAGCAGGCATTACAAGCAGTAGAGGCATGGGAGGTGCCTGAAGCGCAGAAGAGGCAACGAGTGATAGAGAGCCTGAAAGGCGCAGCTGCAGAAGCAGTGAAAAGCTTCCGGTTTGGGAATACGGATTGCACGGCTCAAGACTGCCTAGCCATGTTACAAGAGGAGTTCGGTCAGTTAGAAAAGGTGACAGAGATGATCTACCAATTCGAAGATACCTTCCAACAGCCGAATGAGAAGCTTTCAGAGTATGTCAGAAGACTGAACAGGTTGCTGTGCAAAATTGTATTGAAGAAGGGAATGATGCCTAAAGATACAGATGGAGCCAGAATGAAGCAAGTCTTGAAGGGAGCGTTGCGCTCGGATCCAGTCTGGCTTCACCTGAAAACCTCGGGAGGAGGAACGTCACTGACCTACTCTGACTTGATAAAAATCATCAGAGATGAGGAGGCACTACAGCAGGACCAGCAAATGATTAAGACAAATGCCACCCCTTCACCAGTGATGGTCAACTCAGTAATGACCCCTGAAAGAGATTCAGAACTGGACACTTTAAAATCACAAATGTCTAAGGTGTTAGAGATGCTGACCTCTCTGATAGCAAAAGATTCAGAGGGTCCCGAGAGAGAAGTACCAAGGAAGGAACTATTCCCAATTGCCTCAGCACCCGCATCTCTACAAGAATGGGGAGATATAGTCTGTTTTAACTGTGGGGGAATTGGCCATATTGCAGCTGTGTGTTCCAGCCCCAAAAAGAAGAAAATAGACATCCGCAAGCCGGTGGGAAACTTCAGAGGGCCCCGGTAAATGAGTCAACCGGGTGCCCATCATCTTCAGTGAGCTCCAAACTGAATAAGAAGCTAAAGAAGAGAAAAGACAAAACCCCTCAGAGGAAACACAGTATTCCTCAGCAGGGATACACCCCAAAGAGAGAGGGCAAGACCCCTCAGAAGAGGAACAGCATTCCCCAAAGGTGTTGCACACCTAAGAAAGACCATAACATCCCTCAGCGGGTTTGTACACTCATTAAGAGGAGGGAAATCAATGCATATCAGGCCCAAGAAAGACTAAAGTCCAAAGGGAGTTGGACGAAAGAAAGTCCGAAGGGAAAGGACCAGAAGAAGGTGACCTCTGCCAGGCCATATCCAGAGAAGCTGGTAGGCCCATCCCCTATAGTACCCATTCAAGTGGAGGGAGTCTACACAAGAGCTATCTTGGATACTGGGGCACAAGTGACCCTACTATATAGGGATTTCTATGACAAACACTTAAGTCATCTACCCATTCAGAAGATAGAAGAGCTGGAAATATGGGGAATTGGCACCCAGAGTTTCCCTTACGATGGCTACCTGCCCATCAAGATGACTTTTGACCCATCCGTGGCTGGGAAGGCTGAAATGTTCGACACCCTGGCAGTTGTGTCCCCTCGGCCGCCTGGAGCCAACAAGAGTTCCCTTATAATAGGGACGAATACGGATCTGGTCCGGAGACTCCTGACCCCTCTAGTACAAAGGAAGGGCCCTGCAGTCACCAAAATCCATCCCATGCTGAAGACGGCCTACCAACGACTGGTCTTGGAGCAAAAGACCCCTGTGAAGAGCATAGGGAAGGTGTGGAGACTTGGAAGAAAAGGGGAAGTGTTGCAGCCCGTTGAAGTAACCTGTCTCAGAGCCACTGTGAAGCTTACTTGGGAACAACCTGGACCCTTTGTCATGCTGGAGCCCGACCCAAGGGAGGAACACTCGGGTTTGGAAGTGATCCCAGTAGTGGAGTTCCAGTGAGTGTCAGGAACACTACAGGTGGCCCCATGGAGATCCCCACCAGAATGCTGCTGGGCCAGGTGAGCCCTGCTGCCCCGGTTGCCCTGTCAGAAGTC
This sequence comes from Rana muscosa, assembly GCA_029206835.1. Lineage (NCBI taxonomy): Eukaryota > Metazoa > Chordata > Amphibia > Anura > Ranidae > Rana > Rana muscosa. The sequence goes on from CM055122.1 coordinate 1,235,388,883, forward strand.
AAGGGGACGGGTGAAGGAGGAGATGTTTGGGAGAAGCTCTCTATGGAGAACCCAAATCTACCCAGGGCTTGGAAGGAGATGGGAGAAGATCTTCTCCAAAGATGAGTTTGATGTGGGGTGTGCAAGGAGTGCCACCCATCGAATCCGCCTCCAGGAAGACAAGCCCTTCAGAGAAAGGGTCAGGCGGGTCCCACTAGCAGATCTGGAGGATCTGAGGGAACAACTTGCAGAACTCAAGAGAACAGGGGTGATTCAAGAATCTAGAAGCCCCTATGCCTCCCCGATAGTGGTGGTCAGGAAAAAGAATGGGTCATTGAGGCTATGTATAGACTACAGGACTCTCAACAGAAGAACCATCACTGACCAGTACACCACTCCTAGGATAGAGGATGCCCTACAGAGTTTGTCTGGAGCGAAGTGGTTCAGCGTTATGGATCTCAAAAGTGGGTACTACCAGATCCCTATGCATCCAGAAGACAAGGAGAAGACAGCTTTCATAACCCCAGTGGGGTTCTTTGAATTTGACCGAATGCCTCAGGGACTGTCTGGAGCTCCCGCCACCTTCCAACGTCTCATGGAGAAGACTGTAGGAGACATGAATCTTATCGAAGTCCTTGTGTACCTGGACAATGTCATTGTCTTTGGGAGAACCTTGGAGGAACACGAGGAGAGGCTGGAGAAGGTATTGAGAAGACTAAGTGAGGAGGGACTCAAGCTTTCGCCTGAGAAGTGTCAGTTTTACCAGTCTTCCGTTAACTATCTGAGACACATAGTGTCTGAAGAAGGGGTGGCCACAGACCCCGAGAAGTTGGAGGCAGTTACCTCCTGGCCATGGCCCACTACAGTAACAGAGCTCAGATCCTTCTTGGGGTTCTGCTCCTATTATAGGAGGTTTGTAGAGGGATTTGCCCGAATCGCCAGACCGCTGAATGAACTACTAAAGGCCGAAGGGGAAGAGGATGACTCAGGGCCCAGGAAGCCGGGAGAGTCAGTCAAAGATCAGTGGAACCAGAAGTGTGAAGAGGCCTTCCAGGCGTTGAAGAAGAGCCTAACCACTGCCCCAGTCTAGGCCTACGCAGACCCAACAAGACCCTATGAACTACACGTAGATGCCAGTCATGATGGTCTGGGAGGAGTGCTTTACCAAGAGCATGAAGGGCAACTGCGGCCCGTTGCCTACGTGAGCAGGAGCCTGACCCCCTCTGAGAAGAACTATCCCACTCACAAGTTGGAGTTCCTGGCCCTTAAGTGGGCGGTAGTTGACAAGCTTAAAGACTACCTGTATGGGGCAGAGTTCACTGTGAAGACAGACAACAAAACCCTTACTTACCTCTTCACCACAGCAAAGCTGGATGCCACAGGACACAGATGGCTGGCCGCCCTGTCTGGGTTCAATTTCAGCCTGAAGTACAGGCCAGGGGCTGTAAATCGAGATGTGGACGCCCTGTCTAGGAGATCTCATGCCCACACCAGTGAGACAGAAGACTGGACCCAAGTGGCACCTGACGGGGTGCGGGCCCTTTGTCAAGGGGCTAAATTACAATCCAGAGGAGGCTCAAGGGCAGAAGAGATAGGAGTTACCATGGTAGGAGTTCACAAACAATACTGTGGAGTAACTCAACTGGAAGAAGACAATCTGCCAAAACTGTCAAAGAAGGAGCTAAGAGGTGATCAACTGGAAGACCCTATGGGAAGATTGGTCCTGGAGGCCCTGGAGAATCAGGATCCAAATAGACTCCTGCGTCACCCCTCAAGGGAAGCTCGCCTATTGAGGAAGGAGTGGGACAGGTTGCAGGTACATCAGGGAGTGGTCTACCGAAGGGGCCCCTCTGATGACCTGGAGGATAAATGGCAATTGTTTCTTCCCGAGAAACACAGAGAGACTGTTCTGGTTGCCCTACATGACAACCACGGCCACCTGGGGGCTGAAAGAACCTTTCAACTCGTCAGAAGTCGGTTCTATTGGCCCTGCATGAGGGCTGAGGTGGAGGAGTATTGCCATTCATGTGCACGCTGCATCCAGCGGAAGACTTTACCCCATCAAGCTGCCCTAATGGGCCATCTACAAAGTCAAGGCCCGATGGATCTGGTATGCAATGATTTCCTCTGCCTCGAACCCGACCTGAGTGGACTAGGAAATGTTCTGGTGATAACCGATCATTTCACCCGGTATGCACAAGCTTTCCCAACCAAAGACCAGAAGGCTTCCACGGTGGCCAAGGTACTTATGGAGAAGTATTTCGTCCACTATGGGCTACCACAGTGACTCAATTCAGATCAAGGGAGGGACTTTGAGAGTCGGCTGATTCGGAAACTCCTGGATTCTTTTAGGGATCAAGAAAACCCGAACCACCCCTTACCATCCACAAGGAGATGCTCAGCCGGAGAGGTTTAACCGAACCCTGCTCAACATGTTGGGGACTCTGAATAGCGAGAAGAAACAACATTGGAGCAGACACATAGCAGCCATAGTATACGCTTACAACTGTACCACTAGTGATGCTACAGGCTACTCCCCCTACCGACTCATGTTTGGGAGAGAAGCAAGGTTACCCGTAGACCTGGCCTTTGGCACTTCCCTAGACCATTCCTCAGCCACATCCCACAAAGGATATGTGGACAGACTCAGATACAGCTTGAAGTTAGCCTATAAACAGGCCCAGGCGGCCTCAGATCAAAGGGGAGCCTGCAACAAAAGGAACTTTGACCTGAAGGTCCGGATTCAGGACCTGCAGCCTGAGGACCGAGTACTGCTACGCAATCTGGGGGTCCCTGGAAAACACAAACTTGCAGACAGATGGAGACCTGAACCCTATGTCATTTGTAAGAAGTTGCCTGGCCTACCTGTCTACAAGTTGAAGCCAGAAGGGAAGGTGGGGCCACTGAAGACCTGGCATCGGAACCACCTGCTCCCACTTGCCGAAGCAGTCAGGATACCTCCAGTGAGGGACTCCCCTGAACCAGCCTCCATCCTGGATACTCCCAGGCCAAACACTCGGTCCCAGACCTCTCGAGCTGAAGATACCGAGGCCTCTGAACTAAGTGGAGATGAAGGAAAAGAGCTTGATTGGTTGTGGCCCTCCCCAGCTCCAGGAGCTTCTGCTATAGATCTTCCGGCCACTGAAGACACTATAGACAGTACACTGAATGCAGAAGCCACTGAGTTCATCCCATCTAGTCCTTTATCAGATCACTGGGAGGATGCTTGTGGCACTTACTCAGAGGAGGACCCCAGAGACTCTATCTATCTTCCAGCTCCTGAATTAGATGTTCCAGAGCCCACCGTGTCCCCCGAGCCTGCTCCGGAAGAAGAACCTGTGGCGCCAGAGCCAGAAACCCCAAGAGAGCAAAGGGCTCGAAGAGTCATAAGGCCTCCCAAAAAGTTGACCTACCCACAAATGGGGAGGAGGTCAGAAGATTCTGTGGTCACTGCCAGGAGGAGTGTAGAGAATCCGGATCCCTCCACTGTTCATTTGGTGGAGGGCAGCCCCAACTCACTCTCCGGCACAGTTAGGCAGGCCACTCATGATAGTGTGACCTGTGGGCAAGGGAATTCAGCCCCTCAGTTTTGGTGGGAATTCCCTATGCCAACATCATATGCAACTTTGTCTAGGGTTGTACGTAGTGTATGCTGAAATTATCTTTGGGGACCAAAGAGTTTAAGTGGGGGGAGTGTGTAGCGGGGTCTCCTTTAAGACTCTCAGGACTACCTTACCCAGAACCCCATTTGGCACCCAGGGTGCAATGTTGCCGCCGCAGAGACTCATGGGTGGAGCTATATAAGGAAGGGGCGAGGCTAGGCTCGGTCTTTTTGGGACACGAGACTTCGGTGAACAAGTCCTCCTGTGCGGATCTGCTGGTGTGCAAGGCCTGAAGCCTGGGGCCTTGCGCAGCTACCAAAGAGCCTTCCACCCTACTGCGAGCCTGGGTGGCATCTGACTTTGTCATTCTTCAACCTTTGTTGGATCGGAGACCCGATCGCTGCAGACGCTGTGTGTGGAGACATGGCAGGTGGAGGTCCCGGACTGGGATCGCGTCCGGAGGGGTGAGCGAGCACATGCTCAATCCATATACTTTATACTGTTGTTGGGCCTACAGACTGCCGAGGCCCACCCGCTTATATTTGAGACCCCACTGGAGATCCATAGCAGAACTGAGTCAAAGGGTCTCTAGTGAAGTGTTCCGTGTTGTTACTTTGACCTGTGGATTACAGATGTGTTCCTGAGTGTGCGCCACCATTAAAGACTTGCATGCGGGGAAATCATCTCCTGAAGACTGAGTTTTAGAGTCTGGGTCAGGCCTGACCAAGCGTTAGAGTTTAGTTGCTGCGTCACAGGGCGCTTAGTTAACGACCGTTACATGTGGTATGACATTACTGTATTTCACTAACGTGTAGTATGCTATTCGCTGCAGGGCTCTGCAAGAAGCACGTGTGATTTGTTATAACTGTTGATCTATTATACTAAGAGAGAGTAAACTCGTTATTCTTTAATCGCTTTGTATTGGTGTCTGAATTTTACCATAGAGTATAAGAGATATTACCCTAGACTAACTGTGCCAGAGTGGGTCGAGTAACTTGCCGGGGGTTGGCGGTGCTGTGTGCAGGGCCCTAGACCAAATTCAGCGGCTCTCTTAGTTGGGGGTGCGCTACACAAGGGTAGAAGGTGCTGCCAATTTCCTGGTGTTTCTTAAAGAAGGCAGTTCACTGTATACCTACAAGCCATGTATCCATGTGCACAGTTTAAAGTGCACTGCTCCATGTACGTGTATTTATTTGGGTTTTTAATAAAGATTGAGTTTTAATAATGATAAAGCACAATGGTTGCCTATTTTTGATTCTGCTTGAGCTATGAATGCCTAAGAACTTTACGCAGTGGAGCAAAAGAAGCTGTTGGATTTGAGGTGCACCTGAATAATATCCCAGACTAATGGAGTTAATCCCCAGGTGGGGAAGACATGCAGTGACCAGTTTTCTAGGTCAAATATGGAGGAGAGCGCTTGATACTGCTGGTGATAAAAATCAGGTGGTGCTACTGCTGTTGGATTGGCATTGTGCTCATTAAACGGATTGTTAGTTACAGACTTATTAATGCACTGGACTTTATTTTATTTTTTTTAATTGTTCTACCACTATTCACTATATGAACTATATTATTTTGTTTAGGAAGTTTCCACCACTATTCACTATATGCACTATATGTTGTTGAAGTTATGTTATTTTGCAGTATAAAAATAGCAATGTGTATGGTATAGGAATTTATTTTATTTGTATTATATATATTTTTTTATCTCCTTTATCTGTATAGTGTTTTAACCACTTGCCTATTGAGAAATGTAACCTCCCTTCCTGCCCAGGGCTATTTTTAGCTTTCAGTGCTGTCACACTTTGAATGACAATTGTGCGGTCATGCAATACTGTACCCATATGACATTTTTTAAATGTAGCATTTTTTTGAGACAGCTTTCTCTTGGTGGTATTTAATCACCACTGGGTTTTTTGCTAAACAAATGAAAAAAGACTGAACATTTTGAGAAGAAACATTTTTTTTTTGTTTCTGTTATAAAAAAAAAATCAAATACCGTATATACTCGAGTATAAGCCGAGATTTTCAGCCCTTTTTTTGGGCTGAAAGTCCCCCCCTCAGCTTATACTCGAGTCAGCGAAATTTAACATTGTAAATTGTACCTGAAAAAAAGTTGAGAGGCTGCGGCGTCCATCGTTTATATCTCGCGGTCTCTTCCTGGTCCCTTCCGTGATAGGCGGAGAGTGTCTGCTGAGAATCGCCTATCACGAACGTTCTCTCATCCTCACCCATCCCAGCAGACACTGTGTTCAGTGTTTCGCCAATCACAGACGTCTGCTGGGAAACTGAGGATGAGAGAACGTTCGTGATAGGCGGAACTGTGTGCTTAGAAAACGCCTATCACGGAAGGGAAGAGGAAGAGACCGCGAGTTTTAAACGATGGACGCCGCAGCCTCTTAATTTTTTTTCAGGTACAATTTACAATGTTCAATTTAAACAGTGAGCTAGGGAACAGTGAGCTAGGGAACAGTGAGGATAGGAACAGTGAGGTGAGGAACAGTGAGGTGAGGAACAGTGAGGTGAGGAACAGTGAGGTGAGGAACAGTGAGGATGGGAACAGTGAAGAACAGTGAGGATGGGCACAGTAAGGATGGGAACAGTGAGGATGGGCACAGTAAGGTGGAAATGGGCTTAGTGAAGTTGCAATGGGCACAGTGAGGCGTGCAAATGGGCATTGTTGACCCTCGGCTTATACTCGAGTCAGTAAGTTTTCCCAGTTTTTTGTGGTAACATTAGGTACCTCGGCTTTTACTCGGGTCGGCTTATACTCGAGTATATACGGTAAGTACGTTTTCTCCTTCACTGATGTGCGCTGATGAGATTGCACTGACGGGCACTGATAGGTTGTACCGATGGGCACTGATAGGATGCACTGATAAGCTGCATTGATGGGTACTGATGAGGCTGCACTAAGGAGCACTTATGAGGCTGCCCTGATGGGCACGAGGCTGCACTAATGGGCACTGATGTGTCTGCACTGATGAGGCGGCACTGAGGGCCACTGATGAGGCGGCACTGAGGGCCACTGATGTGCACTGAAGAAAAAGCACTGATGAGGCTGCACTTATAAAAATGGCACTGATGGGCACTGATATGCTAATGAGCGGAGTGACCAGGAGGATGTCAAATAACTGGTTAATGTATCGTTGAAAATAGGAGTGGTAAGTTGATATTCTCTATAGGAGGTTGCTCATGTATCAGTAAAGGAGGTTACCATAATCAGGAGGTTTTCATTATATGCCATTTATGTTGTTAAAACATTTGTGTTATGATATTAGTATTCAGGTATTGCATGGTATTTTGCAGTAAAAAAACACAATAGCAAGGTTTATGGTATAGGAATTTATTTAATTTTATCATTTATTTATTTTTATTTACTTTTCATGCATTGTGATTAAATATTTGATTAAAAATAGGAGTGGTAAGCTCAAATTTTGTATAGAAGGCTTCCAACATGATTTACATATCAGTAAAGGAGTTACTCATAATCAGGAGGTTTCCACCACTATTCACATATACTGTAAAACTTGGGGTAAAAATTTGTATTATTTGACCATCTTCAGTTGTTACTTTGGAAATATTTAACCTTCTTTACACTTGTGAAGACAACTTAAAATTTTAAATTTTCCCTCACTTTCAGTATAGGTTTACATCTATGTGGCTGCACTTCATGCGTTTTTCGGGCACGTTTTGCAGTGCGTTTTGCATTTTTAAACCCTAGTTTTTTATGCGTTTTTGTATGCAGTCTTCGTGCATTTTGCATTTTAAGTTGTTTTTTCTTTAAACACACTGTATATAGCTGGATGCTAAGGAGGGGGCTGAGAAGTTGTCTGCCACGTCCTTAACAACCGATGAGTCATCAGCTGTCTGCGGGCTTCCCCGCTGACAGCTGAATGTAAAAAAAAATGTGAAAAAAACGGGCCTGGCATGGATTCGGAGGGGACTCCCACTGCAAAATGTTTTAAAAAAATGGCGTGGGGTCCCCCAAAATCCATACCAGACCCTTATCCGAGCATGCAGCCTGGCAGGTCAGGAAAGGAACCCTCCTGAACCATACCAGGCCGCATGCCCTCAACATGGCGGGGATGGGTGCTTTGGTGGGCTCCCCCATTTTAACAAGGAGACGCCCAGATCCCGCCCCCCACTATGTGAATGGGTATCAGGTACATCATACCTACCCATTCACCCCAAAAAAGCTGTGAAATGTTAAAAAGAACAAGAGCCGGTTTTTGACAAGTCCTTTATTAAAAAAGAAGCCCCAAGCTGTCTTCTCCCCGAGCTGTCTTCTCCTAGATCTGTCTTTTTCAGGTGCTGTCTTCTTGTTCTGTCTTCTCCCGGTGCTATCTTCTCCCGGAGCTGTCTTCTCCAGGAGCTGTCTTCTCCCGGTGCTGTCTTCTCCCTGAGCTATCTTCTCCCCAAGCTGTCTTTTCCTTGTGCTTTCTTCTCCCAGAGCTGTCTTCTTGTGCTGTCTTCTCTTAGAGCTGTCTTCTCCCCAAGCTGTCTTCTTCCTCGCCGCTTACCCGCTAAAAACAAAAAAGGACGCTCTTCTTCTAATGCTGTCTTCCTTCGTTGTGTTGTCGACCGCTGTCTGGAATCTCTTATATAGCCATGGGGTGTGGCCATCCGAGGACGTCACGTGGAGAGACAGCCCCTTGTGACGCCACCTATTAACCTCATGTTGAGGGCATGCAGCCTGGTATGGTCCAGGAGGGAAGGGCGCTCACTGGTTTCTTCCCTTTCCTGACCTGCTAGGCTGCATGGTTGGATAAGGGTCTGGTGTGGATTTTGGATTGGATTTAAAAATTTTGGCATGGGGGGTCCCCTCTAAATCCACACTGGACCTGAAGGGCCTGGTATGGACCTGGGGGGGGGGCCCACACAGTTTTTTTTTTTTTTTTTTGCCAGCACATTTTTTTTTCACATTCAGCTGTCAGCTGATGACTTATCGGTTGTTAAGGGTGCGGCAGCTGCCTTCCCAGCCCCCTCCTTAGTAACCAGATATATAAAGTGTTTTAAACAGAAAAATCTAAAATGCAAAACACTTTAAAAATTGCATCACAAACACAACACTTGCATTTCTGTTGCGATTCCATTGTAGTCTATTACACGCAAAATGGAGAAAAAAAAGTCCCTGACCCTTTCCAAAAACGCACCGGCCGTAAAACGCATAGATGTGATGCATTTCTGCAAACTGCAAAATGCACTTAAAAAACATAGGGTCAATCCCAGTGACAATGGTCAACATTACATACATAGAGAGGATGAACATCCCTAGCAAGGACACAGATAGCATTACAAATGAAGGAGGAGTTTGAACAATTCCTCACCCTACCAAAACTAAAAAGAATAAAAGTTGGCTTTACCCTAAAATAGTTGTGCTTTCTAACACAACAAATGCTCTGAAATACTAACAGTAAATGATAAAAGGTCAATTAAATTTACAGTATATACACTGTTTATATTTCTTAATATATTATATTCAACAGTCCAAATATATTACTAAATACGGTTATGTCCTTTCAACCAGGAAGGTATAAAAAATATTTTCTCACAGGGACCAGCGGTCGTTCACACTGCGGTCACCGGAGGCACTACCAGCCCTCTTCACCTTCCTGGAGGCGGAACTGTTTGAGGTCCCAAATTGGCTGTGCTATTTTCCACGCTTCCAGGGTGGACCGAACACAGCAAGATTGCACGGTAACCAGCCGCAAAGACCGCAAAGGGGCAGGCGCCGATCGCGCACTTTGTTTCAGGAGGAGATCCGGGAATCGTGAGTAGCCACTCCCGGCATGTATGCCGCACTGCTCTGACACCTGCTAGACTTACGCCTATTTCCATCCTGCCCCTACCTGCCCTTATTATGCTGCCCACTGTGCTGGATCGCGCCCCCCTGTCCCTGACCTGCCCGCAATCTACTGTCTCCTGTACTCCCCAACCCCAACCCGGGACTGAGACAATTCTCTGCCTATCCCCTGCTCATGGCCGCCCACCCCCGGTGCTCTGAGAGCTAGCGACCCCTTCCGAGCCCCTCTTGGTCCGCACACACCTCAGCTCCCCCCTGGCCGTGAAGATGATGACATCAGACTAGCCCCTCACCCAGCCTTGTTACGGTGCTCCAGCGATCTTACTGACACTCAGTGGCAGCAATCGGCCCCCTGCCCCCTGGGGGCTGCAGGAAACATGAGGTTTAACTATAGCCCGGTCCTCTGCCTGGGCAACTTGCCGGAGAGGCTTCAGAGGTACAGGGAGACCTAGGTGTGATGCTAGTCTGTACTACAAGAGACTTGGAATCCTGATTTGGGGGGATGAGGGGGAGGGGGGTTCTATTCTTTGTTTGGGATGCATATGTGTGAAGAGGGGAGTCTACTCCCCCCGGGGAGTTGCTGGAGCCCATTATTATGGGGGTCCCGGGAATCGGGTGGGGGCACTGTTTATCAGCCGGAGGGGGGGAGCCCATGCCTTGGTGTTTTCGCGGGGCGATCCTGGAAGGATACTTGTACATTGATATACTGCCCCTGTGGCTACCTGATAGACTGTGGAGGCACCTGGCGCACTTCCACATGGCTCTCTGAGGGCCCTGGCAGGGGGCCTCCCTCCCTCTGACTGCACCTACAGCGGGGCTTACTGTATATTGTTTTACCACTGCTGTTCTACTGTTGAGGCAGGGAGGTAGCTTTTTGGTTTCAGGGATAGTGCGGCCCTCGGGTAGCTCACCGGGTCGCCGGACTGTTGTTCCCCGGCCCGGTGCGGTATACTGAGGTATCTACTGGCTCTTGCTCAAATTTTTTTTTTTGACTGTAATGCCTAATATTTTCTGTTCATTAAGACTTGTTCTAGTTTTCTTGCTTCTACTGTTACTCAGGGTTTTGCTGGGGTGGGCGGGAGGCCCGGGATCTCACCTATTGGCCATCGACTAACCCTCCCCCCAGTAGGCCGTTGCAGACGCCCGGCTATCCGAGTGTGTGTGCATTTCAAGCTTGGTTACTTGTATACTTCGTTTTTTCCCCCTTGGAGGCGGGCACTGCTGGTTTGTCCCGACCACAATCCATATAACCCTTCCACGTCCCCTTTTTTCTACCCGTTGTTTTTACCCCATCTCTCCCTTTGTCTTTGTCTTCTTTTGTCTTTTCTGATTGTGTTTTTTTTCTAAGACATGGCGGTAGACTCCATTAAAGTGGTCTCCCTCAATGCTAAGGGGTTGAATACTCCTGAGAAAAGGCGCATGCTGTTGCATGACCTCAAAAGCTCACGTGCAGAGGTCACCTTTATACAGGAAACGCATTTCAAAAATGATAGACTCCCGTTTCTTCAAAATAAGTCTTACCCTCTGGCATATCACTCTACTAACCCCACATCCAAGTCCAAGGGAGTGTCTATATTGCTCTCTGGTAAGCTAGCATGGCACTGCCAGGCAGTAGTTAAAGACACGGAGGGGCGCTTTGTGTTCCTTAAGGGACTTGTTGGAGATGTCCAACTTACATTAGCAACACTGTATGCTCCCAATGACCACCAGGACAGATTCCTTAAACATACATTAGACAAGTTACTGGAATTTAGAGAAGGCCAACTGATCCTAGGGGGGGACTTCAATGTCCCACTGATCCCCTCCTCAGACACCTCCACTGGCGGCTCTTCCATTCCCCCGGCGCACAGAAAACGCATAGCACAAGCCCTTTACAACACTCAGTTGATCGAAGTGTGACGCCTGCAACAATCGGGGGACAGGGACTACACATTCTACTCTCCACATAAGTTGTAGACTTGTGCACAACGGAAAAATTTGTTTAGTTTCGGTTTGTTTCTTGTGCACAACGGAAAAATTTGTTTAGTTTCGGTTCATTTCTTTTCTTTTCGGTCCTGTTGATTCGTAATCATTCGTAATTTTGCTAGATGGGATTTTTCGTGTTCGGACTAATTCGTATTTTCGCAAGCGACATTTTTAGTTGAATTTTTAGTTGATTTATAATTCGTACTTTTCGTTGATTCTGGACACAACTTTTTTTGGGTTTGTTGATTCGTAATTTTCTGTGTCTCTCTCACGACGACGCTGTCTATTATGCCTAATGTGCTTCGAATGGATTTGTACTTTTCTAAATACATAGCGGTTATTTGTAACGATTCGAAATCTCGTATTTTACTTTTGTTTTTTACATGCGGCTATAGCCTCCGCCCCTGTACACCATTTTGAGAGGGTTCAGCACGGTGAGGGAGAAGCAGAGAGCAGAGCAGAGTGTTACTGTGCTTCGAATGGATTAGAAATCTCGTATTTTACTTTCGTTTTTTACATGCGGCTATAGCCTCCGCCCCTGTACACCATTTTTAGAGGGAGTTCATCAGCACGGTGAGGGAGAAGCAGAAAGCAGAGCAGAGTGAGTGTTATTGTGCTTCGTATAGATTCGTACATTCGGAACTTTTTTCATAACAAATTATGCCGAAGACATTCGGGCATTCGCTATTTGCGGTATAATTTATTTCGGATTCGGTTTTATTCGTAATTGCTTTGTTCGGAAATTCGAATGCTTCGGAATGTCCGAAAGTTGCTAAATTCGGACGATTTTCGATTCGTTACGAAAAGAATTGCACAAGCCTAATAAGTTGTACTCCAGGATAGACTTCTTCTTGATACCCCATGACCAGTTACACCTAGTGAGTAGTACTTCTATAGGCCAGATTACGTGGTCAGACAACGCTCCAATCTCCCTTACATATATCCTTTCTGGAAGGCCCTCGCCTAGATCCCTCTTTTGGCGTCTGAACAAGAGCCTTCTCCAACTCCCCGAGGTACTGACGGATGTGACTAAGGAATTGACCCTTTACTTCCAGGAAAATTACACACAAGGCTGCGATCCCACAAATCTGTCCTCCAAGGGGTTCTCATTAAACACGGTGCGCACGTTAAGAGGGAGCGAAAAAAACAACTTACTGGCTTACTCACCAGACTATCCTCCGTGGAATCGTGCCACAAACACGCACCCTCACAGGCTTTAGGGACAGAACTGGGGACGCTGCGTACACAGGTAACGGGCTTATAAGTGTCATAAGGTGACTTAGGAATCGGGCGACAAGTGTGGGAAGATGTTAGCCAAAGCGGTCAAGGAGTTGAAATCCACGGCCTATATCCCCCAGATAACTTGCCCCAATGGTCAGAAAGCCACGACACCTACACGAATCTCGCAGGGTTTTGGCGACTTCTACTCCAACCTATACAATTTACCGAACGCTCAATCCACTCAGGAGGACATAGAGAAATACATTACGACCTCCCAACTTCCGTCACTCCCTGCAGAGGTACAGGGCGAACTAGATGAACCGATCACGTTAGAGAAGTTGCAGACAGCGGTGGGCTCCATGAAACTGGGTAAAGCCCGGGTCCAGATGGGTACACCATCCAGTATTATAAGACCTTCCTCCCGATACTATGCCCGTGGATGGTGATATTTTTAATGCGCTGGGTTCAAATGCTACTTTTCCTAGAGACGCCCTGAGAGCCAACATCTTCCTGATTCATAAAGAGGGGAAAGATCCAAGTTTATGCAGGAGTTACAGGCCCATTTCCCTCCTGAACACAGACCTGAAACTGTTCTTAAAGATCGTGGCCATTTGACTGGCTCAGCATCTTCGAGGCCTGATACACCTAGATCAGGTTGGTTTTATCCCTACTAGAGAGGCGAGGGACAACACCACTAATGTGCTCAACCAGCCAATGGGGTACCCTGTGTATTTGTGAGCACCGATGCCGAAAAGGCTTTTGATCGGGTGAACTGGAACTTCATGTTCTCTGTCCTCCGCCACATTGGTTTGGGGGATAAGATGTTGGGGTGGATAGGCAAGATATACTTGAATCCTACAGCTCAGGTAAAAGCAAATGGAGTACGCTCTGCCCCGTTCTCCATCAGGAATGGAACGAGACAGGGATGCCCTTTATCCCCCTCCTCTTTGCCCTATCCCTAGAGCCATTCCTCTGCATGAAAAGAGTAAACCCAGACATAGCGGTGCTCAAGGTGGGGGACTCCCACTGTAATATATCGGCTTATGCAGACGACTTACTATTCTCCTTGACAAACCCCAGGATCTCCTTGCCGAACCTCCTTAAAGAATTTGAGGCGTATGGGGGCAATCTCCCATTGGAAAATGAACTACTCTAAGTCAGAGGAGATGGGCGTTGCAAACCAATTTTCATTTTAAGTGGACACGTCCCTAAAATATCTTGGTACGTACATCTCACCCGAAAAACTTTTGACCTTAATTTCCCCCCCCCCCTGCTAACCAAGACACGTCTTTTACTAGAGAAGTGGCACACAGGCTTCCACTCGTGGTTTGGCAGATTTAACCGTATTAAAATGAGCATCTTACCCAAATTCCTGTACCTCCTCCAAGCCCTGCCCATACAGATACCACCATCCTTTTTCAGACAGGTACAGGCCCTTTTCACACGATTTGTCTGGGCACACAAAAAACCCTGTCTTCGTTGATCACAAATGAGTTCTGGCCCTGCCTGACATCCGACAGTACTATCTTGCCGCTCATCTAGGCCACATACTTGACTGGAGGCGTAACGCGATGTCCAAACTCTGGGTCCAAATTGAACAATCCCAAACTCAATTACCCTTAAAGGGTATGCTTTGGTGCTACAACGGCCTTCCTCCTGGGCTGAAATCACAGTGGGGTACAATTGATATTTGGCCCTGAGTTTCAAGATGAACATATGAGATCTTGCAAAAGCAACAAAGTAACATGTTTTTTTTGAGGCCACTCACAAATACATTTGGATAACCACCAAGGTATCCACTGGACCACCTGTGTGTGACACCGTTTCTAAATTTGGTCATGTGGCCCAGACTATAGTATCGTGATCCAGAAAAAAAAAGCTGAGTACACAACTGCTGGAGTGTCATCTCCTTTACCCAGAATACAGTTTAGCCTTTCCTTCACATTCTAGTTTTACTTACAACACATCATATAGCCAACAATGTGTAGATAAACATTGTTGAAGTAAAATGAGGCATGCCCACATGTAGTTTACGTGGATATGTGCCAAACATTTTTGGGGAAGAGCAGCAAGTTTTTTTTAACACACATTTACAAAATAAGTGGACCCTCCACTTAACATAAAAGTTGACATTTTAAAATGTGAAACCAGTCAAGCCAAGCACATGTTGCAAAACATGGAAGAATACATATTACAAGGTGAAAGAAGACAGTAAAATAAACTTACTTTTTTCAATGCTTTTTATAAGCTTCCTATACTGCTCTGGCTCCCTGAGCTTCAGGTCTGACCACCTTTTACGGAGTTGTTCCTTGGATCTCCTGACCCCATATTTTTTATAGAGAGTATTCGCCACTTTGTCCATAATTTGTGACTTCCGGAGATTAGGGGTGTCGTATGGCCCATGCTTGCCGTCGTAACCCTTCCTCCGCAGAATGTCCACCATCTCCGCCATCTCCGAAAAAGACATATTAGTCGCCTTGTATCTTTTTTTACAGGATCGGGAAGTTTCCGCCTCCGGGCTTTTCTCGTCGGTAATTTCAACGAAAGAAGCCACCTGTGTCTGTGACATGTCGCCGTCTCACACTGTGCGCCGATCGTTAAGGGGCGGGGAAATGCTGAAAAAGTCCGTCATGGGCGGGCGACAAGGGCGGAGTTACACGCATGCGCAGGGTATAAAAAGGGGAAAGAAGTTATTAGGGATGCGCGGAGTAAGGACGACCGGAAGTGAACCAACGAAGTGAACTAAGGTAAGAAGGGAACTTGGGCCTGCAGTGGCCTCTAATGGTTCATGATTGTAAAGGGCAATATTGTGATAAGTTGAGGAGAATAAAATCTGATCCTTTTTATTTTTTTGTATATTTTTTTACTCGCTGACCCAAAAAGATGCATAAACTACGTGAGCCGGAGGTGATGCTGACTTTTATTGAAAAATATAAGGAACAGCGCAACCTGTGGGAACTGAAACACCCAGCGTACCACAAGAGTGATGTACATCGGGCAACTATTACCAAATTAGCAGAGGATATGAAGCCATGGATTCCAGATGCAGACTACACTATGATCAATAATAAAATCAACAACCTGCGTAATTCCTATAAAAAAAAATACAAGGAAGTGCGCCAGTCCAAGAGATCAGGAGCAGCAGCCGACGATGTAGTAAAGCCCAAGCTGTGGTACTACAGACATCTTCAATTTCTGGATGACCAGATCGAGGCCAGGGAATCTATTTCCAGCCTTCCCTCAACCCTTCCTTCCACCCTTCCCTTCAGCGTTCCTTCCACCCTTCCCTCCATCCCTGCAGAGGAGGAGCCTCCCGAGCTAGAAGAGCCAGATCTTCGCATCTTCAGCCAGGTATAGTATTTTTGATGATAATTATTGTCCAATAAGTAATATTGTGTTGAACTGTTTGGATTAGCCAAAAATGATATCATCCCCCCCCCCAAAAACAAATATGCACCAGTACTGATATCCAAATTGTGGGTGATAGATTCCCCAAATAATACAATTTTTCATTTTATTTTATAAACAGGATGAGGCAATTCAGGAGGAAGAGGGTCGGGAATGTGGCAGGCAGGAGGAGGCAGGGCCAAGTGGGACTCAGCAGGTCCCCAGGCCTAGTGGCAGCACCGTCTCCCAAGTGGCTCCCCTCCACGTCAGACCGCCAAAACAACGGCGGATGACACAAGTGGAGGAGGAGTCACTAAAGATGATTCAGGAGGCTGCTGCCATCATGAGGGCCCCCCCTCAACCCTACGGAGGGGTTTAGCACCTATCTGGCGGATAAGTTGCTCAGAATGGAGGCGGGACAACGGGCCCTTTGTGAGCACCTCATATATATGGCCGTACACATGGGGGCGAGGGGGCTGCTGACTGAGGCCACCCATATCTCGCAGCAGGCCAATCCCTCTCCTCCTTCTCCTCCTCCTCCTGCCACATCACCACCCACAGTGGCCCAGCCTGCAAGGGTGTGTGGACGGGGCCGTGGAGAGAACGCTGCAGAGAGGCATGGAAGGAAGGCTACAGGGAAGAGCAGGAGGTGATTCCCTGGCCTCGAGCTGCTCATCCAGAAATTGCAGGTTGATGGAGTACCACAGCTTGGGATGATGTATGTCTTTGGCTGCTGCTCCTGATTTCATGCTGTTGTTGATTTTATTATTGATCATAGTCAGGTCTGCATTTGGGATCTAAGGACTTGATATTCTCTGCTAATTTCTGAATAGTTGCCCTTCGGGTTTTGTTTGCTTTTTTTCCGAAATAAAGGAAAATTTGATTTCAGCCAACATACATGCCTGATGTGGGTTTTTTTTAAGTAGCAATAACATTTCAGAAATACAATGTGTAATTAATAACAAGGGACACCAACCTCCATGAGGAAAGGAAAAAAAAATAAATGTTCTGAGAAATTGACACACCAAAAAATGCACAACAAATTTAAAGACAAAACAAAAATAAAAGGTGGAATTTGTGAGGTCGGCCTTGAAGAATTAAACAAATTATTCCTAAGATCACAAGAAAGAAGAAAGACATACGTTTGTCAGAACTCATGAGAAAGATCTGCTGCCAAAATTACATTTTAAAGAACGTTCTAAAGCAACAAAACATGCGCTGCATTAAACGAAGCAATAACTTGCAGAATGACGAATGTGCTCTTTCCATTAGGAACGCTAGTTTTACCAGAACGAGCGCTCCCGTTTCCTAATTCTGTCTGAGCATGCGTGGGTATTTTAACCGATGGACTTGCCCATAGACGATCGGAAATTCCCATCGGTTTTTTATCCATCGGAAAATTTTAAAACAAGTTCTATTTTTTCCAACCGATGGAAAAAAGACCGATGGGTACCATACACGATCGGTTGGTCTGATGAAAACCATCCATCGGACGGTTTTCATCAGTCAAACCGATCGTGTGTATGGGGCTTTACTCTTGTTGGGCGCAGGAACAGGCCCTTCTGTTAAATATAATTTCAAAAGTTGGAATTACATGTCCCAGTCAAACTGGTGCAAAAAAATTGGGCCTTTGGTTTTGGTGGTGCCAGAACACTGTAACCCCTCACAGTTACTTTTGTTGGGTGCAGGAACTGGCCCTGCTGTTAAATATTATTTCAAAAATTGTAATTACCGTACATGCCCCTGTCAAACAGGTGCAGAAAAATTGGGCCTTTGGTTTTGGTGGTGCCAGAACACTGTAACTCCTCTTCGCAGTTACTCTTGTTGAGCGCAGGAATGGGCCCTACTATTAAATATCATTTCAATAATTGTAATTACATGCACCTGTTAAACAGGGGCAGAAAAATTGGGCCTTTGGTTTTGGTGGTGCCAGAACACTGTAACTCCTCCTCACAGTTACTCTTGGGCGCAGGAACGGGCCCTGCTGTTAAATATTATTTCAAAAATTGTAATTACATGACCCTATTAAACAGGGGCAGAAAAATTGGGCCTTGGGTGTCGGTGCCCTAAACCAAAAATATTGTTGGAAGCTAGCATCATCAAGATTTAGGAGAAATAGGATAGGCAGCATAGGCAGTCTTCAAGGGATCCCAGATCCATAGCAAATTCAATCAGTTACATCATCATCAGGTGCTTGATAGCTGCTGATCCAGGACTGATTCATTTTTATAAATGTGAGCCTATCAAGGAGTCTGTGGACAGGTGCACTCTTTGATCCGCTACAAAGCCTCCAGAACACTGAATGTGCGTTCAGAAAATACGCTAGATACAGGACAGGCCAGTAGCTTGATTGCATATAGTTCTGGCCAGTGGTCCATCCTCAAGACCCAGTAACCCAGTGGATTCTCTGTTGGAAACGTCTCCAAGTCTGCTCTTGCCCCTAGATATTCCTGCACCATATAATGCAGACGCTGGCGATGGTTGCTTGAACCTATCAGACCTTGGCGCTGAGGACTGAAAAATTGTTTAAAGGCATCGGCCAGCCGGCCATCTTCTCCATCGCTCTTCCTCTGACCGAACAAAGCCTCAGAAACATGTTGTCCAGCACCAGGAAATGATAATCTGGAAATGCGTTACACAAACTTTTCTTCAAGGCCTCCTGAAGATGTTTCATCCTCTGCTCCCTCTGCAAAGGCAGGATGAGTTCTGCAACTTTACCCTTGTAACGTGGATGAAGAAGGGTTGCCACCCAGTAATGATCCCTCTCCTTGATACCACAAATCCTAGTGTCCTTTTGCAGCCTTTGCAGAATCAGGCAGGCCATGCAGCGTAAGTTGGTAGAGGCATTTGATTCTGAGTCCTCTGGGTCACTAAGGATCACATTATCCAGATCTACCTCCTCCCAGCCACTTACAACTACTTACATATCAGCACAGGGGTGTAGTGGTTAGCACTTTTACCTAGCAGCAAAAGGGTCGCTGGTTCGAATCCCGACCACGACACCATCTGCCTGGAGTTTGCATGTTCTCCCTGTGTCTGTGTGGGTTTCCTCTGGGTTTCCTAATGACAGGGAGCAGTAGATCAGTGTCCTGTCACTAGGCAGAACAGGGAAATCCCTTGTTTACAAAGGCATCCCCCTGTTCTGCAGCTCCGTGACACAATCGCGGGACACCGGCAGACTTCGAGTCCGCGGGTCCCGCAGTGCATTATGGGGCGTTCTGCAGCGCTCTAATTTCCCACGAACGCCCCATAATGTTGGCTGTTCGGCAAACAGGCGAACACCCGATGTTCGAATCAAGCATAGGTTCAACTCGAACATCGAGCTCATCCCTACTCATAACCCAGTGGATCGTCGACTTGAAAGATCTCCATGTCTGTTTTCGCCCCTACATAATCTCCAACCATTTGATGTAGATGCTGCCAATGGGATGTGAAAGCTGACAGGCCTGGGCGCCTGAGAACTAAAAAATTGTGAAATGCATCACTAAGGCGGCCCTCTTCTCCACCGCTCCTCCTTTGACCAACAGAGGCCTGAAAACGATCTTTTTCATGAGACTGTAACCTACCAGAGTCTGGAAAGCTGTTACATAAACTCCTCTTGAGGATGTCCTCAAGATATTTCATCCTGTGCTCCCTCTGCAAGGACAGGATGAGTTTCAAAACTCTCACCTTGTAACGGTGGTCAAGGAGGTTTGCCAACCAATAATGATCCTAATCCTTGATGCCAAAAATTCCTGGGTCTTTTCACAGGCTTTGAAGAATATAGGAGGGGCATGTGCGGCCGTTGAAGATCTGGTTCCCGACTCAATCTCCACGGCCCCTGATAAGCTTCCAATTGTGACATCAGCTCCGGGGGTAAGATCACACAATCCCTCTTCCACCTGTGTACCTCATGGTGAAAATCAGGAGGCAGAAATTTACTGCCCCATCGCCACAGGAGACGCGGGCCTACCTCCACTATAGAGAAATTCCTGACTAGGCCCCCATCCTAGGCCCCAAGTTTGCAGGGAGACCCAATGAAACACATAGGCACTCTCATGGGGGAGGCAACACAAACCTCAGATCACACTGCCATTAACCCCACAGTACCTCTACCTTCTCTCTCTGTGCTTGAGCTCCTGCATGAAAAACGTCAGACCCTCTTACATCAGCTAACCTACAATATCTCCCAGGCAGTGGGGAAGATCTCACAAGAACTAAGAGGGGAGATTGATCATTTGGGGGAACGCATTGATACATTAGAGACTAAGTTCAATGATTTAGTCCAATATATGCATGTGCTAGAGGAGGAAAATTCAACACTTGAACACTTAAACACACAAGTCCCAAATCTAACTACAGCAGGAGGATTTGGAGAACAGGGAGAGACACCAGAATCTCCGTATAAGAGGAATACCAGAATCTGTGAGTTACAACAATATACGACCATACTTGCTAGGCCTGTTCAATGCTTTAACACCTGATGTAGCAGACATTAATTGGAGGCTTGATGGGGCTCACCTCTCCCTAGCCCCCCAACCCCCGGTGGGTGCCAGGCCTAGTGACATAATTGTCAGCTTCCACTACTATGATAGCAAAGAGGCCCTCATTCTGGGTACCCACAATAAATCTAATTTGGATTACAAAGGTGACAGGATCTAAATTTTCAGTAATCTTTTGCCCATCACCCTTGCAAAAAGGCGCAACCTGAAGCTGATTACAGCCCACCTCCAGAATCACCATATCACCTATTTCTGGGGATTCCCATTCCGCTTAGTGGCAATAAAAACAGCGCCCAGCATGTGCTCCGAGATCTGCATGAAGGTGAAGCGCTCCTTAAGAATCTGGGCCTACCTCCTCTTCCAGAAGATGAGCTTCTTCCCCTTCCTTCCACTCTACACCCACCATCCATCCCACCTCGGATCTGGACACTGGCTAAAGGGAAATCAAAGAAGTCCTTTGCAACTCCTCAGTGACAACGCTCCTCTAAACAACCTCCTTGAACACTTGGATAGCCCTCCTTGTCTATGGCATGTTCAGGTTGCTCTACTCTCCTTTTCTGCCTGACCATTGATTTTACCCCCCTACTTGAGTAGGGCCCAGTTACAACACCATGGGGTGCATATCTTCACTTAAATGGTTTTGACTTACTGTTACAATGGCTAAGTTTTTCTACATTATTTGTTGAAGAGTAGGGGAGAACCCTGGCTGCCACCTTTAGACGTCCTCATATCTCCCAAACTCTCCTGAGACCGAGCATCCGATTTCATGAGATGCAGTGATGTCTCAGGCCTAATGTTACTGTTTTTTTTCATTTTACAGGCCTTTGACCTTTTTTTTTTATGCAAACGTTCACCATGTTACCCTCAACTTGTTATTTTTATTTTTATTACTTAATATTATGCATTTCTCTCTATGATCCTAATGCTTTGATAGATGTTGGGACCTTTACCCGCTGGTTAGGGTGGATAACCCTACTTTCTCAAAGCAATTACTGGGCTCTCACCATTATGTTCATATGGCTTTGAAAAAAAAATGCCCCTTAATGTAAAGGATTTAAATATTATAAGGAAAAGATGTCTGGCTCTGAAAGAGTTTAACCACTTCAGCCCTGGAAGGATTTACCCCCTTAATGTCTAGGCCATTTTTTGCGATTCGGCACTGCGTAGCTTTAACTGACAATTGTGCGGCCGTGAGACGTTGTACCCAAAATAAATTGAAGTCCTTTTTTCCCCATAAATAGAGCTTTCTTTTGGTGGTATTTGATCATTTCTGCAGTTTTTATTTTTTGCGCTATCAACAAGCAAAACGCGACAATTTTGCCAAAGAAACAACCTGAGGAGTGGAAGCTTATGATCACAATGACTAAATAAAGGAAACGTTGCAGGTATATGTACGTCTCTAATGAAAAAGACAGTTACGAAACAGATAGAGCAAATGGAATGTCTAAGGGGGAAGGTCAGAGTGAGAGGTATCCTTCTTGATTCTAAGTTACCTAATGTGTTTGCAAGGTCAAGCATCCCACAAATTCGGGTGTTCGGCCCAAACATTTGCTCGGCCCGAACCATTCCCACAACACTATTGTTAAATGTAAAGAGTCCCACCACTAGCAGACATTAGGGATGAGCTTCGAGTTCGAGTCGAACTCATGTTCGACTCGAACATTGCCTGTTCGCCCGTTTGCCAAACAGCGAACAAATTGGGGTGTTCGCGGCAAATTCGAAAAATCTATGGGAGAAATCTAAAGTGCTAATTATAAAGGCTTATATGCAAGTTATTGTCCTAAAAAGTGTTTGGGGACCTGGGTCCTGCCCCAGGGGACATGTATCAATGCAAAAAGAAGTTTTAAAAACGGCCGTTTTTTCGGGAGCAGTGATTTTAATAATGCTTAAAATGAAAAAATAAAAGTGAAATATTCCTTTAAATTTCATACCTGGGGGGTGTGTATGATATGTATGTAAAGTGGCGCATGTTTCCCGTGCTTAGAACTGTCCCTGCAAAAAATGTCATTTTTGAAAGAAAAAAATGCATTTAAAACTGACTCGCGGCTATTAATGAATTGTCGGCTCCCGGCAATACATACAAAAGTCATTGATAAAAAAATAAAAAAAAAGTGTGGGGGTTCCCCAGAATTCAATTACCAGGCCCTTCAGGTCTGGAGTGGATATTAAGGGGAACCCCGCCGCAAATTTAAAAAAAAATTGACGTGGGGTTCCCCCAAATATCCATTCCAGGCCCTTCAGATCTGGCATGGATTTTAAGGGGAACTCCACCCCAAATTTAAAAAAAAAATGGCGTGGAGTCCCCCTAAAAATCCATACCAGACCCCTTATCCGAGCACGCAACCTGGCCGGCCGCAGGGGAAAAGGGGGGACGAGAGAGCGGCCCCCCCTCCCTCCTGAACCGTACCAAGCCACATGCCCTCAACATGGGGAGGATGTCCCCATGTTGATGGGGACAAGGGCCTCATCCCCACAACCCTTGCCCGGTGGTTGTGGGGGTCTGCGGGCGGGGGGCTTATCGGAATCTGGAAGACCCCTTTAACAAAGGGGACCCCCAGATCCCGCCCCCCCTATGTGAATTGGTAAGGGGTACATTGTACCCCTACCATTTCACGAAGAAAGCGTAAAAAAATGTTTAAAAAAACACACAAACACCTTGAAAAAGTCCTTTATTTAAAAAAGAAAAAAAAAAAAAACAATCCAGCGGTGAAATCCAGTGTCCCGCGGCGATCCCGATGTCCAGCGCTGTCCTTCATTGGTTGTGCCTGAGCGGACCTGATGGGGAACTCCCTCTCAGTATTTTAAATGTATAGACCCGCCCCTTCTAAAGTTCCCCATCAGGTCCGCTCAGCGGACCAGATGCGGAACATGAGAAGGGGCGGGTCTATACATGTATTACCAAAGTTAGAGCAGTTCCCCATCAGGTCCGCCCCCTCGGTATGTCGGACCCGCCTACGTCATTGGCTTGAGCGGGGAACTTCCTTCACTGTGTAATTTAAATTTACATAGTGAAGGAAGTTCCCCGCTCAAGCCAATGACGTAGGCGGGTCCGACATACCGAGGGGGCGGACCTGATGGGGGACTGCTCTCACTTTGGTAATACATGTATAGACCCGCCCCTTCTCATGTTCCACATCTCGTCCGCTGAGCGGACCTGATGGGGAACTTTAGAAGGGGCGGGTCTATACATTTAAAATACTGAGAGGGAGTTCCCCATCAGGTCCGCTCAGGCACAACCAATGAAGGACAGCGCTGGACATCGGGATCGCCGCGGGACACTGGATTTCACCGCTGGAATGTTTTTTTTTTTTTTTTTAAATAAAGGACTTTTTCAAGGTGTTTGTGTGTTTTTTTAAACATTTTTTTACGCTTTCTTCGTGAAATGGTAGGGGTACAATGTACCCCTTACCAATTCACATAGGGGGGGGCTGGGATCTGGGGGTCCCCTTTGTTAAAGGGGTCTTCCAGATTCCGATAAGCCCCCCGCCCGCAGACCCCCACAACCACCGGGCAAGGGTTGTGGGGATGAGGCCCTTGTCCCCATCAACATGGGGACATCCTCCCCATGTTGAGGGCATGTGGCTTGGTACGGTTCAGGAGGGAGGGGGGGCCGCTCTCTCGTCCCCCCCTTTTCCCCTGCGGCCAGCCAGGTTGCGTGCTCGGATAAGGGGTCTGGTATGGAT
This sequence comes from Rana muscosa, assembly GCA_029206835.1. Classification (NCBI taxonomy): domain Eukaryota; kingdom Metazoa; phylum Chordata; class Amphibia; order Anura; family Ranidae; genus Rana; species Rana muscosa. The sequence continues at coordinate 1,235,413,007 of CM055122.1, forward strand.
TTTTAGGGGGACTCCACGCCATTTTTTTTTTAAATTTGGGGTGGAGTTCCCCTTAAAATCCATGCCAGATCTGAAGGGCCTGGAATGGATATTTGGGGGAACCCCACGTCAATTTTTTTTTAAATTTGCGGCGGGGTTCCCCTTAATATCCATTCCAGACCTGAAGGGCCTGGTAATTGAATTCTGGGGAACCCCCACGCTTTTTTTTAATTTATTTTTTATCAATGACTTTTGTATGTATTGCCGGGAGCCGACAATTCATTAATAGCCGCGAGTGAGTTTTAAATGCATTTTTTTCTTTCAAAAATGAATTTTTTTGCAGGGACAGTTCTAAGCACGGGAAACATGCGCCACTTTACATGCATATCATACACACCCCCCAGGTACGAAATTGAAAGGAATATTTCACTTTTATTTTTTCATTTTAAGCATTATTAAAATCACTGCTCCCGAAAAAACGGCCATTTTTAAAACTTCTTTTTGCATTGATACATGTCCCCTGGGGCAGGACCCCGGTCCCCAAACACTTTTTAGGACAATAACTTGCATATTAGCCTTTATAATTAACACTTTAGATTTCGAACGTTCGAGTCCATTGTATTTAATAGGGTTCTAAAGTTTACACGAACATTTTGTCTGTTCGCAGGTTCTGGTGCAAACTGAACAGGGGGGTGTTCGGCTCATCCCTGGCAGACATTATGATAGATTCACCCACTTAGCCCCCTGTGATTAGTTGCACTGTTTGCTGTTTATTATTGCGTGCATTGTCACTCTCTACTTGCCTAGTATATTCTAGTCAAGGCCTTTCACTGGCGGTACAGAAACTGAACACCATCCCTGCTCACCTTGTTGTGTTGTTAAGCCTGTTTAGTCACCTCATTTGTTTAGGGATTATAGCTAATTTTAATAAAGCCCATTTATCACTATTGAGAAAAAGGGGGGTTATTCCTGCGCTACCAGAGAGGAGGAAATCGGTAGGTAAAAATAAATGAATAAAATAAATGAACTGCTGCAGTCACTGAAAGGGTCAAGCCGAACTCATAGGTAATAAATAGAGGTAAAAATGTGGTGTTGCGCTGTTCAAAATATATACTGCGTGAGGGGTAACCTCTATGCTCTGTAAAAAAATATAATATAATATTAAATCCAAAAGTGCATAAATGCTAATATGAATAAAATACAGAATAAAATACTGGTAGAAAATAAATCCAATTGGGAATAAAATAATAATATGTGAATAAAATGAAGCTTAAAATAGTGATGCAACTTGGGGTATACACATAAGCTTAAAACATAAGACCAAGTCGCAATGTGAACTGCCAAAGTGCAATGTGCAGACTGTCAATATATCAATAAAGTGACAATAAAGTGCAAAATAGAAATTAAATACATGAACGGCTGCAATGTGCAACAGCCGTTAATCACACAGTTCCTGTGCAAGTGTCTGAAACAATGTGCACAATGTGCTAAAAAACATAAGTGTCCAATGTGAACTAAAGCAGCAACAGTTCAATGAATTCAAAAATGCATCCGCTGGTGGTGCTAGTAGCAACAGAAGTGCTCTCTTCAAAAATGAGTGTCCCGTTTTTCATGCAGGGTGGTATAGAGATAAAATTATCTCTTGTTCTGTGCAGCACACACTATGAAGTGAGGGTGGCCTCTTACCTTGCGGTAGCAAGGTAACCACATATGAAAGCAATGGGAATGTTGGTTCCTCACATGGGGTCCTGGGTCAGTCACTGGATCCTAAGTGCTGGGTTATCTCTCAAATGGCACCAGGGTTTGCAAGAAGCAAAAGGAAACAAGGGATATCTCGATAGTGAAGTATGTAAAAACCAGCAGGGTACGTTTATTCGGCGCATATACTAGGTACTCACATTAACATTAAGTGCAAAAACGTATCTCATACGAGCGGCGAGCTCGTCAGCCTCCGTCTGTCTCTATGCCTTTTCCGTCCCTACGCGTGGCGTCACGGTCACGTGACTTCATCAGGGGATGATGGGAAGGCATGATTGTTGTCTTTAAATAGAGATACTATACTAATGAATGTGGCGGCCATTTTCTTGTGGTCCAATGTAAACTATCATTGGCGGCCATTTTCTTGTGGGACGTCTTTTCATATGGACGCGGCCATTTTGTTGGTTATCTAAAAACCACAACACCCGCCGCCATTTTCCCTATGCTAAATATGCGGAATCTGGCGGCCATGTTTTTGAAGTCTATGTGTGCAGACTCTATATAGATTAAGGGAATACCTTTATTGAAAACAATAATTAAAAAACATAGTTTAAATGTAACTGCGACTAATACTGGTTTCTACCCCTGCAAAAGATGCTTTGCATGTAGGAAAACTAAGAAACCAAATGAAAAGAAACAGAATTTCACATCCAACAGTACAGGAAATACCTATG